>OZ034805.1:15611831-16361831 GCA_964028335.1 Altica lythri | reverse complement strand
ATAGTTTGGTTTTGCCCTTGTATAGACTGATTAATTTTTATATGTGTCCTAGAGTTAGAAATACTAATCAGGACAAATCCAGGTTGTGTATCTGGATTATTCTGACAGCATGGCACTAGATACATTATGTATCATTTTTTTTATCACACAACCTGGATTTGTTTATATATATATATATATATATATATATATATATATATATATATATATATATATATATATACATAAACATGGTCTAGGGTAATTTTAATAAATTTTATTCAAGTTCTTTATGTAATGACACATTATTTAAATTTAATATAGAGTAATTATAGCACACTTTGTCTTAATCTATCTATCTATCTATCTATCTATCTATCTATACATATATAAAACTGTAGAAATGTATATGTTTGTGCGCGCATCACATGAAAACCACCCCCTTTAACGGAGTGAGGAAAGAAATTTTTATACAAAAATCAACACGCCACGTGAACGACGTCGCGGGTACATTCAAATAGAACACAAAAATGTGGTTAGATTTTTTGTTTGTCTGTCGGTATGTTTGTGCGCACATCACATAAAAACTGCTGATCCGATTTGAATGCGGTTTTCACAGATGTATTTGTCTTCATTCAACTTAACATCTGGTGTATAAAAATTTCTCTCCATTTCCTTAAATGAGGTGGGGTAAGAAATTTTTATAAGACAATCACACGCCACGTGAACGACGTTGCTAGTACAACTAGTAACAGTATAAATTTTAACAAAAATCCATATTAATAATAACAAAAAACCGAAGCAATAAAATATTAATACTTTATCTTTTACTTTTAGGGCTTTTAAACATTTCATTCTAAAATAAACACTGTTCGTGCTTGGTTTAGTTTAAATAATCATGAAAAGACGACATTTAACAGAGGAGCAAATGTTAAGGGCTGTAGGAATGCTACAAGCTAGTACTTCTCAAACCCCTGTGTCAGAGGCCATAGGTACTAATTAAAGTGTTATTTGTAGACTTTGGCAAAGATATCGTAATACAGGTAGTGTTCAGGTACAGCATTTGGGCCCACAAAGAGCAACAACACCAAATCAAGACCGATTTTTAACTTTACGTGCCAGAAGAAATGTAACGGTAACAGCGTCTGAGTTGGTTTCTGACCTGCAGTTAGTGCATAATGTCTCCCCTCGGTTGTGGAACCTAGCGTCTGACCCTTTGCTTCGGGAGCTCAATGAGTCGGGAATACATGCCCAGGCCTATGCTGACGATTTCGTCATCTTGGTCCGAGGCTTTTGTGTGACCACTATGACGGAGCTGCTCAACGGAGCTCTGTCAAGAGTAGAACGCTGGTGCAGGAGTTGACATCTCACAGTCAACGCTGCCAAAACGGTAGTCGTACCTTTCACACGCTGGCTGGCTTAACGCCACCCAGAATCATCGGTGAAAGAATAACAATTGCCGAGGAGGTAAAGTTCCTAGGCTTCCATCTGGACAAGAGACTTACCTGGAATCGGCATTTAGAATACACTATAGACAAGTTTAATCGTGTTCTAAACATGCTTAGGCGATCTGTGGGGAAAACGTGGGGACTCTCACCCAAGGTCGTCCGATGGATATACCTGGCGGTTGTCAGACCCATTGTCTCCTATGGATCATGCGTATGGTGGAACAAGGTTGAGCAATCAACTGTTCAGAGGAAGCTGGTCTAAAAACACAAACAACGAACGCTCACATGCGTCCCTACCATCCTTAGCTCCCAAGTACCCAACACTTTTGCTAGCCAAGTGCAATACCTTACTTGGTTATGCCACACTGATAACGGCTAACGATCCAGAAACATGCATGTCTGCGGTTACCATTCTTACTTGTAACAATGATCCTTTTTGCGTATATGCCTGTTAATTTTCCCCTTTTGTTTGTCATAAGTACGCACCTTGTTATATATATATATATATATATATATATATATATATATATATATATATATATATATGTATATATATATATATATATATATATATATATATATATATTCAATTAATGTCATATCTTGGGATAAATAACAATTCGATTATAAAAAAACATCATTTTAATTTTATATTTAATTTTTATTATTTACTCATGTTAATTTCTGTAAGAACAATAACGTTATAACCTCACAGAGATCTCCTTGAAAATGTAATAAAGTTATTACGAAAGCTAGTATTAGAAACTTTAAAGAGTTTTATTTACGTTAAGTATTGCTGTTATCCCAATATTCACTTTTACTAACATATATATATTGTAACGGGATAACCGTAAAGGAAGGGACCTTAATTTGAAAGATTGTTGTTGACAGTTGATTTTTAGAAGTTTGTAAAAAAATCAACTGACCATTTTAAATAATATTTCTAGAAAATTCTAGAAACTTCTACACACACTGACTAGATTAAATAATGTTGTATATAAGGGGATGCATGGGCGGTTAACGTCAGTTCGAGTCAAGTGTTCAGAAGAGTTCATTGTATTGTCAAGTAGTTAGACGTTATCCAGCAGAGTTCAGTGTATCTTAACAATTTTGTAAATAAATTGTGTAAAAAGCCCCCATTAGTGTTTCAAATTGGTGTCAGGTGTGGGGTGAAGATACAAGAATGCCTGGAAAAAAGATAAATGAACTATTGGTGGCAGAGCTCAGAAGAGAGCTCGAAGAATTAGAATTGGAAACTACTGGGACCAAATCTGTATTGTTGAATAGGCTCCGTGAATACTACCTAAGTAATAATTTGGACCCTGACGTTGTGGAGTTCGATGACTCGGTTCAAAAAGCAATTTCTGAACTATCGCAATGAATGACGAGCCAACAAGAAGAACAAACTCAACAACTTTCCCAGTTGCAAGAGGAGCTATCAGGACGAATGACGAGCCAACAAGAAGAACAAACTCAACAACTTTCCCGGCTGCAAGAAGAACAAGCTCAACAACTCTCCCAGTTGTACAGTCAGATAAGCAGCCAGCGCGAAGATATGTCCCAGCTGTCACAACGAATGACGAACCAACAAGAGGTGCTATCCAGTCAGATGAAGAGCCAACAAGAGGAGCTATCACAACGGATGTCTACCCTATCAGATGAGTTATCAAGTTCGTTCTCCCAGCAAATATCACATCTTCGTGACGAGCAGAATCAGCAAGTAGCCAACTTGAATCAGCAAGTAGACAACTTAAATCAGCAAGTGTCCAGCTTGCGAGACGAACAAAATCAGCAAGTGTCCAGCTTGCGAGACGAACAAAATCATCAAGTGTCCAACTTGCGAGACAAGTAAAACCAGATCAACCAGCAAATGCAGTCCGAGATAAGGAAGCTTCAACAAGAACAGGAAGCTAGCCGCCGAAACCAAACCATCCACCACGGCGACGGAGATGCAAGAAGGATGGAAACCTGCCACGCAGACGTCGAACGACAAAGAAGCGAGGAGACGACCCATGGACGAACGACGATGAAACCCCCGACCTTCGACGGGAAGACTTCCTGGCCAAATTACCTGAAACAATTCGACGCAGCGGCCAGAGCTAATGGATGGTCATCCCAGGAGAAAGCATTGTCCCTACCCGTAGATCTGCGAGGCGAAGCTTTAGACGTCTTGCAATCATTGACACCGGATGAAGCTGACAACTTCGAGCTATTGGTCAATCGTCTAGAGATGCGTTATGGTCAAACTCATCTACAACCGGTGTACCGAATGCAGTTAAAGAGCCGAAAACAGAAAAATGGAGAAACTATCCAGGAATTTGAAGCGGATGTAGCAAGAATGGTACGACTTGCGTATTTAAATGCAGCGGAGGATTTCCTGGAGTGCCTAGCAGTCCAAACCTTCACCGATGGTCTTCGAGACGTCAAATTGCAGCGCGCTGTACGGTTGGCGCGGCCGAAGACTCTTGTGGACGCCTTGACCATTGCCCTGGAGTTTGAGGCGGCGACGGAGGCCTCACGTGGAGTTGCTCGACTAAGGGAAATCACCGGTAACTACGACCATGCCGTTCATTCCGTTAGCGACGTTGAAGCGGTAGTAGAGAGGTTTATGAAGTTATCTCCAAAAAGAAGGCGCCTAGTGAGATGCTGGAACTGCGGAGAACTAGGCCATATAAGAAATACTTGCCCCCATAAAGAAAAATCTCCTGCTGAAGTACCCCAGCAGCAGAAAAACTTTAAACGGGTCGACTCCTGGAGGGCGACTTCGACCCCAAACATTCCCGAAGTCCCTCACACCATTAAATTGGCAACTCTGCGACATCACGTGGACAGCTTATATGTGGATGGCCTCCTTGATGGGAAGAATATTAGCATGCTGGTAGACACTGGAGCTACAAAAACTATCGTCCGACCAACCATCATTATGCGAAATAAGATGTTGCCTACCAGTTGGAGACTGCGTACCGCTACCGGAGATTCTGCTAGAGTCTACGGTGAGATACAGGTGACGCTACAGTTTGGTTCAACCTCTCTTGTTCACTCAGTGCTGGTGGCTGACGTTGATGAAGATGTTGTTCTGGGCATGGATGTTATGCTCCACTGTGGTTTTCATTTGGATCTTCACCAACGTATCCTTCGTACTGGTAATGAAGAAATATTCCTGCACCGAAAACAAGTTGACAATGCCTCGATTAAGCTAATCGATGATATCGAACTTCCGGCAAGCTGCGAATGTGTCGTCACAGCGCGGTTGGATGGACTGGAGCCAGATGGTGCCCCAGCCATGATAGAGCCGAAGAACCATGACCATGAATTGGGAAAAGGACTCCTTGTGGGTAAGACTCTTGTTAGATCCGCCAAAGAGGTACCCATCCGAGTTATCAACTTGAACGATCATCCAGTTCTTCTCCGAAAGGACACGGAAATGGGAAGTTTAGAACCAGTAATGGCCATAATTCACAAGATAAATGTTACGGAAACAGATGAGACCAACGAAATTGAACAATTAATGACAAAATTAGACCCCTCTTTGTCAAAATTAGAAAAGAAACAGGTAAGAGATCTACTTTACCGTTATAAACCTGTATTTTGTTCTAAAAGTAAACTGGGAAGAACTGATGTTGTACAACATAGAATTGACACTGGTGATGCACGTCCGATTCGACAGGTACCCCGAAGGATGCCTCAAGTTAAGAAGGAAGAAGCAGACAGAGCCCTTAAAGAAATGATCCAAAATGGCATAGTCGAACCATCCAGTAGTCCGTGGGCTTCTCCTGTGGTATTAGTGAGAAAGAAAGACGGATCAATGCGGTTTTGTGTCGACTATCGAAAGCTAAATGATGTCACTAAGAAGGACAGTTATCCTCTGCCAAGGATTGATGATGCCCTCGACGCTTTGGCGGGTTCTACTCTGTTTTCTACCTTGGACCTTAAAAGCGGATACTGGCAAGTTAAAATGAATCCTGCAGACAAAGAAAAGACTGCCTTTACCAGTGGATCAGGGTTATGGCAATTCACGGTCCTTCCATTTGGCCTCTGTAATGCTCCTGCGACGTTTAGGCGACTAATGGAGAACATCCTGCGGGGTTTGTCATGGGAAACTTGTCTAGTTTATCTAGACGACATCATCATAATGGGTAAGACCTTTAAGGAACATTTATCTAACCTGGAAGAAGTTTTTAAGAGATTACAGAACGCTAATCTAACATTGAATGTTAAGAAATGCCACTTGTTCCAGAGACAGGTCAACTATTTAGGACATAACGTAAGCAAGGATGGCGTTGCTGTTGACCCCGCTAAGATACAAGCCGTTCAGCAATGGCCAATCCCTATCGACAAACATCAGCTCCGGAGTTTCTTGGGTCTTTGTTCCTATTACCGACGATATGTCAAGAATTTTGGAGACATCGCCAAACCCTTGACACGTTTGACAGAACAAGATAAGTCCTTCTTTTGGGATCAGGAATGTCAAAAGGCGTTTGAAATATTGAAGAAACAGCTTACGTCAGCACCTGTTCTTGCTTATCCACTTCCTGATGGTAAGCTTATTCTGGACACCGACGCCAGCAATGTGGGAATTGGAGCCGTTTTGTCACAGCTACAAGACGGTAAGGAAAGAGTGGTTGGTTACGTCAGCAAAACTTTATCGAAAGCTGAAAAGAACTACTGTGTAACTCGGAGGGAACTGTTAGCAGTTGTAAAATCCGTCGAACACTTTTATAAATATCTGTATGGCAGAAAATTCCTGATCAGAACAGACCATGCTAGTTTAAAGTGGCTACTTAGCTTTAGGAACCCAGAAGGACAGATAGCAAGATGGCTCGAAAAACTGCAGGAATATGATGTTGAAATCGAGCACAGACCTGGAACCAGACATCGTCATGCTGATGCACTTTCCAGAAGACCATGTCGACCTGATTGCCCCCATTGTACCCGTATGGAGCAGAACGAGGAAAAACTTGCCTTAGTTAAGGTTTTGCCAGAAGACGAGAGCTCTATGCTGGAGGAGCAACAAGAAAACGATCCCGATCTGAGAAAGATTCGGGAGTGGAAGAGAATGGACCGTCGTCCGTTGTGGAGAGAGATATCCTTATCCTCTCCTGCTTTAAAAGCATACTGGTCCCAATGGAACTCTTTAATTTTGGACGGAGGGCTAGTTAAAAGACTTGTAGAAAATTCCGAGGGCACAGAGACAAGGAAACAAATAGTGGTCCCAAGAAATGCTGTACCGGAAATTTTAAAACAGATGCATAATGATAGTTCTGGAGGACATCTGGGTATCACGAAAACGCTGCAAAAGATCCGAGATAGATTTTACTGGGTAAATTGCACTAATGATGTTAAAGATTGGTGTCGTAAATGCACTACATGTGCTGCCAGTAACGGTCCGCACCGAAAACCGAAGGCGAAAATGCAGCAATACCTGGTTGGAAGTCCTTTTGAAAGAATCGCAGTAGATGTATTGGGGCCACTTCCACAGACCGATGTAGGAAACAAGTACATCTTTGTTGTAATGGACTACTTCACTAAATGGGTTGAAGCATATGCAGTTCCCAATCAGGAAGCCATCACTTTAGCAGATATATTGGTTGAAGAATTTGCAAGCCGATTTGGGGTACCACTAGAATTACATTCAGACCAAGGAAGAAATTTTGAGAGCAAGCTGTTTCAAGAAGTTTGCCAAAGATTAGGCATCCACAAAACGAGAACCACAGCGATGCACCCTTAGTCTGATGGAATGGTGGAACGAATGAACCGGACTATAACCAACTATCTGTCAAAAGTGGTGTCAGATTGTCAGAGGGATTGGGATCGACATATTCCACTATTTCTAATGGCAATTTGATCGGCCATCAACGAATCAACTGGCCAAACGCCTGCGAAGGTCCTGTTCGGTAGAGAAATGAGGCTACCATGTGACTTGGTGTTTGGTTGTAAACCTGGTGAAGAAATGGCACGTGAACAATATGTCGCCGACCTTCAGAATCGAATGGAGAATATACACAACCTGGTGCGTTGAAAACTACAATTATCTAGTGATCGGATGAAGAGGTACTATGACACACGGACAATGGAAAAGAGTGACCAAGTTGGAGATTTAGGCTGGCTCTATAACCCCCGACGGCGTCGAGGTATTTGTCCCAAATTACAAAAGAACTGGGAAGGTCCTTACACCATCAAGAAGAAGATTAACGATGTCTTTTTTTGGATCGTGAAAATTCCCAGAGGGAAACCCGTCGTGGTCCATCATGATCGTTTGGCGCCTTACCAGGGAAACCACAGTGGAGATGCGCAGCAACTTCAAGAAGATGGTTTGGCTGGCTCAGGGAGTGTGCGGGATTCCGATGTAGGAAATAACATTCCAGGAGGAATGAATCTAAGGAGGAGGCAGTGTAACGGGATAACCGTAAAGGAAGGGACCTTAATTTGAAAGATTGTTGTTGACAGTTGATTTTTAGAAGTTTGTAAAAAAATCAACTGACCATTTTAAATAATGTTTCTAGAAAATTCTAGAAACTTCTAAACACACTGACTAGATTAAATAATGTTGTATATAAGGGGATGCATGGGCAGTTAACGTCAGTTCGAGTCAAGTGTTTAGAAGAGTTCATTGTATTGTCAAGTAGTTAGACGTTATCCAGCAGAGTTCAGTGTATCTTAACAATTTTGTAAATAAATTGTGTAAAAAGCCCCCATACGTGTTTCAATATATATATATATATATATATATATATATATATATATATATATATATATATATATATATATATTATATATATATATATATTGAAATGGTTCCTCCTTCTGGAACACCCACTTTCAATAAAATTCTTGGTCGTGGATTCCAAAATTTTTAAATCTTCCTCTTCCAACTACTTTCCAACTCCTTCTTGCTGCTGCCTTTCCATCTATCTATTACCTTTCTGCTGCTCAGCTTTTTCTCTATACCTTCCTCTTTCTACAATTTTCCAACTCTGACCTTTCTGTATCCTCTCATCCAATTCCAATTACTTTTTATTTATTTATAGACTCTTCTTAGTATATTTTTCTTATATTCTTTTTATTTATATTTAAATCTCGTTATATTTTACTATTTTAATCAAATTCTATGTATTTTTGTTAACTTTTTATTTTTCTAATGACTTTTTTAAAATTACAATTCTTTGACATCTCAATCAATAATCCTCAAAAATTTCCAAAACAACTTATAAAATAAACAAAAACATATACAATATCAAAAAAATACTTAATCCAGACAACCGATTTAAAAATCATGACCACGTTCCAACACTTCATTGAAAGAACGTGCACCATTGAAGAAAAATCCATATCAATATATATGCAGCAAATGACAAGTTCAGAGAGTATCCTGCAGTAAGAAAGAAATAACAGTACCTAAATTAAAAGTTTTAAGATTAAAAACAAATTATAATAGTTTGGTGTATTAAATGCCAAAATGAAGCCAAAAAACTGTTTTAACTTAAACAATTTTATAACTGCAATTGTACAAAGTGTATTTTTGGCATTTTCTGTTTATTAAATGACATTTTATTTTTCTTAATTTTCTGATATATGTTCGTATGTGAAACTTGTTACCAATCAACTTGTTCTGCTGAACTTTGTTTTTGTCTAGATGCTCTTTTGGTGATACTGGTGTCGTTTATTAGCCAAAATGCTCTTCTCTGTATTGCATTAAGAACTCTATGTCTTGACGGAGCCGCCGATCCCTGTACATGCGAGCAGTATTCAAGATCAGATCGTATTTGGGGTTTGTAAAGAGAAGCTAAGTTGGATAGAGAGAAATATTTCCGTGCTCTAAAAATAAAGATTAACTTCTTTCCTGCTGTAGTTGCTATGGATACAATATGTTAGTTCCATAGTAATTCCTGGGAGATCGTTATACCAACCAGCTAAGCGTAATAAAGTCGCTTGCTACTAGTGTCTGATCGTTCATTGTGGTGAATGTTTGCCTCTTGTTGGAGAGGCAACATTTCTTTGTCTTGGAAGCATTAAAATTAACCAGATTCTTTTTATCCCACTCGTCTACAATTCTTAAATCTTTATTGAGAGGCCGTTGTGGCTCTTCTTACCTCTCACAAAAAAGCTAGGGATATGGGACGATTATGCGCTTGCTACAGTGTAGGTTGCTATCATCTGCAAAACCGTGTATCGGGTTATTAGAGCTGTATGCCACACTTTTAAGATGTTTTTAAGATGTCTAGTGATGCCATTTGAGTTTCCCCATGGCGGTGGATGGCATAACTCCAGACATGAGTTATATACGCTAGCGGATTGGCTGTTGACCTTTGTTGACGAAAACCATATTATCACTTAAATAGTTGAGTGTCTTAAGGTAGCGCAGGATCTCGTGATTGACTTATTTCTATATGGTTTTGCTAATAACAGATAAAAGACCTATGGGTCTGTAGTAACAAGGCAAAGTTTTGAAGGCTTTCTAGGGGACTGGATGCACTCTAGCAGTTTTTCAGGATTCTGGAAAAATACCAGTATCATATAACAGTTAAGATAGTTTAAAGAAAACTGGCACTACTTTAGGAGCACCAGCCTTTAAAACTAAGCAGGTATTCTATCAAGGCCGCTTGCTTTGTTGGTATTTAGAGTAGCAGAGACTCTCTGCAAACGCTTAACCCTAAATATGATATTTTTCATTTTGCGGAGAGCCAGTGGAATAAAAGGTAGCTCTATGTTGTCCGGTGAGGTAAGTGTCGAGTTTAAAGAGAACATTTTGGCATGGAGTTGGAGTTCTGCCTTTCTTGTGCAGAACGTAACTATTCAGCTGTAGCCTGCTGTGAGTGGAGGGGACGAACTTTTTGTAAACTTGTTATTGATATTGTCACATACGATAATAGGGTAGTTTAATTGTTTGATATTTTATTGTATTATTTTTAATTGTAATTATCCAGGCCAAAGTCAGTACGTTAGATTTCAATGCGACCTTATATAGTTTAATTCTTATTCTCACGTAGCGTAAGAATTGGCTATAAAAGAGCGTCGTTGAGGTCGTACTCGAGGAGTTCGGAGTCGGAGGTTGTCTGTAGGGGTTACCCTTTGGGGTATTCATAAAACAGACCCTTGGGTCTGGGCCGTTGTGACTCTTGTTATATTTTCGTGAGTAAGTGTGACATGCCACCATGTAGTTTATTTGGTAAGATCAGATTAGATAATTGTATTTAGTTATTGCTCATTCATATTTTCATTATTCATTGTTATTCCCTTCCCTTGGTAAGTTTTCTGCCTTCAGCAGAATAACTAACCAGGGGGTAGATAACCACGACCTGGGTGGGACGTGCCTCTAGTAAGCTACCCCTCATCATAAAACACTATGGCACATTGTTCAAACCTTCAAACCCCCCAGGCGTGACATGGTGGAGGTGCCGTTGTCCGATCCCTTAACTGATTCTTCCTAATCAGTTTAATTTTAAATATTTGGAGCCATTTTTTTATAGCATTTTTTTGCCCCATGTCACTGGCGTGACATGGTGGAGGTGCCGTTCTCTGATCCCTGAACTGATTCTTTCTAATCAGTTTAATTTTAACTATTCGTAACCATTTTGTATAGCATTTTTTTTTGCCCCATGTCACTGATGTGACATGGTGAAGGTGCTGTGTTGATTAGACCCCTCTTTGTCAAAATTAGAAAAGAAACAGGTAAGAGATCTACTTTACCGTTATAAACCTGTATTTGGTTCTAAAAGTAAACTGGGAAAAACTGATGTTGTACAACATAGAATTGACACTGGTGATGCACGTCCGATTCGACAGGTACCCCGAAGGATGCCTCAAGTTAAGAAGGAAGAAGCAGACAGAGCCCTTAAAGAAATGATCCAAAATGGCATAGTCGAACCATCCAGTAGTCCGTGGGCTTCTCCTGTGGTATTAGTGAGAAAGAAAGACGGATCAATGCGGTTTTGTGTCGACTATCGAAAGCTAAATGATGTCACTAAGAAGGACAGTTATCCTCTGCCAAGGATGGATGATGCCCTCGACGCTTTGGCGGGTTCTACTCTGTTTTCTACCTTGGACCTTAAAAGCGGATACTGGCACGTTAAAATGAATCCTGCAGACAAAGAAAAGACTGCCTTTACCAGTGGATCAGGGTTATGGCAATTTACGGTCCTTCCATTTGGCCTCTGTAATGCTCCTGCGACGTTTAGGCGACTAATGGAGAACATCCTGCGGGGTTTGTCATGGAAAACTTGTCTAGTTAATCTAGACGACATCATCATAATGGGTAAGACTTTTAAGGAACATTTATCTAACCTGGAAGAAGTTTTTAAGAGATTACAGAACGCTAATCTAACATTGAATGTTAAGAAATGCCACTTGTTCCAGAGATAGGTCAACTATTTAGGACATAACGTAAGCAAGGATGGCGTTGCTGTTGACCCCGCTAAGATACAAGCCGTTCAGCAATGGCCAATCCCTATCGACAAACATCAGCTCCGGAGTTTCTTGGGTCTTTGTTCCTATTACCGACGATATGTCAAGAATTTTGGAGACATCGCCAAACCCTTGACACGTTTGACAGAACAAGATAAGTCCTTCTTTTGGGATCAGGAATGTCAAAAGGCGTTTGAAATATTGAAGAAACAGCTTACGTCAGCACCTGTTCTTGCTTATCCACTTCCTGATGGTAAGCTTATTCTGGACACCGACGCCAGCAATGTGGGAATTGGAGCCGTCTTGTCACAGCTACAAGACGGTAAGGAAAGAGTGGTTGGTTACGTCAGCAAAACTTTATCGAAAGCTGAAAAGAACTACTGTGTAACTCGGAGGGAACTGTTAGCAGTTGTAAAATCTGTCGAACACTTTTATAAATATCTGTATGGCAGAAAATTCCTGATCAGAACAGACCATGCTAGTTTAAAGTGGCTACTTAGCTTTAGGAACCCAGAAGGACAGATAGCAAGATGGCTCGAAAAACTGCAGGAATATGATGTTGAAATCGAGCACAGACCTGGAACCAGACATCGTCATGCTGATGCACTTTCCAGAAGACCATGTCGACCTGATTGCCCCCATTGTACCCGTATGGAGCAGAACGAGGAAAAACTTGCCTTAGTTAAGGTTGTGCCAGAAGACGAGAGCTCTATGCTGGAGGAGCAACAAGAAAACGATCCCGTTCTGAGAAAGATTCGGGAGTGGAAGAGAATGGACCGTCGTCCGTTGTGGAGAGAGATATCCTTATCCTCTCCTGCTTTAAAAGCATACTGGTCCCAATGGAACTCTTTAATTTTGGACGGAAGGCTAGTTAAAAGACTTGTAGAAAATTCCGAGGGCACAGAGACAAGGAAACAAATAGTGGTCCCAAGAAATGCTGTACCGGAAATTTTAAAACTGATGCATAATGATAGTTCTGGAGGACATCTGGGTATCACGAAAACGCTGCAAAAGATCCGAGATAGATTTTACTGGGTAAATTGCACTAATGATGTTAAAGATTGGTGTCGTAAATGCACTACATGTGCTGCCAGTAACGGTCCGCACCGAAAACCGAAGGCGGAAATGCAGCAATACCTGGTTGGAAGTCCTTTTGAAAGAATCGCAGTAGATGTATTGGGGCCACTTCCACAGACCGATGTAGGAAACAAGTACATCTTTGTTGTAATGGACTACTTCACTAAATGGGTTGAAGCATATGCAGTTCCCAATCAGGAAGCCATCACTTTAGCAGATATATTGGTTGAAGAATTTGCAAGCCGATTTGGGGTACCACTAGAATTACATTCAGACCAAGGAAGAAATTTTGAGAGCAAGCTGTTTCAAGAAGTTTGCCAAAGATTAGGCATCCACAAAACGAGAACCACAGCGATGCACCCTTAGTCTGATGGAATGGTGGAACGAATGAACCGGACTATAACCAACTATCTGTCAAAAGTGGTGTCAGATTGTCAGAGGGATTGGGATCGACATATTCCACTATTTCTAATGGCAATTTGATCGGCCATCAACGAATCAACTGGCCAAACGCCTGCGAAGGTCCTGTTCGGTAGAGAAATGAGGCTACCATGTGACTTGGTGTTTGGTTGTAAACCTGGTGAAGAAATGGCACGTGAACAATATGTCGCCGACCTTCAGAATCGAATGGAGAATATACACAACCTGGTGCGTTGAAAACTACAATTATCTAGTGATCGGATAAAGAGGTACTATGACACACGGACAATGGAAAACAGTTACCAAGTTGGAGATTTAGGCTGGCTCTATAATCCCCGACGGCGTCGAGGTATTTGTCCCAAATTACAAAAGAACTGGGAAGGTCCTTACACCATCAAGAAGAAGATTAACGATGTCATTTATCGGATCGTGAAAATTCCCAGAGGGAAACCCGTCGTGGTCCATCATGATCGTTTGGCGCCTTACCAGGGAAACCACAGTGGAGATGCGCAGCAACTTCAAGAAGATGGTTTGGCTGGCTCAGGGAGTGTGCGGGATTCCGATGTAGGAAATAACATTCCAGGAGGAATGAATCTAAGGAGGGGGCAGTGTAACGGGATAACCGTAAAGGAAGGGACCTTAATTTGAAAGATTGTTGTTGACAGTTGATTTTTAGAAGTTTGTAAAAAAATCAACTGACCATTTTAAATAATGTTTCTAGAAAATTCTAGAAACTTCTAAACACACTGACTAGATTAAATAATGTTGTATATAAGGGGATGCATGGGCAGTTAACGTCAGTTCGAGTCAAGTGTTCAGAAGAGTTCATTGTATCTTAACAATTTTGTAAATAAATTGTGTAAAAAGCCCCCATACGTGTTTCAATATATATATATATATATATATATATTATATATATATATATTGAAATGGTTCCTCCTTCTGGAACACCCACTTTCAATAAAATTCTCGGTCGTGGATTCCAAAATTTTTAAATCTTCCTCTTCCAACTACTTTCCAACTCCTTCTTGCTGCTGCCTTTCCATCTATCTATTACCTTTCTGCTGCTCAGCTTTTTCTCTAGACCTTCCTCTTTCTACAATTTTCCAACTCTGACCTTTCTGTATCCTCTCATCCAATTCCAATTACTTTTTATTTATTTATAGACTCTTCTTAGTATATTTTTCTTATATTCTTTTTATTTATATTTAAATCTCGTTATATTTTACTATTTTTATCAAATTCTATGTATTTTTGTTAACTTTTTATTTTTCTAATGACTTTTTTAAAATTACAATTCTTTGACATCTCAATCAATAATCCTCAAAAATTTCCAAAACAACTTATAAAATAAACAAAAACATATACAATATCAAAAAATACTTAATCCAGACAACCGATTTAAAAATCATGACCACGTTCCAACACTTCATTGAAAGAACGTGCACCATTGAAGAAAAATCCATATCAATATATATGCAGCAAATGACAAGTTCAGAGAGTATCCTGCAGTAAGAAAGAAATAACAGTACCTAAATTAAAAGTTTTAAGATTAAAAACAAATTATAATAGTTTGGTGTATTAAATGCCAAAATGAAGCCAAAAAACTGTTTTAACTTAAACAATTTTATAACTGCAATTGTACAAAGTGTATTTTTGACATTTTCTGTTTATTAAATGACATTTTATTTTTCTTAATTTTCTGATATATGTTCGTATGTGAAACTTGTTACCAATCAACTTGTTCTGCTGAACTTTGTTTTTGTCTAGATGCTCTTTTGGTGATACTGGTGTCGTTTATTAGCCAAAATGCTCTTCTCTGTATTGCATTAAGAACTCTATGTCTTGACGGAGCCGCCGATCCCTGTACATGCGAGCAGTATTCAAGATCAGATCGTATTTGGGGTTTGTAAAGAGAAGCTAAGTTGGATAGAGAGAAATATTTCCGTGCTCTAAAAATAAAGATTAACTTCTTTCCTGCTGTAGTTGCTATGGATACAATATGTTAGTTCCATAGTAATTCCTGGGAGATCGTTATACCAACCAGCTAAGCGTAATAAAGTCGCTTGCTACTAGTGTCTGATCGTTCATTGTGGTGAATGTTTGCCTCTTGTTGGATAGGCAACATTTCTTTGTCTTGGAAGCATTAAAATTAACCAGATTCTTTTTATCCCACTCGTCTACAATTCTTAAATCTTTATTGAGAGGCCGTTGTGGCTCTTCTTACCTCTCACAAAAAAGCTAGGGATATGGGACGATTATGCGCTTGCTACAGTGTAGGTTGCTATCATCAGCAAAACCGTGTATCGGGTTATTAGAGCTGTATGCCACACTTTTAAGATGTTTTTAAGATGTCTAGTGATGCCATTTGAGTTTCCCCATGGCGGTGGATGGCATAACTCCAGACATGAGTTATATACGCTAGCGGATTGGCTGTTGACCTTTGTTGACGAAAACCATATGATCACTTAAAAAGTTGAGTGTCTTAAGGTAGCGCAGGATCTCGTGATTGACTTATTTCTATATGGTTTTGCTAATAACAGATAAAAGACCTATGGGTCTGTAGTAACAAGGCAGAGTTTTGAAGGCTTTCTAGGGGACTGGATGCACTCTAGCAGTTTTTCAGGATTCTGGAAAAATACCAGTATCATATAATAGTTAAGATAGTTTAAAGAAAACTGGCACTACTTTAGGAGCACCAGCCTTTAAAACTAAGCAGGTATTCTATCAAGGCCGCTTGCTTTGTTGGTATTTAGAGTAGCAGAGACTCTCTGCAAACGCTTAACCCTAAATATGATATTTTTCATTTTGCGGGGAGCCAGTGGAATAAAAGGTAGCTCTATGTTGTCCGGTGAGGTAAGTGTCGAGTTTAAAGAGAACATTTTGGCATGGAGTTGGAGTTCTGCCTTTCTTGTGCAGAACGTAACTATTCAGCTGTAGCCTGCTGTGAGTGGAGGGGACGAACTTTTTGTAAACTTGTTATTGATATTGTCACATACGATAATAGGGTAGTTTAATTGTTTGATATTTTATTGTATTATTTTTAATTGTAATTATCCAGGCCAAAGTCAGTACGTTAGATTTCAATGCGACCTTATATAGTTTAATTCTTATTCTCACGTAGCGTAAGAATTGGCTATAAAAGAGCGTCGTTGAGGTCGTACTCGAGGAGTTCGGAGTCGGAGGTTGTCTGTAGGGGTTACCCTTTGGGGTATTCCTAAAACAGACCCTTGGGTCTGGGCCGTTGTGACTCTTGTTATATTTTCGTGAGTAAGTGTGACATGCCACCATGTAGTTTATTTGGTAAGATCAGATTAGATAATTGTATTTAGTTATTGCTCATTCATATTTTCATTATTCATTGTTATTCCATCCCTTGGTAAGTTTTCTGCCTTCAGCAGAATAACTAACCAGGGGGTAGATAACCACGACCTGGGTGGGACGTGCCTCTAGTAAGCTACCCCTCATCATAAAACACTATGGCACATTGTTCAAACCTTCAAACCCCCCAGGCGTGACATGGTGGAGGTGCCGTTGTCCGATCCCTTAACTGATTCTTCCTAATCAGTTTAATTTTAAATATTTGGAGCCATTTTTTTATAGCATTTTTTTGCCCCATGTCACTGGCGTGACATGGTGGAGGTGCCGTTCTCTGATCCCTGAACTGATTCTTCCTAATCAGTTTAATTTTAACTATTCGTAACCATTTTGTATAGCATTTTTTTTGCCCCATGTCACTGATGTGACATGGTGAAGGTGCTGTGTTGATTCCCGTAAAACTGTTTCTTCCTAAACAGTTTTATCTGTTAAGTTTCGTCCTAAACTATTTGATATGTTTTTTAAAGCGAAATGTCTAGTGTTTTTAATTAATTTGTGAGCTTATTTACTGTATTTGTTCTTTTGCACAATTTAGAGATACTTTCATAAATATTTTTTTATCTTGAAGATATTGAGGATTGTTTTTTTGAGTTTTTTATGAAGCTTTTTCGTGTGTATACTATTTTTTTAAATTTGGCGGTGGAATAAAAGTTTTATTTAGGATGATGACCTGAGTGCAGATTTAGCATTTTTTTATTGTATGTTTGTTGAAATACGAAATGTTTAATTATAGGTCACTTATTATGTGTTATTTTCACGGTCAATCATATAAAGTTTAATTAATGTATACAATATGTATTGTTGATAAACAAAACACAGTCTTCAAGTAAAAAATGTAAAGTATTATTTTGTATTATATTTTCCAGTTTCTTTGTGCAATAATAAATATTTATCAATATACCCCATCCATATCCATGTTATAATCTATACCAATTGGGAATAGGTATTTTTCTGGTTTTAGTGATCTTTTTTTTAATTATTTGTTGTGGTATGTGTATAATATAGGTTACAGTTACAGATATGGTCACGGTCAAATGTTTTATTTTATTTATTTCTTTGTCAGGTAGTTGTGTATTTAATTCCGAAATAGCAAAACTGCACACACAGCTGTAATTAGTTCAGATTATTGACATTGAACCTTTCTTATTATTTATTTTTATGGTTACAGATCTCAATTGTCGTTGATTCAATTAGGTAGTAAAGTCTTCATTGCTTTTCTGGTACTTTTTATAATATGTATGTTGTAAATTGGGAAACAGATACCAAATATTCGGTGTATTTTTATTAGTAATAAAGGTGGCATGTCAAAAGTAAGTAAGAGTACATCGGACCAGAAACTCCGAGACTCCAACATAAAATCATTGTTTCTACACGTAGTATTGTAGAAACACAGGTTTTTTTTCTTATATTCATATTTTCATTATTCATTGTTATTGCTTGTTTATTTGTTAATATATTTGTTGTTTGTTTCCTGTTGTTTATCTAATCTTCGCTTGGTAAGTTTTCTGCCTTTAGCAGAATACCTAACCAGGGGGTAGATAACCACGACCTGGGTGGGACGTGCCTCTAGTAAGCTACCCCTCATCATAAAACACTATGGCACATTGTTCAAACCTTCAAACCCCCCAGGCGTGACAATATATTTGACGAGTCCAAAGGGATCGGCTTTTATTAGGATTTGATATAACCTTCTCTATCTTTTGAGCGTTAAAGAGACTTTTGTAATTAGAAATAGTGGTATTGTATCTGTTTCTAGTATTTATGTTATTTTGTTTTGTTTCTTTTAAGGGATTTTGTAAAAATATTTTGTGGGACTTGATCTTAGCTTTTTGAGCTACATTGCAATCTTTATGGCTTCATGGCTTCTGTTTGGCTTTAAAGCTTACGGTAAAGTGAGGAATGTAAGCTTTTATGGCACACTGAGTAATTTCAGTTATTCTGTTGCAAACTGCCGATGGGTATTCGTTGATTAAGTAGATTGGGTTTCAGGGAAAAATTGCAAAGTTTTCTGGGAGGACTTTCCAATCTGCCTTCTTTAGTTTCTCTTGGGTGGTACCTTTAATGGGTATGGTTTGATTGGACATTCAACTTTTACTACAGTATAATCAGAATTACCTAGGAAAGACAGAACTTTTACATTCGCTTTACTAATTTTGATTTGACCATCACGCAATAAGTCATAGAATACACTTACTCCCAACAACATTTCAATATTTCCTGCCTCAAAAAAATGAGGATCAACTAACTTTAATGCACCTCGTATATATAGTGAGTGTGCAGGAAAACTATGTGTGGTATTTTTTCGGTAATTTTGTCAAGAATAAGAAAATTTAAATTTGCATTATAATTTGAGCACATGGGTCTTACATTTGTCTTTGTGCATTTTGATACATGGGTTGAATTCCCATTTATACCCATTATAGGAACATCTAGCGCATCACGTTTGTTTTATAGCATAGGCAAAACGTTTACTTGTAAAAAAGAAGTCAGTACAAAGACAACGACGACGATCGCCGATTTAAATCATCATCATAAAATTAATCGTTATTTATTTTTTCACCACATTTTTCTCCTCATTCTATTTATTAAAAATGATTTTGTTGAATGAATAATCTTAGTCTCATCATTTTATTAGAAACTATTAATAAGATACGATATTTGAACATTTATAATTTTAAAACGGTATTTTCAAAAAATCTGAGTAACATAAAGAACGTTATACGACATTTTCAAAAAGATTCCTTAATTTTGGTAAAATCATAGAACGCCCCTAAGCATGCATCTGATATCGAGTAAAGATTAGAGGATAACTCAAACCAATATGGGTACTGTTCCAAGTTTAATCTTAGAGTAGGTAAAACAAAAATGTATGCTTTAAACACAAAATAGCTGATGATAAAACCTTAGTACTCTAATTTAATTAAGCTTAATAAATGCAATTAAATTAGTAATCAGGTAAGTTATTTGTTTATATAGTTTTAATATATAATATTATGCAGTTTAAAAAACGTCGCCTAATCTCTAGAGAATTTGTGTTGTAGTCAGTTTTTGTTCTTGATAAAAGTTTCACATTTTATTCAGAAAGTCATCTGTAAATTCCACTTTGTTTTTGCATAAATGGGATACCGCTGGCACGCGGTCATATCGTAAATTGTCATTTTGTTAACAAGGTAATAAGACCGCAAAATAATGGCGGTGATATTAGAGTAGAGAACTTTTAAACGAGTGCCATACTCGCTTTTTGTTCAGGTTGCTCGAATAAATTCAAAATTTAAATGTGTTTGTTATATCCAGCAGAGTATAAGATATAATTAATGGCGATTTATTTTAGTTCTTTTATATTTAACATGGTGGTTTCTTTAAATGGTATTCACCTATACTGTATGATTTATTATTAATAATCCATGCTATGAAAAATTTTAATCAGTGGATAATGAACAAAAATGAAATGTGTTTTAAAAGCCTTACTAATAAAATAGTTTTTTTAATATTTTAAAAAAGAAAATTTCTGCACTGCTACTGTTAATATTCTAGTATTTTGCATAGGTATTTGAACAATTTTTTTTTAATAAACTAGTAAATTTAAGTAAATAGTGATTAGTAAAAAGATATAAATTTAAAATCATATATGTTTAGCAAACCAAACAATTATTAAAAATAGCAGAGGCGTGGCAAAAGTTTAAAGATCGTTAATCCTACCATTTAAGATTGATTCTACGATTTACATATTCTCACACCAAACCTCTGTAGATAAATTTCTTGAAGTAATGATATTTGCATTCTTATCAAGTCTTAAAAGAGTAATTAAATAATATTTTGAATTTATTACTTTTCAGTATTCAGTGTTTGTAAAAACTTTTAGCTTGAAACTGTAGTGAAATACCTACCAGTCACTCTTATATCTAAAAATAATAGAAAAATTCAACATATTAATTAGTTTGACCGTGCAGCATTAAAAAAAAACAATAATAATCAAATTATGACAAAATAATCGCTTTAATAAAATAAAAAATAACAGCACCTAGGAAAGATTAAAAGAAGTTAAACTTTTTAACAGCATTTTTTTGTTTCTCAGAAGTTAAACTATTGTTAACGCGTTAGGGAAAAAATATTTCTAATTAAATTTTGACTTGTTTCATTAATTTTACTAATGTTTATTTTAACATTTTAATATTTACTTTATATTTATTGCTATTTACCTATTTTTATAATGAGAATTTTACTCTAAATGACAGGTTTGCTGCCGAATAGATATAACAACAGTAAAAGACCATAAATGGCAATGAAAAGTAAAAAATTGAGGTTAACAAAAATCGATTTTAGAATAATTTTTGTATAAAATGTTTTTTAAATATGTAGATACATTTTTTTTGTAAATCGTATATCGTGGTGACCGTGATTTATTGATTAGGTACATAATAATATACAGTGATTATAAAAGGAGCTGCTTTAAAATTCTTTTAAATTATTTTTACTTAATCTTCTAAACTTTATATCGCAATGTCTCAAAAAAAAAACTTCAACTATGTTAATTTTGATAAAAACGAAGATTATAATGACACCTAGTGTACTCGAAAGTAACGAATCAGAAAATTACAAAGATAAAATAGATTCAGTAATCAATAGGTATGCATTTAAATCTCCGTAACTGATTTGTATTTGATAGGTACTATTTTAAATGGTATAAATTTTCAAATTGATAGTGATTGTTTTTTTTTTCTTAAACATAAACAAAAAATTTGCACTACGCCTATGAAAACAACCCACATAGCTGGACCTGGCAATCTATGTGTATAGAAACCTAATCCTGTCCCGCGAGCGGCTTTTCATCATCTTGGTCGAGGCCTAATTGCTCACAACTGTATAATTAAATCGCTTCACAAACTCTATATACATCCACTTATTTCTCCAACTTGTCCTCCTGTTAATTATTTTTCATTGTGGATGAGAACTGTAGACATGTTCTCGGATATTACGCTTACGATGGGTCTTTTATTAAATGGACTTATCGTGAGAGACTGATTCTAACAAAGTGTGGATTTAAATTACTTAGCTTATTCATAGACGGTTTATTATGAAAATATGCTCTAATAAAAAGCAAAATTTGTTCCATACAATACAATAGCGGTTTAAATACTCACAATAGGTATAGGATACTGTAAATAGTAGATTATTTAGAATAAGAAGAACAGAGGCGATTCTGAAAATCGGAGCATTTAAACAAACAAACATGACATCATAAATGCAGCAAAAAAATTTAAAATTTTGATTAAAAATTATTTTTCTTATTAAGATGAGAAACGAACCCAAAAAAATATTAATTTATCTAAATGTATTAAATAAGTAATAAAACATTGAAAATATTCACCGCACAAAAAATAGCACTTATAATAGTATAATTGTAGCTATTATGAATAATTGCCATTATACACGAGTAGAATACTATACTTTGTCCACGACAAAATTGCTAAATACACAACTTTAAAACTTTTTATTTACGCTAGCTAATGTAATAGAAGTCTCAAATATAGGTATGTGACTTACACTAACTACGATCTATATTATTTCAAAATTAAAGTGTGCAGCTTAGATATAGTGGTAACAGGTTCGTAAATTCTATTATACATGTACATATTTCGTATGTTTACGATATGTCAAAAGAAGATATAAAACTTTAAAATTTGAGTTATTGGAACGAAGTTCCCTTTCGCGCGTTACGAACAGTTACGACTGACGCTAGGAGCTAGCCCAAAAAAATTCATACCAAAAGTTGTCACGACACTATGCACCGACACAATGCACCGACACACGCATGTTTCTCTCTCTCACAGACCAAAAAATAAATAACTCTCTCTCCCTCTCTCTCATAGATAGATATATTACAATTAAAAAGACACTATTTTAAATTAAAAGAAAATGTACATTAAAAAGAAAATACTGTAGAAAAAACATAGTTACCTATAATAGTATTATATTTTATTTCATCCTGTTTTTATAAATTAATAAATTCATAAACATTTTAAAAATAGTTCGTAACTTGACTACGTCAAATTACCTTAACTGTCAGTCACTGTCAAATATTTTAATTTTAAATTTTTTGTATTGAATTGTTAATTCCTGTTTTAAATTATAAAAAGTAATTTTAAAAAGATGTGTTATTTAAAGCTCTGTTATTGTATAAATGGACACTTTTGTTAAAAGAAACGAACTGTTAGGTAAGTAGAGATTTTATACAGACAATAATAAATGCTTATGTATGTATAAACACTCTGTTATGTTTACAAATTACTAATTCCTTCACTAATTAATCGAAAGGAACTTCGTTCCATCCGGGTGTCCCTTGACACCTCACACTTTTTTTTCTTTTATAAGTGTTGTGTTTAGTTATAAATACAAGTAAGTAGATACGTAAAATAAATTTAAATTTGTAACAAATAGTTAAAATAAACTCCAAATATAATAAATTTTTAAATTGGTAAGTTTTATTAATTGTTCTTTTATCATTTAATATTTTTTTTTATTGGATTAAATATTAAATAAATTAGTCATGGTATTAAATTTAAGGTGATCTAAAATTTACTGATCTCAAAATCTAATATGGTAATAATGTCAATAATATTCTCATATCAAGGTTAGACATACGTTCTGTAGTGACGTCACTCATTGAATAATTAACCATTTTATACTAGTGAATAATAAGTACTAATAATCTTAAAGAAGAAAGAAGTACGTACATAATAAACGTTTTATAGAACAGTCGTGGACAAAATACATTTTAAGATAATTGCAAATCATGCTTTGCCTATAAACTGGATAAGATCAAGTTAGAGTAATATCATTGTGCTCCACCGCCTTTGAAGTTTTTCGTACACATTTCGCTTGAGTCTGCCGACGTTTTCTGTGCAGTTTTCTTACAACTGGTGAGTAGCGATACCAACTACTTATTTAAGAAGTAATCTATTGATATACCTTTATAATTTTCTTTATAATTTTCTTTTTAATTTTCTTTCATAATTATTTAAAATATTTTTGTAACTTAACTTACTTTTTTTCTATTAAACAAACATTTTTGTCAATTTGCATTTTTTTTTAATCTACCGGTTTCTGCTTTCTTTTTTTTTAGAAATTTTAGGTTGGCCATGCTCTTCGGAGCGACAACGATGCAAACCGAACTGCGGACCGAGAGCTGCGGTGGTATGGAACCAGTTTTAGCAAGAGCAATCCTACTGTTCTTGTCTATATAAGCTGGTAATGTGGAAAATTTGGAAATCAACCGATATATTTATCAAACTATTTATTTAAAATTTTTTTGACTTTTTTTTTTGTTTGCTTATTTTCTAAATTTTAAAATATTGATACTTAAATAACCCAAAAGGTATAGTTTATGTGGGCGAAAAACAAGACCGTAGGAATGTTTTTTTTTTTCAGTTTAGTTATTTTACTATAAAACACAAAAAAGATCCTGTTCTTGGTGATGGAATAATTAAATCTTTTCTTTTTATTTTTATCAACCCAAGTTTATATAATGACACAGAATCTTACATTGTAAACTTTTGAGAAAGGGGAAGGGGGAAAGGGGATAAATAACCTTTTTTTTTTTAAATAAAATATCTTCGTTTTCTGGCGCTAAAAGAACGTTAGTATTCACCACAATTTGAATGTAATCAGTTTTAACAGGGTTCAACGAGAAAAATATGAAAATACTTTGTTTTAAGTAAGGGATCAAAAAATATTGATGGTATAAAAAAATACCGATATCAATCTAAAAAAATGTAGTGACATACAGATATAGCCAATCGTTTTAATAATAAATGATATTTAGGAAAATAAAGAAAAATATCTTAAATAATAAATGAACGCACGTGTTTCTTTTGTTATTATATGCTTGCAGCTGCTTTAATCCCTACTATCCCTACTAATATTATAAATGTGAATGTAAGTTTGTTTGTTACGCTTTCACGCGAAAACTACTCAACCGATCATCATGAAACTTTGTACACATATTCTTGGAGGTATGAGAAGTAACATAGGATACTTTTTATTAAAAAAAATATTTTATATTTTTTACGAAAACTAAAAAAATTGTTTGTCAAAAAATCTCAAAAACTAGCTTCTTCAACGCCATCTAGCGTATCAGTAATGAAGTTCCAACCCTGAGTAGGCCACCGTGAGGTGGCGCAGTTAGTATCTTATATATTTAAACTAGCAATTACGACTTAATTAAGTACTATGGCGCCACCGTAAGGTGGAGCAGTTAATATCACATATATTTAAACGAGCAATTTTTCTTAAGGTTTATGACGCCACCGGAAGGTGGCGCAGTTTATATCTCACATATTTTAACTAATTCTTGCTAAATTAAATAATATGACGTAAGGTGTCGCAGTTGCTACCTAATATATTTAATCGCTAAATTACAAAATATTATAAAAAAATAGTAGGTATACACCTGATAACTTACGAGAAAATATGATAAAAACAATAAAATCAAAAAAAAAAATTGAAAACAAAATAAAATCGTAAAAATTTGAAAAAAACAAAAAAAAGACATCAGTTTTATGCGGTACGAAGTCCGCCGGGTCAGCTAGTTGTAAATAAACTAATTGAGATTTAAATTTTTAATCTTTTTTTAACATTATAGACAATGTGAGCTAAAAAATTTAGGGATAAAACACATATGTCTACTTTTTTTACATTTTATGTAACTAAAAAGCATTTAGCTTCTTTATTGCCGTTGTTTTTGTATTAATTTTATTAAACTGTAAAAAAACCGTTGATTTTAATTAAAAATGGGTTTGTTGGGTTGCTTATTACTATTTCAGTTAGATTTTCTGGTTTTCTTTTTATTTACAAAATCTAACGCCATATTGCTATTTAGCATAATAAGTGTCTATTTTTCAAGTGCAATTTACTAGAGCTGTGAGAAGTGGGCAAGTGCAGTGAAAAGGGATGGATGCAAGAGTATGAGTGAATGACCGCTACTAGGCTTCCGGGCCCCCTCCCAAATCGAGACGACTCTTGTGTAATAGCCTCCCAGTGGCACACCCCGGGCAACGGCAAGCTGGGAGAGAGCCCGATGTCCACCCTCATCTTACGGCTAATAATTACAACAACAAACCCAAGTGAAGGTGTGAGGTACCGTGTCGATGTACTGAATAAACAATGGTTTAAGTTGGTCTTGAACGGTGCCCTTGGGCACCAGGCGGAATCCCCTTGCAATTAGCCTTACCTGGTTATGCGGGGCTTTGATCAGGTAGACCATTTCTTTCCTAGTTTCTCGTGTGACTTATATGGAACCAAAAGAAGTAAAAAAGAGGATAAGTCAGAAGCCCGATGGCAGATTGCGAAAGAAAAACGCCAGAAAGCTAAAGCCCAAAGACAATCTAAAAACGTGGGAATGCCAAAACCAGAAGCTGTAAGGCAGCTGGCAATGGCAAAGGCCCAGAAACTACAATCCGAAAGGCAAGCGAGAAAGGGCAGTATTAAAGTTAATTCAGAGGAAGATATTAACCTAATGTCGACCAAGAAAATCATCCAGGCATGACTATCGGGTACCTCAAAGAACAAGGTACATAGACTTGAAAAGAAAGGTCTCGATTTCGTCAAAGCAAAACGCCAGGTAATAAGAGACAACTTCAGCAAGACTCTAGAAAAAGACCAAACCAAAAACAAGGGAAAGAAGAAGAAGAAGCTAAAACCTACAGCAGGTAACTCATAAGCAGAAAGGCCAATAGCCCAGCAGCTTCAAAAAGCGGCCAAGGTCGGATAAAAGCACACCTCCCAAGGTACACCTAAAAAAGAGGCATATCAAACAAATATCTTCTAAAAAGGCCTTGACAGCTGTAAGGGTAGCAGTTGTAGAAGCCGCCAGAAGATGGGACGACCACATCCCCCTCTAGCAAAGGTCACGCTACGACTGTGGAAGCGATCGCTGAAAAGAGTGAGTGTCAACCTTCCATGAAGATGTAGGTACAGTGAGAGTCCTTCAGGCAAATCTTTAACATGCAAAGGCTGCATCGGCCATAGTGTGTCAGAGATTTGATAGAGAAGGCGTGGAGGTAGCCTTTCTGAGGAAGCCATAGCTAAGGTAGGGTCGCAGGCTTAAAACTGCACCATGGTGAGTTAATATGTAACACAAAGGCTATAAATCTGCGTGCCTTTATGTATATTGTTTTCTAAGACACTTAGATATAGGTTAATTTCTGTGCTATGCACTGGGGATTTTGTTGCAGCCATACTGTTAATATCCACAAAAGAAGGCATCAGAAGGCTTATGGTCTGTTGGGCCTACTTCCCTGAAGAAGACAAGGTTTGCCCTCTAGCCCACCTAATGGACATCAGAAGCTACAGCCGGAGGTAAAATCTACCGTTGATCGTGGGGGCCGACGCCAATGCTCATCACATAGTTCGGACTTCAACCCTAAAGGTGAGTATCTATTACAATTTATACAAAGTAATAGCTTACAAATATTAAACAGGGGCAAAAAGCCAACATTTGTCACAGTTTCACGCAGGAAGGTCATTGATATAACCCTCTGCACATACAACATCTACGACAAAATAGAAAACTGGCATGTCTCAGAAGAAGCGTCTGGGTCGGTTCACAAACATGTAGGGTTCAATATTGTCACCCCTTCAATTATTGAGACCACGTTCAGAAATCCACGGAAAACAAATCGGGAGGACTATGTACATTCCCTCAATGAAAATCTCGAGGACAGAACGGTGTCAATGAGAGATGTGTCCAGTTTAGACCGGGAGGTGAATAGGTTAAACGAGGCTATTGGGTACGCTTATCGTGAAAGCTGACCGGAACAGACAAGAAAATACACAAGAAAGACTCCCTGGTGGAACGAACCACTACAGAAGCTTAGGGCTCAGGTGAGAAGGCCAAAACCGTTCATAAGGAAGAGTACAGACAAAACTTAACGCTGTACAATAATAAATCCGAAAAGCCAAAAGAGCCTCCTAGAGAAGGTTTTGTGAGAAAGTCCAAACGACCCCCGCATGCTTTGGGATCCACAAGTGTTAGTATTAATTAGTGTGGTTTGACACAAAACGAAATTGCTCAAACTTACAAATACGCCTGTACACCAACAATCTTCCTAGCCAAGCTTCTAGTATTAGACTTCTGTGCTCATAATTTCTGCCTCCGATAGCGAATCTGCTTTACCGGCTCTACAATTTACTATGTTTTAATTTAAAACCGTCAGAAATTGCGAACAGTTCTTTAAGCAACTGAATGGACATAAAAAATGTACCAAGACGTAAAGGAAATATTGTAAACGTGATAATTGATTGTCTCACAGAAGAAGGAGCTAGCACTTTTTTTATTTGACGTAAACCATCTTAAAAAGCCACATTTTATATGAAATTCGTAGTTGGGTACAGCCCACTGGAAAAACATTCCTGACCAAAAAGTTAATACGGCCCTCACTGCACTACTCTTAATTACACTTAGAGCTTTGGGAATCTAAACTTAAAGTAATTGCAGAAATTTTCACACAACATTGTCCACTAAGGTTACCGCTCTGTAAAATGGGCTAAGTGAACAGCGGAATTCGCAGATTTTGTGAGTATGCCGATGAAACGGCAAAACATAAATTATCTATAACTGCAGAGTAATCGTTTGTCAACGGCATAAATAACTGTGATCTTCTTAGAGCCTTTTCAGGTTACAAACATACATCCTAAACGGATAATAAACTTTGTTAAAAGGTTAGACCTTTTGGAATCATCATTAGATGTAGGCTATGCACAAAATATATCTTAAATCTACAACTGTACTTGAACTTCGCGTATAAAGTTATCTATATTATGTAAGTATATTATAATAGGCTTATACGAGAAAGTGTTGTATACGTGCACGTTTTCCTAGTGCGGCAGTGTTTAATAAATCCCATCTTTTTTGTCGCTCTTTCTTCATTCACTCTTTTTGTCAAAATATTTTAGAAAATATAGTTTTCGAACTGTTTAGATATGATATGCTAACTGATATTCTTATGATTATTGTCTTTGGATCTAGCAAACTATCTTTAATCCCATACATTTCAGAAATAATTATTTAAAAAATACCAAATTAGCAAATAAAGAACATGTAAAATAAATATTATTAAAAAAAAATTTATTTGAAATAAGTATAAATGTTTTGTATAAATAACTTCTGTAAAAAATATGTGTTAATGTTCGGAATATGTTAATATTCGTTTTAGAATATCGTACTGTTTTCAATATTACACTTGATTATATAAAATGCATTTTAATTGACATGGAGCTTAGTTTTTCAAATTAATAATAGCTTGGCGTTTTAACACATTATAAATATCGGTTATTCAAGATCCGGTACCTTGTTGCACTTAGCAGACCATGCAGAAACTCTTAGAAAATAATTTACTTCATTATGATTTAATTATATTATTTATCTGCGACACATACTATGATTTAAAACAGGATTTGTGTATAGATTAAAATGATTTAAGAAGAAACATTTGTTTATAAAATAATATTTAAATAAAACAAATGAATAAGGTAATTTTAATACTTCTAAAGCAATACCGGATTTCAATTTTAAATCAAAGATTTTTATACACAATAAATTAAACAAAAATGAATTGCATAAATATAGTTTATCTACTCCTCTGATAGTAAATGTCATTTATACTCATTGTCACCATGCAGGGTAAGTAAGCTATAACGCACAGTTGTGCGTTATGAAACGTCATGTTGGAACGCGTATTTATGCATGTAAAACAATATATTTTGCTGTTTTAAATAATTGTTACATTAAAAATGGTTTTTCAGCAAATATCTAACCCATACAATATTATAAATTAAAAATATATAATAGTTTTTATTAAAAAATAAAACAGATTTAGGCAACATATATTACATTTTAAATGATTATTTAATCTAGTATGTTACTTAATGTCACTACTTTGATAGATGTTATTTTAAACGTAAAGTTTCGTCATATATTTTTTTAGAGATGTCAAATATTTAGAATTAAAATTAAAATATTGACTCGTAGATAAAGCATAGTACGTAACTCGAGTGGTAAGAGGTATTACGTACTCGTGTAATTACGCACTCGCCGCTACGCGGCTTCGTGCGTAACTTTTCCACTTGTACGTAATATCCTACTTACCACTCTTGTTACGTAATATACTATTATCTACTCTACCTCATATTATGTATCAATTTTTGTCATTATAGACAGTAGTGCGTGAAGTAACAATGTATTTTAAATGGGATTTACTTTTTTGCACTGTTTTTGACACACCTTCATAATTATAATCAAATATCCTTAGCATTCGCGTTGTCATAGTGTTGCTATGAGAGCATTAAATTTCAACAAAAGTTATTCTGACAGTTTTGTAGTTTAAATTTTCAAATTTAAATTTGTAATTATTTTTTATTTGTTTATCGTAGATAAAATATTGTATAAAACTGTGCGTGAAGGGCTTTTTGCGCACTTACGCGATATATAGCACTCGCTTCGCTCTTGCTCTAAACATCATAAATAACTATTTTTTTCAAACTAGTCTAACGATTTAAATATAGTTATCTTTTGTTTTTGTTATCGTTGTCTATAAATTTAAAATTTATTACTTATCTGTTTTATAATATAATTAACTATTAGAACAATCTTTTAATTAATTCCAAATTTGACATTTTATAATAATTATTAACGTATAGCAAGTGGATATTACTTTTTACAAAGAAAGCAGTTTGATTAAGTAAAACTTGGCTCTGGTCTTTTTCAAATTTTTCTTTCGATGGACGTAGTGGTTTGAGCGATTTTTGTTGAAAGTCTCTCTGATATAAGAAAATTTCAGATCTGTTTGAAGACCCTTGAGCCTAGTTCGGACTAGGCTAGTAATTTAGTTAAGTAGCAAATAATTTAGTGGCTAAACGTGTGCGAACCACAAAAAATGAGTCAATTACTTTAGTGAATGATTTAGTCGAGTCAATCCATTCTACTCTATTTGTATCGGGCGAGTAGCACCCTCACCATGCATCCATGCCTACTGGTTACTGGTTCACAGGCCAAACAAATCCGAACCTGTTGAGTTAGTCTATCTAGTACATTAGTGCACGCAAAAATGTCGTTCCGCTGGAGTCAGAAAACAACTTTACTTGTGTACTAAATACTAAACCGAGTGCAAACGATTTCTGTGTGCAGTACCGAGTAGAAGCGACTGAATTTTTCGCTACTTAACAAAATTACTAGCTTAGTCCAAACTAGGCTTTAGATCTCTTTAGACTTGTTAGTTCTCCTTAAGTTTTCTTAAATCACCTTGGATCATCTTTAGTTCACGAGAGTTGTTTTACTCTAAACTAAGACTACTTTTTGCAACTCTTTAAATATTAGATAAAATTTATTGAAGTGGGCTAACCGGATTAGTATTAACTGGTCGATGGTATTTGGAGTTACCATAATACGATCCAAGGCCGTCGCCCTGGTTAGAAGAAAAATATTGTTTAGATATCTTCATTTAACATTTTGTATTTTTAATTAAAATTTTAGTTAAATATATAAAGTTGTGACTCAAATCAGCTACATTTAGATTTGTACCATATTTTTTTAAAGTCAAAAATCTAAATTACTACGAATACAATTAAAATTTAAATCATGATAATTATGCAAGCTTTACTTTTTGTTTTGTTATAAATAAGATCTTAACTATTGTTGAAGTTAAACACTAAATAAACAATGAGACAAATTAAAAATAAGCACTATATAATTTATAATAGAATAATTTAACTGTGAAGTGTTGCGTTTAGAATAAAAAAACTATTTGTAAACAATAAACTACATACATAAATGTATAACTTGGTATACTTACCTTTTTTTGTATGAATACATTACAGCTGGTAAACACAGTTTTTTATTTTAAGACTAAAAAAATTGAAGCTAATCCCATTACCTTAATTTTTTGTTACTAATGATTTTGAATCGAAATTGCTTAATCAACAGATTTTCTTATAATTATACAAAAAAAGTTAACCACGTTTCTATTACTGTAATTAGTCTCCATTAAAAATAGTTTACACATGACAGTAAAGGTTAAAGTCATTAAAAAAATTGTATTAAAAAAGAACATTAAGCGATATCGTTTTGCATTGTTAATTGATATAGATTATTAAATTGATCCTTGCTATAAATAAGTAAATATATCGGAGAATTTTAATATAATCTACCTATATCATTATCAATATTGTAAAATTTTATACAAACGATAATAAACAAATGTATCTGTTTTGTTTGTTAAAGAATAAGTGTTTTCTAACCTAATTTATTTTCCTGAATATTTCTTAGAATTAAAATTAGCTAGGGAAATCTTTATGTAAAACTGTACTATCTACCTTAATTAAAACCCAAAAATGTCAAGGAGCAGCTAACTTGAGTTACTTTAGGTTAGGTACAATGGCGTATACGCTTCATTGGTTGGGACGAGGCGAGTTGTGGATTGAATTTAAAAATAATGATTTTGAAGTTAGGTTGAATTTGGAAATGCAATTTAATAAAACTGTCAAGAAATGTTTATTCACTATAATAACAAGAAAAAATTGAAAAACTATCTTTTAATAAACACTAACTTAAATAAATATCATTACTCACTGACATTGTCAATTTTAAATAAAAAAAAATTGTTAACTTCTTACTGAAAAAGTCACCCAACACATAAACAACATATTTTAACAAAAAAGTCCAGGAGATTATAAAGGAAATGGAGTTTTATGCTCATATTGTGCCCCATATTTTTTAATTGTATCTATAAGAAGATCTTCTACAAGCTCGACATAATTTTTAGATTTCTTGTTTCAAACTAAACTAAAAGTTCTAATTTACTCACTGAATTTCTAAATTAAGACTTCTCTAATTTGGGGGCCATCAAATACCGGCTTTAATTGATTTCATAGTGAGCTGAGGGAATTTTTGGCAAATGTATGAAAAGAAGTTCCCGTTATACTTCTAAACTAGAATACATGGTTGCTATGAGCGGGAAGCACCAGATACACTTTATTAACGCCTCTGCAGTAACAGTTGTTTAAATTTATATTTAAAAGATAAACAAGCGAGCGTTCTAAGTTCGAAAGGGATTTTATTATACACTGTTACATTGCAATATGAAAATGCTCGTTGAAATATACGTTTATGAAAACGCATTATAGATAAAAGACCTCGATGCCGGAGGTTGAGATTATATACATCTGTTCGGTAGCAAAGTCTCCGAGCAAGATATGGTGGTTGCTTGAATAAAATAATTTTGTGATAAAAAAGTGCCAATTTTAATAAATATGTAACACGCTGACGACGACGTATGCCAAAACAAAAACGTAAACAGGAAGTTTACACCTTCTGGATTCTCTGTGGTGTAGATACTTCTAAACAAGGTCAAAACACAACATCACAAAAGTTAAACTAAGCATGAACAAACGTACTGATATACAACATCTCAGTGAAATTTATAGTTTCTTATTATACTTAGATAATAACCACCTACCCTTTAATATCAGTTCTTTCTCTATAGCTAAATAATTCATCTTTAGAAAGTCTACATCCATGTTCATCTCCAATCATTAAATCCATAAAAATTTAATCCCCTAGGACCCCAGTAGTAATGAACAAAATACACGTATTTAAAACCCATAATTCCATACAATAATCTTCAGTGCAAAATTTGCCTCGACCTATTCAGTTCGCGGCAACTCATCAATAGTATTGAACTCACCATCTCTTGACTTTGTTCTTCTTTTTTTTTCAAAACAACAAAGTAGTAACGTCTCTCTTTTATTTCAATCCAACATGGCGATGACGTCCTAGCCTAAAATCTGTTTTCGACGCTTCTTGAGTGTTTTCAATGGTATTTTATCCTGGGAAGTTTTACTAATAGTTTCAACTACAGATCTTGGTCTGACACACTATGGAGATTGTTTTCCATATTTTATTCTTAGCACATCTATGTTCTTCTAATTCCATCGTTGGCTTCATCCTAACAAGAGTAAGTGAAATATTATCAGAACATCTAATTGTAACAATTGTAGTAACTTCCTGAAGATGTTAAAAAAATTTTAACGAAATATTGGAGTATTAAATTTTAAAGAGTACACTTCGCCTAATTTTTCTTAGTTGTAAAAGCGTGAGCGCGTAGAGCTGAAGGTTGCGACTTCGAATCTCGGAGAATGCGATATTCTTTTAATTTCTCCTTAATGTCATTTATTATATTCTTGTTTGTATACTTTCTAAAAAACTTTTAAAATTTTTAAAAATCTTATGAGAGATATCTCAAATAATCGTTTACTAAATTATTTATGCAATTTGTTAAACCTGAACTGGAACGCAGATTAAAGAACCTTCGTATTACACGTGAAGTCAGGATGTGTAGCAGAAGAGTGCTTTAAATAAAAGAAGACAGTAATGATAACATGTTGCGGAAAGTTTATAGAACCATATAAGTGTGTTAGCTACCTTGAGCGGAATTGAACATTTTAAGTTGTATTTTTGATACTTAGACCTTATTACCCGTCATGCCTTATTACCCGCATTTAGCCACTTAGCCAATTCTAGCAGTGAATTGAAAGAACTTTGTTTTTATACTACAATTAACAGTTTAAATAATTTTTAAAATAAAACGTTTAAAAAAGTATTTGTTTTGACTAGGACTGTACCGACCTAGATTTTAAAGAGTAACTCAAAGCAGTAACGATACAACTTTTAAGTTAATCTTAGGTATATAAATAAGAGATGATATTACTTATAATGTTATTAATATATTTTTAAATCGTAGCGATATTCAATAATAACTAACAAAATTATTGCATTACAGAAACTGGTAAATATATCCGCAGTTATATTTTTTGCATTATAATTTTACATACGTACAGTTCAAAGTTAAAAAAAGTAATATTTTAATTTTTTTTTTACAATTTATAATAAAAATATAAATAACGATTTGTCAAGTTAATAGTCCACACCAAAACACTCATAAAAATAAAATAAGTTAAACAAATAAAAAAGATGTGCTAAAACACATCATATCTTAATTAATTCAAAGTTATTGAAAAAATTTAGTTGGTAACATTTAATTTAACGCAATTATCTATAATATTTTAATTAGTTTTAACCAATCAATATTTGTTGATTGAACGTTACAATAATAAATATTTTAACAATATGAACAATAGTGGAACAAGAGGAAATGACCTTGTTATTTTTCATGAGCAAATAATGACTAACACTTAAGAAATTAAGTTGAAATTCTAAAACGTATATGCTATCATCGTCTATTAATTGCTTTACCAATAACCAGTCACGATTTTTTATACAGAATATGAGAACACAACGCATATATTAAATAAATAAATTTTTCTAAGACATTCTCCTGAGATCATGGATTTGTGTGCTATTACAACTATTTGCGGTTAAATGAATGAAAATAATCAAATTAATACAGACTTTAACCCGGATTTCCCCAATTTCAGAGAATCTATTAAGAGTTCATACCTAGAATATAGTAGATATAATTTACTAAAATACAAGAAAATCGTAGTAATAAATTATTTGTGGTTGAACTAGCTTTTATATAATAATATATTCATTTAACAATCAGAGAGATTTATATATTTTTCTATAGAAAAAGAGAGCATCCGGGTTGAGATTACTAATTTGTGAATATTATTTAACATGATTAAATATATCTATAATGCAAGAGTTACCGTTTAGTAGAAGATCAGTAACAAAAATTCTAAGCATCAAAAAAGCTTTAAAGTTTGCAATAAACTTTAAGAAAAAGATTAATAGTTGTATACAAGATTTGTAATTAAAATTTAAATACAGTACAAAAAAATAATATCATTTGGTCAGTGGATTTTTTAAGTTGTGTTTTATTATCAGTAAAAAAATATTTGTACCTATCGTAATATTTTTTCGTGATATTTTTTTGTGATGTTTTAATATAAGCTGGGGGCACGGTAGTGCCCCCGCCAAGACGAGCCAAGCGAAGCGCACGGGCACTACCTACCTTTTCTCGAAGCGCTTCGTCGTTTTTTTAAACCCTCATAACTTGGGTTTGGATTATGCTAGATCAACAAAATTTTCGGGATATATTGTCAATAGCGGACTTATTGAACATATTAAGTTTTAATTACATTAGCTTTTATACTTCAGATTTTATTTATATCTAAAAAACGCTGATTTCGTCACTGACTCACTGATGATCATCAAAATTATTAAGGTATTTCCTAATGTTCTAGAAAGCTGAAATTTTGTATGTAAGCTAGTATTAGCACACAAACAACAAAAAAATTATAAAACTTGTAACTTTCATCTCCCAACCCCTCAAACTAGGGGATGGGAGTTTGTATGAGACCTGTTTTTTAAATTAAATTTTGATGACGCTAGAGGTCTAATCTAATAATCTAATCTAAAACTTGGTGCCCCCAGATATATATATATATATATATATATATATATATATATATGTATAGGTACTCCTTGTTAAAAAAAAAAAATTAATCGACATATATTGAGACATATCGACATATATTGAGAGACATATACTTCAGATCAGATCATATAAATATGAATGAATAGAAGTGTGCGAACGTCTCCTGCCTCTTACGTCCACACAGTAACTAAAAATAAAAAAAAATTGTCCTTGACAGCGAGCGCGTCGATTGTCTTGTTTTGTTGATTGTCGATTGTCTTTTAAATTAAGGTCCCTTCCTTTAGTGTTATCCCGTTACACTGCCCCCTCCTTAGATTCATTCCTCCTGGAATGTTATTTCCTACATCGGAATCCCGCACACTCCCTGAGCCAGCCAAACCATCTTCTTGGAGTTGCTGCGCATCACCACTGTGATTTCCCTGGTAAGGCGCCAAACGATCATGATGGACCACGACGGGTTTCCCTCTGGGAATTTTCATGATCCGATAAATGACATCGTTAATCTTCTTCTTGATGGTGTAAGGACCTTCCCAGTTCTTTTGTAATTTGGGACCAGTATGCTTTTAAAGCAGGAAAGGATAAGGATATCTCTCTCCACAACGGACGACGGTCCATTCTCTTCCACTCACTAATCTTTCTCAGAACGGGATCGTTTTATTGTTGCTCCTCCAGCATAGAGCTCTCGTCTTCTGGCACAACCTTAACTAAGGCAAGTTTTTCCTCGTTCTGCTCCATACGGGTACAATGGGGGCAATCAGGTCGACATGGTCTTCTGGAAAGTGCATCAGCATTACGATGTCTGGTTCCAGGTCTATGCTCGATTTCAACATCATATTCCTGCAGTTTTTCGAGCCATCTTGCTATCTGTCCTTCTGGGTTCCTAAAGCTAAGTAGCCACTTTAAACTAGCATGGTCTGTTCTGATCAGGAGTTTTCTGCCATACAGATATTTATAAAAGTGTTCGACGGATTTTACAACTGCTAACAGTTTCCTCCGAGTTACACAGTAGTTCTTTTCAGCTTTCGATAAAGTTTTGCTGAAGTAACCAACCACTCTTTCCTTACCGTCTTGTAGCTGTGACAAGACGGCTCCAATTCCCACATTGCTGGCGTCGGTGTCCAGAATAAGCTTACCATCAGGAAGTGGATAAGCAAGAACAGGTGCTGACGTAAGCTGTTTCTTCAATATTTCAAACGCCTTTTGACATTCCTGATCCCAACAGAAGGACTTATCTTGTTCTGTCAAACGTGTCAAGGGTTTGGCGATGTCTCCAAAATTCTTGACATATCGTCGGTAATAGGAACAAAGACCCAAGAAACTCTGGAGCTGATGTTTGTCGATAGGGATTGGCCATTCCTGAACGGCTTGTATCTTAGCGGGGTCAACAGCAACGCCATCCTTGCTTACGTTATGTCCTAAATAGTTGACCTGTCTCTGGAACAAGTGGCATTTCTTAACATTCAATGTTAGATTAGCGCTCTGTAATCTGTTAAAACTTCTTCCAGGTTAGATAAATGTTCCTTAAAGGTCTTACCCATTATGATGATGTCGTCTAGATAAACTAGACAAGTTTCCCATGACAAACCCCGCAGGATGTTCTCCATTAGTCGTTCAAACGTCGCAGGAGCATTACAGAGGCCAAATGGAAGGACCGTGAATTGCCACAACCCTGATCCACTGGTAAAGGCAGTCTTTTCTTTGTCTGCAGGATTCATTTTAACTTGCCAGTATCCGCTTTTAAGGTCCAAGGTAGAAAACAGAGTAGAACCCGCCAAAGCGTCGAGGGCATCATCAATCCTTGGCAGAGGATAACTGTCCTTCTTAGTGACATCATTTAGCTTTCGATAGTCGACACAAAACCGCATTGATCCGTCTTTCTTTCTCAGTAATACCACAGGAGAAGCCCACGGACTACTGGATGGTTCGACTATGCCATTTTGAATCATTTCTTTAAGGGCTCTGTCTGCTTCTTCCTTTTTAACTTGAGGCATCCTTCGGGGTACCTGTCGAATCGGACGTGCATCACCAGTGTCAATTCTATGTTGTACAACATCAGTTCTTCCCAGTTTACTTTTAGAACCAAATACAGGTTTATAACGGTAAAGTAGATCTCTTACCTGTTTCTTTTCTAATTTTCACAAAGAGGGGTCTAATTTTGTCATTAATTGTTCAATTTCGTTGGTCTCATCTGTTTCCGTAACATTTATCTTGTGAATTATGGCCATTATCGGTTCTAAACTTCCCATTTCCGTGTCCTTTCGGAGAAGAACTGGATGATCGTTCAAGTTGATAACTCGGATGGGTACCTCTTTGGCGGATCTAACAAGAGTCTTACCCACAAGGAGTCCTTTTCCCAATTCATGGTCATGGTTCTTCGGCTCTATCATGGCTGGAGCACCATCATCGATATCATCGATTAGCTTAATCGAGGCATTGTCAACTTGTTTACGGTGCAGGAATATTTCTTCATTACCAGTACGAAGGATACGTTGGCGAAGATCTAAATGAAAACCACAGTGGAGCATAACATCCATGCCCAGAACAACATCTTCATCAACGTCAGCCACCAGCACTGAGTGAACAAGAGAGGTTGAACCAAACTGTAGCGTCACCTGTATCTCACCGTAGACTCTAGCAGAATCTCCGGTAGCGGTACGCAGTCTCCAACTGGTAGGCCACATCTTCTTTCGCATAATGATGGATGGTCGAACGATAGTTTTTATAGCTCCAGTGTCTACCAGCATGCTAAAGTTCTTCCCATCAATGAGGCCATCCACATATAAGCTGTCCACGTGATGTCGCAGAGTTGCCAATTTAATGGTGTGAGGGACTTCGGGAATGTTTGGGGTCGATTTCGCCCTCCAGGAGTCGACCCGTTCTAGTTTTTCTGCTGCTGGGATACTTCAGCAGAAGATTTTTTTTTTTGGGGGCAAGTATTTCTTATATGGCCTAGTTCTCCGCAGTTCCAGCATCTCACTTGGCGCCTTCTTTTTGGAGATAACTTCATTAACCTCTCTACTACCGCTTCAACGTCGCTAACGGAATGAACGGCATGGTCGTAGTTACCGGTGATTTCCCTTAATCGAGCAACTCCACGTGAGGCCTCCGTCACCGCCTCAAACTCCAGGGCAATGGTCAAGGCGTCCACAAGAGTCTTCGGCCGCGCCAACCGTACAGCGCGCTGCAACTCGACGTCTCGAAGACCATCGGTGAAGGTTTGGACTGCTAGGCACTCCAGGAAATCCTCCGCTGCATTTGAATACGCAAGTCGTACCATTCTTGCTACATCCGCTTCAAATTCCTGGATAGTTTCTCCATTTTTCTGTTTTCGGCTCTTTAACTGCATTCGGTACACCGGTTGTAGATGAGTTTGATCATAACGCATCTCTAGACGATTCACCAATAACTCGAAGTTGTCAGCTTCATCCGGTGTCAATGATTGCAAGACGTCTAAAGCTTCGCCTCGCAGAGCTACGGTTGGGGACAATGCTTTCTCCTGGGATGACCATCCATTAGCTCTGGCCGCTGCGTCGAATTGTTTCAGGTAATTTGGCCAGGAAGTCTTCCCGTCGAAGGTCGGGGGTTTCATCGTCGTTCGTACATGGGTCGTCTCCTCGCTTGTTTGTCGTTCGACGTCTGCGTGGCAGGTTTCCATCCTTCCTGCATCTCCGTCGCCGTGATGGATGGTTTGGTTTTGTAGACAAGCTTCCAGTTCTCGTTTAAGTTTTTCTATCTCGGATTGCATTTGCTGGTTGATCTCGTCTCTGAAGTTGGCAACTTGCTGATTTTGCTCGTCTCGCATTTTGGTCACTTGCTGATCCAAGTTGTCCACTTGCTGATTCAAGTTGGCCACTTGCTGATTTTGCTCGTCACGAAGATGTGATATTTGCTGGGAGAACGAACTGGATAACTCATCTGATATGTTAGACATCCGTTGGGATAGCTCCTCTTGCTGGCTTCTCATCTGACTGGATAGCTCCTCTTGCTGGTTCGTCATTCGTCCTGATAGCTCCTTTTGCAGCTGGGAAAGTTGTTGAGTTTGTTCTTCTTGTTGGCTCGTTATTCGTTGGAACAGCTGGGACATATCTTCGCGCTGGCTCTTCATCTGACTGGAAAGCTCCTCTTGCTGGCTCTTTATCTGACTGGATAGCTCCTCTTGTTGGTTCGTCATTCTTTGTAATAGCTGGGACATATCTTCGCGCTGGCTTTTAATCTGACTGGACAGCTCCTCATGTTGCCAGGAAAGTTGTTGAGTTAGTTCAGAATTTGCTTTTTGAACTGGGTCTTCGAACTCCACAGCGTCAAGGTCCAACTTATTATTTACGTAATATTCACGGAGCCTACTCAACAATACGGATTTGGTCCCAGTAGTTTCCAACTCCAATTCTTCGAGCTCTTTTCTGAGCTCAGCCACCAATAGTTCATTTATCTTTTTTCCAGGCATTCTTGTATCTTCACCCCACACCTTGTCACGGGTTTATTTTGGCGTTAGTGATAGATTTTAATTTGTAAACAAAATCGTTGGCCTACCTTAATATTGCAGAATTTATCGAGGCAAAACCGGTTGATATAGGTTACTAATAGTAAAACGCCAACTGTTGATGTTATTTCGGTCATAAAATTATTTAGTTGTAGCTAACGATAGGTTTCGTAAATAAGTTTATTATAATTAATTGTGTGACATTTGAAATCCTTGACAATAGGACGTCTGACCTACTTTTTCGTCGAAAACTTGTATATTGAAGTTCGGTAGTTAACGTTTGGACATATTTATAACTTTATGATTGAAATCAAAAATAAATGAGGAAATTAGGTAATGTTACGATTTTTATTGTTGTCAATATGAATATTTAGATTGGTTGTATCAAATGACCCCTGTTCGTTAGTAAGTTCTTGGCTGAATAAGCTACGGTTGGTCCCAATGGTAGAGGCCATATCTTATTTCGACGTATGTCAAACTATTGTGATCTAAGTGACGTGGGAGACTTTCTTTCTTTTCATTACGAACTTTTGTGCTGAAAGCATCTGAGATTTGTCTTGAGGTTAATTTGTAATCTTCGATCATCGAAGACAATTTAGTTTGGATTTACGAAATTTAACCTCGTTCATTTCCATTGAAAATTGTGTGAGAGAGATTACTCTGAATTTTGGTGATTTCGGTGGAAGTTACGGCGTAGGCCGGATTATTAATCAAATCTTCATTTGGTAAGTAAAAGTTTCTTTATACATGTGGTTCGTCGATACTCATGGTTTCTTTCTCTCGTTTCTTTGAGTGTAGGTGGTTTAACGAACGAACAGGTGGTATTTTGGTAGTAAGACTGTTCAGACAGAGAATCGTGGTCCGGATTCCTCATCATTGCAGTTAGCAACAAGTAGTGTCACAAGGTTATCGAGAAAAGAACCCTATTTTTAAATAGGTGAGTTATGTAATAACATTTTTAATAAATTAATGACGCCATATAATCAATCTTGGTTAAAATCTTTATTTTATATGTATATTCTTCTTTTGTATCGTCCACAGGTTTTATTTTGTATAACTAGACTCCTTTTTAGTTTTTTTACTATTAAAATTGATATTTTTGTACTATTACAAATTAATTTTAGATGAATTTTGATTTAAAGTTATTGTTATAATTTTGTAATGACTAGCCAGTCAAAATTAAGTTTGTTAAGCACATTTTAATTATTAGTTTTGACCATTAATTATAAATTCAGGAAAATCAGCTTCTAAATGTTGTAATACTCATTTAAATTCACTTTTATTCTTTCATTGTTATACAAATATCAGTCAATGTGTTTAAATTGTATTTAAGTCAGTAAAGTAAAGTAGTGTAATTAATTCAGATTAATTCAAGGAGTCATTCAAATCTTTTTAACCTAATGTTAATGCTTAATTACGATTTTAGGGTTTTTAGTTACGGGCATAAGTCCTTGATACAGGCACAAGTCCTTGAGTCAGGCAGAATTTTTGGTTGCTGACCTAATACTTGGTACAAGCTTTGGATATTGTGTTTGGAGCAAGCCTTTTTGGTTTTGGATAAGGCTTGATTTTTGGAACCGACCCAAGTATTGGTGAAGCCTAGGACTGCGGCAATTCATTTAAACTTACAGATAAGCTATTAGTTTTAAGTCGGACTTAGTTTTAGTTAAAGCTATTTTTCCTTGTTTTTGTGTTGCGTGTGATCACACCTTTTTGATAAATTTTTTTTTTTTTTATTGTTCGTATAATTTATTCTATAAACATCAATTGTGTGTCAGGCACGAGGCTTGACAATCTGTATTCTAATTGTTCATTAAAGAAGAGTCTAGTGGATATTTTAGTTTTATTTAGCTCACTTATCGTTATTTACAGTTATAATTTAATTCAATTAAAACCGTTAAATATTCTAAATTTACTTGATTATCTCCAGTGGGTAAAGTGGTGCCTGGGACATCAGGGGTTTCCGATTTTAACCGTCTAAATCGGTGGCGCGACTCACTAGTATTTGTTTACTGACCTCTACGGCTGAGCTGGGCACTAATTTGCCAGTAGAGAGACCACTACCGAACTCAGCTGGAGTTGTATTCCTTTTAGTTAATTTCTTTATTTTTCTTAATTTTCTAAATACGTGGCAACCTGACACCAATTTGAAACACTTATGGGGGCTTTTTACACAATTTATTTACAAAATTGTTAAGATACACTGAACTCTGCTGGATAACGTCTAACTACTTGACAATACAATGAACTCTTTTAAACACTTGACTTGAACTGACGTTAACTGCCCATGCATCCCCTTATATACAACATTATTTAATCTAGTCAGTGTGTTTAGAAGTTTCTAGAATTTTCTAGAAACATTATTTAAAATGGTCAGTTGATTTTTTTTTACAAACTTCTAAGAATCAACTGTCAACAACAATCTTTTAAATTAAGGTCCCTTCCTTTACGGTTATCCCGTTACAATACATTTTTGCTCGATAGCTTTGGACCAGCTCAATCGCTGGTTTATCGCTCGTGCGCATATCTTTGGGTGCCCCGTAAAGAGCCAAAGCTAGACGAAACATCCATTGTAAGCTCAGGTCAATATTTTATTCCGTTGAAAAACAATTTTTCGAACACGTGATCTGTCAAAGATCTTACCAGAGTGCCGGACACAGCTCAAACACCAAAAAATTGGTCCAAAATCCCAAAAACTTTATCACTGCATCACTGTATTGACGTGTAACAAAAAACCCACGTGGTCCAAAAGTGCCGGACACAACTTAAATACCAAAAAGGGCTAAAAATTCAAAAAACTTAATTATTTTAGCACTATAATTACGTACAACAAAAAACCAACGTGACAGACAGAACTTAAACACCAAAAAAGGTCCAAAATCCAAGAAACTTGATAACCGTAGCACTGACTTGACATACTACGAAAAAGTACTCCTGAACGACAGATGTAATACTGATGCCACACAGACGCCGACTCCAAACTCCACGCGGTATTTCCAATGAGAGAATTGAATTCGGCATCACCGAAAACAACCGAGTAACGAGATTGGCGTGATTTTCATGCACGCTGCCTTTTCTCCTCCAATTCACCCCCCTTGCACCCCCACGGATGGATCCCTAAGCACCCCCAGGGAAACCTAATGCTAGAATTGAATTCGGCATCCCCGAAAACCCCCGAGTGTCGGGTTTGGAGCGATTTTCATGGACTATGCAGTTTCTCCCCCAGAATGTCTCCCCGAATACCACCGCAGAGCCAACCCCGAGTAATTCCAATGCCAGAATTGAATTCGTCATCCCCGAAAACCCGCGAGTAACGAGTTTGGAGCGATTTTTATGCACGCTGTCATTTCTCCCCAAATTTACCCCCTGCGCACCCTCACAGAGACACCCCCGGGTAATTCTAATGCCAGAGTCGAGTTTGGCAGCCCAGAAAACCCCCGAATAACGATTTCCGAGCGATTTTTTCGAGTTTCCAGTCGTTCCTATAATGTTGCATGGAATGATGCAATTGGAAAATGCATTTTCCGGCCCAGAAGGCATTTTTCAAAAATGCGCCAAACCAGACGTTGTAGACTTTTTTCCTGGGATTTTCCTGAACACAATGCAGAAAACCGCATTTCGATATCTGCTGGATGTAAATTTTTCCGCTATTTTTCGTAACTTCCCTGGACTATGTTATTAATACAATTATATACTATTATTATTATTATTACTATCAGGCCGACTTAAAAATTAAAAATTTTTCTATTTAATTATTACAATTTAAAACAGCATATTTACATATGTTATAAAATTATCCAAATTTGTACATATTTCCTAGATTTTTTTATTGCGTAGGTACTTTATATTTAATTTTTTTTTCGTATAACCAGTATTAAACAGATTTACATATTATAAGTAAAAAAATTAAAATATGGTCTATGGTCACTATTGTAAGTTATTGCGATACCATCGACAATTCTACACATGTCTCTTTATGTTCTCTAAAATCCTCCGGACATAGTATCTGGTCATACTGCAATCTTCTAAAACAAATTTTACTTCCTTTATACATGGTACCTCTGCAAAGATATTGCTATCGTAGTCTTCAAAAATTGGCTTTTTCTTTCAATCAAGTTAACTTTTTCAGGTTTTTTGCTACATAATCTCCAGTCAAAGTCCTCAATAAACAAGTAACCCTCTACTCAGCATGACCGTATTGGCTCCTTCAGTGACTCTCAGCTGATTGCTGTCTGTTGTACGAAATGCTTTAGCATTTCTTGTATACCTCATCTCAATACTCATTTAATCCTGATCTTGACCACAGATATGTTTTAAGTAATAGTTGTGTTATCTACATATAGGCCCGATTTTTGGTACACCTAGAATCCTAGTACCCCTTAGACCGCAGACTATTGTGACTGTTTTTTTTTTCGCAAGTTTATTTGCCTACTCGTTGCCTTACATTTTCTATGATCTGGCATGCAAAGTACATACATTGAGACCAGACCATAGAGATCATCTTGGCACTCTATTATAGTCTAAAAATTACTTTAATCAACATTAAGAGTTGGCTTTCCTACATCCAAATTACCTAATAATAAAAAATTTGTGTTTTGCCACTATCTGTCACTTTGTGTTCTTACGCGAATAATGTAATAGTTTAAAAAAATAAAATATTAATTTCAAATCTTTGTGGAAAATATTTGTTGGAATTTTACTTTATACGGCTGACACTGTCAGCAATTCTTAGGTCTCATGTAGAGCCAAGCTTCTAACTCTACTCGTTTTTTATGTACAAGCATTAACTTCAGAAATTCTACAACTTAAAAGTAATAAAAAAATAAATCTTTGAATAAATTTTCACCTTACGCACATGTCACGGAGGCAAATGACAAGGGCACTTTTTGTCAAGTTGTAGTTTTATAAAGTAAGGACTTGTAGAGTTAAGGGCGTGTACAGTCAGAAACATGGCTCTATATAAGATCTGATAATTATTTACAGTGCAAGCAATATGATTTGTTCTCGACAACGATATACATATTGTTTTAATGAGATAAAATAATACACGGCAATCAAATTATTAAAAATATTGATAAAATCAAATAAGCATGTATTTATAAATCTTTTTTACTTATCTTCGGGCCGTCCAACTTATCTTTTATATCATAACTTGATAATGATATAACATATTACAATACTGACCTCTTCATATAAAAGTAATGATTCTTCTTGCTACACCATGACAGTTTTCTTTAAACATATTTAGTTTTGCACAACAAAATTCGATATAAACTGACTGACATTTGATGGAATTACAATAGTATTACAGTCATTTAGTAACATACAAACATATATTTCTCAACACTTAGTGCTAATAATAACCAGCTTTTAAAATAATCAGAAACTGATAATAAACTAAAATTTCATGCACATTACATATCAATAGTTTCGTAAATTTCTAGCAAAAATATTAGTTCATGACATCGACTGGAGTAATATGTATAATTTTGTTTTTACATCAACCTGTATTACAGTGTTCCGATTAAGATATTGTGTAATAGATGTTAAAGAAAGAGACAAAGAAAAGATATTCGTGACAATTCAAAAGGATGATCAAAAGTGGTATAACATATAATTGAATGGGAAACGATGCGTTCTTATTCCATAAAAAATAACCTTGGACTTGTTTGAAACAACAAATTACGAACGACTTTTATTACCTAGGTTAATAGCGAAATTTTAAAGTATTTGGCTAAAATTAACATTTATTTAACTGTAAATTTAAATTACATAGTTTTTGCAGTTATACTTCTATTCATGCACTCGATTTGTGTGGGGTTAAATGGGAAAAATCATTACATATGTAATGGTGTGAGTAAGAGAAAGACAGAAACACATATAAGGTATATTGGTCGGTAAAAACAAAGATGAAATATTTACCACATGTTTAGTCATAGCTATAAGTCCTTTGAATACCGTTTAAACATTCAGTACATTTAAAAGAGATGAATATACAAAAAACAGTCAGAGCTTATGTTTTGAATATCATAGTGACGTATCATATTGTGTTTGACAGATTATTTTATAATTTTGTCACGTAAGTAAACATATAAAGTTAAGTATTTTATATTAATGATATTAATAATAATATTAAGTAATGAGTATTGTATTGTAGTCTAAAATACTGTCACATGGTTGCATTATATCCTGTACTATGCTTTTGAGGTTGTTGGCTACATAAACAGACTTTTTAAGAATAGTCAAAAAGTGCATTCCGAACAGAGAATAGATAGAAAAATTACAACTCGGTAAGTATTCCAAAGGGGTTCAATTTATGTACTCGGGGTTTTTGGAGTCGCTGAACGCGAATCTCATGATGTCGAAAGTCTCCGCGTCACTTGGTGCCTAGGGTATTTACCTCTTCTCCTGGGGTTTTATCTAATTCTGTACAAAATCAGTGCACACTTGAAACTCGGCGGTTTTTTGGGTCACTGAATACAAATATGTTAATGGCGATGGTGTCCGAAACACCTGGTGCTTAAGACGGACCTCGTCTCCAGGAATTTTATGCAAATTCGATACAAAATGAGTGTGCACTCGGTACTAGGAGGTTTTTGAGGTCGCTGAACACTAATATAAGATATATTATATAATAATATAATATAATATAATATAATATAATATAATATAATATAATATAATATAATATAATATAATATAATGATTTTGCTCAATCATTCGCATACAAATTTATGAAGCCGGCGACATGCATAGAAGTATAACTTCTGCCGGTAGTCCCAGTGACTGCCACACTCGTTTTTATATCTTTTGTACTTAGGTTTAGTATAAACATTGCTGTTTTTAAATTAGTGTTAAGTAGTATTATAACAATGATATCTATTATTTCATTAAAGAGTCTTTGAAGTAATCTCTTCCCTGGGAACAGCGGGCCATCCATAAATCCGAACCTTTTCACGACCCTCACAGCAGGCGGTGACATGCACTTATTACAATCTATTGTTTAAATTTAAAAATATATGTGAATTATTACGCAACATTTTAAAGTTTATATGTAGACGCTTGAGATATTTTATGTTATATTGAATGTAGTTCCTTTCTCAATGTAATGTAGAATATTTTGATGTCTTATCTGTGAATTTTAAAATAAGTGTAAGTATGGTTGAAATCTGAAAAAAAAATATCTTTACGTTTATTTATAAAAAAAATTTCACATATATTTTTCAAATGTAAACAATGCATTGTAAAACCATGAGTGCATATCACCACCTGCTGTGAGGGTCAAAAAAAGTTCGGATTTACAGATTGCCCGCTGTTTCCAGGTAAGGGCTAACTTCAAAGATTCCTTAACCAAATATTTACTTTTTTACCAACTCAATTACTACATGCAAAATAAAAATATGACAAAAAACTAACATACAAAAATTATAATTAGAAACCATTATAATATAATAAATTATTATAAAATAACAAATCGCATTTTTTTTTATAATTCATACAATAACAATCTTAAAACTAATAAAATGACAATTATTAGAGAGTTATAGATCTTTCCCACCCAACGTATAAATCTTCGGATTTCCGGACAATAATTGGCTGCCATATAGTTGGTGTAAATACAATAAATTTAGCATGGAACTCTAGTAATGAAGGTGGCATTTAACCTATACAATATCGTGTTCCTACAGAAATTCGTGATCGTAATCTCTGAAGCCGGATCGATACTCATTCCATCGATACACATTGATTCATATCGCAATATAATCAGGATCGGTTTTCACATTTTTTTTATATCCCAAAATTAAAAATATGACTGTCTAGAATATATGAAGCAATAACAGTAATAAAAACAGTAAGGAATAAAAACTCATAGCAAAACACGAAGTATTAAACAAATTAACAGAGAAACAGAAACAATTATGATAATAATTTGGCAATTCAGAATAATATTAATCTTACAAACAAATTTGTAAGTTATTTGAAACTGTAATATTTCTAGACATTAATTTAAAATATAGTTACCTCTAAGTAGCATATCAAGACTAGTCCTAAATTCTACTAGCACCCAAACTATTAGACGACAAAAAAATTGTCTTAAAAGGCCAACAGCTCCTTTTGTAAGACCAGATGGTATTTGATTTACCTGATGGAACTCCGAAGTTTCACTTAAAAAAAAATTAATAGTTAAGCATCTTTTTTGAGTACCTACACCTGAAAGGTTTCGCACCAGTAGGTACCCTTCTCCAAACTAATAAAAGATCTATTTGATTTCTAGTTAACTCTAAAACCGTTTCATACTTTGGTTATCCTCAGGGACTTCTTCATTTATTGTTAGCCATAGAGGAAGCTATGAAGTGCAATACCTGAATCGTCTACATCCAAACTATAAAAGAATATCTTCTTTCCAACCAAAATATCTTCAGTACAGTCAATTGAGTACTCTTATATAGCTTATTAAGATATTAGACCACAATCCACTGTTGTAGCGTTAATATCTTACTCAAAACAATAAATTTTACTTTAAATAATGTCATTCTACCCTACAATAGACCATCACGCGAAGGCTGGAACTTACGCATTTGATGCGCGCTCTTCTGAACAATAACGCTAATTGGTGACAAATGCTAAATAATATATTATTATATTATATCCAACAGTCCTATAACTAAACAGCTTAAAATCAATATTTCATAGTCTTCCCTTTTTCTAAATTCTTTTTTGCGTCTTGTGTCTTATCTCGTCTGTGCTGTTTCTTATCACTTTAGTATTGTTATGTCTTTAAAATTAACACGAATGTTTATTGAATTAATTGAATAATTTTAAAAATAACTAAATGTATATTCTGGTTCTCTTTATAATGTTATAATGTGTGCTTTTTGCGTTTTTGTGTATAATATTATAATAAATTAATCTTTAGAATCACTTTTTAGAGTCCTATAATAGTTATTTATGAAACAGTTCGTGAAGTATGCTTTTTGCGCACGCATGCGATGTTTAGAGCACGAGCGAAGCGAGTGCTATATATCGCGTAAGTGCGCAAAAAGCACTTTACGCGCAGTTTCATACAATATTTTATCTACGATAAACAAATAAAAAATAATTACAAATTCAAATCTAAACTACAAAACTGTCAGAAAAACTTTTGTTGAAAATTAATGCTCTCATAGCAACACCATGACAACGCGAATGCTAAGGATATTTGATTATATGAAGGTGTGTCAAAAACAGTACGAAAAAGTAAATCCCATTTAATAGTTATTTATGCAACTAGTGCGTAAAGTGACCTTTTTTGATGAATGTGAATGTTGTCGCATGATCCGCAGGTGAATGCGGCAATCACATGAGTCAAAAAAGGAACATTTACGCACGAGTTGCATACAATATTTTTTCTACAACCGAATTTCTGTACAAGGCCTGATTTTTTTTTACGCTTTACTGAAAAAAAAATATTATATTTAAAACACATTTTAGATAACAAAATATTTATTTTCTAAATTAATCTCACCTTATAATACCGGTACGTAGAAACGCGAAATGCTTGAATTATAAATTAATTGAAATGTCAATCAGTCATTAAAATAAAAATACCTACCCCTATTCATGAACTGCTATTTCTGTCATATTAAAAATTACTGAATATAATATCTAGCTTTGTATGTATTAAACTGCAATAATTTAACAATTAAATATATTTACACAAATTTACACAATCAAATAATAAAAAAAAAGTTTCCTTACCCGGAATTGAACCCGAGTCATCTGGGTAGAAGCTATATACCTTACAACCTCGGCCACTAACACACATAATAGTTATTTATGCAACTAGTGCGTAAAGTGACCTTTTTTGACGAATGTGAATGTTGTCGCATGAGCCGCAGGCGAATGCGACAATCACATGAGTCAAAAAAGGAACATTTACGCACGAGTTGCATACAATATTTTTTCTACAACCGAATTTCTTTACAAGAAATACAAGTATAGGACTGATTTTTTTTTACGCACTACTGCAAAAAAAATATTATATTTAAAACATATTTTAGATAACAAAATATTTATTTTCTAAATTAATCTTACCTATAATACCGGTACATAGAAACGCGAAATGCTTGAATTATAAATTAATTGAAATGTCAATCAGTCAGACCCTACGTATATTTAAATAAAAATACTTAGGTACCCTTATTCATGAACTGATATTTCTGTCATATTAAAAATCAAATTAAAAATTACTGAATATAATATCTAGTTTTGTATGTATTAAACTGCAATAATTTAACAATTAAATATATTTACACAAATTTACCCAATTAAATAATAAAAAAAAAGTTTCCTTACCCGGAATTGAACCCGAGTCAGCTGGGTAGAAGCCAGACACCTTACGTTCTCGGCCAATAACACACTTAAAAATCTTTGCATAATCTTATAAAAGACGGTGCTTATTTTACTTTTTTTTACTAGTTAAAAAAAAACTTTTTTTGTCACTAGTGAAAAAAAGTTAAACTTTACGAACCTTAAACCGTGCGTAAAGATAATACTTTACGCACGGTTGTAGAAAAAAGTATTTGCATAATCTTATGCAAAACAGTGCTTATTTTACTCTTTTTCACTAGTGAAAAAAAGGTAAACTTTACGAACCTTAAACCGTGCGTAAAGGTAATACTTTACGCACGGTTGTAGAAAAAATACATTGTTACTTCACGCACACTTTCAATCCTTCACGCACTGCTGTCTATAATGACAGTTTTCACGAACTAAAAATTGATACATAATATGAGGTAGAGTAGATAAAGAATTTTATATATGTATTACTTATATTTACCGTACTATTTTTTTGACGTGTTAGAGAATTACTTTTTTTAAATTTGTTTAAGATTTTTTTTTCTAATTTTATAAATAAATATTTGGTAAATATTATTTTATATTTAATTTACGTGTTCTTATTATCTTTACAACCATTGCTAATTCTTGTATACAAATTAAATTGCTAGTTCAAATATTTACCAAATTTGTAAATTATTTAACAAATTTAATTACTACTTTTTAAATTTTTAATTGATTAAATTGTGCAAGAAAATAAAATAAACTAGGAAAAAATGTTTCCATTTTACTATTGACAATTAAAGAGCTAATGGTCCCACTATGTCAATAATTAGTATATACTTACTTTAAATATTATTCTATTAATTTGAATGACTTATTTCATTGATCGCAGTGATATTTTAAATGCATTTTTTTATTGAATAAAAATTATCACTTGGGGTGTATTACATTTTAAAATACATTGAATTATGTAGGTAGTATCGTTCTTTCGTAAATACCTACCGTTATCTTTCTAATATTACATTTACCAAAATTCTTTGTCTTAAATCTTTAATTAAATTTAATTATCGGCATTACGACTTTTTATAAAGTCAACAGTAAAAGAATTATTTTTCTTCTACCACTAAAAATTTTAAGACATAATTTGTTTTTTGAGCTACAAAAAAATTATCGTGTTTTATTTTCAATTTGTTTTTATTTGCTATTTCTAAGCTATTTAAGGGGCAGTTTAATAAAATTGTAAAAGAACTATATCTTTAATAAAGCACTAAAATTTATTTATTTTCTTTTTAAGATTTAAGTTTATATGTATATATATATATATATATATATATATATATATATATATATAATATATATATATGTAAATTTACGTTCAAAGGTTTAAAAAAAAAGTATTAAATATGATAGGAATAGGAAATAGTGGATGGCTGGTACCGTCCCTGGTATTGATCCCGGCCATTCCTGATTAATGTGGCTGATCGCGGCTGATTTTCGACCATCGATAACCCGCGATCACAAGCGCCGCATTCTTGTGTGAACTCTTCATTACATCTAAAATAATTGCCGGCATCACTCGGTTTGTTATTTTCTTCCTGCTTTTATTATACACATTTATCGCCAGGGACAATTGGTTCGGCGTGAAGATAGTCATCGATACCATCTATGAGCCGTCGTGGAAAATATTCTCTTTCTTCGGTTTTAAGAGAGCAAAGGAAACCGACTCGTCAATACAAAAATTCGCAACATAGCAAGTCTTTTTATAACTAATTCTCAGGTATAAACTTAGCTATATGTATATAATTAGGTAGGAAAACATTATTTGTTTAAAAAATTTAACTTACCTATGGCATTTGGGACACTTACACAATTCCTCCTTAAGAACACATGAGTTATTAAAAGATATATTATTTGTCAAAGCAACAATTAAAACATAAAACTTTAATTGTATAATTTCTAAATCTTTATTACATTTTTAACACAAGATGTACAAGTATGTATAGTCGATTCAGATAGAAGTGTCATCAAGTGGGCTGGGTACGTGTGAGATCATCTTTAACTTTATTACTAGATTCAATGGAAACAGAACTTTAGTTAGGGAATTATATGTCATCGCGAATGTAGCAATCTGATCACAAGCTGGCTAATATTGCGATTCAAATTTCACTAAACGTGGGTGCTGCCACTACAAATTTGAATTTTCCAGAGACTACTTGATGACACTTCTATTTGAATCAACTATATATTATCTAAACATAAAACAATTTTTATTATATTACTGTAGGTACCTACTAAAGTATTAAAATATTTAACTTAAAATCGAAATAATAAAAAATATGTTACTTTTAAAGTAAAATTTTTAATACTTCATAGTTTTAAAAACGTTTTTAAACTTTTACACAAATTTGATTGATTTCTCAAAAAACTGTTAAACAAAATACTTAATTAGGTAAACAATTTTTGATAAAATATTTTTTAATAGCATACAAAGTTAATTATTGTAAAAAGTTGTTAAAATGTCCTAAGGGAAACATAATTTTTGTTCTAAGCTACGAATTTTTCGTAATATAAAGTAGTTTACTAATAACATCACATATACCCACTTTATCAATAAATAAATAAATAAATAAATAAATAAATAAATAAATATATATATATATATATATAAAAAAAGGAGGATAACGGGAATGCAACGCAACAAGGATCATGGTTACAAGTAGGAATGGTAACCGCAGACATGCATGTTTCTGGCTCATTAGCCGTCATCAGTGCGGCATAACCAAGAAGAGTATTGCTCTTGGCTAGCAAATGTGTTAGGTACTTGGGAGCAAAGGATGTTGGGGAAACATGTGTCAAGAAACACAAAAACAACGAACGCTCACACAGGAGTCCTATCGCCATTTTGTGCTTACGGCCAGCTGTGCCAATGGGTTTTCGGCTAGCAACCAGCGTCGCCACGTTGGTTGCTAGCCGAAAACCCATTGGCACAGCTGGCCGTAAGCACAAAATGGCGATAGGACTCCTGTGTGAGCGTTCGTTGTTTTTGTGTTTCTTGACACATGTTTCCCCAACATCCTTTGCTCCCAAGTACCTAACACATTTGCTAGCCAAGAGCAATACTCTTCTTGGTTATGCCGCACTGATGACGGCTAATGAGCCAGAAACATGCATGTCTGCGGTTACCATTCCTACTTGTAACCATGATCCTTGTTGCGTTGCATTCCCGTTATCCTCCTTTTTTTATAATAATACGCGTTTTCTTGGCACTTTGTTTATTTTATCTCCTGGGCTAGAACGACTCAAACACAATGAGTCCGTTTCGCCAACGTGGCGACGCTGGTTGCTAGCCGAAAACCCATTGGCACAGCTGGCCGTAAGCACAAAATGGCGATAGGACTCCTGTGTGAGCGTTCGTTGTTTTTGTGTTTCTTGACACATGTTTCCCCAACATCCTTTGCTCCCAAGTACCTAACACATTTGCTAGCCAAGAGCAATACTCTTCTTGGTTATGCCGCACTGATGACGGCTAATGAGCCAGAAACATGCATGTCTGCGGTTACCATTCCTACTTGTAACCATGATCCTTGTTGCGTTGCATTCCCGTTATCCTCCTTTTTTTATAATAATACGCGTTTTCTTGGCACTTTGTTTATTTTATCTCCTGGGCTAGAACGACTCAAACACAATGAGTCCGTTTCGCCAACGTGGCGACGCTGGTTGCTAGCCGAAAACCCATTGGCACAGCTGGCCGTAAGCACAAAATGGCGATAGGACTCCTGTGTGAGCGTTCGTTGTTTTTGTGTTTCTTGACACATGTTTCCCCAACATCCTTTGCTCCCAAGTACCTAACACATTTGCTAGCCAAGAGCAATACTCTTCTTGGTTATGCCGCACTGATGACGGCTAATCAGCCAGAAACATGCATGTCTGCGGTTACCATTCCTACTTGTAACCATGATCCTTGTTGCGTTGCATTCCCGTTATCCTCCTTTTTTTATAATAATACGCGTTTTCTTGGCACTTTGTTTATATATATATATATATATATAAGAATGAACTGGATAACGACGCGTCTAAGATAAAGATGAACTAGACTGAGTATGTCATAGAAACTTTAATTCTAGCTTGCAGAATTTTCGGTCTTATTTTAGACCTTCATCAGCGCCTAGGAAATTACAACTGGTAAGTATGAAAGCATTATATAATACAAATTATAAAACTTACAGTGAATTTTGTTTCAGGTTCCCTAGTCCTTACATTAACAAAAACCATTAAATGTACAAACCAAAATTTTAAAATAAATGTTAAAATAGTAAAAACACATTCAAAATTATTTAAAATACTTTGAAAACGAGTCAATTTGTTAAAAATTCTTTTCTCACACCAAAAAGCAGAAAACGTTTTGTGCAAATGTCACTAAAAAACTACCCTACTACAACAGTCAGATATGTCACGAAGAAACGAATTTCTTCTTTTTCTTAACAATTGTGAATGACAATTTTGATTGTAGAAAATCATCAAAAAGTAAACAACATAACCTAGATTTTTATATATCATAGTTATAAGATTTAATAGATAGCAAAGAATAATATTATTCTAACGCTTTATAAGTTTTTGAAAAAACATTTTCAAAGACAATGACCGTTCAACTAACAAGAAACAACTACCTCCTAGGCTGTATGCCCCAACGGATATTGGATTATACTTCAAAGTCAAACGGCGTTGGCATATTTACAAGATATTTAAACCAACCATTCTGGTTTGCAGTTAGAAGGGACAACATAACTTATAGACCGGTTTCGGTGTATTTGCACCTCGTCAGTATAAGGTATATGTTATCCGTCAGCGAGCTTAAAGCATAATCGCTGACTAAAGATTGCACTAAAATCATAATCTTTATATATCTTTCAATAACGAAAGTGTAAAAGATATGATAGTAGTGACATCTTTACCTCTAACTGCAAACCAAAATTCGATTTGACAACAAGACTTTCGTCTTGATACTATTAAAGTATTTTTACAGAAAACTGTATCATTGTCATATTTAATAAAGCGTGTTATCAATAGATAGCAAAGAATAATATTATTCTAACGCTTTATAAGTTTTTGAAAAAACATTTTCAAAGACAATGACCGTTCAACTAAGAAGAAACAACTACCTCCTGGGCTATATGCCCCAACGGATATTGGATTATACTTCAAAGTCAAACGGGGTTGGAATATCTACAAGATATTTAAACCAACCATTCTGGTTTGCAGTTAGAAGGGACAACATAATTTATAGACCGGTTTCGGTGTATTTGCACCTCGTCAGTATAAGGTATATGTTATCCGTCAGCGAGCTTAAAGCATAATCGCTGACTAAAGATTGCACTAAAATCATAATCTTTATATATCTTTCAATAACGAAAGTGTAAAAGATATGATAGTAGTGACATCTTTACCTCTAACTGCAAAACAAAATTAGATTTGACAACAAGACTTTCGTCTTGATACTATTAAAGTATTTTTACAGAAAACTGTATCATTGTCATATTTAATAAAGCGTGTTATCAATAGATAGCAAAGAATAATATTATTCTAACGCTTTATAAGTTTTTGAAAAAACATTTTCAAAGACAATGACCGTTCAACTAAGAAGAAACAACTACCTCCTGGGCTATATGCCCCAACGGATATTGGATTATACTTCAAAGTCAAACGGGGTTGGCATATCTACAAGATATTTAAACCAACCATTCTGGTTTGCAGTTAGAAGGGACAACATAACTTATAGACCGGTTTCGGTGTATTTGCACCTCGTCAGTATAAGGTATAAGTATAAGATCCTGGCTTAAAAGAAAAGTATAAATGGCATTTAGACCTTCCACATCCTTTTTGAAGTTTAGACAGTTGGTGCATTTGTTGATGTAACACATCTCAATGAAGTTTCTTTTGAATTGGTTGTTGACTCTTTGTAGGATTTTTACACCATCATAGTCTATTGTATGTGCAGTATTGTTCACATGTTGGCTAAGGGCCGTAACACCAGGTTTCTTTACTGTGTCACTTTTGTGTAACGCTAGTCTTTTTGATAGTTTTTGACTGGTTTGCCCAATATAGGACTTTTTACACACGTCACAATTTAAAGCGTACACTACATTACAGTTTTCTACCACAGGAGTTTTATCTTTAACGTGTGTAAAATATATTCCTAATTTTTTGTAGGTGGAGTTCGCCATAACAATGTTAAATTGTCGAAAAAGACTTGCAATCTGTGGTGAAAGTCCTGCTATATAAGGAAGCTTTGTATAGAACAATTCTGGTGGTACTTCATCAGCTGGTCTTCTCAAAAGTGGAGTACGAACAGGCAAATCATAATGTAATAATTTCTTTAGAAGTTGTATAGGATAGTAATTCTTGCGAAGAATGCCAAATAGTAATGTGATATTGTTGTCATAATTAGAGGGATGATATATCCTCCGAATCCTATTTTTAAGTGCTAAAATGATGTTAATTTTCTGTTCATCGGGATGATAGGAGTGGAAAGGAACATATCTCCCTGAAAACGTCTTTTTCCTGTACCAATCTAGTCTAATCGTGTTATCTTCATGCCTAGTTACGGAACTGCCTTATCATTTTCTCTTTTCACCAATATACCTCTGGATCTGGTGATTTCCATTCTTTCTGACAATTACTATCTAATAGAACGTAGCTGTACCATTCCGAAGAAGAAATTCCTGAAAATTATAACCTTTTTGTGCAAAAACACTTACTTTTGTTTTCAAAATGAATTTTCCCTCCAGATAAATGGTGCTCCAATGGGTGGTTCTATATCTCCGTCTCTGGCAGAAATTGTCATGAATTCTTTATTGCATTTCGGTATAGAAAAAGTAGATTTTAAATTTTCGTTCATCTACCAGTATGTTGATGACCTAATTTGTGCTGTAGGGGAGGGTGGGCCACAATGGGTCATGTTCCACAATGGGTCAACGCCGGTCCTGTGTTTCTTAAAAAAATCTACGCAATTCGCGTATGGTGTCTTGCGTTAAAACTACCAGATAGAGTTTCTAACGGGAAGTGTTCTATGATAAGTTGAAGTTGTGTCATTGTAAGAACTAAAGTGTAAACTGACGTCTTAAAAGCTAAAATTTTGTAATTCGGTAAGTTTCTTTTAATATTTTTATAATGTAAATACTGGTAGGTTTCATTATGTCATTAATTAGTACATAAAGTGAGCTATTTAATGAAATATTTAGAAAGTTGAAGTCTGATTGTTTAGGTTAGATTAAGTGAGGTCGTTTATAAAATATTCCGGTGGGCCACAATGGGTCTACTTATATAGGGTACAATGGGTCTTTGCATGGGGTACAATGGGTCAGTGCGGAAGGTCGCTTAATATTTTGTTTTTTTAATAGCTGCAAAATGACACGAAACCGGAAACGAAAAACTGATAAAGGGACATTTACAGAAGAAATGATGAGAAGGGCAGTTAATTTTGTTATGGCAGAAAATGTCGACAAGCTGCAGAACGAAGTGGTATAAAATTTTCAACTCTTCAACGGTGAGTCAAAAATATTCTGTTTAGTGCATGCAACATAAAATTTTGATTTTTGATATTGTAGTTATGTTCAGAAGGAAAAAACAAAAGCGGAAGGAGCAATTATTCGACTGGTTCCTAATTATGCTTGTCGTCAAATATTTACTGCCGAACAAGAAAAATTATTCACAGACTACCTTGTTCTATGTGCAGGCATGTGTTATGGAAAATCGACCAGAGATGTTAGAGATATCGCATACGAGATGGCGACAATTAATAACGTTAAAGTTCCTGATAACTGGCACAGAGACAAACAAGCCGGTTTAGAGTGGATGCGCTCGTTTCTTAAAAGAAATAAACTTAGTTTAAGGACTCCAGAAGGTTGTTCTTTGTCTCGAATGACATCATTTAATAAGCACAACGTGGATATCTTTTTTACAAACCTAGAAAATCTGTTTAAAAGTGAAAAACATTTTGGAAATCGGGTTCGAGTGTGGAATTTAGACGAGACAGGAACCACGACAGTTCAGTCATGCAAAAAAATAATTACAAAAATAGGCGTAAAACAGGTTAACGCAGCAACTAGTCAAGAACGCGGTACATTAGTAACAACTTGTGTGGCTGTTAATGCTATGGGCTCTTTTATTCCTCCTGTAATGATCTTTCCGAGACAACACTTTAAGCCACACATGATCAATGGGGCCCCTGTTGGCACCTTAGGTTTAGCAAACCCCAGTGGATGGATGACCGCGGATCTTTTCCCGCAAGTTATTCAACATTTTATACAATTTACTTCAGCCTCAAAAGAAAACCCATGTTTATTGATATTGGATAATCATGAGAGCCATCTTTCAATAGCAGCTCTGGACTTGGCAAAATCCAATGGCGTCACGGTATTAACATTACCACCACACAGTAGTCACCGCATGCAACCCCTTGATATTTCTGTATTCGGACCATTTAAAGCTTACTATAACGAAGCAGTTCAAGCATGGCTAATGGCGCACCCAGGAATCCCGCTTACCATCTACGACGTAGCTTCCTGCGTGGGAACGGCATTTAAAAAATCAATGGTCCCAACAAATATCACAAAAGGTTTTGAGCGAGCTGGAATTTTTCCATTTGACAAAACAATATTTTCAGACGCTGATTTTTTATGTAGCTCTGTAACTGATAGGGATAATCCCACAGAGATACAAAATTCTGAGAGAGCTCTATTTAATATTGCAACATTGACCCCTTCAGCGGATGATATTAAAGAAGCCGGACCTAGCACAGAAACACCATCCACGTCTCTAACTGCCCCCGAAACTAAAATTTTTTTAAGTCCTGCCAAATTTAAAGGATTTCCAAAAGCAAAACCTAGAAAAACAACTAGGAAACCTCGAGAAAAAGGAAGCAGTATTATTGCGACCAGTTCTCCCGAACAATTAAAATTAAAAGAAAAGGCCCAAAAGAAAAAAGAGATTGCTGAAAAGAAAAAGGAGAATTCTGAAAAGAAAAAAGAACGTAAATCTAAGCAAAAGAAACCGCGCCTTACAAATATTGAATCTGATGAAGAAGAGAATGAGGATGATCAACATGAATTGTCCGGTTCTTCAAGTGATAGTCTTGATTTGGTTGATGTCGATGATTATGAAGAGAACATTACAGCACATTTCTTAAAAGGTACTTTGGAGAGACCATTGAAGAGAGATGAATTTGTACTCGTCGAATTTAGCGATAAACATAAACCAAAATGCAAATTGTATTACGTTGGTCAATATACAGGGGTTACAACAGAAGATGGATCGTATGAAATCAAGTTTCTACGCAGAAGCTTTAAACATGGCAACGCATTCTTTTTTCCCAATATTCCAGATATAGCGGATATACCAGAGCAAGATATAAAGCTGATATTGCCGCCTCCAACAAATATTGGTGGTACAAAAAGAATGCAAGGAACAATAAAATTCGACATTGCTTTTTCTAATCTCAATTTAAGATAATTTAAATGTAAGGTTTTTCTTTAAATATATGTTTCTTTCAATTTACTTTACTGATTATGCTATTTCTTAACCTTTTCCTATGCTGACCCATAGTGGACCATGTGGTGACCCATTGTGTCCCACTAATGCTCTACAATGGGTCAAAATTTTGATTTTGCAATTTTTTTTTTCTGATTTTTTCCTTAATTTATTTTAAAATTTTTAATATTTAGATACCTTCCCAATGAATTTAACCTTCAGTTGCATGCATTCATAACTGTCGGTATCATCACATATAAAATATAGCAATCGAAAAGTAAAAATTGACCCATCGTGACCCACTCTCCCCTACCCGAAAACAAAATAGAATACACATTGGACATATTTAACTCTTACAACCCCCATCTTAAGTTCACCTATGAGCTAGAAAATGATAAGGCAGTTCCGTTCCTGGATACAACCGTAACTAGGCATAAAGATAACACGATCAGACTAGATTGGTACAGGAAAAAGACGTTTTCAGGGAGATATGTTCCTTTCCACTCCTATCATCCCGATGAACAGAAAATTAACATCATTTTAGCACTTAAAAATAGGATTCGGAGGATATGTCATCCCTCTAATTATGACAACAATATCAGATTACTATTTGGCATTCTTCGCAAGAATCATATCCTATACAACTTCTAAAGAAATTATTACATTATGATTTGCCTGTTCGTACTCCACTTTTGAGAAGACCAGCTGATGAAGTACCACCAGAATTGTTCTATACAAAGCTTCCTTATATTGCAGGACTTTCACCACAGATTGCAAGTCTTTTTCGACAATTTAACATTGTTATGGCGAACTCCACCTACAAAAAATTAGGAATATATTTTACACACGTTAAAGATAAAACTCCTGTGGTAGAAAACTGTAATGTAGTGTACGCTTTAAAATGTGACGTGTGTAAAAAGTCCTATATTGGGCAAACCAGTCAAAAACTATCAAAAAGACTAGCGTTACACAAAAGTGACACAGTAAAGAAACCTGGTGTTACGGCCCTTAGCCAACATGTGAACAATACTGCACATACAATAGACTATGATGGTGTAAAAATCTTACAAAGAGTCAACAACCAATTCAAAAGAAACTTCATTGAGATGTGTTACATCAACAAATGCACCAACTGTCTAAACTTCAAAAAGGATGTGGAAGGTCTAAATGCCATTTATACTTTTCTTTTAAGCCAGGATCTAACGAAATCTTATAATTATGATATATAAAAATCTAGGTTATGTTGTTTACTTTTTGATGATTTTCGACAATCAAAATTGTCATTCACAATTGTTAAGAAAAAGAAGAAATTCGTTTCTTCGTGACATATCTGACTGTTGTAGTAGGGTAGTTGTTTAGTGACATTTGCACAAATCGTTTTCTGCTTTTTGGTGTGAGAAATAGTTATTTGTGACACAAGGACGGAAAATGACATTTTGCAAGAGCGAGTAAAGTTGTGTAGCCGAGGTGCGTAGCACCGAGGCGAAACAATACCAGCACTTACAAAACATTTTCCGGACGTGTAACACACACTATTTTTTGGTCCGACTAATTTTTAATATTTTCAAAAGTTCTGTTATGTTCAAGACTTGACTGCTTGTGCTACCTGAACTAAGGCCACTGACTAGAAGAGAGCCGACAGATATAAGCGCCACATTGGATGTTTATATTATAGTTGTGTTGTTGTGTATTGTGTAATAACTTGTTTAATACTTAATATACGTGTTTAGCTTTAGCAGTTATTAGTGTTTTAATTAACATATGTTGCAAACACAACAAGTTCAAAAACTTTTTACTTTGTGACATACAAGATTAGATGTTTATATAAAGATGTTCATAAATTGACATAAATGTCAAATTTTAAAATACAAGTTGTAAAAGTAATTAAATGTAAATTAGAATCCTGCTTATCTTTAGAAAAAGTTGTAGGTAAGTTTAGCATATTATACGCAGTTTTTAAATAAATTTAACTAAAATTTGTAATATTCATTATGTATTTTTGATGACTTAAAATTTAAACTCATAGCGCCATCTCTTTAGATAATCTAAAAGCTACTTTGCCGGCCTAGGCCGGAAAATGCCATTTTCCGGACGATTTTGAAGTAATTAATAGTATTGTTTCTGGACGGAGGACCAAAAAGAATTTTTAACAAATTGATTCGTTTTCAAAGTATTTTAAATAATTTTGAATGTGTTTTTACTATTTTAACATTTATTTTAAAATTTTGGTTTGTACATTTAATGGTTTTTGTTAATGTAAGGACTCCAGTTCATCTTTATATATATATATATATATATATAAAACAAAGATTAAAATTTTCGGGTATGCGGTCTGTTTAAATAAAATCTTAAATTATCTTAAAACTCAATATTTCGCTGTTTATTTGACAGCATCATCAGGAGTAAACTACAAAGAAAATATTATGTAGGTACTAAGAACAATAACAAATTAAAACGTATGACTTACAGAAGTTAAAAGATTTCAAGTTGACATTAAATTAAAATAATTAAAAAAAAGTCATATCACGTTCAAAACAGTAATCAAATAAAAAAAATTTTAATCTTTGTTTTATTATAATTAATTGTTCGGTCGAAATTACTACTTTTTATATATATATATATATATATATATATATATATATATATATATATATAAGTTTAGGATTTTGACTGTAGATGTTATAAACGAAGGTAAATCGTGGGGTGGCAGTCAAGTTTATAGGCTTGAGAAAAACTCTTTGACTTTGTTGTGAGGCTTTCGAATTTATTTCAATTCATTTTCAAGACATCTTTACAAAAAGAAAAAGAAACAACAATTACTTATTTAAAATTTACAAGAAATTGATTAAAACTTACCAGTCGTGGTTGTCGTGAGGTTAAATTAAAGAAACTTAAACAAACATTACACTTAAAAATAAGTTCAAAAAACATTAACAACACTTTAGTTTTAACCAACTTTTGGATCACTTCTATATATTCTCTCTTAAACAACAAAACTGCTAAAACTTTTTAAAAATAGAAGAGCACAAAAACCATTTCCAAACTATATACTTAACCAAAACATCCACTAACAGTAAACAAAAGTTTAAACGTATATAGTTTATAAAATCCTCTGCCTAAATTGCAACCAAATATACATAGAGGAAACATCTCGACCTGTACATAGCAGAAATATATCACATAAAAGTAATATAAACACCAAAATTATGTGCCTTTGTAGAACATGCAAAAAAAAACTAAAAACTAACAGTTCGCAAACACAAATATTTTAGACAAAGAAAAAAACGAATACTAGAGAATGTTTTTGGAAATGGCTCTTAGAAGAAAATAAACTTGATTCCTAAAAGAACAAGTCAAAGGAGCTCCAATGGGAGGTGCTATCTCACCAACTTTAGCAGAGTTAGTTATGATCTCCTTACACCAAAGGTTGATTTCCAGTTTCCCTTTATTTATCAGTACGTCAACGATCTGATATGTGCTGTTCCTGAAAAGAAGATACCTACATAAGATATATTTATTTTATACAACACCAACCTAAAGTTTACTTACAAAACTAAAACTAATGGAGGAGTTCTTTTTTTCGTTTATTAGTCGAACTGCTCTTCTCTGTATTGCACCAAGAACTTCTAGCCTTAATAAAGCCGCCGAACCCATACATGCGAGCAGTATTCAAGATTAGGTCGTATTTGGGCTTTGTAATAAATAGCCAACTTGGATGGAGAGAAATATTTTCGTGCTCTAAACAGAAAGCCTAATTTATTTTTATTTCCTGCTGCAGTTGCTATGGATGCAATATGTTCGTTTCATAGTAAGTCCTGGGAGATCGTTATACCAACCAGCGTAATGAAGTCGCCCGCTTCCAGTGTCTGGTCGTTTATTGTAATGGACGAGTCGCATGTTTGCAACATGTCTTTGTCTTGGAAGCGTCAAAATTAACTAAATTCTTTCTTTTCCACTCGTCAATAAGTCTTAAATCTTGATTAGGAAAAGCCGTTTTGGATCTTCTGTCCTCTTCCAGAATATCTAGAGATATGAGACGGTTTTGCGCTTTGCTACAGTGTAGGTTGCTATCATCTACAAACCCGTCTATTGGGTTATTAGTGGCTTCTAGTAGATCATTAATGTGTAATAGAAATAGAGTAGGAGCTAGAGCCGATTCTTGGGGAACTCCAGAGTTGATCTTGTAGAGGTTGGAAGAATGTCTATCTACGGCAACTTTGATGTGCCTGTTGGAGAGAAAGGTGGATATCCATCTGCAAAGGTTTTGCAAGAGTATGTATGAAGGCAGTTTGTTTAAAAAAAATGCCTGCCACACTTGATCAAATGCTTTTGAGATATCTAGCGATACTATTTAAGTTTCTCCATAGCGGTGGATGGCATCATTCTTACCATACCTATTAACAAAAGGTAAATATAATCCTGGGACTAAAAAACAGAATACAGAGAATCTGCCATCCTTCCATTACCAATATTCTATCCAAAGAAATTACTTAACAAACTTCTTTTTGATAAACCACCACCGCCTTCATATTTTCCAGAAGAACGCCCAGCGGACCACCCCGTGGAGATACACTATGCAAAATTACCCTTCATTGAAAATCTAACACCTCAAATATCCAGCATTTTATAAAAGTACAATATTTTTATAGCGAATTCAGTGATTAATTGACTTGGTAAATACTTCACGAACATTAAAGATAAAACTCCAACGTTATCAAAATCCAACGTAGTGTATTCCATTAAGTGCAGTGATTGTCGAAAGTGTACATTGGGCAAACATCTTAAAAACTGGCTAAACGGATCGCTCTAAACAAAATTGATACAGTTAAAAAACCAACTACAACTGCTTTGAGTCAGCATGTATGTTCGAGTGACGTGAAATCTCTTTTTACTAACATTCCGCTAGATCTAGTGACGTCTATAATATCGGATAATTTTCATCTTATTGAAGAAAACTGCAACATAACAAAAGGTACTGACATTTTTATATAATAATACATACTTCAGCTTTTAAACTTAAGGGGCCCCAATGGGCGGAGCAATTAGCCCCTCGATAGCTAAAATCGTAATGAACCCATTATTACACTACTTTACTAAGAAAGTGGACTTCCTATTTCCTTTCATGTTCCAATACGTCTACGATCTAATATGTGCTGTTCTAAAAATAAAATCAATTATACTCTGGACATTTTTAACTCATATAATACCCACCGGCAGTTTACGTGTGAAACAGAAACCTACCGAATGGTCCCCTTTTTGGACACCAAAGTTATCAGATATGAAGATAATTCCATTAGACTTGATTGGTACAAAAAGAAAACCTTTTACGGTAGATACGTTCCATTTCATTTATATCGCCCCTATGAACAAAAGGTCAACATCATCGTAAATGGGATACATAGGATTTGTCACACGTCTTATGTTAAAAAAAAACATTAATGATTTATATGGAATCCTTAAAAAAATTATAATCCAAACAACTTATTAAAGAAATTATTGTACGATAACTTACCAGAACCTGTTACACCCCGAAGATTACCAGACGAGGGGGATCCAGTGAAAAACAAGTATGCTAGACTTCCATACATCGTTGGTCTATCACCTTCCATCACTAACCTTTTTAAACAACATAACATCATCATCTCTAACTCGGTTTACAAAAAACTAGGTGTGTATTTTACCCACCTGAAGGATAAGATCCCAGTGTTAAATAGGTCCAACGTGGTGTATTCCCTCCATTGCAGTGATTGTTTAAAGCTCTATATCGGACAAACAGGTCAAAAGTTATCTAAACGTCTATCTATCTCTTCATAAAAGTAATAATGTTATGAAACCTACTTTGACGGCGGGCGCTAGGACAACATGTGAATTCGTCCTCCCATTCAGTAAATTATAAAAGTGTAAAAGTCCTTGAATGCGTACCTATTCAGTTTAAAAGAAATTTTGTTGAAATGTGTTATATTAATATTAGTGAACAATACAAGAATTTTTAAAAGGATGAAGAAGACCTTAGCTCTATATATACCTTTTTATTGAGTCAGAATCTAACTAGTTCACAAAAGTATTAATTCGGTGTCTTGAGAATGGTTCTTGTTTTATTTGTTATATTATTGTAATAACCTGAAATTCGCATTGAGGTTACTTTGTTAAACTGTCAAAATAAAAATGTTATCTGGTAAACAAAATAAGAATATTTTTCTTCTTTTCTGTGTGTGAATGTCATTTAAGTTGCTGTCTTTTTACAATTTAAAATATTCTTTATATATATATATAAGACACAGTGAGGTAAATAGTGGGTATTTAGCAAAAATTAGGCGAAGTGTACTCTTTAAGATTTATTATTATTATTATTTCGTTAAAAATATTTTAACATCTTCAGGAAGTTACTACAAATGTTACAATTCGATTAAAATAATAACTAGTTATGTTCATATAATGTTTTACTTACTCTTGTGAGGATGAAGCCAACGATGGAAATAGGTATAATGCAAATAAAATATTTAAAACAATCACTATTATTAAATTATTAGTAAAATTTCTCAAGAATCTTAAATCTTAAATTCATATTTAAGATTCTAGATAGAATCTTAAATTCATATTTAAATGTAAAAATAGCTAATAAAACAGTCCTAACAACATACTCTATTTTCTCCAAACTTAAAGATAGATCTCCAAAAGAACTAACTTTCAATTTAGTATATTCCATTCCTTGTTGTCAATGTAATCAAAAATATATTGGTCAAACTTCAAGATTTATTAAAGAAAGAATTAGCCTTCATAAAAGTGATATAAGACACCATCCTGAACGTTGCTCTTTAGCTGAACATACTAACAAAACCAACCATAACTTTGACTATTCTTCTATTAAGATTCTTTCCACTTGTAATAACTACAAAAAAAGACTTTTCTTAGAGATGACACATATTTTACAAGAACCTAACAGCATCAACAAACGTACTGATATACAACATCTCAGTGAAATTTATAGTTTCTTATTATACTTAGATAATAACCACCTACCATCTAATATCAGTTCTTCCTCTATAAATGAATAATCTCATCCTTTAAAAAAGTTTACATCTATATTCATCTCCAATTATTCATAATAATTTAATAATTTAATCCTCTAAGACCTTAGTAATTATTAACATTCACTCTTATTACCTATCTTCATATTAAATAAACCTAAACCTATTAAGTTAACCTTAACAAATCAATAATATATACTCACTCTCCTGGCTTTGTTCTTATATTTTCAAAAAATCGAAGTAGTTATGTCTCTATTTTATGTTAATCCAACATAACGATGACATCTAAGTTTTTCAACATTTGTAGAGTGTTTTGAGAAATTTTACTAATAATTTAATAATAGTGATTGTTTTAAATATTTTATTTGCATTATACCTATTTCCATCGTTGGCTTCATCCTCACAAGAGTAAGTAAAACATTATATGAACATAACTAGTCATTATTTTAATCGAATTGTAACATTTGTAGTAACTCCCTGAAGATGTTAAAATATTTTTAACGAAATATTGAAGTACCTATTAAATCTTAAAGAGTACACTTCGCCTAATTTTTGCTAAATACCCACTATTTACCTCACTGCGTCTTAAATAATCAGCAAACGACTAAGAAGTACTTTATATATATATATATATATATATATATATATATATATATATATATATATATATATATATATATATATATATATATATATATATATATAATTAACAAGTCACAGTGTTTAACCTAGGACTTTCTGTCGATAATGAAGACATTTTTACAACTCATAAAGATTCATTAAACGCGTCTCTTTTAACACTTTCTTTTTGTTCGAGACAAATAACTTAGGACATATCATTATGAAATATGCCCAATGGGGTCTACGGCCTATCCAAAAATGGAGCGCATCGTATGTAGAGAAAAGTAAGCAACATGAAACGTTACCGACGCATATCTTTCACATTCTAGAAGAAGATTAATTGTTTCTGAATATTAAATTATAATTGGATCTCTTCTCTTCATAATATGACAGCTTCGTTGCATTCTTTATTATTACCATTATACTGATATGAGGCGATCCTATTCGTTCAATTACCGGGCGTATTGTCTATGTTCTAATTTTAAATTTTGCTTTCGGGCTTCCGTAATAACTTTTTTAAAACACTTAGGTATTTATTACTCTAAAGTTAACTTTGATTATTAATTTTTACAGTAAAACTTTTTTAGGCGCTACTAGGGGTAACTCAGTAATTCTAACGGACGTGACGTCATATTCTAACGTAACGCAAAAAATCTGATACAAAAAACCTAACACGATTCCGCCTACTATATTAAATAAAAGTTAAATCTGTAATTTATATTATGGTAGGCAACATAATTTACATATTTTGCTGACCTGTCAAATTGACAGCTTGTCAACCAAAATACATTGTTGGTGAATAGTTTTACGCCTAAAATTTGTGTATAAAGTGTTTGTTTTAAATATAAATAAACAAAGTGGATTTATTAATGAAGAAAGTGATAAAAAAATAATGAATGAAAATGAGTTAGTACTCTATATGCATACATTTTATTTTCCTGTGAATCGTTTAAAAAATCAATGTTGAAATCTCCACAAAGAATAATAGATATAAAGTTATTTGTACAGAAAATTAATGCACTATAAAGTCGATCTATAAATGTATTGAAATTTCCAGATGGGGATCTATAAATATTTAACAGGTGGTTTTAAGTATTTTAAAAGAGATACTGGAGATTTCAATATCTACTTTAAGTGATAAATTAGTCAAAAAATCGTGTTTTATAATTTCTATGGAAGATTTTGTCAAAATTAGTACACCGCCATGTGATTTATTAGTTCTATTGAAGTAACAGTAACAGAGTAATTATTAACCGATTTTGTCATTATTGGACCATGTTTCGGATAGACATAATATGTCTGGTTTATATTGCTTTAAGATTAGGTCTATTCTATTAGTTTTGTTAGAAATTGATTGACAGTTAACATTTAAAATACGAAAGAAATTATCAGATTACTTATGATTTTCACACACACAGTTCTTTATGTTTCTACTGACTTCCTTGCGATACATTTTGCGATACGTATGTCAAAACTTTTGATTAGCTAACTTAACCGTTAATTTCTGTCAAAATTTTTTAAAACGTGAAAGTGAAATTAATGGATTTGAGATAAATTACAAAATAAAATATTTTAATCTTTCATTAATAAATAATAATAAACGAAAAAATCAAAAACCTGTAGCTACTTGTTAATAAACATATTTTGAATTTGAATTTATTTTGCGATTATACGTACCTCAAATAAGTTTTACTTCAATCGCGCGTAAAGGTTACACGCACACTGTTTTTTTTATTGTTACATTGTTATGGTATTATAGGTATCAAACTTAATTGAATATTTCAAAATTTTTGTTTTGGAAAAGTTAAATAAATTCTATAAATGTTGTTAACAAAATTTGCGTTTTAGTGTCTGTTAAAAATAAAGATTTGTTAACTTTTTTAAATATATTTACCACGAAACAAAGTGTTACCTATAAATAGTGTAATTATATTCCTATTAAATAAAAAATTGTCAATTAATTTTATAGAGGTTAAGGTTATTTTGTAATGAAAATTAATGCATTTTTTCAATATTCCAAAAGTATTAGGTAAAAACTCTTGTGTCAGTGCTTAACCAATAGTATACATTTAAAATTTTCAAGCAATAATTAATTCATAAATTACTATGGTTTTGCAGCTTAGATAAATAATCATATATGTCAGGAGGTATATTTAGAGTTTAACCCCCAACCAGCAACGATACGTACACAAAACGTTTGAAGTACGTTATCATCTGACTAAAGTTACGTCCATAATACGTACTTTATTGTACACAGTACGTTTTTAGAATGTACATTTTCCACAATTCAGTATGTCCAAATTACGTACACAAATAACATACAATAGACGTACACACATATACAGCTAATAAATATTATGTACGTACATAAAACGTTTGTATTTTGTACCAACCAGAAATATAGTATACATCCAACTGTTGTAATATGTACGTACACTGTATATACACTGTACCTACACATAACTACTCATTCTTTTTACCACTAAAACCAATTATTTTACAGTACATAGATATAAAACTTAAAAGATCTATTTTATATTTGTGTAATATTTCTTTAACATAGCCTGAAAAAGTGTCTACCAATAAGGATAATTAAATAAAATTCAAAATCTGTAACTTCTTTCTATATTCAATATTAATTATTTTTATTGAATGCCCTCAGCCTCTCTTGAGTTCTTCTTAGCCAGCGTGCTATCTCCTTCTCCGCTTCCTTAGTCTCTGTACATGTTTTTGATTTCAATGCTGCATCTGAAATGGGAACAAAATAACAAATACATTAAAAAAATATTTGATGTAGAAAAAAGCTTCTTGAATGCATGCTAACTTCCAAAAGAGACAATAAATTTGTGATTCTTTGCGAGTTCTAATTAGATGTTGAAGAAAAACTTGACATAAATTTCTGATCACTTGGAACTGCAACTAATTTGCGGGCTCTTGTTAATAAAATGAGAAGACAGAGGGGGTGCGTGTTATACTTTTAACTGTTCTATTGTTCATGCAATTTTATCCGCAAAAATATGCTTCCTTGTGTATTCAATGCAAAATATGAAAATATTACACTACTTTGACAACTCAATTAACCTACATTTTTTTATAACTATAAAATATACTTCATACTTATCACTACTTTGGCTACTTCATAGTCACAAAACTTTTTGTTTTCTCTCCTTCCGAGCCAACTGAATCCAACTGCCAGCTGGTTACCTATCAGGTTCCCCCATCCACCTTCTTATAAAATCTGTTAACTTTTCGTATATCAACCAACTACACAAACCAAACTATAGTGTCACAGCGTAATAAACACAGTTTAACACAACCAAAAACTAAGTCATAAAAAATACTAGTATTTTCAGAAACCGTATTTTATGCAAAAAGATAGTAAAAGGCACAGCATATAGGGAAACAAAGCGCCAAACCGTTCTTCTTTTGCGCGTTACTTGGTTATACATTTAAAGGTTAGGTAAATCTTCTTCTTTTTTTGCTAACAGTCGTGTAATACTCTTGTCTGTAGCTCGCTGGTCTGGTGCCGACTTCGGTCGCGGTCGTGTATCTCTGGCAGCGCTCGAGTCTGGTTCCGCGCGCGAGATTCAAACGTCTGCTGATTATCGGATTTTCTTAAAAGTAACTTCAGAAGTGGGAAATAAAAAAAATATGAGTGCAAAAACATTTCATAGGAAATGGACTCGAGTAAATGCCGATTTTTGCGAGTTTTTCTCATGTGGAATCATGTGTAACCTCTTGTGTGAATCTGTGGTGAATTTTTCTTGTTTGCGAAACAGAAAAAAGGTTCAATGAAAGTGTTTGTAGTTAAAGAAAGATCCTAGTTTTTTCAAGTAAATTTGAAGGAATTTCACAAGAGTCGAGTTTCCACGAGAGGTTGGTCTTAATTCGTTTCATTACGATTATTATTCATCAAGAGGTTAACGCTTATGCTCTCCCGCTCTGAATATGATGGTAGTACAATGCTAGAACTTCCTGGTTTTCTGTTTTTTTTTGTTGAGACAAATTTTCTTTGCAGCTCAATTGTCCGTTTTTTGTTCTCTGGAGATGTTGTTTCTGTTATATATTAATACGACTTCTGAACTGACAATATTTATTCAGATAATAAAGTAATACAATTAACATGACAATCACCCTTATTCGGGATGCCAACAACTAAAAGGAAAAGAAGAAGAAGACAACTGACAAAGCCAAGAATCAGATGGCCCTGTCTCTAGCTCCCTGCACGATTACTAGAGACAGAGTACCTATCACTAATATATAATATCTTCTCCCCCTTTTATATACAACTTACAAAACTATAATTTAATCTAAAAACCTAGCTGGTTTTTTCCTGACGCGTTCAGATCTACGTAGGATATTTACTTTCGGCATTTCTGTCTTATCACTATCGTCAAAACTAGGAGCACTGACTTTTTCTGCCTGATATTCACTATGTATTGTTGGTGCAGCAGATTCTTCAGTTTCACTATTAAGGGGTTCATAAAACTCACGAACGCGAGGAGCACTCAACTCGCGAACCACATCGATTTCGGATGGTTTATCATTATTATGTGATGGGGTTACACAAAAATCATTGTCAATTGGTGGCGTTACACAAAAATCATAGGTAGAGTCACTCCCTTTATTTACTTTTCTCATATGATCTACAATCTACATGAACGAAACGTAGGTACATGATCGTTTACCAATAAAATATAAGTAACCGGACTGACTCTTACCTTTACAATTCCTTTGGACCACTTATTTTTTCCCCTCTCACATTCTTAACATAAATCTCTTCCCCTACCTGAAAATCTTTAAATTTCGAAGGGTCGCTACCATTTCTAGTCAACCGCCTAGTTTGTTCGTCTTCCATTTTTTATTTAAATTTGGTTTTAAAAGTGAAAATTTAGTTTTAGGTTTTTGTCTTAATAATACTTCTGCTGGAGATATCTGAGTAGTACTTTGTGGAATATTTCTGTAGTAGAATAAAAAATTATCCAATTTTTCTTGATCTGATAAAACATTATTTTTGTCATCGCACATTTGTTTAAAAAGATTCCTTTTAAAAGTTTTTATACAGCGTTTTACTGTACCGTTTGAGGCTGGGTGTATAGGTGGAGATTTTGACACCTTAATAGCATTATTTACACAAAAAAAAACAAATTCTTCCGAATTAAAAGGCGGACCATTATCGGTATGTATTTCATCAGGCAGTCCAAAGACCGCAAATGATTTTTTAAACAAGAAATAACATTTTTTGCATTAGTGGATTTAAGTATTTATGCATCAATCCATTTACTGTGGTAGTCTATTAAAATAAGAAAATTTGTATCATTGTTTTTAGCTAGGTCTATATGAAGCCTTTGCCATTTTTTTCAACACCAGGACCAGGATGTCAGTGGTGCATTAGGTACATGGTTAACATTTAGTTGACAACACTCACACTCTTTAACAATCCGTTCAATATCCATATTAATGTTGTCCCAATATACATACTGACGAGCCAACATTTTCATTTTCACAATCCCAGGATGCTGATCATGCAAAAGTCTTAAAACTGCCTGTTGCAAATGTTTTGGTACAACAACTCTATTATTGTACATAATACAGTTTTGATCAACATCTAAGCCCTCTTTTACTCGGGAGTATGCTAAAAATTCCTCAGATACAACTTTAGGCCAACCTTGTTTAATAAACTCCATAACTTTGCTCAAAAGTTTGTCTTTGCTCGTTTCCCTAGCTATGTCTAACTCTTCAACCATTGAAAAGTATTTAACTGTTTCCCCAGTCTTTTGACTTGGTAGAGGCAGACGGGAAAGTGCATCAGCATTTCCCAACTTTTTACCTTCTTTAAACTGTAAATTATAATCGTACATAGATAGCTGTACTGCCCAGCGTTGTACCCTTGCTGCGGCCAAGGGAGGTAATGATTTTGAAGGTGACAAAATAGACTGCAATGGCTGATGGTCATTATACAAGGTAAAATGAGTTCCATATAGATAATTATGAAACTTTTTCAATGCAAATACAATGCTTAACGCTTCCTTTTCTAACTGACTATAATTAACTTCAGTTTTAGATAAGGTTGCTGATACAAACATAACTGGTCTTTCGGTCCCATCTGGTAACCTATGACCTAATACAGCACCCAGTCCATAATAGGATGCATCTGATGACACTATAATGGGTAATTTAGGATTAAACGGCATAAGAACTTTCGAATTAGTTAAAAATCGTTTACTATTTTCAAATGCTTTGTCCGTCTCTTTAGTTCATAACCAATTTTTATTTTTTTCTAATAATTCATATAAGGGTTTTATTCTCTCTGATATTCTTGGGATGAATTTAGAATAATAATGTAGTAAACCGAGGTATGACTGTAATTGTTGTTTATTTACTGGTTTTGGTGCATTTAATATTCCTTCGACTTTTTTCTCACATGGTTCAATTCCTTTTCCCGAAATTACATGTCCTAAAAAAGTTACACTTTTAACAAAAAATTTACTTTTATTTAAATTAACTCTAACATTAAATTCTTTAAAACGATTCAATATGATCTTTAACTTATCATACATTTCTTGTTCAGACTTAGCCGACACTAGACAATCATCTAAATAACAATGTACTCCCTTTATCCCCTTTAGGATTTGATCTATTACAGACTGAAATATATGAGGTGCAGTTTTGACTCCGAATGCCAACCTCTTATATCTAAACAGACCTATAGGTGTGTTAACTGTTAAATAACGTTTACTATCTTCACTAATTTTTAATTGAAAATATGCATTTTTTAAATCAATAACCGAAAATACACAACCCTCGGAAATAGAAGCGAATATTTCATCTACTGTGGGTAAAGGATAATAATTATTTTCAATCACGGGATTTATGGTATTTTTAAAATCTCCACATATACGTATTTCCCCATTTGTTTTAGGTACTATAACGATAGGACTTGCCCACTCAGACGTCCCCACAGGCTACAAAATATCACTCTTACTCAATTCTTTTATTTTCAATTCCACCTTATCTTTTAATGCAAACGGTATTTTATACGGCTTACTAAACTTTGGTACCGATCCCTCTTTTATTTTAATATATGCAACAAAATTTTTTATACATTGATTTTTATTAAACACATCATGATAATCTTTCATTAAGTCATCTAAAAGAACGTTAGTTTCAATATTTTCTTTATGTACATTAGTTATTTTATCAGATTTAAAAAAGAATTTCCATTTTGGCAATAATACATTTAAACAGGACCGTCCTAATAAGCAAACCGGAGATTTAAACTTTACCACCTTTAAATTTAACTTTGTTGCAATACTACCAAATTGTACATTTACATTTGCCTGTAAAACACTATCTTGTACATGACCAAACAAAGTTTTTAATTTAATATTAGATTTACCTAACTCTACATTTGGAAACAGCTTTTTAAACATTTCAAACGATACTATGATACAGACCCTGTATCAATTTCAAAATTTACTACCTTATTTTCTATTATTACCTTTTACATGATAGGCTCACATTTTGAACTACCTACTATTTGGTTAACTTTTTCCTCTACTTGGACTGTCCACTTCACTTCAAACTCCTCTTCAGATTCCTCACTTTCCTGGGTAACTTCATCCCCTTCCACGAAATTAACTCTTTCTCCACATAGGGGTGATTTCGTCGTATGACCCATCCTATTGCATGTAAAACATCTCCACGATTTAGCCGGACATTTTGTTGGATCGTTATGGAATCTAAGACATCTCTGGCATTGACTTTTACCCATTTGTTGTGACCTTGACTGACTTTCACTTTCTGGCTGGTTATTTATAAATTTATTACGTGGAAAGCTTGGCTTTGACTCTGAATAATTTTTAACTTTATTTTTAAAACTAGAGACTTTATTGATTACCTCTGAATTTATAGCTTTGGCATGTCCTTCAGCTAACTCCATGCTTAATGCGATTTTAACAGCTTTTTGATAGGTTAAGTCGTCCTCAGATAGGAGTTTCCTTCTAATCGCTTCCGATTTCAAGCCACAGACAAACTTGTCTCTAAGTGCCTCTGTCAAAAATGCCCCAAATTCCGCATATTTGGATAATTTTTTAAATTTTTTCTTGAAAGACATAAGATCATCCGAACTATCTTGCGAACAATTGTAAAATTTATATCTCTTAGCAATTACTAACCTTTTTGGACTATAATGATCCTTTTAACGTTTTCTCCAGTTCTGCATACCTTTTGGAACTAGGTGTTTCTGGTGACAATAAGTCTTTAATTACCCCATAAGTTTCTCCACCAATTAAGGTCAGAAATAAGGGTACTTTTTTATCTTCATCAATTTCATTGCATAAGAATAACTGTCCCATTCTTTCCAGATAACTAACAATATCATCTTCCTTAGGTCTAAATGCTTCAATTGAACCGATCAACGCCATTTTCCTTTACTTTGCGGGTTACACACCGCCACAGACTATCAGACAACAGACTAACACTAGACTTTTCTTTAAAACTATATAAACATACGTGGGTAGAATTTAATCTTCTTATCCCATCCTCGTCGCCAATAAGTTATATATTAATACGACTTCTGAACTGACAACATTTATTCAGATAATAAAATAATACAATTAACATGACAATCACCCTTATTCGGGATGCCAACAACTTACTCTAAGGAAAAGAAGAAGAAGACAACTGACAGAGCCAAGAATCAGATGGCCCTGTCTCTAGCTCCCTGCACGGTTACTAGAGACAGAGTACCTATCACTAATATATAATAGTTTCTGGGAGCTGGAACAAACTCGAGGCTTCTTCAGCCATGATTGTAGTTCGCGTTTTCGTCAAGACACGGGATAGCAAATCACGATGCGAATCGGTTTTCACTACAGCCAACAAGCTGAAAAATTGTTCAATTAGGGCATCGTTATTATCATTGCCACGTTTGCCACTTTGTTTGGCTGCTACTTGCTCCAGAATGATATTCTGAAGTTCGGTATTTTCGGCCCGGTCTATAATAGGAGTGCCACATGCTTCAATGGGTTCAGTTTCTGGGGTAACATTCGCAGAAGACAAATATTGGTTCAAACAGTGAATGTGTTTACACATGATGAATTTGAAAGAAAAATCTGGACAGGAACAACTAAAAATATGAATACAAATCTGACAATCCTCGCATTTTAAGGCGCACGTACAATCCATGATCTTTCTCATCACGTAAACTTCGCCAGTCTTCTCTGAAATTATTTCCCACGAATTTTCTTCCGAACCCTCGATAATGCTTTTAGGATCTAGTTCGAGAGATTTTTTATGGCGATTACGGAAACATAAAATTTTGTAGCTTACCTTTGATTCGCATTGAAATTTCGTATCAATAATATGAACACTCCGAATATGGCGCAAAAGACTCTTATAAACACTAAAAGACTTGCTAGAAACACTACAAGAATTATCCATTTAAAAAAAAATTCTGGAACCAGCGAGATCAGTTCAGTCTGAAAGTACAAAAAACACTGAACAAATTTCCACAAAACTTTTGAATCTCGCCCACGGAACCAGACCCAAACGCTGCCGGTGATACCCGACGGCGCCCGAAGTCGGCACCAGACCAGCGAGCTACAAACAGACAAGAGTTCGTGTAATATGAGAGCGGTAGCCAGCTTAGACAAGACATGTCAATATCAAAATGAATATATTTTGTACATACAGGGCACGTATACAAAGTACGTTAAAATAAGTTTGTCCTAAGTACGTACTTACTGCTTATCGTATAGTACGTACAACCAATATCCTTTACTGTACGTACTTATTATATATTTCGTTTGCTATGGGACAAGGACGTAACGACTTAAAAAGAGCCTTAAATGTACGTAGGTACACTGGACGTATTTTGCTGTTTGGGCTTATGTTTAATTTTTAGTCAATATTTACTTATTTGCTTCCTAACAAACTTCTTATGACAGCTACTATATAAAAGGTAAAAAATTAATAAAAATATGAAAATCTTTTTTATGACTTTAAATTTAAGCAAGTAAAGATAAAAAGTCATGTAAACATTCTATTAAGTTGTAATATAATACATTGTATACCATTCTTGAAGCGTTAAACTTAGTGTACAAGTAACACTTTTCTAGTAAATTTTAATAATCTCTCGCTGTCACCTCGTCACCTCACGTCATCGGTCGCTGGGCCCCCCGTAAGGGATCTTGAGGTATACATTCATCATCGGTTAATTTTGCTCTCTGCACGAGTCCAGATAAGAATATGCTAATACCAGCAAGTTACACTGATTACGCTTCATATAAATAACTTTCTAAGATGAGTCTCTGTTTATTTAAGGAATTATTGTGATAAATTCTCGTGAGATTCCAACATCAACGAAGAATTATTGTCTCTGACACTAACCTGTTTCTATTCAACAAGTGGAATATTTCAAGAGATAATGATATGGACGTTATGTACTTATATGGAAGTAACGTTTTCAGAACAACTAAAGATTCTTTCTATTTAAGTAGTAAAATAATTTTCGTTAATTTTTCAAATATTATTTATTTTAGAAAATATTTTAAGTCGGAAATAGAGTAATCCACTTGAACTTTAAAAAATACAATTATTACCTTGTTTACAATATTCGTTAAAATTTTCAAATTAAAAACTTTAAATCACATTACAGCAGGTAGTAAAATTTGTATGTTTAAACTACAAAAAATAATTAACCTATGCCTGCTCAGGATGGTGCTTCAAGTCCAGGGTCTTTGATTAAGGGGATTGGACGTCAAGTAACACTGATCAAATAAAACTCTAACTTAGTATGCAGTTGGTTTATTTAAATTTAAATTGTTAAAATAAAAAAACAATAATAAAGAAAATTTTGACTTTATACAACAGACTCTTATCCTTAATCCGGTTTTTGGCAATATGGGATTGTCCACGGTCTTACATTTAAATATTAAATAAGCACAATTTATAAAAATCAGTTTTTATAAAATAAAGTTTTTTTACTGATTAATAGGTCATATTACTAGTGTCATCTCAACAATGCACAGCATCCCTGATATTGCAAAAATAGTCATACAACGCTGTGATTGATCATAGAGAAGATTGTTTCCTTGTTAACAAAATCCAGGGTAGTTGTATCTAAAAACTTTCCAAAACAGTTTATTTTATTACCAGTTAAAATAATAATTACTGTTTTCACATGTAAGAACAAAAAAAAAAGAAAAAAAAAACTTTTCTCTCGCGAGATCGATCCTATTACGATAACCCAACAGAATTGTCACAATCAACCGCTTTAATCGCTTATCCAAATAGGCCACCACAAGCTTATATGAAGTCTTTCAAAATGATAATATGTATACATATTTAATTTAATAACAATTCAGTATAAATTTCGAAATCTATGTATATGCCTAAACACACTTGAAACACTTGAAACATGCATTGTCATCCAGTTCAGAGCTCTAGGTAGTCGGGAAATAGGTTTAAATTCGATTACAAAATTCCACGGAATGACACAAAGACGAATTTATAAAAACTTTCTAAAAACTGGGTAAACAAGTGGACCAGCAGTTCTATACTAACAATAGCTCTCTCGTGTTTCTACTTGTACCAAAAAGGTTTTTTCACTAATGTTTATATTTGTCAATGGATAAAATTGCTAAAGCCGAGCTGTTTTGCAAACTTAAAAAAGTTAATAGGTCTCAACTGAGGTATGACATACCTACTAAATATAGTTATTTGTGACACATTTGTGTGCTTGTATTGTTTCGCCTCGGTGCTACGCACCTCGGCTACACAACTTTACTCGCTCTTGCAAAATGACATTTTCCGGACGTGTAACACACACTATGTTTTGCTCCGACCAATTTTTAACATTTTCGAAAGTTCAAAACTTGTTACTTTGTAACATACTTTAGGCGTTTATTGACAGCTATTGCACGATTAAAAGAATTAGTAATAAGGAATATTTCTACTTACGTTTCATTAAATAAATTTAATTCCCATTAATTTCTGAGTTTACGGACTATTAAAATACGTCCACTCCTACAAGGGTTATGCCGCAATGTGTATTTTGTTATAATTATTTTACTTCTAAATTAATAAACACTAATCTAACCTAACAAAAGTACCTAAATTAATTTCCGTTGGCCAATTGTCGTTGCAGTGTAATTCCCAAGTCAAATCTAACCTTCTTTAAGATCTCACATTTTTAAATAACAACAATTATTATAGGTATTTAATAAAGCAAAGAAATAGAGTTTAATATTTGTTCATAATGTTATTTTGTTCCTATAAATACATATTTGGATTTTGCATATAACTTGGCACTTATTTAGATCTCCATTCTTTTTGCGGCGAAGCCCACAGCCAAGCATAATTTTTGTATTAAACTTGGCTCTCCTTTTTTACATTTATGTTTTTGGTGGGATTACCTTTAGAAAAAGTTATTAGTTTAGTATATTATACGCTGTTTTTAAATAAATTTTATTAAAATTTGTATTATTCATAATGTATTCATTCATACTCAATATAACGATTAAAAGAATTAGTAGGTATTAAGGAATGATTTTCTGATAATCGATTTCAAGATTCTTAATTTTTATACATACGAATACTGTGCTAATAAGCGGCACAGTTAAAATTGTTATATTGAAAATTTGAACATTAATATCTAATAATTTTATATAAAAATAGCAGAGACAATAAACTATTATAGTTCAATGAGCAAAAATAAAATCGAGATATGTATTGTCATAATCAAATGATAAGTAATTGTACTTGCGCGTCATAAATGTCAAATTTAAAATAAAAGTTGTGACAAAAATTAAATGTAAATTAGAATCATGCTTACCTTTAGAAAAAATTATTAGTTTGGTATATTATACGCTGTTTTTAAATAAATTTAATTAAAATTTGTATTATTCATTATATATTTGTGATGACTCATAGCGCCATCTTTTTAGATAATCTTAAAGTTGCTTTGCCGGCCTAGGCCCGAAAAAGTCATTTTCCGGACGATTTTGAAGTAATCACTAGTATTGTTTCTGGACGGAGGACCGAAATAGTTATTTGTGACACAAGGACGGAAAATGACATTTTGCAAGAGCGAGTAAAGTTGTGTAGCCGAGGTGCGTAGCACCAAGGCGAAACAATAAGAGCACTTGCAAAACATCTTCCGGACGTGTAACACACACTATTTTTTTCTCCGACTAATTTTTAATATTTTCAAAAGTTCTGTTATGTTCAAGAGTTGACCGCTTGTGCTACCTAAAGTAAGACCAGTGACTAGAAGAAAGACGACAGACTGTCAGCTGGTATGACGTGATCTTCGGGTAGATATAAGCGCCACATTGGATGTTAATATTATAGTTGTATAATAATTTGTTTGATACTTAATATACGTGTTCAGCAGTTATTAGTGTTTTAATTTACATATGTTGCAAACACAACAAGTTCAAAAACTTTTTACTTTGTGACATACAAGATTAGATGTTTATTGACATCTATTGCACGATTAAAAGAATTAGTAATAAGGAATGATTTTCTGATAATCGATTTCAAGATCCTTTATTTTTATACATACAAATACTGTGCTAATAAGCAGCACAGTAAAAATTGTTATATTGAAAATATTAACATTAATATCTAATAATTTTATATAAAAATAGCAGAGACAATGAACTATTTTCATAATCGAATGATAAGTAGTTGTAAATTGACATAAATGTCAAATTTTATAATACAAGTTGTGAGAGAAATTAAATGTAAATTAGAATCCTGCTTACCTTTAGAAAAACTTATAGGTAAGTTTAGTATATTATACGCTGTTTTTAAATAAATTTAATTAAAATTTGTATTATTCATTATGTATTTTTGATAACTTAAAATTTAAACTCATAGCGCTATTTTTTTAGATAATCTAAAAGCTACTTTGCTGGCCTAGGCCGGAAAATGTCACTTTCCGGACGATTTTGAGGTAATTAATAGTATTGTTTCTGGACGGAGGACCAAAAAATATATTAAGTTTACTTTTTAATTATTGGAAGAATTTATTTGCAAATTTATTTTACTAAAAAGAAATTAACCAACATAATTTGTTACTACTTACATATAAATGCATAATAAATTTGAAATGGATATAAAATATAAAATTAAATGTTTTAACAATTTCAACCTAAACCGATTACAATACCTTAATCGTTATAAAACTTTATAAAATACAACTTTTTATTTAATTTATTACCTTTTTTGACGGTATAATACTTTCGAGTGTAACGAAAAGCGCATCCGCTAGGAAATATCTATGAAACAGTGGATCAAGGTTAACATTATGAGATACAATAAAATTATAGCAAGGAATTGTCTATTGTTTTCATTGAATCATTTTGTTACGGTTCTTGAATTTTGTTACATAATATCTAATAACCCGGTTCAGATGTATCTTACTAACAACCTATATTTAATTAAATTTTAAATTGACAGAAAATTATCAAACTTGCTACGTAATCTCCAATTTCGATTGCTGATAGTTTTAAAGCATATTTAACCAACTGTAATTAAAAACAAAACAAATTTTATTTATATTTTCATTGTATAACTACATGGCCACTGAATATTAAATTTTCACATATAAAAGGTCTGCAAAGTAAACAGGGCAATTAAGAACATGGTAAGGAAAGAGTGATGGGATACTTCAGCAAAACTTTATAAAAAGACGAAAAGAACTACTGTGTAGCTCGGCGGAAACTGTTAGTAGGCGTAAAATAGCACTTTTATAAATATCTGTATGGAAGAAAATTCCTGATCAGAGCAGACCATGCCAGTTTAAAGTAGTTATTTAGCTTTTGGAACCCAGAAGGACAGATAGCAAGATAGCTCGAAAAACGACAGGAATATGATATTAAAATTAAGCATAGACCTGGAACGACATTGTAATGCTGATGCACTTTCCGGAAGGCCATGTCAACCTAATTGTCTCCATTGTACCCACTTGGAGCAAAACGAAGAAAAACTTGCTTAGTTAATGTTGTGATAAAAGACGAGAGTTCTATGCTAAAGAAGCTACAAGAAAACGATCCTGATCTAAAAAAGAATCAGGAATGGACAAGAATGGACCGTCATCCATTATGGAGAGAGATATCCTTATCCTCTCCTGCTTTAAATCCATATTGGGTCAAATGGAACTCTGTAATTTTGGACGGTGGGCTCGTTAAAAGAGTTGTAGTAAATTTCGAGGGCACAAAAACTAAGAAACAAATAGTGGTCCCAACAAATGCTGTACCGGAAACAGATACTTACTGATATACTGATATACAGACTGTATATGTTCCATAATAATTACTTCCATAAAATGCTTTTCTGTCGCTACGTTTACATTCACTTCGTCCACATCGTCTTATAAAAAGCATATAGTTATAAAATAAACGTAGATACTATATTTCGTGTAAAAATTAGAAAATTTTAATATAAATATATAGAGATATAAATTAAATGAATATTTTTTTGAGTAAAAAAATCACTGATGTCACTATGTAAGTTACCCATTTTCTATTATCAATATTTAAAAAACTATTTGGAGGAACTTGAATCTGTACCAATGCAGTTCCGAGTTACATCTGAAACAAATACGACATAAATATGTGTGTTTATTTAAATTAGCTTACTGTATTATTTCTATTTTTTTTGTTTAATGTTAAAAAATATAACATTATATAAAATTATATACAATAGACAAGGTGTGGTTAAAATTTTGTTAATATTACCGACAAAAGCATTTACACGATTTGTTTATCAAACAGAATTAAACATTTTACACATACCTACTTACTGTTAATTTTATTTAAATAAATAAAATAAGATACTATAAAATCTTGCTAGAATATGGGAAAATGCTTTGCGGTTAGCAAAAAAGATTTTATTAGACTTTATTCGATACCATTTCCCTGATTTTATCAGTATAGTGATCGAAACAAAACCAGTAAGTAAAAGGCTGGAAGTCGTCTGAATATGTGCATATTTACCGTTTCAGAATCACGCGACAGTTTGCTGTCTCATAAGTTTGACCAGCGTGTAACATAGATCTAAAATCGTTACAAAATTCTCATTTGTATTCACCCTTTTTACACTAAAGATACACAACTATCGTGGAAATAATAGTATAACACTTCCTTATTGAAACAGATGTAAAACTGTTTATTTAGGTACAAATATAATATTTAAAGATTTAATTGTAAGAAAAATAGTTTGAATTTTCCATTCACTAATATAAATTAACGACCAGAGCGTTTGTGACAGTCTTATATATGTATGGGCTAATTAAAATCCTTATACTCCTATTTCGCAGCGTCTACCGGTGTCTTGAGTTAGAAAATCTAACCAAACACCAATCCAGTTGAAAACTGGATTTATTATTGACAGCACGGCACTAGATACTTTTGTATCATCTCTTACATATTTATATATATATATATATATATATATATTGAGATGATATAAGTTACTATGCTATTTCAATTAAATACATATAAAGAAAATTAATAAAAATAGAAAAAAAGGAAAATATATTCTCAATCCAAATGTAGTAAATTTGGGATAATTTATAATCGTCTTCTTCTCAATACCTAAAAAGAAAAAATAAAACAAAATGAGAAATTAAAATACACAAGTACATATAAGAGATATTCAAAGAATCAAAATAATATAATTTATCTATAACATATAAAATCCTAATAATCATGTATCAAATAGATAATGAGAGTAAATATTAAAAAAGTTTATAAATTTTACGATACCTTAGTAATTAAAACCGATTTTAAATAAATTAAGATAAAATGAAATAAGAAAACCAAATGTTAAGACATCAATGTAAAGTTTCACATAAATTTTAGTATAAAATATTAAAACTCATAGAAGGAAATAAAAAAAGTTTGTACTTACTTTTAGAATAGACAATGTTTGTTCTCAAGACATATTATGATTTGTTATTAGTATAATTTCCAAATGAAAAATTCTGAAAATAGAAAGACATTAGATTATATTGTAGATAAGATATTATAAAATTAACAATTCATTTAAAGTATAGCAGATTTTAAAAGAATGATTATTGTATTAAATGTAAATAATGAGTTAAGTATTAGATTTTTAGTAATTTGATTTGACAAAGAATTAGTAGGCGAAGATATTATAAAATTAACAACTCATCAAAAGTTTAGCAAATTTTAAAAGAATGTCTATTGTATTAAAATGTAAATAAGGAATTAGGTATTAGATTTTTAGTAATTGTATTTGATCAATAATTTAGTAGGCGAATAGAACACAATAATGATAGTGTAAGATTGTTTGGGGATTCAGTTGTTAAATTGTTGATTTTCTGAATCTTTCTCTTGTTTTTGGGCTTTTGAAGTGATAACATGTAATAAATTTTGCTCCGTTAAAATATCGATTTTTTTTAAATACTTATAAAAGAAAGTATAAAAGTAGTAAAAAGTGTTAACAAAGCCACAAGACAACTTCTGATAGCCGATGGTAAGACTTAAAGTTTATATATATGGAGAAATGAATGTTAGAAATGGTATGATGAGCACTTCATTTATATAAATGCTTCCTGAGTGATTTAACCAAAGCAAAACTAGTTTCTAATAAGAAAGAGAGTATAAGTTTACTTACCATTTGATGCAAGAGCAAATAAGTTCCGGATAAGAAGCAATTTTATTAGTCTAAATCTATAAAGTGTCCGTATATCATTGATGTCCTGGGAAATGGTGGATTCCAATAGGAAAGGATAACCTGTGCCTTAGTTTGTCCAGAGAGAATACCAAAGCTTCAAAACACCGTATCAATTTCCAATTTTTTTTAGGTAATGTGTCTATGCGCACAAAACAATAAGAAAAAGTGAGGTTAAGGTTAAATTGGAATTATAGTACTAAAACATAATTTGGTATATAATTGTTGAATTTTATTATTTTTTTTTGAAATTTTCAATATCAGTTAAATTTGAATCCATATATTAGTTGAGATTTTTTGAACTCTGACCCTAAGAAAGAGAATAGATAAAAATATATGTCAAAGTAATAATCGGTAAAATAAAAGAAATTAACTTGAATCTTACCTTATCCACATCTATATTAAAATAAAAAGTTTCAAGGTATTTTCATATATGTTATAATATATATGTATTCTCTCATATATGTTATAAATTTTGGCGCCCAACGTGGGGCTCTAAACAATCAAAACTAGAGCCTTTTAAAATAATCAATATTTGAGAAATTTTTGCATATCAAAACAAAACTCTAGAAAATTTGGTTTGGTAAAGTTTTTATTTTTTTTATTTGTTTGTGTGATTCTGGGTTATTCATAACTAATAATAATAAACAGGTATTTGCTTGTAAAATATTTATTGGTATAAAGGTATTCATATAAAAATTTCACATTATTTGTATTTATCTGGGAATTTAAATTATAACTATGGATAATAACGTAAGAGGAAATGTATGGGGATTTCTTCCTAATATTATGTCACACTATAACAATGCTGGAATTAAATTTGATGGAAACATAAACCACATACATCCAAAAGTATTTGTAAATATTGTAAAAAGTGAAATAAAGTATACAAGTGACTTAAGCAGAAAAATGGAGAGACTATCCAGGAATTTGAGGCGGAAGTAGCAAGAATGGTACGGCTTGCGTATTCCAATGCAGATGAGGATTTCCTGGAGTGCCTAGCAGTCCAAACCTTTACCGATGGTCTCCGAGACGTCGAGTTGCAGCGCGCTGTACGGTTGGCGCGGCCGAAGACTCTTGTGGACGCCTTGACCATTGCCCTGGAGTTTGAGGCGGCGACGGAGGCCTCACGTGGAGTTGCTCGACTAAGGGAAGTCACCGGTAACTATGACCATGCTGTTCATTCTGTAAGCGACGTCGAAGCGGTAGTAGAGAGGTTAATGAGGTTATCTCCAAAAAGAAGGCGCCCAGTGAGATGCTAGAACTGCGGAGAACTAGGCCATATAAGAAATACTTGCCCCCAAAAAGAAAAATCTTCTACTGAAGTACCCCAGCAGCAGGAAAACTAGAACAAGTCGACTCCTGGATTGCGAAATCGACCCCAAACATACCCGAAGCCCCTCACAGCATTAAATTTGCAACTCTGCGACATCACGTGGACAGCTTATATGTGGATGGCCTCATTGATGAGAAGAACTTTAGCATGCTGGTAGACACTGGAGCTACGAAAACTATCGTTCGACCATCCATCATTAAGCGAAAGAAGATGTGGCCTACCAGTTGGAGACTGCGTACCGCTACCGGAGATTCTGCTAGAGTCTACGGTGAGATACAGGTGACGCTACAGTTTGGTTCAACCTCTCTTGTTCACTCAGTCCTGGTGGCTGACGTTGATGAAGATGTTGTTCTGGGCATGGATGTTATGCTCCACTGTGGTTTTCATTTGGATCTTCGCCAACGTATCCTTCGTACTGGTAATGAAGAAATATTCCTGCACCGAAAACAAGTTGACAATGCCTCGATTAAGCTAATCGATGATATCGAACTTCCGGCAAGCTGCGAATGTGTCGTCACAGCGTGGTTGGATGGACTGGAGCCAGATAATGCCCCAGTCATGATAGAGCCGAAGACCCATGACCATGAATTGGGAAAAGGACTCCTTGTGGGTAAGACTCTTGTTAGATCCGAGTTATCAACTTGAACGATCATCCAGTTCTGCTCCGAAAGAACACGGAAATGGGAAGTTTAGAACCAGTAACGGCCATAATTCACAAGGTAAACGCTACGGAAATAGTTGAGACCAACGAAATTGAACAATTAATGACAAAATTAGATCCCTCTTTGTCAAAATTAGAAAAGAAACAGGTAAGAGATCTACTTTACCGTTATAAACGTGTATTTGGTTCTAAAAGTCAACTGGGAAGAACTGATGTACAACATAGAATTGACACTGGTGATGCACGTCCGATTCGACAGGTACCCCGAAGGATGCCTCAAGTTAAGAAGGAAGAAGCAGACAGAGCCCTTAAAGAAATGATTCAAAATGGCATAGTCGAACCATCCAGTAGTCCGTGGGCTTCTCCTGTGGTATTAGTGAGAAAGAAAGACGGATCAATGCGGTTTTGTGTCGACTATCGAAAGCTAAATGATGTCACTAAGAAGGACAGTTATCTTTTGCCAAGGATTGATGATGCCCTTGACGCTTTGGCGGGTTCTACTTTGTTTTCTACCTTGGACCTTAAAAGCGGATACTGGCAAGTTAAAATGAATCCTGCAGACAAAGAAAAGACTGCCTTTACCAGTGGATCAGGGTTGTGGCAATTCACGGTCCTTCCGTTTGGCCTCTGTAATGCTCCTGCGACGTTTGAACGGCTAATGGAGAACATCCTGCGGGGTTTGTCATGGGAAACTTGTCTAGTTTATCTAGTCATCATAATGGGCAAGACCTTTAAGGAACATTTATCTAATCTGAAAGAAGTCTTTAAAGGATTACAGAACGCTAATCTAACATTGAATGTTAAGAAATGCCACTTGTTCCAGAGACAGGTCAACTATTTAGGACATAACGTAAGCAAGGATGGCGTTGCTGTTGACTCCGCTAACATACAAGCCGTTCAGGAATGGCCAATCCCTATAGACAAACATCAGCTCCGGAGTTTCTTGGGTCTTTGTTCCTATTACCGACGATATGTCAAGAATTTTGGAGACATCGCCAAACCCTTAACACGTTTGACAGAACAAGATAAGTCCTTCTGTTGGGATCAGGAATGTCAAGAGGCGTTTGAAATATTGAAAAAACAGCTTACGTCGGCACCTGTTCTTGCTTATCCACTTCCTGATGGTAAGCTTATTCTGGACACCGACGCCAGAATTGGAGCCGTCTTGTCACAGCTACAAGATGGTGAGGAAAGAGTGGTTGGTTACTTCAGCAAAACTTTATCGAAAGCTGAAAAGAACTACTGTGTAACTCGAAGGGAACTGTTAGCAGTTGTAAAATCCGTTGAACACTTTTATAAATATCTGTATGGCAGAAAATTCCTAATCAGAACAGACCATGCTAGTTTAAAGTGGTTACTTAGCTTTAGGAACCCAGAAGGACAGATAGCAAGATAGCTCGAAAAACTGCAGGAATATGATGTTGAAATCGAGCAGAGACCTGGAACAAGACATCGTAATGCTGATGCACTTTTTAGAAGACCATGTCGACCAGATTGCCCCCATTGTACCCGTAGGGAGCAGAACAAGGAAAAACTTGCCTTAGTTAAGGTTGTGCCAGAAGACGAGTGCTCTATGCTGGAGGAGCAACAAGCAAACGATCCCGTTCTGAGAAAGATTCGGGAGTGGAAGAGAATGGACCGTCGTCCGTTGTGGAGAGAGATATCCTCATCCTCTCCTGCTTTAAAAGCATACTGGTCCCAATGGAACTCTTTAGTTTTGGACGGTGGGTTCGTTAAAAGACCGAGGGCACAGAAACAAGAAAACAAATAGTGGTCCCAAGAAATTCTGTACCGGAAATTTTAAAACAGATGCATAATGATAGTTCTGGAGGACATCTGGGTATCACGAAAATGCTGCAAAAGATCCGAGATAGATTTTACTGGGTAAATTGCACTAATGATGTTAAAGATTGGTGTCGTAAATGCACTACATGTGCTGCCAGTAATGGTCCGCACCGAAAACCGAAGGCGGAAATGCAGCAATACCTGGTTGGAAGTCCTTTTGAAAGAATCGCAGTAGATGTATTGGGGCCACTTCCACAGACCGATGTAGGAAACAAGTACATCTTTGTTGTAATGGACTACTTCACTAAATGGGTTAAAGCATATGCAGTTCCCAATCAGGAAGCCACCACTTTAGCAGATATATTGGTTAAAGAATTCGTAAGCCGATTTGGGGTACCACTAGAATTACATTCAGACCAAGGAAGAAATTTTGAGAGCAAGCTGTTTCAAGAAGTTTGCCAAAGATTAGGCATCCACAAAACGAGAACCACAGCGATGCACCCTCAGTCTGATGAAATGGTGGAACGAATGAACCGGACTATAACCAATTATCTGTCAAAAGTGGTGTCAGATTGTCAGAGGGATTGGGATCGACATATTCCACTATTTCTAATGGCAATTTGATCGGCCATCAACGAATCAACTGGCCAAACGCCTGCGAAGGTCCTGTTCGGTAGAGAAATGAGGCTACCATGTGACTTGGTGTTTGGTTGTAAACCTGGTAAAGAAATGGCACGTGAACAATATATCGCCAACCTTCAGAATCGAATGGAGAATATACACAACCTGGTGCGTGGAAAACTACAATTATCTAGTGATCGGATGAAAAGGTACTATGACACACGGACAATGGAAAAGAGTTACCAAGTTGGAGATTTAGTCTGGCTCTATAACCCCCAACTACGTCGAGGTATTTGTCCCAAATTACAAAAGAACTGGGAAGGTCCTTACACCATCAAGAAGAAGATTAACTATGTCATTTATCGGATCGTGAAAATTCCCAGAGGGAAATCCGTCGTGCTCCATCATGATCGTTTGGCGCCTTACCAGGGAAACCACAGTGGAGATGCGCAGCAACTCCAAGAAAATAGTTTGGCTGGCTCAGGGAGTGTGCGGGATTCCGATGTAGGAACTAACATTCCAGGAGGAATGAATCTAAGGAGGGGGCAGTGTAACGGGATAACCGTAAAGGAAGGGACCTTAATTTAAAAGATTGTTATTGACAGTTGATTTTTAGAAGTTTCTAAAAATCAACTAACCATTTTAAATAATGATTCTAGAAACTTCTAAACACACTGACTAGATTAAATAATGTTTCTAGAAAATTCTAGAAAGATCTAAACACACTAACTAGATAAAATAAAGTTGTATATAAGGGGATGCATGGGCAGTTAACGTCAGTTCAAGTTCAAGTATTCACAAGAGTTCATTGTATTGTCAAGTAGTTAAACGTTATCCAGCAGAGTTCAGTGTATCTTAACAATTTTGTAAAAAAAATTGTGTAAAAAGCCCCCATAAGTGTTTCAATATATATATATATATATATACAAGGTACAATAAAAGTAGCATGTATAATATTCAGCATTTTAGAGAATATGTAGGTAAAGATACTAAGAGTTTCATTAAACCCAAATGCACAGACAAGTGAATTTAATAAGTTGAAATGTTTTGTCAATTTTATAACTTTAATTTATTATAAAGACTATCATAATGCTCAATATAAAAAAATTTACAAGAACGTATAGGTATTTTAAAATAGATATAGATTAATTCTTTGTAGTTATAAAGTAGAGGTGTTAAATGCATTCTGTAGAAATGGTTAATTAAACCTACCACACATATTATAATTAATTTAATTCGGTGACTCATAAATGACACTGTTCAGGTATTCATTTATGAATTACAAAAGTTTTTTTTTTTAAGTAGATTGAAGGCGTAATAATATGATAATTGTACAAAGGACTGTAATAACATAATTTTTTACTGCTTAATTAGGCAGCAACTTAAGAGTTTTAACATAAGTTGTCCTTCTTATTCTTTATTTTTTTAAAGTTGATACATAAATTTCTTGTTGATATATTAACTAGCAAAGGTGGCAAAGAATTTATTACGATATTTAAAAATAAATTCTTCACTACCCTTTTTAAGAAATATTTAAAATACAATATAAATAACTGTAAGTATTTTTAAAATATTTGAAGAAACACAAAAAAAAATTAGCTTAAAAAACAATTAAAAATAAAATTAAATAATAGGAAATTAAGATCTTTTCATTTAACTATAAGAATTAAAATGAATGTTCCGAAGTCAGCGACTAGTTTTAGCTATACTGCACCATGTTCAGGCTAGTAATAAATAAGAATTATTAAAAAAAAAAAAAAAAATCGACAAGAAATAGATGCCCAGTAAACATTTAAAATGTACTAGTTAATTTAATCAGCCATAGGCAGGAAGTAATTTCAAGTTACAATGAGTAATATTGAATTTTGGAGGATATCTTCATAAAATCTAATATTAAGAGTTTTGAAGCGAGAAAAAGGCAAATAAAATTAAAGTTTAACATAAACTAAATTTGTGCTTATATGTACAAAGTTTATTAAGTATTAAAAAGAAAACAGAAAAAGAAAAAATGATCCTAATAACTTACCTAATTAAATTGACGATTACGAGTAAACTGTTAACTACCCGATTAAATTGTGGATTTGGAACAACAGGTTCTCTGATAAGTACGTTTTAAGATAAGTACACAATACATGATCAAAGGAAAGAGTAAAGATATAATGTAAATGTAGAATGATGTTTTTGTCGGCAAACCAGGGCAAACATCAAACTGTCATGTAAGGGGATGCAGGAAACTGTCATCTGAATTCCACACTTGTAGAAGAAATTACAAAATGGTACCATGACTACCGTAGTAACATAAAAATTATTTGAATGACAGGCAAGACAGAAAGAAAATACGGGTTCAAGGGAAATAAGATAAAGGGAGGTAAAAAAGGATGTTTAAATTAACTTTAACACATTTAGCCATATGTAAAAGCTTTATGTAATATTAAATATAGTCCAAAAAAATTATTTGAAATTGTGGCAGGTGTAATTTATCTATCTTTAAGAAGACCACAAAATGACATCAGTTAATTGATGACTTATGTGAATATAAAATAAATATAGTAATTTAATTATAAGGGTAATAATTGGTCATTAAGGCAAGTAACTTCTCCATGAACTCGGGGAGATTTAAAAGTATGCCTTTATCACACACTTAAATTACTTCAAATTTATTAGGTGAAGCCGAATGATTATGAGATAGAATGTAATTAGCAAAGAAAGAATGTATGTTAGTTCTATTAGTATTTCGATATTTTTAAATGTAAATAGTTTCCTCTTTGTACAATGTACACAGCATTGCAAGAACCACGACACCAGTTGTTTTTTTTTTAACATATCTTTAATGTTGCAAATATTAATTCAATTAAAGTTAGTTTGTAAAGTCACATTTTTTTTAATATAAATGTTGGGTCTATGAAACATGTCCATAAAATGAAATGGAACCTGAAAAACTAGGTAACTCACAGGATACGGGTGGGACAGAGGAGGAGGATAATGTCACGACTTTAAACAATTAAGCTTGACAAAGAACTTATAGTTAAGTTTTTTTATAATATTGAAACACTTACGGAGACCTTAATACAGTTTATTTACCAAAATTGTCGAAAGAGTTTTACAATGACAATGAACTATTTAAAAACACCCCTTTACTGCTAATACATTTCCTTATATCGTCAAAACCAATATTCTAGTATTTTCGAGAATTATAATTAATTAAAATTAATAGAAGAACCTAGAATATTCTGAAATAATATCACTAAAAAATAACCTTAAACAGTCTTTTAACTAAAGGTCCTTTCTTTATTCGGTTACCCCATTACACTACCCCCTTCTTAGATTCATTCCTCTTGCAATGTTATTTCCGAAATCGGGATCCAGCACATACCCTGAGTTAGACAAACCGTCTTTTTGAAGCTGCTTCACATCCTCTTTGTGGTTTTCCAGGTAACGCGCCAACCGATCATGATGGACCAGGGTGGGTTCCCCCTGGGAATTTTCACGATTCAATAAATGACATCGTTAATGTTTTTCTTACTAAAGTATGGACCTTTCCAGTTCCTCTGTAATTTGGGACAAATTGACCGCGTTTTATATTACCTCTTCATCACAAGAAAATTAGAGTTTCCCACTCACCAATTTGTGTATATTCTCCATTCGATTCTGAAGATCGGAGACATATTCTTCACGGGCCTCTTCTTCACTAGGTTTATAGCCAAACACCAAGTCACATGGTAGTCTCATTTCTCTACCGTACAGAACCTTAGCAGGCGTTTGACCTGGCCGATCTACTTGCCATTAGGAATAGTAGAATATGTCGATCCCAATCCCTTTGACATCACTTTTGACAGATAGTTGGTTATAGTTGGACTTATTTCGTTCCACCTTTTCATTAAGGGCATCACTGTGGTCCTAGTTTTGTAGATCTTTGGCAAACAACTTTAAACAGCCTGCTCTCAATATTTTTCCATTGGTCAAAATGCAATTCAAGTGGTACCCCAAAACGGCTTACAAATTCTTTAACTATTATACCTGCTAAAGTGGTGGCTTCCTGATTAAGAACTGCGTAGGCTTCAACTCATTTAGTGAAGTAGTCCATTACAACAAAGATGCACTTATTCCCTACATCGCTGCTTGGGAGTAACCCAAATACATCTTCTGCGATTCTTTCAAAAGGACTGACCTAGTATTGTTGCATTTCCGCCTTTGGTTTTCGATGCGGACCATTACTGGCAGCAGCTGAAGTGCATTTTCGACATCAATCTTAAACATCGTTAGCGCAATTTACTCAACAAAATCTCGGACAGTTTACAGCGTTTTCGTTATACCCATATGTCCTCCAGAACTATAATTATGTATCTGTTTTAAAATTTTTGGTACGCCATTTCTTGAGACCACTTTCCTTGTTTCTGTGCACTCGGAATTATCCACAAGTCTTTTAAAGAGGTCACTGTTTAAAGTTAAAGAGTTCCATTGGACCCAATTTGCTTTTAAAGCAGGAGATGATGAGGGCATCTCTCTCCACAACGAACGACGGCCAATCCTTTTTTTTATTCTTGAATCTTTTTTAGAACGGGGTTGTATTCTTGTTGCTCCTCCATTATAAAGCTTTCTTCTTCTGGCTCAGCCTTAACTTAGACGAGTTATTTCCCGTTCTGTTCCACGCGAGTACAATGGACAAACAAAAAATATTTACCATTACCATACCTACCACAGTTGTCCGAAAATTTGGGAAAACTTCTAAAAAAACATGATTTCACAGTTTGTCACAAGGGGTATAATCTTATAAAAAAACTTTTCACACAGCTCAAAAGTATGATACCGAATATAAAACGAACACACACTATATACCTACGAGGTTCCATGCAATGACTACCCAGCTGTGTATATTGGACAAAGTGCGCAATATCTAAATAGTAGGTAAAACGGTCACTGGTATAATAAAAAAAATACAACAGCACTTAAAAAAACATGAAAATAGCACCCAGCACAAGTTTAAATTTGATAAAACCAGAATTTTAAGAACAAAACCACATTAATGAAAAAGTGAATTCATTGAAATGATTTGCATCAAAAACAACCCTGCAGCTATAAATAATAGGTCAGACATCTTTACGCTAAACAAAGTTTACTACAATGTAATAAAGTAATAAAATAATAAAACACAAAAAACAAAATAAAAAAATAAAAATTCGTTCTTTAAAATGGTCCACTCTGTATATACATCCAATCCAATAGAATCAGATACCAAACTGAAATACCTATATATATATATATATATATATATATATATATATATATATATATATATATATATATATATATATATATATATATATATATATATATATATATATATATATATATAATATATATATATTGTAAGTTGTAAATTGCGTTTGTGATAAGTGATTCACGAAAAATATGAGCATTTATCTATATATGTAAAAATGAATGTTTGTCTGTATGTCTGTATGTCTGTATGTACTCAATGAACTCAAAAAGAAAATTGGTATGTATATGTATTTTTCCACGGAGAAGGTTTGTATGATATGCTCATTGATGCCACTCGCCACCAGGTGGCGCTGCAGAGTAGCAACTTCTGTCCCGTTCAACCGATTGTCATGAAAATTGGTATGTATATGTATTTTTCCACGGAAAAAGTTTGTATGATATGCTCATTGATGCCACTCGCCACCAGGTGGCGCTGCAGGGTAGCAACTTCTGTCCCGTTCAACCGATTGTCATGAAAATTGGTATGTATATGTATTTTTTCACAGAGAAAGTTTGTATGATATGCTCATTGATGCCACTCGCCACCAGGTGGCGCTGCAGAGTAGCAACTTCTGTCCCGTTCAACAGATTGTCATGAAAATTGGTATGTATATGTATTTTTCCACGGAGAAAGTTTGTATGATATGCTCATTGATGCCACTCGCCACCAGGTGGCGCTGCAGAGTAGCAACTTCTGTCCCGTTCAACCGATTGTCATGAAAATTGGTATGTATATGTATTTTTCCACAAAGAAAGTTTGTATGATATGCTCATTGATGCCACTCGCCACCAGGTGGCGCTGCAGAGTAGCTAGTTCTGCCCTGTTCAACAGATTGCCATGAAAATTGGTATGCATATGTATTTTTCCACGGAGAAGGTTTGTAGGATATGCTCATTGATGTCACTCACCACCAGGTGACGCTGCAGAGTAGCAACTTCAGTCCCGTTCAACCGATTGTCATGAAAATTGGTATGTATATGTATTTTTCCACGGAGAAAATTTGTATGATATGCTCATTGATGCCAATCGCCACCAGGTGGCGCTGCAGAGTAGCAACTTCTGCTCCGTTCAACCGATTCTCACGAAAATCAGTACGATGATGTATTTTTAATGGGTAAGATGAATATGATATTCGTATTTATAGAAGTTACCACCAGATGGCGCTTCCATGTATCAAGTTTAATACTGATTTGAATAGATATCTATACGAATTCGTACAAATAAAAGTTCTTAAAATATTGTTGGTGCGATAAGTAAAACAAAACTATAAATTTTCTTTTCTTCCCTATCTCTTCTTCTCTTTTATTTTTCTTAAATTTATTTTATTAGTTGATGGCGTAGCAACGCGCGCCGTGTACAGCTAGTTCTTTATAAATATTGGTTGCATTTTGCATTTGCGTGCAGTCACGTAGAGACTCAATGAACTAAAAAATAGTTAGAGATTTATTTTGATAGATATTGAACAAAGAAATCAATCGATCTGAGAAACTAACGTAATTAAAATCAGGGCATCATACAACTGAGGCCTTGTTTAGCCTGTAGAGATCGAGCAGATTCTGCCAGATGACATAGATATTTTCAATTTCTTCTTACTGTTTTTCATGTTTGTTTGAATTTTAAGAATCTGATTAGGAATGCCTTAAATAGTTTATAATCCATATTTTAAGTAATTTTACATTTATTAACTCAAAATACGTGAGATCTCATATTAATCAATTGAATAAGCATGTTGGTAGAATTAAGTTAATACTTAATTTATTTAAAAGGAGGTATAGCATAAGTGTTTAATTACTGAATAAATTATAATTAGTTAATATAAATATATATAAAAAACGTATCACAAAATAACATTAAGATGTATCAGAAACAATATTTTTTTATATGAATCATCATGAATAATTATTAAAAATATAAAAGTCGTTATAAATCACATTAGCTGACATCATTAAATTTCCAATTATTCCTTAATATACAGATCTGTTTGTTGGTAGTCTATATATCAATGTAAAAGTGTAATATTTATTATTACTTAATATTAACATCGAATATAAATCAAAGTTTTGAATAGCGTTAAATGCGAGCATTTATCAGAGTTACATGTAAATCTTTTTTATTGCCACGTAAAAAGTGAAATGCTGAAAATTAACTTTGTAACGGATCCCATTTGTTTTAAAAATAAGAACCGTAAGATGTACTGTCGTCAGAATATTCTTGCTCGATTTTTCATAATTAAATGACGTGCTTTTACAAGAAATTAACATTAACCTAAATCTTAATAATTTGTGTCTTTAACTATTTAATTATAAAACTATATATTTTTTTATTTTCGTTTGCCATTAATTCCATCCTTACTTTTTTTTGTGTGAGACAAATTAATAATCAGATTTTTTGTATTACGTTAGTTTTATTAATATTAATAAGTATTCTTGATTTACATAAATAAACTTGCAAATAATCTTTTGCTTAGTTTTAACAATTATATCGATTTTTTATTTTTATTTTTATGCACCAAAATCACGTCATTTTAATCAACTCAACATAAGAAATACCAAAAAATTGTTAATATACCTTGCAGCATATAAGAAGCCCCTGGAACAATTTATAGACTCTGGGAAAAAAGTTCAGCCCTATATCTTAACTAAATGTATTTTCCAACCATCTTTTTTTTATTAAGGATGTCCTTGTAGGTATAGACCTAAATAAAAATGTACTGAGAACATCTATTGGGTCAGAAGGGACAATTTATTAATTTGGGATTTAAAGACCTGCAAGTAAGGACGAGTGGGGAAGACGTGGGCAGGCAAGGAGTTCCACAATCTGGAGACTCTGGGGATGAAGAAACGATCGAATCGATCAGTTCTCGATGTCGGGCATTGAACAGTATAAGGGTGCATGAAGTTGGCACGTCGCGATGCTCTGGCTGGTCTGGCAAGTGGAGGCATTATAGAGCGGAGTTCTTCTGAGCAAAATCCGTTTATGTATCGGTAAAACAAGGAAAGATTAGCCACTGCTCTTCGGTGGGATAATGGGGCTAGGTGTTTGGTGATACTGGTGTCGTTTACTAGTCAAACTGCTCTTCTCTGTATTGCATCAAGAACTCCGAGCCTTGACGGAGCCGCCGAACTCCATACGTGCGAGCAGTATTTAAGTTTAGACCGTATTTGGGCTTTGTAAAGAGTAGCTTAGTTGGATGGAGAAAAATATTTCCGTGCTCTAAACAGAAAACCTAATTTATTTCCTGCTGCAGTTGCTATGGATGCAATATGTTCGTTCCATAGTAAGTCCTGGGAGATCCTTATACCAACCAGCGTAATGAAGTCGCCCGCTACCAGTGTCAGATCGTTGATTGTAATGGATGGGTCGCATGTTTGCCTCTTGTTGGACAGGCTACATATCTTTGTCTTGGAAGCGTTGAAATTAACAAGATTCTTTCTTCTTCACTTGTCTACAATTCTCAAATCTTGATTAAATAAAGCCGTTGAGGATCTTCTGTCCTCTTCCAGAATATCTTGAGGTATGGGACGGTTGTGCGCTTTGCTACAGTGTAGGTTGCTATCATCTGCAAAACCATGTATTGGGTTATTAGTGGCTTCTAGTAGATCATTAATGTGTAATAAGAATAGAATAGGAGTCAGAGCCGATCCTTGGGGAACTCCAGCGTTGATCTTGTAGAGGTTGGAAGAATGTACATCTACAGCAACTTGGATGTGCCTGTTGGAGAGAAAGTTGGATATCCATCTGCAAAGGTTTTGCGAGAGTCCGTACGAAGGCACTTTGTTCAAAAGAGCCGCCTGCCACACTTGATCAAATGCTTTTGAGATGTCTAGTGATACTATTTGAGTGTCTCCATAGCGGTGGATGGCATCACTCAAGACATGAGTTACATATGCTAGTTGATCGGCTGTTGACTTTTGTTCGCGAAAACCATATTGCCTGTCACTTAAAAGGTTGTGTGTCTCAAGGTAGCTCAGGATCTCGTGATTGACGTATTTCTCCATAGTTTTGCTAACAACAGATAGAAGAGCTATAAGTCTGTAGTTAGAAGGCTGGGTTTTACAGTCTTTCGTGGGGACTGGTTGTACTCGAGCAGTTTTTCAGGATTCTGGAAAAATACCAGTATTATATGATAGTTGAAATAGCTTAGAGAAAACTGGCGCTAGTTCAGGAGCACAACATTTTAAGAGTAAAGCAGGTATTTCATCAAGGCTGCTTGCTTTGTTGGTATTTAGAGTAGCAAGGACTCTCTGCACACGCTTAACCCTAAATATGATATTTTTCATTGTGTGGGTAGCCCGTGGAATAGAAGGTAGCTCTATGTTGCCCGGTGGGTTTAGTGTCGAGTTCGAAGCGAATATTTTGGCAAATAGTTCTGCCTTTTCTGTGGAGGACGTAACTATTGAGCCGTCATCTTATGTGAGTGGAGGAAAAGAACTAGTTGTGAAATTGTTGTTAATATGTTTGGCGAGAGTACAAAAGGACCGGCTTTCATTAGGGTTTGACATTACTTTCTCTCTCATTCGAGCGTTAAAGAGACTTTTGGAATAGGTAAAGTCAGGAATGTAAGCTTCCATGGCACACTGAATGATTTCAGTTATACTGTTGCAGGAATTTTCCCAACGAATCTACCAGAATAGCAGGAAATCTCACTCCAACAATATTCGATAGGAAAAACTAAGGTTTAGTTTCGTAAATCCAAAATTAATTGACTTCGATGCACAGAGATTACAAACTTAACCCAAAAAATCTTCTTACTACCACGTTTTCAAGTCAGAAGCTGATAATCGAAAGAACGAATTTCCACATCTCTCCGTTCACAAAATTTGACACACTTCAAAATAAAAGGTGGCCTCTACTACTATAAGGACAATAACCGTAGGATCTTCAGCTACCAATTTACAAACAAACAATGGTCGTTTGATACAACTAATTTTATTACTTATCAAGATGACAACGAAAATCACAACATTACTTAATTCCTCATTCATTTTCAATCTTATTATGCAAATAACAATACCACGAAACAGCTGGCTGTGGAACACAATACTACGAGTTATCGACAGAAAGAGAATTGTCAGCCGTTTACATACGTCAGTGAAAGATTTATAAACAATGCCACTATATTTGAATTTAATAAATATACTTCAAGACAATATTAGCAATAATTTATGGCAGAATATATTTATAAGTTGATGATTATCTATAACCGAACCAGATCTACCGGTTCCTGACTCAAGTAAACCTTTAATAATGGGAAATTTATAAGGTAAGAATTTTAGTTATACTAGAGCGAATTTCAACCCGTGACAACCTTGTATGGGAAAAACAGTTATTTCAGTAAGAAGCAAGTCCTTCTTCGTCCGCCTAAAAATTGATTATAGTTTTCTACAAGAATGTCCTACTTTATGGCTAAATAATGTCTCATTTCAAGAAGCCAGGAAAAAGCTATCGACACTAAGGGTAGTAAACGATGTAGCCGAAAAAGCGGTGAAATTAATGCAAGAATTTCATGGATTAATCACAGTAAATGAGGAACTAAAACATTTTTTATTACGTAGCGTAAAGAACACTGGAAAATTTATACTGATTGTAAAGAACAAACATTGAAAAGAAAATTTTAACAATATGATTATTTTTTTATATAAATAAATAAGTTAATAAAATACTATTTGTTTGTATTGTAGTTTGAATTCAATGGTAAAAATTCAATTTTTAATTCCTCCTAAAGTACAAATTTTAATGATACAAGTTGTCAAGTGTTTTCCAATTGTGATAATATTTATAATGTAAGTCATCAAGGTAAAATGAAATAAAAATAGATAGTATACGTATTTAATTTCGCGAAAAAAAATTTTTCTTATGTCGTGGGACACCCTAATATATATGGTTAAAATTTGTTTATATTGAAAAATACCTTCACAGATGATGAATTAAAACGAGTATATTCTATATTTGTCTACATAAATTGTTAGGTACTCATAAATTATTGATATTAGTTTGAAGTTCATAATGTAAATATATAACAGACTATATTAGCATACAATCATTACATATTTTCTTACCTTTCTTTGATATTCTAATCCATTTATCACCGACAAAATATGCATACAACATTTCTACCCCTGGTTAATGCAACTGTATATCCATTTGTCATTCAACTTACCAAGGAGTGGTTATGATACATATTGTATTCTTACTGACAACTGTTCTATGAAAATTATACATTTTATTGGTTTATACTTGATCGTTTTTCATAGTAAGTTTGACAAGGATAGTAATCCAATTTAAATGCAAGAAAATCTTTTTAAAAATTATTTAAAGTATAAAAAATTACAATAACAAAGGGAAAACAGAAATTAATAAAAAAAAAATAATAAATGAAAGTGATACAGAAATCTAAAATTATTTAGAACTATTAAAAAACATAAAATAAATTTAAATACGATTCTTAATTATTTGAATATTTTTACAAAAAAAAAATGTTAAATTAAAATAATATTAAGAAGATAAAGTTGATATCTGTTGTACATATAAATATTAAAATGAAAATTTTAACGAAATAGGCACTGTAGTTTTTTTTAAATAATTATTGTTTTATTGACATCAATAATTATAAAATATTTAAAAATATTTATGTAATGCAAATGTAATGTAATGTAATGTAAAATATATTTAATTTTGAAAATTAAAATTTAAATAGATATACTTATCCTGACAAGTTTTGGTAAGTCTTAGTAACTCCAGAAAAAATCAAACAAGTCTTTAATCCGCAAAAAAAATTCGGAAGTGTCAAATAATAAATAAATGGTTCAGAAAAGTAATTCAATACAGCAACTTGTACTGATAATTTTTTACTGAATATAGTAACCAATCAAATTATTCAATTTTGAGTCATATGTCAAATTCCATCCAATCACCTCTGGATTACAGCGACAACACTCTACATGTGGTGTTTTCAGTTTGGTGTTTTCATCAAAGATCATCGAGTATTTGATTAAAAATTAATTAAACGTCAAACTGACAGCTGGCTTGAAAATGTCGCAAAGATTTGGTGTTGCAACTAACGGTGAAATAATCAATACCATGCGAGGAATTTCTTCTACAGTGGAAATTAACAATCCGTCAACTTCAGCAAACTCTTCCTCCAACTTAACATTTACCAATTGTACTTTTCACAACTGTAAATTTGTTTAAAAATGAATAATAGTTGATAGATTAAAAATAATAAATTTTGTTGAAAATCATTAAACGTCAGATTGACAATTTTTTGAAATCTACAAAGTAAAAAATTATCTTATCGAATACCCCTCAGGCCTTGATAAATACTCAAAATTTTGTCGTAGAGGATCCTTCAAGCGTGTTGCTCCAAGATAATAGCCCTCGGCCTGCGGCCTCGGGCTATTATCAAGCAACACGCTTTCAGCATCCTCTATGACAAAATTATCTCGGTATTATCAAGGCCCTAGGGGTATTACTACTGATAATAGTCAAGACTTGTATATTATAAAGTCGAGCCTTCACCTTCATTCCTTTAAACTTTACTTTACATCTTTGATACCAACCTGAGTCAGTTTTATTTTCGCTTTGGAGCATTTATTAATAAAAAGCTGCTTTTATCATAAAAAAGGCATATTGTTTATAGTCAACTATCTTGTCTAATTGATTTTTATATCGGTATATTAAATATGGGGGTTTATACAAATAATTTTAAGTCTTGATTTTATTATTAATTTATAGTCTTGACAAATCCTTGTTTGTCAAATTTTTTAACTTTTTATTTCATTGTATTTCCACGACCACATGCCTGGAATTAGGTGCGTGTTGATCTGTACTAAGAAAACATTTTTTTTTTGTAAATAATTTCCATTATTTATTACATTTTTATATTATTGTATCTTTACATTCAGGCGCTTAGAAAGAATTAAATAAAGAACTAAAATTTTGCAAGTTTAAAGTTCTCTATCAAAAGTGGCATTTTACATTAATTTTTCCTCATTATTTCGAAAGCTTGGAAAGAAACTTTAAAGAAATTTATTTACGTTTAGTATTGTTGTTAACCCAAAATTCATTTTTAACTACCATTTCAGCAAATATTACTATAGTCCATTTCACCGTTTTTGGCCGATGACAGAAATCATACTCGAAGTAAATTTAGAGTTAAATCTCTCTCAGATACAGGCAAGTTAGAAATTTAAATGAGGACGTTTGTTTTTTTAATACAACACTTACGTAACTGCATGTTGTTTCACCGGTAAATAAAAAGTATTCAATACGGAAGTCTTGACTTAATTCACATTCCTAGTAACCTTCATGTACGGCTCGTTGTTGAAGGGTTGAATTTAATAATTATTAATGTCATATTTTTGTAGATGTCAAACCACACTGATAGTTTCAGAAACTTCCGACCTTATTTAGACAAAAAAAACTCTCCGCCATTGGTAACTTGGATGACAGTTTAATTTTAGTTCAGTGGTTTCTAATATCAAATCGGCCAGAAAAGGTGAAATGGACTATATCTAATTATATATAGTATATAAATACAGTCACCTGGAAAACTGCTCGAGTACAACCAGTCCCCAAGAAAGGCTCCAAAACCCAGCCTTCTAACTACAGACCTATAGCTCTTCTATCTGTTATTAGCAAAACTATGGAGAAATACGTCAATCACAAGATTCTGAGCTACCTTGAGACACACAACCTTTTGAGTGACAGGCAATATGGTTTTCGCCAACAAAGATCAACAGCCGATATACTAGCTTGTGTAACTCATGTCTGGAGTGATGCCATCCACCGCTATGGGGAGACTCAAATAGTATCACTAGACATCTCAAAAGCATGTGATCAAGTGTGGCATGCAGCTCTTTTGAACAAACTGCCTACATACGGACTCTCGCAAAACCTTTGCAGATGAATATCCAACTTTCTCTCCAACAGGCACATCCAAGTTGCTGTAGATGGACATTCTTCCAACCTCTACAAGATTAACGCTGGAGTTCCCAAGGATCGGCTCTAGCTTCTACTCTATTCTTATTACACATTAACGATCTTCTAGAAGCCACTAATAACCCAATACATAGTTTTGCAGATTATAGCACAACCCTCACATACCTCTAGATATTCTGGAAGAGGACAGAAGATCCACAACGGCTTCTCTTAATCAGGATTTGAGAATTGTAGACGAGTGGGGAAGAAAGAATCTTGTTAATTTTAACGCTTTCAAGACAAAGACATGTTGCCTATCCAACAAGAGGCAAACATGCGACTCATCCATTACATTCAACGATCAGACACTGGTAGCGGGCGACTCCATTACGCTGGTTGGTATAACGATCTCCCAGGACTTACTCTGGAACGAAAATATTGCATCCATAGCAACTGCAGCAGGAAAGAAATTATGCTTTCTGTTTAAAGCACGAAAATATTTTTCTCCATCCAACTTGGCTACACCTTACAAAGCCCAAATACGGCCTAATTTTGAATACTGCTCGCATGTATGGGGTTCGGCGGCTCCGTCAAGGCTCGGAGTTCTTGATGCAATACAGAGAAGTGCAGTTCGACTAATAAACGACACCAGTATCACCAAAAACCTAGCCCCATTATCCCACCGAAGAGCAGTGGCTGATCTTTCCTTATTTTACCGATACATAAACAGATTTTGCTCAGAAGAACTCCGCTTTATAATGCCTCTACTTGCCAGACCAGCCAGAGCAACGTGACGTGCCAACTCCATGCACCCTTATACTGTTCAGTGCCCGACATAGAGAACGGATCGATTCGTCAACGAAACGGTTTCATAGAAAATACGATATCTAAAACAGTTATTCATTTATAAAACTTTCTTAATTTGCGATTATATTTAATGCGATTTCAGAAAAAAAAATTCGAAAAGAGGTTGACCTAAAAGGCCAACCTTGCAACTTCCCGCTAGTTTTAACCGCAAAGCTATAGTAACGTGACGTATTTTGACGTTTTTGACTTTTTTTGAAATGTCTAAAAAGCCATATTTTTTTAACGCGTTATTCGATTTTGATGTTCAAGATGGCATTCGACGCAGTTTTTTGAGACCTAAAAAAGTTACTACGAGTGCAAAATCGATTAGTCAAAAAATCTTTAAGTTATTGAAAAAAAACACTTTTTTTGAAATTTTTCGACAACGATATCTCACGAACGAATCAACCGATTTTAATTTACAAAACGGCATTCGACGTGGTTTTTTAAGCTTGAGAGCTGATTAGGTTGTGAAATTGATCGATGTAATGGCCAAAAAGATATGCCCAAAAAACATCATTTTTACCAATTGTTTTTTTTTCGGTTATTTTAAAATTTCTCGAAATCTACCCGTTTGAATCGGTTTAAACTTACGGGGAATCTAAGTTAGATGAAACTCTTTGGAACGCTTTTTATTTCATTCCAATCGGTCAAGCCGTTGAGAAGTTATAAGAGGTTTACATACATCCAAACACACACACACACACACACACACACACACACACACACACACACACACACACACACACACACACACACACACACACACACACAGACACACACACACACACACACACACACACACACACACACACACACACACACACACACACACACACACACACACACACACACACACACACACACACACACACACACACACACACACACACACACACACACACACACACACACACACACACACACACACACACACACACACACACACACACACACACACACACACACACACACACACACACACACACACACACACACACACACACACACACACACACACACACACACACACACACACACACACACACACACACACACACACACACACACACACACACACACACACACACACACACACACACACACACACACACACACACACACACACACACACACACACACACACACACACACACACACACACACACACACACACACACACACACACACACACACACACACACACACACACACACACACACACACACACACACACACACACACACACACACACACACACACACACACACACACACACACACACACACACACACACACACACACACACACACACACACACACACACACACACACACACACACACACACACACACACACACACACACACACACACACACACACACACACACACACACACACACACATCCACACGTACATACAGACATACAGACACCCTCGTAAAAATAGTCAGGGGAGGTTCCAAATACCTCAAAACGTTGAGATCCGATAAAAACTGAATTTTCGAAAAACGGGGTAAAACCAATAACTTTCCGATTTTAAAAATTCGAAAAGAGGTTGACCTTAAAGGCCATCCTTGCAACTTCCCGCTAGTTTTAACCGCAAAGCTATAGTAACGTGACGTATTTTGACGTTTTTGACTTTTTTGAAATGTTTAAAAAGCCATAACTTTCTAACGCCTTATTCGATTTTGATGTTCAAAATGGCATTCGACGCAGTTTTTTAAGACCTTAAAACTTTACCCATAGTTCAAAATCGGTTAGTCAAAAAATCTCTAAGTTATTGAAAAAAAAACACTTTTTTGACATTTTTCGACAACGATATCTCACGAACGAATCAACCGATTTTAATTTGCAAAACGGCATTCGATGTGGCTTTATAAGCTTAAGAGCTGATTAGGTTATGAAATTGATCAATGCAATAGCCAAAAAGATATGCCCAAAAAACATCATTTTTAACAATTGTTTTTTTCGGTTATTTTAAAATTTCTTGAAATCTACCAGCTCGAATCGGTTCAAACGTACAGGGAATCTAAGTTAGATGGAACTCTTTGGAATGCTTTTTATTTCATTCCGATCGGTCAAGCCGTTCAAAAGTTATAAGAGGTTTACATACATCCACACACACACACACACATCCACACGTACATACAGACATACAGACACCCTCGTAAAAATAGTCAGGGGAGGTTCCTAAGACCTCAAAACGTTGAGATCCGATGAAAACTCAATTTTCGAAAAACGGGGTGAAACCAATAACTTCCCGATTTTAAAAAAAATTAATTTTTTTTAGCGGGAAGTTAAAAAAAAATTTAATTTTTTAGCGGGAAGTTAAAAAAGTATGTGTATCTCGTAGTAAAAGCACATTCCCAGACTCTCAATGTTAGTTGGCCTCGGCTAAACGCCTCGGCCAACAATTTACATTGTCGTCCGGGAATGTATCGCTTTTCCTACTAGATAGGTACACAATATACTATTGTCAGAGTAGGAAAGTGATCGCTGCTGCCGCAATTTGTTAGAATTTCCAAGTATATTGAAATGCTAATGTGTATGTTGCTAAACATAGGTCTACTGGGCTAGGTCTTACATTTGGGTTGCTGATCCTAGTGGGTCTACCGTCATATAAATATACTAACTCTAGGTCGTCCATAATTTTGATGATCATGCTACCATTAGTATTAATTTTTTGACTACCCCAAGAATGGTGGTGTGAATTAAGGTCTCCCATAATGATCAAATTTTTACAATTGTTGTGTAAGTATTTAAAGAAATTATATGAAATTTTGTTGGTAGGGTTAGAATAAATGTTACAAATTGAGTATTGATTAAATTGGATAACTATGTATCTGAATTTATTTGATTGCTATTTAGGGTCCAGTGTAATTCTGTTATATATTAGATATTTTTAATTAATGTAGCGATACCCCCCTCTCCGTTATCAATATCTTCCCTTATTACATCATAGCCCGTAATTCTGAGTATTTGAAGAGGTTTTAACTTTATTTCGTTCAGCATGATAATGTAGGTGTTGATTTGAGTGATTATTATATCTAGATTAAATTTATTGGAGTGAAAACCACTCATATTGCATTATAGGAAATTGTACATAAATGTAGTTTTTGTTTATAAAATTCCTAATGAGAGGGGTCATCCCTGTCAGGCGGAAGCCACGACAACTCACTGTGGTTTATAATAAGTTCTCTGATTTTGTCTTGTAGGTCTTTGGACAGTGTAATATAATTATTGTTCAAAGATTCAATGTTAGAAAATTGCGATGCACATGTAGGCATGTTAGGATTACTTAATGTTGCTTTAGTATTGTCTATAAAAGAAAAAGAAAAAAGTTGGTTAAGGATAGATGTGGCGTGTTGAGGTATTTGTCCGTTTTTCCTAATTAAGCATGAATTGTGTTCTGTTATGTCAAAATGATTTCTTTTTCTGTTGGGTATAGCAGTTTTAGCTGCCGAAACATAGCTACGTTTACTTTGAGAGAGTTGTGACGGTACTGTGCATCTTTGGTTAATAGTAATTGCATTATTGTCGTAATTGTTTTTAGTATTTAGTGAAGGTAAGTTAGTGAGGTGAAAGTTGCATTAATTTTTCTTACTATTAGTCTCGTTATTTAAGTAATTTTTAGGGATTGCTTCAAAAGCTTCATAGAAGGAGATATTTTTAAATGTCATTATTTTTTTGATTTCTTGTTGTTTTTATATTCAGAAAATAAGTATTCTATTTACAGCATTATGTTCCAGGGATTTACACAAATAAGCAAGCATTTTAATACGCATTTTTTTGTGTTTAATAATTTCCTCCCCTTCAAATTGTGAACAAGATTGGTGACATTTCGTTTTAGATTTACAGAGTTGTCTGGTATGGCCATATATTAGGCATTTGAAGCATTGTGTGACTCTTGCGACGTATGGGATGACGTTAAATTGGAAGTAAGTTATTTTAATTTCTCTGGGTAATACCCTGCCTTTAGAAGTTATCAAAATAGTGCCTGTTGAAACGTATTCCAATGTTCTTTCTTCTTTGATTAACTTACGGTTTAATCTTTTAATGATTAATCCGCTATAAGGTGGAATGATGGAATTCATGATTTTGGATTCACTTATATGTATTAACGTGGCTTAACATTTCTTACGAATTATCTACAAATTCATTAGTTTTCTTGCTACTAGTAAATATAACGCCTATTTTATTGATGCCCTTGGCTTTAACTTCGATTATATCTTTTAATTTTAGGTTGAATATTTCATTAGCTATTTGTAGATAGTTGTATTTTCCAATGTTTGACTTTTTTTCTATACCCTTTACAATCAGTATGTAAAGTCCGTTCGAGTTTGTCTTATATGTATTACTAGTTTGATTATGTATTATTCAGTTTTATTAATAATATTGTCAGTCTTAGGGTTGCTATCAGTCTTAGAATTATTACAGGTAATGTCAGTGTCCATATAATTAAAGGTTTCAATAGTACCTACATGTTATATTAGTAGCACCCGGGTCAGGTGGCTTGGTTTTCTTTTTGCCGCCATGTGGCGACATATTGTCTACGCGGTTATAATATTTACAATTTCTTTCTGATATTAGGTACTTTTGATTGTGTAAAAAATATTTAATTTAAAAGACTTACCAATGCTTCTGGTTTAAGGAAATTCACTTAGGGATATTCGATGGTTTGTAGGAAACACAATTACTTTGTTTACACGAAATCATGAGGCTAGATAGTTATAGGTTATGCTTTACACAAACAAAAGAAGAACTTGTGCCTTTTCAGATGCGGGCTGCTAAAAGTCATTATTTTGAAACTGGACCGAGTTATGATTTTTTGAATATTTTTTATAATAAAATAAATTTGTTAAGAAATTTGTAATGTTTATGTGATTAACCTGTTGTAGTTTATTTATTCGTACAACAGCTTATATCATAATTGCAACTATATTTTTTCTGTAGTATAATGAGTCGCTTGAACATTAACGAAGAGAATTTTTACCGAGAACTCTCGACAAAAGCTTTAGTTCACGCGAAATCAGATCTTCTTTGAGAAAGTCCTAACAATATTGTTTTGTAAAGTCATCTTATTATAATTAATTAATAATTTGTTAGTTTTAAATAAAATGATGTTCAAAAGAAATAATTTCCAACAAATTCAATAATGGTTTAACAATCACAATTGTTAAATTCAAATTATTATTTCCTTATTATTGTCCAAACGCATACTAGACACCTGGTTTGTAAATAAAATAATACTTTGTTCCGATATAAAAGACCACAGTTTGATCGATTTTGTGAAACCCTGCACATATAATAATAAAATCTTACAATATCTTTTCTAATTTGAATGTAAAATTAATTTAGTAGTAATTATAAAATAATCGTAAATTAATTATTTATTGATGATACTTACCTAAATCTCATTTGGAGTTTTGATAAATAATTATGTGTATGTGTCTTATTTACTAAACAATTTATCATTTGGTTTCAAATGTTTTGTAAAAAGTCATTACCTACTTGTCCATATGTATAAAAGAAATCATGTGTTCATTTTTTTTTTCTTATAATTTGTAGATACAAACTGGTAAATAATTATAAATATTATATAATAATAGTGTGTAGACATTTATAGATCATTTATTTTAGATTAAGAATAATTTTTATTTTATGCAATGAATAAATCATAATACAAGATGGACTCTGTGTATATTGAACTAACATATATATAATATTGTAACGGGATAACCGTAAAGGAAGGGACCTTAATTTGAAAGATTGTTGTTGACAGTTGATTTTTAGAAGTTTGTAAAAAAAAATCAACTGACCATTTTAAATAATGTTTCTAGAAAATTCTAGAAACTTCTAAACACACTAACTAGATTAAATAATGTTGTATATAAGGGGATGCACGGACAGTTAACGTCAGTTCGAGTCAAGTGTTCACAAGAGTTCATTGTATTGTCAAGTAGTTAGACGTTATCCAGCAGAGTTCAGTGTATCTTAACAATTTTGTAAATAAATTGTGTAAAAAGCCCCCATACGTATTTCGTCAGGTGTGGGGTGAAGATACAAGGATGCCTGGAAAAAAAGATAAATGAACTATTGGTGGCTGAGCTCAGAAGAGAGCTTGAAGAATTAGAGTTGGAAACTACTGGGAGCAAATCCGTATTGTTGAGAATGCTCCGTGAATACTACGTAAATAATAATTTGGACCCTGACGCTGTGGAGTTTGAAGACCCAGCTCAAAAAGCAAATTCGGAAATAACGCAACAACTTTCCCAGTTGTCCAGTCAGATAAGGAGCCAGCGCGAAGATATGTCCCAGCTGAAAGAGGAGCTATCAGGACGAATGACGAGCCAACAAGAAGAACAAACTCAACAACTTTCCCGGCTGCAAGAGGAGCTATCAGGACGAATGACGAACCAACAAGAGGAGCTATCCAGTCAGATAAGAAGCCAGCGCGAAGAGGTGTCCCAGCTATCACAACGGATGTCTACCCTACCAGAAAAGTTATCCAGTTCCTTCTCCCAGCAAATATCACATCTTCGTGACGAGCAAAATCAGCAAGTGGCCAACTTGAATCAGCAAGTGGACAACTTGAATCAGCAAGTGGACAACATGAATCAGCAAGTTGCCAACTTCAGAGACGAGATCAACCAGCAAATGCAATCCGAGATAGAAAAACTTAAACGAGAACTGGAAGCTAGTCGTCGAAACCAGCCCATCCACCACGGCGACGGAGATGCAGAAACGATGGAAGCCTGCCACGTAAACATCGACCGACAAGGAAACGTGGAGGCGACCCAGGTACGAACTACGATGAAACCCCCGACCTTCGATGGAAAGACTTCCTGGCCAAATTACCTGAAACAATTCGACGCAGCGGCCAGAGCTAATGGATGGTCATCCCAGGAGAAGGCATTGTCCCTAACCGTAGCTCTGCGAGGCGAAGCTTTAGACGTCTTGCAATCATTGACACCGGATGAAGCTGACAACTTCGAGTTATTGGTGAATCGTCTAGAGATGCGTTATGGTCAAACTCATCTACAACCGGTGTACCGAATGCAGTTAAAGAGCCGAAAACAGAAAAATGGAGAAACTATCCAGGAATTTGAAGCGGATGTAGCAAGAATGGTACGACTTGCGTATTCAAATGCAGCGGAGGATTTCCTGGAGTGCCTAGCAGTCCAAACCTTCACCGATGGTCTTCGAGACGTCAAGTTGCAGCGCGCTGTACGGTTGGCGCGGCCGAAGACTCTTGTGGACGCCTTGACCATTGCCCTGGAGTTTGAGGCGGCGACGGAGGCCTCACGTGGAGTTGCTCGACTAAGGGAAGTCACCGGTAACTACGACCATGCCGTTCATTCCGTTAGCGACGTCGAAGCGGTAGTAGAGAGGTTAATGAAGTTATCTCCAAGAAGAAGGCGCCCAGTGAGATGCTGGAACTGCGGAGAACTAGGCCATATAAGAAATACTTGTCCCCAAAAAGAAAAATCTCCTGCTGAAGTACCCCAGCAGCAGGAAAATTAGAACGGGTCGACTCCTGGAGGGCGACATCGACCCAAAACACTCCCGAAGCCCCTCACACCATTAAATTGGCAACTCTGCGACATTACATGGACAGCTTATATGTAGATGGCCTCCTTGATGGGAAGAATATTAGCATGCTGGTAGACACTGGAGCTACAAAAACTATCGTCCGACCAACCATCATTATGCGAAATAAGATGTTGCCTACCAGTTGGAGACTGCGTACCGCTACCGGAGATTCTGCTAGAGCCTACGGTGAGATACAGGTGACGCTACAGTTTGGTTCAACCTCTCTTGTTCACTCAGTGCTGGTGGCTGACGTTGATGAAGATGTTGTTCTGGGCATGAATGTTATGCTCCACTGTGGTTTTCATTTGGATCTGCGCCAACGTATCCTTGGTACTGGTAATGAAGAAATATTCCTGCACCGAAAACAAGTTGACAATGCCTCGCTTAAGCTAATCGATGATATCGAACTTCCGGCAAGTTGCGAATGTGTCGTCACAGCACGGTTGCATGGACTGGAGCCAGATGGTGCCCCAGCCATGATAGAGCCGAGGAACCATGACCATGAATTGGGAAAAGGACTCCTTGTGGGTAAGACTCTTGTTAGATCCGCCAAAGACGTACCCATCCGAGTTATCAACTTGAACGATCATCCAGTTCTTCTCCGAAAGGACACGGAAATGGGAAGTTTAGAACCAGTAATGGCCATAATTCACAAGATAAATGTTACGGAAACAGATGAGACCAACGAAATTGAACAATTAATGACAAAATTAGACCCCTCTTTGTCAAAATTAGAAAAGAAACAGGTAAGAAATCTACTTTACCGTTATAAACCTGTATTTGGTTCTAAAAGTAAACTGGGAAGAACTGATGTGGTACAACATAGAATTGACACTGGTGATGCACGTCCGATTCGACAGGTACCCCGAAGGATGCCTCAAGTTAAAAAGGAAGAAGCAGACAGAGCCCTTAAAGAAATGATTCAAAATGGCATAGTCGAACCATCCAGTAGTCCGTGGGCTTCTCCTGTGGTATTAGTGAGAAAGAAAGACGGATCAATGCGGTTTTGTGTCGACTATCGAAAGCTAAATGATGTCACTAAGAAGGACAGTTATCCTCTGCCAAGGATTGATGATGCCTTTGACGCTTTGGCGGGTTCTACTCTGTTTTCTACCTTGGACCTTAAAAGCGGATACTGGCAAGTTAAAATGAATCCTGCAGACAAAGAAAAGACTGCCTTTACCAGTGGATCAGGGTTATGGCAATTCACGGTCCTTCCATTTGGCCTCTGTAATGCTCCTGCGACGTTTGAACGACTAATGGAGAACATCCTGCGGGGTTTGTCATGGGAAACTTGTCTAGTTTATCTAGACGACATCATCATAATGGGTAAGACCTTTAAGGAACATTTATCTAACCTGGAAGAAGTTTTTAAAAGATTACAGAACGCTAATCTAATATTGAATGGTAAGAAATGCCACTTGTTCCAGAGACAGGTCAACTATTTAGGACATAACGTAAGCAAGGATGGCGTTGCTGTTGACCCCGCTAAGATACAAGCCGTTCAGGAATGGCCAATCCCTATCGACAAACATCAGCTTCGGAGTTTCTTGGGTCTTTGTTCCTATTACCGACGATATGTCAAGAATTTTGGAGACATCGCCAAACCTTTGACACGTTTGACAGAACAAGATAAGTCCTTCTGTTGGGATCAGGAATGTCAAAAGGCGTTTGAAATATTGAAGGAACAGCTTACGTCAGCACCTGTTCTTGCTTATCCACTTCCTGAAGGTAAGCTTATTCTGGACACCGACGCCAGCAATGTGGGAATTGGAGCCGTCTTGTCACAGCTACAAGATGGTAAGGAAAGAGTGGTTGGTTACTTTAGCAAAACTTTATCGAAAGCTGAAAAGAACTACTGTGTAACTCGGAGGGAACTATTAGCAGTTGTAAAATCCGTCGAACACTTTTATAAATATCTGTATGGCAGAAAATTCCTGATCAGAACAGACCATGCTAGTTTAAAGTGGTTACTTAGCTTTAGGAACCCAGAAGGACAGATAGCAAGATGGCTCGAAAAACTACAGGAATATGATGTTGAAATCGAACACAGACCTGGAACAAGACATCGTAATGCTGATGCACTTTCCAGAAGACCATGTCGACCTGATTGCCCTCATTGTACCCGTATGGAACAGAACGAGGAAAAACTTGCCTTAGTTAAGGTTGTGCCAGAAGACGAGAGCTCTATGCTGGAGGAGCAACAAGAAAACGATCCCGTTTTGAGAAAGATTAGGGAATGGAAGAGAATGGACCGTCGTCCGTTGTGGAGAGAGATATCCTCATTCTCTCCTGCTTTAAAAGCATACTGGTCCCAATGGAACTCTTTAATTTTGGACGGTGGGCTCGTTAAAAGACTGGTAGAAAACTCCGAGGGCACAGAAACAAGGAAACAAATAGTGGTCCCAAGAAATGCTGTACCAGAAATTTTAAAGCAGATGCATAATGATAGTTCTTGAGGACATCTGGGTATCACGAAAACGCTGCAAAAGATCCGAGATAGATTTTACTGGGTAAATTGCACTAATGATGTTAAAGATTGGTGTCGTAAATGCACTACCTGTGCTGCCAGTAACGGTCCACACCGAAAACCGAAGGCGGAAATGCAGCAATACCTGGTTGGAAGTCCTTTTGAAAGAATCGCGGTAGATGTATTGGGGCCACTTCCACAGACCGATGAAGGAAACAAATACATCTTTGTTGTAATGGACTACTTCACTAAATGGGTTGAAGCCTATGCAGTTCCCAATCAGGAAGCCACCACTTTAGCAGATATATTGGTTGATGAATTCGTAAGCCGATTTGGGGTACCGCTAGAATTACACTCAGACCAAGGGAGAAATTTTGAGAGCAAGCTGTTTCAAGAAGTTTGCCAAAGATTAGGCATCCGCAAAACGAGAACCACAGCGATGCATCCTTAGTCTGATGGAATGGTGGAACGAATGAACCGGACTATAACCAACTATCTGTCAAAAGTGGTGTCAGATTGTCAGAGGGATTGGGATCGACATATTCCACTATTTCTAATGGCAATTCGATCGGCCATCAACGAATCAACTGGCCAAACGCCTGCGAAGGTCCTGTTCGGTAGAGAAATGAGGCTACCATGTGACTTGGTGTTTGGTTGTAAACCTGGTGAAGAAATGGCACGTGAACAATATGTCGCCGACCTTCAGAATCGAATGGAGAATATACACAACCTGGTGCGTGGAAAACTACAATTATCTAGTGATCGGATAAAGAGGTACTATGACACACGGACAATGGAAAAGAGTTACCAAGTTGGAGATTTAGTCTGGCTCTATAACCCCCGACGGCGTCGAGGAATTTGTCCCAAATTACAAAAGAACTGGGAAGGTACTTACACCATCAAGAAGAAGATTAACGATGTCATTTATCGGATCGTGAAAATTCCCAGAGGGAAACCCGTCGTGGTCCATCACGATCGTTTGGCGCCTTACCAGGGAAACCACAGTGGAGATGCGCAGCAACTCCAAGAAGATGGTTTGGCTGGCTCAGGGAGTGTGCAGGATTCCGATGTAGGAAATTACATTCCAGGAGGAATGAATCTAAGGAGGGGGCAGTGTAACGGGATAACCGTTAAGGAAGGGACCTTAATTTGAAAGATTGTTGTTGACAGTTGATTTTTAGAAGTTTGTAAAAAAAAATCAACTGACCATTTTAAATAATGTTTCTAGAAAATTCTAGAAACTTCTAAACACACTAACTAGATTAAATAATGTTGTATATAAGGGGATGCACGGACAGTTAACGTCAGTTCGAGTCAAGTGTTTACAAGAGTTCATTGTATTGTCAAGTAGTTAGACGTTATCCAGCAGAGTTCAGTGTATCTTAACAATTTTGTAAATAAATTGTGTAAAAAACCCCCATACGTGTTTCAATATATATCCACTAATTTAATTGAAAACGTTTTACTCTTAAGAAATTAATTTTGTAATAAGGTATACTCACAGGACTGCATGGATAAGTACATAAACATTTTTGATCCGGGTATGTATTCTTTAACAACCGGACCTTAGGTTAATTATTTGCACAACTACAATTATCAGCGTATAATATAACCTCAACTAAAGTAGATATTTACCTTCTAACTAAATTATTTCTTTTCGTGACTTAGTTCTTACTTAATACGTTCGAAGAAAAAAATTAAAATCGATCTTGATCAGTTGTGTGGGATTGATTTCAATTAGATTTCATCGGATATGGTCAATCATGATTTTCCGTTCCTTTCATCTGCTTACATCAAAGAGATGTAGGGTGATAAAAAGATAGAAAGAATGTAAAATAACCTTGTTTACACAATATCATTTTTTAACTTGTTCTGTTCAAAACTGAACATTTTCAACTGACTCATTTGTTTTTTTATGTTACCTATTGTTATATTATTTACTGGGGTTCGGTAGTAATTAAATTAATAACACTCAGTTTAACTTTTAATTACAAAAACGTTTATTTTATTATCGAATAATCTAGAGACACGAGACATTACATTTCCCTCACTGTCATTACTTCCTTAATTCTTCTTCTCTTCTACCTGACTCGGCAGTTCAGGACTACAGCTCTTCGGGTTGCAGCCAGCTTACAGCTAACATTCGGCCAACCTGACATTTGCAGCGTCCTCGCGCAAAGCTTAAATATTTATATAAAACTAAAGCAAACAATTAACATTAACAAAAAAAATGAAATGTGAAATAATTAATTTTTAACTCAAACAAAAAAATTTTTTAATACGTAATGAAATCTTTATATCTTCCAGGTTTCTGGATTCTTCGTTTTTGATTTGTGGAATCAGTAGTCGGAACATCTTCTTTCTTCTTAACGCATGGTTTATTTTCATCTGCTGTTGTTAGTTCTATGTTCTTATCTCTTCCTTTATTTATTTCTTCTACTTGGTCTGATTCATCATCTTCTTCATCAGTAGATTCGTCTTCGGTTTCGTATTGATTGTAATATCCTTTCATTTGAGATATATGTGCCGTAGTTGTATGTTCTCTAGTTGTGGTATCTCCACTGAGTCTTTCTATTCTATAGGTATCTCCCCGCATTATATCTACCACTACATAGGGTCCTTTATACTTAGGCTGAAGTTTTGTGCTTTCTCCAGTTTGTTCTGGTGCGGCTCGCACTACTACTATTTCCCCTATATCATATCCCTGTCCAACGTATTTCTTTTTGTCAAATTGTCGTTTATATTTGCCTTGCTCGTCTATGATTTGCGCATGCGCTCTGTCTCTTATTTCACTAAGTGAAAGTTCTTTTGAATTTTCTGTAAGTGCAATATATCTAGCATCTTGTACTTCTGGATGATATCCATACAATAATTTAAAAGGTGATTGTCGGGTAGTCTTATTTATTGAAGTGTTCAAGTCCCACTCCACTTTCTTTAGACATAAGTCCCAGCTTCGTTCACTACTCATCTCTGCTTGGATCACAGGTATTAGAGTTCGATTTACTCTTTCAATCATTCCGTTTGCTCTTGGATGTCTAGGTGAATTGTAAATCAGCTTAATTCCTTTTGTTTGACAATAATCTTGAAAAACGTGCGACGTATAACAAGCACCTCTATCGCACACAATAGTTTGGGGAATTCCGAATCTTAATATAAAATCGTCCATACAACGAATTACTCCATTACTTTTAGTACTTTTTACCGGATATAATGTCACAAAGCGGGTAAATGCATCGATTAATTCGAAAATATGTTGTTTCCCTCTAGAAGTCTTAATGAATGGACCCACGTGATCTATATGTATTCTGTCGAATGGTCGTTTTGGAGGAGGAATTGGGTGTAACAATCCTGGTTGCTTGCCGACAGGAACTTTGTTAGTAATGCATTGTAAACAAGAGGCTATATGTTTTCGGGTATATCGTCTCATTCTTGGAAACCAAAATGTTTCTTGTATTCGAGCAACTGTTCTGTCAATTCCAAAATGCCCTGATAAATCATGATTTCTAACTAAGATACTCTTTCTCATAGAACTTGGAATGACAAATAAATTCTTCTCATTTCCATTGATTATTTTCTTAATCATCAATTTTCCTCCTTCTAGTAAATAATCTTTAACTAATTGCTTTTCGGTGGCTGTACGATTATTCGTCGGTTTCTGTAATATATCGATAATATTTTTTAATTTTTCATCTCCTCGTTGAAATACTGCTATTTGGGAATTCTCATTTAAAATCAAAACAGTTAATCTTTTTTCTAACAGATAATCTTCAGTAGAACTGGCTCCTTCCACTGGGGCTCTACTTAAGGCATCAATGTGGTTCATATTGGTACCTTTTCTATATTCTATACTATAATCATATTCTTGTAAAATATTAAACCATCTCGCAACTCGCGGATTTACATTTTTCTTACTATTTAAGTAAATAATCGCTTGACAATCGGTCATTACAGTAAAATGTATTCCAATTAATAATGGTCGTAAACGTTCCACACTCCATATTATTGCTAGCAACTCTAGTCGCGAAGAATGATACTTGCTTTCACACTCAGTAGTTTTCTTCGAAACACAATAAACAAGTCTCATTTTTCCATCTGCGTCTTCTTGTAGCAAGAGTCCGGCGACTCCATTTGCGCTTGCGTCGGTATGTAGTTCAGTCTTTGCCTTTTCATCATATAACTTGAGAACGGGGTAATTAGTTAGACACTCTTTTAATTTTTGAAATGCTTCACGGCACTTGTCATCGAACACATAATTATTGTCTTTCTTCGTTAAATCCGTTAAAGGTTTCGCGATAATCGCGTAATTTGGAATAAAGCGACGAAAAAAACCGCTAAGTCCTATAAATCGACGGATTTCATATACGTTTCTCGGTTCTGGATAGTCTGTAATTGCCTGTAATTTTCGCGAACCGGGTTTAAGTCCATTTTCACAAATTGTATAACCTAAATAGTCTATTTGAGTCCTACCGAATTCAGATTTATTAATATTTAAAGTTAAATTTGCACTTTGTAAGGCAGTAAGTACCAATTTTATTCTATTCAAAAGTTCATCCCAATCTTTCGCCGGTATGATAATATCATCTAAGTAACAACAACATATCTTGTTTCTCATTTTACCCAAAACCAAATTCATCAATTTAACGAATTCGTACGGGGCATTGGTCAGTCCAAATATCATTCGTTTAAATTCTCCCGTAGTATCTGGAGTAATAAATGCTGTCTTCTTGGAGGCATTTTCTGTTAACGGTAACTGCAAATATCCATTTGCTAAATCCAAAGTAGCAAAAATCTTGTTCCCTGCTAAAAATTGAAATTGTTCATCGAGACCGGGTATAGGATAATTCGAACGTACTGTTTGAGAATTTAGCTTTCTATAATCTACTACTAATCTAGGGTCACCATTTTTCTTTCTAACTAACAGAACGGGTGAGGCATATGGACTGGTGGTTTCCGTCACGATTCCGCAGCGTTTTAATTCATCTACTAATTCTGCTATGGTTTCCCGATCAGCTGCTGATACTTTGTAAGGCGAACACCTAATTGAAACATTGTTATCCACAATATCCATTTCCATTACATTGGTACATCCTATTTCATCTAGAGTTAAAGCAAAACATTTTCTATGATCATTCAGTACTTGTAATAATTCTTGTTTCATTTGGTTAGTAACATTCGTAGATACATTTAACATGTTTAATGTTATAGGCTTGTGTTTCGGAGGTCTGATCAGCAAATTCTGGACAGATTCTATTTCAGGTTCATTAACTTCATCCATTTTAAGTCTTTGTTGCCTTTTTAAAATCATAGACTGTTCATCAGCGTTATATATTCGCATAATCATATTGTTATTTTTATTAGTTACTTGTACATCTGTTTTTGTATATCCAGGAATAACAGCTTCATTCATTACGCTATAATTTTGTTTTATAACTTCCTTAACGTCAATATTTTTAAATGGTTCCTCCTCTGCGTATCCAAAAACTATTTTGTTACCTTTACTAATGTAGGCGATCTGGTTTAATTCACAGAAGCTTCTTCCTAACAATACATCCTTTTCTTGTGCACTATCAGGTACAATTATCAATTCAACATCATGAACTGTTACGTTGTCTATGGATATTTTTCCTACAGTCTTTCCTAAGGAATATAAAACTGGATTTTGATTTCCCCCAAAAGCATATAAGGGTTGTGACTCACTTATAACTTCCAAGTTAAATTTTAATACAACGGAATGGGTTATGGTACATACTGAGCTTCCAGTATCTAAAAAGCCGTGTAACAATATGGAATCATTTAAAAGTATTAGTTTATCGAATGGAGTACAAGGATCAAGGGCTTCTTTATTATTTTCATTTATCATATTGACGGTATTTCTTCTAGTTGTTATTTGATTACCTTGAGCTTGTGGTGGTAAATTATTATGATTTTGTCTCGGTGTTGCATTTACTCTTCTAGGACAATTTGTTGATATATGACCCTCTTCCTTACAAGTGAAACACACAGAGTTTGGTCGTCTACATTGTTCTGATGTATGATTACGTAAACCACACTTATAACATTTTCTAAATCTATTTCCATTTGTAAACTCATAATTGTTACTATTGTTTTGATCATTTTGATTTTGTCGATTCTGTTGATTTGCTGGAGGTAAATCAATTTCAGATCTATTTGAATTTTTAATGCGGTCAATGGTTATTAAATCTTTTAATAGCGTATCAAAGTCATCATGAGTCTTTACAGACAAACTAAGTGCTACATCCTTTTGGAATAATCCATTTAATATTTCTTCTTTGCTTTCAGCGAAATTTAATTTTAATCGTTTACATAAATCAACTTTTTCATGAAAGTATGCCATTATAGGTTCACCTTTTCTTTGTTTTTTATTTTTCATTCTATCCCATTTTTCAGAAATTCCTTCTGCTCTTAAAAATGTACTCTCAAATTCCTTTTTAAAATCAGCCCAACTGTTAATTATTTTGCTTTTTACGTTAAACCAATGTGTTGCGGGACCTTTTAAATAAGCTCTAGCAGTTTCTAAAGTATAATTATCGGTCCATTGGTTCAATCTAGCGCTAGTTTCTAGACTCTTCAGCCATTGCTCTGCCTTCGGTAAATCTCTATCGCCATCAAAATTTCCAATAATTTTTGAGATATCTGGTAAAACGTGAGGTATAGGCGTTACATTATTATTGTTATTAATTGGCGTAACTCTTCCTACCACATCTAGGAGTACTTGGTCTCGACGTCGATTTTCGTTAATGAAAAGATCCATCATTCGCTGTAAATATATATCAGAAATTTGCCTACCTTGTTCAAAGTCTCGGTTTGGAGTGTTTGGCCTAATACCTTCTAGGCTGTCGTGGCTCCCGTGTGTCTCGTTCAAATTGTCACCTTCTGTAGCCATTTCGTCATCCACAGAGTTACACTACACTAGTTTTTAATTGTTACCCGTATTATTTTAACACAAGTCAGTATTATTTTATCACAATGGTTATTATTGTCACACAGTAATTAATATTTTCACTCAGTAAATATAATTGTCACTCAGCAAATATTATTGTCACACAGTAGGTATTTATTATTTCACTCAGAAAATATTATTGTCACACAGTATTTATTATTTCACTCAGAAAATATTATTGTCACACAGTATTTATTATTTCCCTCAGAAAATATTATTGTCACACAGTATTTAATTCGGTTTTACAAACTCCGTTTTAAAGTTATTATTCCTTAACCATAAAAATTAATCACGCTACCCCGGTATTGTTTTTGGCGCGCACACACAGATTTATTTATTTGGCTAAAGCGATCAAGACATTCACAATCCCACTTCTGAATTGTTATATTATTTACTGGGGTTCGGTAGTAATTAAATTAATAACACTCAGTTTAACTTTTAATTACAAAAACGTTCATTTTATTATCGAATAATCTAGAGACACGAGACATTACATTTCCCTCACTGTCATTACTTCCTTAATTCTTCTTCTCTTCTACCTGACTCGGCAGTTCAGGACTACAGCTCTTCGGGTTGCAGCCAGCTTACAGCTAACACTATGTATAATTGTGACATATTTCTCATATGTGTTAGTAGGTAGGTATAGTTCATTTGCGTTTCTGATAAAAAATTGGGATAACTTTTTCACACATTGTGCCCATTGTGGCAAATATTTTTAAAATATATAAAGTAGATGGATACATAGGTGAAATAGATTCTCTTCGGAAAGTAGGTAGTTAAATCTATGTTTGTTTTGAAGGAAAATTAAAGGATATTCGTTCTTATAGAGTGTATTATTTACCTTAGAAATAGAACGAAAAAATCAAGGATTATAATTTCTACTTTTCCCCAGAGTAAAAAAGAATAATTGCAAGATAGTTTTAGCTAACCTAATTCAGAGCAAAAAAACTTTAGATTACAATGACGAACGACACCTTGACGGATCAGAAGCGAGTGAGTTAGGGATTCAAACTACTAAAAATAAATATTAACGTTAGGTTTTATCACGAAAATATTTAAAAAAAACTGCCAAAAAAATTAATCAAAAATGTGTATACATCTATCCCTTTATTTTTGTTAAAAACGCAAAAATAATAAAGAATCTTTTGAACCCAATTAGTTGCAATAATAATTCTTAATTATTTTAATTTGTCAATTTAATTGGCAATAGAAAATACAGCAGTTATGCGACATATTAAAAAAAAAGTTAAATAATAAAATTTAATAAATAAACCTAACTAGTTTCTTAGCTAAGAAAAAACAAAAGAATAGTTTTCGTTATGAAAAATCACAATTTTATATCTGTAGGTCTTACATTTGCAAGGTCATTATTTTTAAGAAAAATAATTTAATCAACCAAGAAAGATATTAGCCGATATTCTCCATTTTAAATTAGGTACAGGAAGAAAAAACCCTTTTTAAATACATATTTAATAATGTAAAGGTGGCATATTTATTACGATTTTTTTTTAAACAAAAAATTATAAAGTAAAAAGCAGAAATTGTTACTTGACTTATTGATGAATTAAAGACGTAGCACTTTTTTATTTTTACACAAACATGCCTTGAAACTAATTTTCAAATCAAATAAAAACAGCAGAAATTGAAAACGGATACCTTAAAATATTATATAATAAAATATTAGATGGTAAAAACCATCATAAACAAAATGGTTTAATCTATGTAACCACCAGAGAAAAACTGTACAAGATAAACTAAGTGAATAGTAAAAAAAAATGTTTAATTCTTCACCTTAACTGTTGTAGTAAACAATGAGTTAAAGTATTAAATTTTACACACTAAATTTATAAAAATAGTAACAAGTTTTGCTATACTTTACTTTTGCTGTAACCAAACAATATTTTTTACCAATTCAAATTATTTAATTGACTAAATTTTCATATTAGAATCTACTAAGCAATAGTGTTTCGTTTAAAATATATTTTATCCACCCGTAGTCTTAACTGTACAGGGTGTCTCATTATATTCTGACTGTTTTTAAGAGCTTATATCTTCGTAACGGTTCTAGATCATACTATGCGGTTTTTACAGTTAGGTTTAAAAGTACCGTAAGTTTTGTTGACACTTATATAAATGGCCGACTTCCGGTTTACCCGCTAGAAAAGTGGCGTATTTTCAGAAAACAGTAGATGTAATTTTTTAAATGGGAGACCCTGTATATTTAGCAATTTCCTAAAAGACGCATATTTTTACTTTATAACAATACCTTAAAGTTTAAAATCGGTGCACAGAAAGGGAAGTTAAAATTAAAAAATTACATCTACTGTATTCTGAAAATACGCCATTTTTCTATCAGGTAAACCGGAATTACGCCATTTTATATAAACGTGTCACAACAAAACTTAAGATAATTATAAACTTAACTGTGAAAACCGCATCTTATTATCTACAACAGTTTCGAAGATATCAGCTTTTAAAAACAGTCAGAATATAATGAGACACCCTGTATAATAAGCACACTATTCGCCCTGTTTGTCAAATTGTAGGGATTATTTCCTTCGATTCAGATTAACCAATGTCATAAATTTTTGAAACTGGACCAATCAGAATCAAATATCAGCGACTATTGCACTAGAAAAATATCAGCGACTATTGCACTAGAGAAACAGTCACGTCAATTATAAATATCAAATATTTATCAACGGGATTATTAATTATTGTTATAATTTTCCACAATGGAAAGATTTGGTGCATTAGATTCTAATGCCATCGAAAAAGCTGTTCTCAGGAAATAATCTTCCTAAATATAACACAACCTTGATTAATAGTTTACTATTTTTGTTGTTGCTAAATTTCTCGAACATTTTACAATTTGTTTCGACATAATTTGACATTAATAATCAAAGCTAAAGCTCTCGGGCTTTAATCAGATTATTAACGTCAAATTATGTCTCAACAAATTGATACTAAAATATTTTCGAAATATCAAAATCAGATTAATTTCAACATATCAAGTGACAGAATATAAGTATAAATTTATTATTAATTTATAGTTACATCTTTGTAAGGTTATAACGTTATTGTGTTTACATGAATTAACATCAAAGAATAAATATTAAAATGGAAAATTAACAATTAAATTCAAAATTGCTTTTTTTAAGATATTTTACAATTATTGACATTAATAAATAATTAATCTTGTAACTATGACATTAAAAGTAATAATAGAAAACTATTAGATTTTTGTATTCACTCATAAGCTAGCTCGGAAGCTCTTTTTACACATCTGAAAAAGCATTTAAGTTTAAATGAAGTAAACATAAATCACTTAAATATTTGATTTTTGAAGTGATAACTTCTTATGGGAGGGTAAACTGATTTGTGATACGTTGTAAAAAGTGTTACGTTGAGAAAAGTGTTACACGCAGGCGCAGTGAAACAGAATAATAATATCATTTCTCTTTCTCTATGCTTTCCCCAAACATCTTATACTGAACGCATAAAGAAAGCACGTCTTGAATTTTTCAAAATTTTCAAAATGATTGAATTTTTTAAAAGTTTTAAAATATATAGATTCCTTGAAAAAGAAATTAAATAAATTTCGAAAGCTTGGAAATTATATAAGAGGTTTTTTTAATTATTGACTGCAATACCCAATAAATTAAAAATTGTTTATATATAAATATATATATATATATATATATATATATATATATATACAAAAGGGGAAAATTATTGGGCATGTACGCAAAAAGGATCATAGAATTACGAGTAAGAATGGTAACCGCAGACATGCATGTTTCTGGCTCATTAGCCGTCATCAGTGCGGCATAACCAAGTAGGGTATTGCCCTTGGCTAGCAAAAGTGTTGGGTACTTGGGAGCAAAGGATGTTGGGGAAACATGTGTAAAGAAACATAAAAACACAAAAACAACGAAAGCTCACACAGGAGTCCTATCGCCATTTTGTGCTTTCGGCCAGCTGTGCCAATGGGTTTTCGGCTAGCAACCAGCGTCGCAACGTTGGCGAAACGGACTCATTGTGTTTGAGTCGTTCTAAGCCCAGGATATAAAATAAACAAACTGCCAAGAAAATGCGTATTAATATAAACAAAAGGGGAAAATTATTGGGCATGTACGCAAAAAGGATCATAGAATTACGAGTAAGAATGGTAACCGCAGACATGCATGTTTCTGGCTCATTAGCCGTCATCAGTGCGGCATAACCAAGTAGGGTATTGCACTTGGCTAGCAAAAGTGTTGGGTACTTGGGAGCAAAGGATGTTGGGGAAACATGTGTAAAGAAACATAAAAACACAATACTTGGTTATGCCGCACTGATGACGGCTAATGAGCCAGAAACATGCATGTCTGCGGTTACCATGCTTACTCGTAATTCTATGATCCTTTTTACCTACATGCCCAATAATTTTCCCCTTTTGTTTATATTAATACGCATTTTCTTGGCACTTTGTTTATTTCATATCCTGGGCTTAGAACGACTCAAACACAATGAGTCCGTTTCGCCAACGTTGCGACGCTGGTTGCTAGCCGAAAACCCATTGGCACAGCTGGCCGAAAGCACAAAATGGCGATAGGACTCCTGTGTGAGCTTTCGTTGTTTTTGTGTTTTTATGTTTCTTTACACATGTTTCCCCAACATCCTTTGCTCCCAAGTACCCAACACTTTTGCTAGCCAAGTGCAATACCCTACTTGGTTATGCCGCACTGATGACGGCTAATGAGCCAGAAACATGCATGTGTGCGGTTACCATACTTACTCGTAATTCTATGATCCTTTTTGCGTACATGCCCAATAATTTTCCCCTTTTGTTTATATTAATACGCATTTTCTTGGCACTTTGTTTATATATATATATATATTATAACATATACCTGAGTGAAAGAATAATACTTTGTTTTGATTATATAAATTACTATGTTATAAAATATTCCTTACCATGAATTAATTTTGAATTTAAATATAAATATTAAATAGGTAAGAATTAACTTAATTTAATTACTTTCCAATATTAATATTTAAATATGCTACCGGCTATTCTCTTATATCAGGGTCAGAGTTCAAAATATTCAAACAAAAAAATTGAATAGATTCAAAATCAGTTAATATCAAAATTTTCAACTAAATGACTGTAAAACCTCACTATCCTAGACCAATGATGTTCTCTAGGCATAGATTGTATATAAATTTCTAACCTTACTAATTCAAAAATGTGACAAACCTCAAGAAACCGTTGTTAAAAACCAAATATGCATCAAATATATGAAATGAAATATTCTGACTTTTGTTAATAAACAATTCAAATTAAACTTATCAAATAGTGAATAATAATTTAGTTGAACACATAAAACAGTGAAATACAAATGTTCATCAAAGTTAAAAAAAATCAAACACAGAAAAACTCTTTATTGTAACGAGTGAAAAGTGGTTACCATTTGAATGAAACTTCGCTCCTCTTCTGGAAAACCAGGATTCGGGATTCACTTCTCAGGACAATCTACTTTCTTCCCCGGAACAGCAAAGATTTCAGGACACTTTGTAGAGATCGAACAATAAATTCTTCTTCAATCAAAAGATAAACTGCTACTACATCCACTGGTAAGTGTAATTATGACTTTCTTTCTTATTAAATATTAGTTTAATCTTCATTAACTTAATTAAAATGCAGTTATACCCATATACTGCTCAGCCCACAATTTAAGTATCTATTCCTTCATAAAATATTGTAATTTTCTCTTACCAATTGCTTTCTCTGGTTACCTTGTGATAATATTAATACTTTAAACTGATCTTTCTTTTATCAATATTTTCAAAAAAAACTCAAAATTTCAACGGAGCAATTATTAATACAACTTACATATCAAGAATCGGAAAACAAGAGAAACTCCATCAAATCAACAAAAAAACAACTGAAAAATTCAACAAACTTAAATCTATGCATCCTTACCACCTAATCGCCTACTAATTCCTTATTTAAATAAAATTACTAACAAAATCTAATTCTTGATTCAATATTACAATTTAAAACAATGATTATTCTTTTTATTTTTATAAAATTTACTAGCACTATAAACTAATATTTTTCTTTTTTCAGAATATTTCATTTGGAATTTGAACTATTAACAAATTAGAATATGGTTGATAAATTTGTATATTTTAAAAGTAAGTAAAAATTTTAATATTTATTTTAATTATATGTGATATTTTCATCATTTAATTTTCTTATTTAATTATACCCTTAATTCATTTAAAAATTAATGTTTAATTACTAACGTATTGGCAACTTTATAAGCTTTTAATTATTTACTTTTCCCATTTATCAATTTCATAATTATTGAAACTTTATATAATGTAGACTAAACCATTTTGAATCTTTAAAAAAAAATCTTTGAAATGAATTTGTATTTTTTTCTTTCTTATTCTATTTTCTTTTTCCTTTTTTTAGGAATTATGAAGAAGATGATGATAATTAATCCTACTGTTACTGCATTTGCGCTCTGACCCGAAATAAGAAAATTTTCCTTTCTCTATTTGCCATAAGATTTTCATTCTACATTCTTATTTAATATAGCATAGTAACTCATATCATCTCAATATATATATATATATATATATATATATAATATATTTAAAAAAATTACAATTTCCAACCAAGAGTCTGCCGTTTATGTTTTGTCGTTATTTATTACTTTAACATAATCTATATATATATATAAAAATTAATGTTTGTCTGTATGTATGTATGTCTGTATGTCTGTATGTACTCAATGGACTCAAAAACTACTGGACCGATTATGATGAAAATTGGTATGTATATGTATTTTTCCACGGAGAAGGTTTGTATGATATGCTCATTGATGCCACTCGCCACCAGGTGGCGCTGCAGAGTAGCAACTTCTGTCCCATTCAACCGATTGTCATGAAAATTGGTATGTATATGTATTTTTCCACAGAGATGTTTTGTATGATATGCTCATTGATGCCTCTCGCCACCAGGTAGCGCTGCAGAGTAGCAACTTCTGTCCCGTTCAACCGATTGTCATGAAAATTGGTATGTATATGTATTTTTTCACGCAGAAGGTTTGTATGATATGCTTATTGATGCCGCTCGCCACGAGGTGGCGCTACAGAGTAGCAACTTCTGTCCCGTTTAACCGATTGTCATGAAAATATCAGTATGATGATGTTTTTTAAATAGGTAAGATGAATATGATATTCGTATTAATGGAAGTTACCACCAGATGGCGCTTCCATGTATCAAATTCAATACTGATTAATAGATATCTATACGAATTCGTATAAATATAAGTTCGAAAAATATATTTTTGGTGCGATAAGTATAACAAAACTATAAACTTTCTTTCCTTTTCTATCTCTTCTTCTCTTTTATTTTTCTTAAATTTATTTTAGTTGTTGGTGGAGCAACGCGCGCCGGGTACAGCTAGTAAAATATAAAGATAATTCTTACAATTACATATTTAATAAAAATTACTTTCTATAAAGGTTTTGAATAATTTGACTCAATATAATATTTTAATACATTTATCTCAAAAATGTTAATTATACAAAGTATTCTTTAATAGACGTCAACATAGTAAAATAAATAGTTTAATTTGAATAGAGTCTGAATACGTACATTCAGCATCTGGTTAAGTTGTATTCTTATTCTTACAAAAACATGTCTTATTTTCAATTCGTCACGAACTAAATCTGAATCAATAGCAGAATGTTGTTCACACGCTTTACTTTCAACCAAAGTGCTACCACGTTTGTTACTCACAAATGAATATAATTTGATTTATGGGTTGTCTTGAAAAATCAGATGGGTTAAGGCAAATAATAGCATCAGACAGACGCAATCCGTTCTAGCCCAGATTTCTTTTAATATTCAATTTGCTTAACAAAGTATATAATTAAAATACAGCTATTTACACTAAAAATTAATAGACATCGATCATTTTCAATTTGCTTTGCCTTGCGGTAGGTAATAAAATTATTGAGATTATCTTAATTTTACTACAAAAACATTATGTGGTTTAGATATTAATACATTTTATATCAAATTAATATTCTGTAAGACCAGTTTAAATAAAATTAAAAGAAAAAATCTAATATAAAAATTATAAACTATATAGACTAATATAGATTAACTAAAGAAATAAATGTGCAATTAAATTACTGCAGAGGGATGTAGAGGAAGAATTCGACATCTAAGTGTATAAAGTATCTTATATCTAGGTAATTAAATTGTAATAAAGCAATTAAATATATTTTCTTTTTTAAATTTCTAATGATGTATTTTACACGATCCACGAAATAAAGATAAATGAAGTTGTCTTATACAGGATTTAGTTATAATTACTAACAATGTTTCATATAGAATATTGATGAATCTATTGAACTTTCTTAGCATCCTTATAACTTAAGTAGGTATATAATCTTTCAATATCGTCCAACGTCAGTATCGGATTCATTTATTCATCAATTTACAAATGTGTTAGGCTATTTAAAAATTTGACATGATAATTAAATGAACTTTAAAGGAAACAAGAGAACCAATCACCGCCTACCTGCAGAAACCTAATGCCTTTATTTTGAATAACTTCTAGGAAGATGAATGATTTATTTTTATATTAATCTCTAATCAAGTGTTTTATAATTTTTTAACTAATAGATATGTTTGATAAAAACTAAATAAGCTGCTTACATCCACAAAAACAACATGTTCACTTACAAAACAAACAAACGAATTGGAAATTAAGTACCACATTTATATAGCTGTTGTGTTTTTAGTTTTTGTTAGTTTAGTAATCATAATAATTTTGTTATATAAAGCCATTATATTGAAACACTTATGGGGACTTTAAAAAATTTATTCACAAAAATGTAACAAGATACACAAAACTCAGCTGGATAACGTCTTAACTAATTTACAATACCAATGAAATATTCAAATTATTTGAACTCCCCTTAACTGCCCATACATTTCCTTATATAAAACAAATAAACATTCTAGAATTTGCCAGAAACATTATCGAACCTAATCAGTACACAATATTTCGTGAGTACACACTAGAAAGAACAAGAATATTCTAGAATAACCTAAAAACACTCTTTCAAGTAAAGGTCCTTTCCTTATTTGGTTCTCTCGTTACAATATTTTTCTTCGTTGATCATTGTAAAACAAATTGTATCGATATTTGTTTTATTTACTTATATCGATAAATGGGTTTATTTAAATAAGAAAATAAAAATAAGGGTACTAACTTACAAAAAAGTATAGCCTTACTTACAGATACTAGAATAATGTAAAATTGAGCAAATGTAGCGTCTCTCCAATTAAATCGAAAGACATGAAATATAACTAGATCTACTCAAGTGAGGTTTGCTTCTCTGACCTGGCAAAACACTTTGGTGTTTTCCTAGCTCTAAATTAAATATAAAGTTAAAAGAGAAAGAAAAGTTGTATTTATCAATAGAAAAAACAGACCATTTTGTTAAAACAAAATTGCCATTAACCTCATATCTCACATTTAAAAAAATTAAAGACATATACTCCGACAAAGCACTGCACTTTGGTGTTGAATAAAGCGAGAAATCAGTGGACCAATTAATATGTGGAAAATGACCCTTGCTTATTTATCTTGATTGATATGTCTTATTTGTCAACGGTCGTTTTTTTAAAACTGAAAATGCCTAACAAAAATTAAAAAACTCATTAAGAAGAAGTGTATTATTTTTTTTTATATTTTAAAACGAAAACCGATCTGGTTGTCAAAAGCGTAGAAAGGAAAATTATTTTAATTTTTGTAGGTCATTTTAAGTTTAAAAAAAACGACAAATTTGACATATCCATCAAGATAAATAAGCAAGGGGTCATTCTCCACATATTAATTTATTATTTTGATTTTAGTGGCAAAAGCTCCCCAATAAAATACGTAAATACCCTACAGATGTCTTGTGTATTCAACAACAAAACAGTATTGTAGAAGAATGTTCTGTGCAATTAAATATATATTGTCTTCCATTTTTTTTTTACTTGAAAACTGTCTGACATATAGTCATCATCCGTGCTGCAGCCTAGTTAAGTAAGCTAATTGCAATTTTTCCATTAGTCTTCCAATCTAGGATCTTGCTACCATTTACTTCTTTGTAGAGGTCTCAAGGATGAGTGCCATATATTTGTGAAGGCTTTCTAAACTCCCAAACAATAAAATGTCTCTTGCTATTCTGGCACAAGTCGTTTTGATACACATGCGTCTAAGTGCTTAGCCAAAGATGTGTTTTTAGTTTTGGTTCTGATGTCTAAGAAACCAGGCGTTGGATTATACATTTTAGAACTTCAAAAGTTGACTCTAACCATGAAATATTGTAACTAATCCTATTCTGGCAAGATTACTGTTGCTTACATTTTCTTGCAGCATGCAGAAACCTTTCCTTGCCCCTTTGTTTTAGATATAAAAAGAGGATCTAACAAAACTTATAATGCTGCCGTTGGTAGTATCTCAAAGAGCTCCAGTTTTGGCAAGAAAAGTAAGTTATTGAACTTTGCTGTGCTTGATGATAGCATTTCTGTTGTAGTATCTTTGGTCACAAAGACAGATATGTGACTGATGTTTTAACCACCATTTAAAAGATACAGCATAACATGTCTGATTGAAACCCTATGAGTCAGGTTATTATTTAAATGGTTATCGCCATCTTAATCATGTATTTTAGAATGTGCTTCCAGTTGTTCTGAGTTCAATGTTTCACAAAGGTACTTAACCTGTTTCACCACTTATATATTTGTGCCATAAATGCTTAAAGGATATTTCAAACTGTTTCTCCTGATAACTGTGTTATCCTTAGATTTTAGAAGGCCTATGTCAAGACCTACAGTCAAGGTCCACTCAGGAACTACCTTTAGAGCATGTTCCTGTATTAATAAATTTGCTGTAAATTATGGTGACCAAGTCATTCGCATAGCTTACCGTATGGTACTTTTTATTGTAAAGTTACACTAACAACTCCTCCATGACCAGATTTCACAAGAAGATAATAAACTTTTCCATGTGTGCATGTTTTGGTAAGCCGTGCTAATAATGTGTCTCCTCGTAATGTTGATTGTGTTACTAGACTCCTTGTCATGAAGTCTATTCACTGGCAGCTAGTTTCGTCAATGCCTTTAAGCTAAAAATTTTTTGCTGCAAAAGAATTGTTGTCAAAAGTCTCCTCTATGTCTAGAAAGGCGTCCAAAATTAGTTTTCTTTTTTTAAACGTAATTTACTTTTCGAGCAAGATGATGTTAAACTGTTTCCATAGATGCTCCTACTCTATAGGCAAGATCTTTTTGGTAAATTGAATTTTTCAGACAAAATACCATTCATAATATGCCTTTAGAGCAGCTTTTTTAGGCTTTTGGTAAAAACGACAACAGAGTTATTGAGGGACGAGGGACTTTAATTACCCTTACAATTTATCAAAAGGATCTCCACAAATTTGGTATAAGTCCAATTCCAAGGCTTGCTCTTGGTATACCATAATTTGTTGTGCAGGAGTTATGTGCTCTTCTGAAAAGGCATGGTTTATTTGTGCTAATATATACATACATGGTATAATTTTTGTTAAGTGCAGGTGATTTAAACGGCTTGCTTATATAACTTCATGTTGATATACCTACCACATTTTTTGCTAACACTTATGCTATAATTTATGATTTCAAGACCGTTATGCTGCTGTGTGGCTTGCATAGTCAGTTCTGTTTCTGACTCGGAAAAGTGAACTCTAAAAATCTCTTTTACAGTTTTTTTTACGATTCTGTTGACTCCTTTTAAATAGACACATCACAGAATTCATATGCCAATTTCGTATGTCAGGGAAAACACAATATACTATGTTTTATGTATTTCTAAAGATATAATATAACAGTTAGTGAGACGAAAATGGGTAATCACAAATTAAAATTATTATTTACCATAACGCTTATTACTTTTAATCATACATTGGTATAATAAAAATATTTAAAAGATTTAAAATTAATTCTACTAAATATGTAAAATGATGAGCACAATTTCAAAAACTCACCTTTGTCCATGTCTTTTATCGTGGTACAATTCGATGTTAAAAACAATTGAATTCTGATCAGGCGGCTGTCAAAAAGTAATGGTCCGAAAAAGAGAGTGAGAGCAAGCTGTTGTCTATCGACCATCAACACCTATAAAATAAAAAAGAGAAAACTTTACAGACAATGACAAGCTTAACAAAGGATTTCAATTAGTCAGTGTGCTTTAGTTCTTTTTAAAAGGTGAGATATTGAGATATGTTGTTCGAGTTCGAGCACGCTTTTTGTTTTAAAGAAAACGGAATTCTTTTTGTACTCGTAAGACGAGCCAGTGGCAGAACATTAATTTTATTTTATACTGCTAAAAGGCATCCTACTAATATTATATAGGCGAAAGTTTGTTTGGATGGATGTATGGATGTTTGTTCCTCTTTCACGCAAAAACTACTAAACGGATTTTAATGAAACTTTACAGTAATGTAGCTTATAGATCAGAATAACATATAGGCTATAATTTATAAAGATATTGTGTGAATTGTCCAAAATATAACGATAAATGTCATTTAAGTCTGAAAAAATTCTGCAATCTGCGAGCTACTCAGGCGTGTGCTTACATAAAGACCTTGATTTTATTCGAATTACACGCAGACGACGTCGCGGGCAACAGCTAGTTATTTATAAATTAAGTTATTGCATATAATTATATATATATATATATATATATATATTATATATATATATATATATAATAGTATATAGGCAAATATATGCCATTATAAGTTTAAATCGGCCGCATCTGTAATTATTTGTTACGTTTTTTTAACAATTATAGTATTTTATCTTTGATATATATTAAAACAAATATGTCATGCTCCTTTAAGTTTTATGCTAAAAATATTCATAAATACTTTTAGTTAAGTAGGCACATAAAAAATATTCTTAACAGCCACACCTAACTTCTAAACTCAATTGTTAACCATAAAGGTAAAAGTATTCTTAGGTAACATACAGATACCAATATTGTTTTTTTAAAGATATATTTGTGGTTTAATCTATATATTTTTTTATACATTAAACCACTGAGCGCTTACTAGATAACCCTATTAGGCTTATCTTCCAAATAGGGTAATTTGAATAATTTTCAAATAATATTGATATGTATTAAAATTGGTTTAAATAATTTGGTAGTTGAATGTGATTTGCTCATTTAGATGCGTTTTTCGTTGATTATCGTTTTTTAGATTACTTTGAATTTCACCGACTATACATATCACAAATTTATTTTCTAGCAATAAGAAATAAATAAATGATTTTTCTAAATATCGTCCAAAGAAAAGAATATACAAAAACTCAAGTTGCCTTTAAACAATTTACCCTTAGATTCTTATTGGCAAATAATAGTTGAATATACCTTGTTAAGATCTACACTGAGAAACATACATTCCTTCGGACCTTCCTACCTACAAAAAGGGAGACGACAATCTACACGCAGCTGTTAAAATAATCCTAACCATAATTATGTACTTCCGATGAGTTTGTTTCACAAATGAGTGAAGCAGTATCTGCTGTTTTATCAAAAAGGTATAATCTTAAAATTGAAACCACTACAAGGAAAAATAAAACAACTGAAAGAGACTGTTGAAAATCATGGTAAGATAATTGAAACATTAGAAAAACGGAATGAATATTATGAAAAATATACCCGTAAGAATAACACTATAATTTTTGGGATTGATAATAAGGACACTAAAAATCAAAAGCTGGCAGATGCTGTCTTAAATATTTTTAAGGATAAAATGAAACTAGGAATACAGGCTAGTGATATTGAAAGATGTTTTAATATAGGTAATAAAAACAAAACAAATCAGGCAGTATTGGTAAGGTTCTACAATACCCAACAAAGAGACTTGGCATTTTATAATAAAAAGTTACTTAAAAATAGTCAAATAATTATAAGAGAAGACTTGAGTGCCGAGAAACAAAAGCTTTTGAAAGCTGCAACTACGAAGGTTGGCAAAAAGGGTCGAGTATGGAAAAGTTTCGAAAATATTTTTTCCGAAATTACAAAATAAAGCAGATAATCGTAAGATTGAATCATTGGATGACCTATACAATATTAAATGATGAGTTTTGGTAAAAAATAAACTGTATCCTTAAAAAACATTACATATGGTCTAATCTAAAATTTTCTTTTTTTTTTTTTTTTCATTACACACTGAAGTAATAAATTCATTTGTTTGACTTATTTTTAATTTTCTATATTAATTGAACAGAGTGTGTGCAATTGACACGTGCCTTTTAAAGGAAATTTCAAGTTTGTGATATCGTTTTTGGTATGCCTCTTTTTATACCTTTCTTTAAACAAGAATATTATTAATTTGTTTTTTGCTTTCCCTTTATTATTTTTAAGTCTATATTATTTGTTTAGGTTAAATAGCCAAAATTTAATTTTTATTAAGATCCTGTTTTTTTTAAGAAATGGATTCATATTTAAGAGATGTGAATTATATGCACGTAGAAATAGTCAAAATAAAAAAAAACTGTTTTTAATCTTTTAATTAAAAAGAACAATACACAAAATGATTTTTCTTATTTTAAATTATTTCATCAAAATATAAGAAGTATCGCTAAAAATATTGATGAATTACTTATCAATTTACAACAAATAACTATTGTTTAACAGAAATAACACAAATAATAGTTATTTATTGTTTATTGTACAAGACGATAAAATTGTACTTTATCTTTGAGAGCGCTAATTATGCTCGAGAAGATAATGCGATTTTATCGTTTTTTTTTTATAGCAAGACTTCAAGTTCAGGTGAAAAATAGAATTTCAAAGAAAATTGTAATTTTGGGCACAAAAATCGCAATTGTGTTGCTCCGTTGATAGGGATATGAATTACTCTATCAACAAATGTCAAACAAATGTTACGTTTTGTTTTTGCGGAGAATATTGTTGCGTTTTGTGTACAAAGTGAATAAATACGAAATGGACGGAAAAGAATTGACACAAGAAAAGAAAAACCTGCTATCAGATGTAGAAAATGCAGCGTTGGAAGCAGAAAGTTTATTGTTGCCACAAAAATCTAGGATGATGTATAAGAAAGAATACCAGTCTTTTAAAAAGTGGAAAAGCATTAAGAATATTAATTGCGTGAGTGAAAAAATACTTCTGGCGTATTTTTCTGAAAAGTCGAAGAAAGCGATGCCATCGTCATTATGGTCGTATTATTCGATGCTGAAGCGTACGTTGTTGGTGAATAAAAATTGTGACATTTCTAAATTCAGCAAGTTAACCACCTTACTAAAAAACTTGAGTGGAGGATACAAAGCTAAAAAGTCCAAAATCCTGAAGTCAGATGACATTATTAAATTTCTAACAGAAGCTCCTGATGACGTCTATTTGTTGATGAAGGTTATTGCTATTTGTGGTGTGCATGGAGCGACTAGGTCCGATGAATTGTACAAATTAGAAGTGTTTAATGTGGAGGACAGAAAATCGGTGATAATCGTTTCATTATCTGATACTAAAACCAAGCAGGATAGGGCGTTTTGTATTACTGACAAGAAAAGTGGAGTGAGTTTCTTGGAAATTGTGAGAAAGTATATTGCCTTGCGCCCCAAAAACGTACCTCACAGTAAGTTTTTTGTAAATTACCGACCGCAAAAGTGCACTACTCAACCGGTGAGAATTAACACTATATATAATATCCCCAAGAAAATTTGCAGATTATTTGGAACTTGCAAATTCAGAAATGTACACGGGGCATTGTTTCCGTCGTTCTTCAGCTACTATATTCGCAAATTCTGGAGCTGATCAAGTAAAAGTTAAACGTTTAGGTGGATGGAAATTGTTATCCGTTTCAGAATCTTACATTGAAGAGTCAATAAGCAATAAGATTGCTGTATTCAAGTGTATACTTGGCGGACCTGAAAATCAATCCAGTACCTCGAATCAAGTGTTTAAGCAAACGAGTACAAGTGAGGCTCCAAAAATAGATATTTCTAATAATGTTAATTGTAAAATTACAGTTCTTTTTAATCCTTTATGTGTTTGAATTTGTAAATTTTATTGAATAAAAAAAAGTAAAAACATTTTATATACTCTTGCTGATAAAGTGTCACTTTATCTACCCTTGCGATTAAAGTGATACTTTATCTGCTCAAAACAGTTGTTATAGCAACACTTTAACAGTAGCTATGAAAAAAAAGATATTTCAATATTTCAGTTGCAAGGATATGACACGGTTTATAACGAAAGGAATATTGATAAATGTGAGGGTGTAATAGCACATATGTTAAAAATCACTAAATTATACTTGGAAAATAGTAAATATAGGTATTTTTGAAGTGTTACAACTTAAAATTAGAGATAGAACTAAAAACACAATTTTGGTGAGTTTCTTATATCGCTCTCCAAATACTGATGTTGATGATTTCATTAATCTGTTTAGAGAATACCTAGATTCTACAAAAAATATTGTGTGTAAGTATCATGTTATAGTTGGGGTCTTTAATATTAACATACAAGACACAAATCGGGTCTCAGAGGAATATTTAGATTTAGTAGCGGAATTCGGATTTATTTATACAATTAATAAAAGCACACGTGTTCACGGAAATACTCAAAGTTGTATTGACCATATATTAATAAAAACAATTAACCCATTAGAAAATAACTTAACTGCAGCAGTTGTGGATTTAAATGTAAATTAAAAAAACTGATCCTAAAAACTTAAAAATTCAAAAAGTCAAAAAGATTTGTCGTACCTACATATATAACACGGATGACGTTAATATAATTGAAGAAATTGTTAAAACATTTTCTAAATACTAAAGAAATAAAAATAAAAAGGGTAGATTGTAAAAGAAAAAAAAATGGATAACTGACGGATTAGTAAAATCAATTAACAAGAAAAATAAACTTATAAAATAAATCCTGATAACCTATTATAGAAAATAAAAATATGTTTATTGCATACAGACATAAACTAAACAAATTAATAACTGAGGCAAAGAAAAAATACTATTAAGAAAAAAATAAAAACACTTCTAAATCATTATGGAAAACAATTTAAGAATTAGATCAAAAGAACAAAAAAGCTAACTGAAATTTATGATGTAAATCAAAAAATAGTTTCTGATAGTCGTTAAATAGCTCATTTATTAAATAATTTTTTTACAAACGTAGGTGAGCATTATTCTAAAAATACAATTAAATCAGATACCCCACCTCCTCGTCGGAATATTGCTCATAAGTCTTTTTATTTATTGCCTGTAACAGAAAACGATATAAGAATAATTATAAATTCACTAAAGCCAAATAAGTCAACTGGATTTGATAAAATAAAAGCAGAGATATTAAAAAACCTTTCAAATGTGTTTGTCTTCCCTATTACTTTTCTTATAAATAAAATATTCGAGAAGGAAACCAATTTAAAAAGTCCGTTGTAATACCAGTACATAAAAAAGAAATTTAATTATCGACCAATATCTTTAATAAGTAGTACCTGTTTAACAAATTTTTTTTAAAAAACTGTACACAATCAATTAACCTCTTGTTTAAATAAACATAATTTATTATCAATAAAACACAATGTTTTGTACAAAGTGTGTAGATTTTATTATTATCGGCTAAGCGCTTTCGGCTATACAACCCTCATCAGAGCCTCGTCGTACAAAGTATCTACCACGTGGCAAAATTTCAAAGTCATTAAAGACATAATATTAAAACTTAGTGAAATCACAACAACTACATAAACTTTTAAATTTGTATAAAATGACTAACAAACCCTATGTAGTTGTTGTGATTTTACTAAGTTTTAATATTATGTCTTTAATGACGTTGAAATTTTGCCACGTGGTAGATACTTTGTACGACGAGGCTCTGATGATGGTTGTATAACCGAAAGCGCTTAGCCGATAATAATAAAATCTACACACTTTGTACAAAACATTGTGTTTTATTGATAATTCGTTATCAGTGTGTACTCCATACTTGCTGTTATAGTCTAAACATAATTTAATTTCTGTAAGGCAATTTGGTTTTAAGCAAGGAATATCCACAACTGATGCCATAGTTTCCTTGCCTTCTGAAACCTATAAATTTTTAGACAACGATAAAGAAGTCCTAGCAGTTGGTCCGGATAAATAACAAAGAGAGTGAAGAAATGGAAATTAAAACTGGAGTTCCGCAAGGAACTATATTAAGCGCTTTGTTTTTAACTATATATAAATAATTTATTTAACTTGGAAAACTCTGGACAAATTTTGAGTTTTGCTGATGACACCACAATCCTATACCAAGGCGAAACTTGAGAAGATCTAAAATCGAAGGTTGAAAGAGATTTGAATTCTATTAAAAAAATGTTTGATCACATAAAATTAACAATCAATTTTGAGAAAACGTTTTTTATTCCCTTTTAAATATATCAGCAAAATATTCCTAATTATAAAGTACTAAGACTAACAACTAATGGAATAATAACAGAAATTAAAGCAACGAAAAATCAAAAGTACTTAGGTGTAATAATAGACGAAAACTTAAAATGGGATAAACATATTGATAATGTCGCAAAAACTTTACCCTGTTTATTATTTAATTTCAAATATCTTTCCAATATACTTGACAGAGCTTATACTCTCTTGTAGAATCTAGAATTTAATTTGGCATTCTAGGTTGGGGAGGAGCATTCATTTAAAACCGCTTGATGTGCTACAAAAAAAAATTCTGAAAGTGATGTATAAAAAACCCACCTTGTATTAATCTCGTTTATTATTTAAGAAAGCAAATAAGGTCAATTTATATGTACAATATAATAATATATATTTATAAAAATAAAATCGTATTAAGTAATATTTAACATAAATATAGTACAAGAACGAAAAGTAATGTTTAAACTATTAGATCTAATAAGTCCTTTAGTCAACGATATTATTATTACTCTTTAAACTTTACTTAAAGTTTGTTTAAGAAGTTTCTCTTAAATACGGATGGTGAAGAAATTCATAAACTTCTTGGTTAATGTTAAACTTATGCTTTTAACAATATTTTAGATTGGGGTATTTTTTTCGTTGAGGTTATGAGGTACTAAAATCACATGCGCCTTTTTAGTTTTTATGGGCTATGCTTTTGTACCATCTAGTACCAACGTTTTTATTTTTTCTGCCACAGGCATATAGTTTTATTTCTTTCTTTACTCTAAATTCATATTGCCAACATTAATGATGTAGTAAATTTATACAATAAATTTCCTACTGGTGTCTTTATATCAACTAAACGTCCTATGTAAAATAATATATTATATTTTTTTGTACTTGTATTGATGTATCCAGAAAACATTTTTGATGAAAAAAAAAATATTCGTAATTTTCCTTTATACTCGGGTTTTCAAACCAAAACAAAGCATAAGGTTTCATTTGTATTTAAAATTTGGTTAAAGATATTTGGTTAAAAAAAACGGATTACAAATTATACTGAATATTTAAGCAGTCAAAACGATTGGTACAGCAATATGGCGTTGAATAATTTGAATGAAGTCACACGTCTTTAAATAAACATTAAAGACAAGTCGAATAAAGGGTTTTGTCGTTCTATGTAGTTTAATAAAGTTTCTAGTTGTAGTTTAGTCTAAGTCTAATATTTTTATTTGATTAGGTGACCGGAACAATAGATATAACAAATATAAACAATAAAGATAAATTGAAAAACTGACGCATATATATTGTTGTTGAATAAAAGGCCATCACGTAGTGCTGAGTTACAAATAAGGGTGCATTGTTGAAAAAATAAAATAATATTGAAAAATGAAAATAAATGTTAATTAAAACAAAAAAAACCTATTTCATTGTTGGGAAAATTTTAAGGCTAGCATAGTTTGTTTATTATTATGGAATATTTGTGGTTTACAGATAATTCTTTTGACATTAAAGTAAGTTTTAAATTTATTGTTGGCTGTCACGTAGAATTAATTATTTATGCATGTATATGTAGTTAATGCGATAGTCTGGGTAATTAAAGATACCATTTTAGCGTCTTGTGTCGTTTGACACCAACAGTTCAATCTAAATATTTTTTATTATATTACGTAACCTTTACCATTTGAATCAAAGTGTTTTTAAGTTTATTTAAATTAACAAGCAACAGTTCCTTCGTCTCTTTCCACTTATAGCAATTTTGAACCAATTAACTGAATGTTTCAATGTAAGCGTCGTTAGCAAGCAATGAGACAAACACTCTACGAGAAGATCTTGTAAGTCTTTTAAGATGTCAGATCGTTTTTAGAACTCCCTTTTTTTATTAATAAAAATCTTTGTCCAAGTTCAGTTTCGTTTGGTATTTCGAGTTTTATTACCGTACAACTCTAATATAGAGATGTTCATGACTGCTACTATTACTATTTAGTAAATATCCAAGAAACGCTGCTTTTATGTAATTTACAATAATGCTGTGAAACTCCTACATTTTAAAAGTCTAATAGGTAGCGATTCTTATCTTTTTTTACCTTATCCTAGATAATTTATCGTTATACCGTATACTGATAACATCCTTGTTAGAAGAACAAAACAACTGTGAATTATAATAATTTTTTTAATACTTTGGATATACACCGGATCATTTGTACTTTTATTTTTATTTTTGTTATCCAGTCCAGGTTGTAATAAATATTAACGTTACAAGGCCGATATGAAGCAAATAACGAATGAGGTTAAATATTGGAATCCGAGGTGCAGTCGAGGATTATAACAACTGGATCTGTTATTTGAGTATCGGCCGTCTGTTCAAGACTTTTCGAAAATCTGATGAAAGAGTCCCGTGCATTAATATTCTACAGAAAAATCCCAACCTCGTACACTGTCTGGAACAGTTTGACAATTTTATAAAAAGCGTTAATTTTTTGTGTTTGGAAGTTCGTTGTATGTAAAGATGAACGAAATTGAAGAATTTGGGAAACTGCCATAAAACGTTTTTTTTTTAGATTCACATAAAGCAAGCGTCGATTTACTGCCGAATATAACGCAAGACCAATATAAAAAAAAACAAAAATTTTGAAAAATGGCGTAAAAGTAAGAATGTAAAGTTGGTTAATAGCCCATGTAAAAGGAAAATCAGAAATTTATTCAAATTTTTAAATAGTTTTATAATTCTTGTTGCTAGCCGAATAATATTTTAAAGTATTTGAACAAGACTTTCCTTAACAAACGCCGGTTGTTAAAAAATGTTAAACGACAGAGGCTGTTAACTGTCATATAAATATCGTTAAATCATAATAACAGTACAGAAAACTGCATCTAAATATATTTGGACGTTTCTGAGATTATTGCTAACAAACATACAGACATACAGACATACGACATAATACAGACATACAGACATAATACAGACACACTGACGTAATACAAATATACAGACATAATACAGACATACAGACATACAGAAATAATACAGACATACAGACATATATACATAATACAGACATACAGACATACAGACGAAATAAAAAAAAGATTGTTTTAGGTTATCGTGCAGATATAAAGACCTTCCAGCAAGTATTTTTACGAAATTTTTTAAATGATTGTTTTCCCCTCATAATATTTTTCTGGAATTTCCGAACTATTTTACACGTTTGCTTTTCTGTCCATTACCCTGCTCGACAATCCACAATTCGTTCTCTTTCAAAAACCTGAGTTTCTATTCGCACTTTGTTTTTAAAATTTTTTATTAATATCCGCCAAACAAGTTAATAACAAGGAAAGTTGGTTAAAGTATGTATGTGGGAACAGTTAGAGCTTAGAGACGCAATACATAGTTAATATTATTCTAAAGTTTAAGTCAACAAGAACTAATTAAAATTGGGTTGATTTTATCACAGTTGTGAACAAAAAAGAAAATAAATATTCTTTAATTGTAAAGTAACCAAGAGAATTTTCCCAGTGTAGTTGCTATCTTATTCGATAAAGCATAAAGGTATATTAGCCGCAAAATGGACCGCTGAAAAAGTTGATGTGGCGCGGAAAAACTAACCTAATGCGAATAATCACACGTGATTCTCATTGTCACGTTCGAAGTGACATAGCCAAGTGAGTGAATTATGGCAATCCAGAGAATACGTGTAGCTTGTCAAGGGTCACTTGATTAGATATGGACGAAGAGAGGTCAGGATAGCACGATTACAGTGAAACGTGTGTCGAGAGCTCTTCTTCTTCTGCGGCGATGATTCGATGTATTTCCGACGTTATTACTGGCGTCTTCTTTTTTACGGTTGTTATCCTTTACGTTCGAATCCAATTTAGTTCCGATTTATTGACGAACAACGCGAAATAATATTAAGCAAAACACGTAGAGGAAAGTTTCTGACAGTTTTTTTGTAGACAAGTCAAGATAAAAGTAAGTGCAAAATTTATGTTTTCGAGTTCACAAACTACTGTTAATGTATCGTGTTCGTTCAAACAAGTTGTGTTTGGTACGTTATGACTTAGACACACGCAAAAAGATTGAGTTGTCAGACTGATAGATATGAGTAACATTCAACTATTTATCATTTAGTTTGCAAGCAAAGCCCCTTTGCCCGTGGGGCTCTGGGCCTGTGGGTCGTGTGAAATAAATTTATTAGACTACAAGTAATTATCGGCATCGCGTGACGTTGTTTGGAAATATACTATGCGGGATACCTTCATCACTCAAATAAAACACATTTATATAGTAGAGTACCTGTTGAATTTTCTCTATTGATGAAGCTTTCTTTTTGTAATTAGTAGAAAGAACAGCTAAATTTAGTACTTAATTTTTAGATTAAACATTTATAAATTATTATTATAACATTTTTTTTTAAACATGTGTTATTAATAGTTTTTTTTATTAAGTTTGATTGCATTATATTAAACAAGTTCCCATAAAAATTACATATTGTCGTTATGTTTTAGAAATAAAAATTTAAGCATATTGTAAGAAGCTGTTTCAGATTACATGGGTCTATACTATACTTTTTTTTAAGACGGGGGAATGCTTGTTGCGCACACCACAGGGGCACGTGCTCCTGTGGGTAGTGTTGGGCTCGGCCGTGAGGCTCCTACCAACTAAACCCTTCCTCCTTTCGCCCCGCTTATGCCGTGGCATCTGTCTTTTCAAAAGTTTCTTTACCGGCATGTTTTTTTTCCGCGTCACGCACCTTTCCCCTCGGTTTTCACTCTTCTCCTCTTTCCCTTGCCTGCTGCTCTCTTTCTATTTCTTCTTTCCTCCTCATGATTTTTCTAATCATGTCGTGCACTTGTTCCCATTTATTTTTGCTTCTTACCATTGTTCTTACAATGTTTTCTGCCGTGAGCCTTTTCTCGAGAGTTTCCTCCATTTCTCTTCTTACTTCCTCGAAGTAGCTGCACTCCAGAACTGTGTGCTCCGGCGTGTCTCTCTCCTCTCCACATGCGCTGCACGCCGTTTCGTCGCTCTTGCCGATCCTGTAGGTGTAGCTCCCGAATGAGCCGTGACCTGACAGGAACTGGGAGAAGTAATAATCCGCAGTGCGGTGTTTACACTTGACCCATTCCCCAAGGTCTCGTATCAGATGTTTGGTCCACCTACTTTTTATACCTGGCAGTGGTTGCCGCCATTCGGCTTCCCATTCTTCCACAGTTCGGTCCCTTTCTTCTTTCTTGGCTCGTGCCGTGTTTCCGTCTTCTCGGGAAAATAGTCTCGCCCTTTCTCTTACCAGCGCGTCTGCTGGCGGTGTCCCCGCTATCACTTGCACTACTTCAGTACTTACCGTTCTGTATCCACTTATTACCCTGAGTAGCACTTTCCTCTGTGCCTTGTTGAGTCTATTCCTGTACTTCACTACCAAGATGGCTATATGCCATACTGGAGCTCCATAGAGTAGAATAGACTGAACTACTCCATACAGCACCATCCTCTTGTTATATTTGGGCCCCTTGACGTTCGGCATTAATCTCTCCAGGGTGGACATCCTTTCCTCCGCTTTCTTTGCACAGTACTCGACATGTCTCCCAAACCTTAGTTTGTCATCGATTACAATCCCTAGGTAACTCATTGACCTCTGGTGCTCTATGTCCTTTCCTCTTACCCTGAACTGTATATTCCTTCGATTTCTCGGCCCTTTCAGAATAATGGCCTCTGTCATTCATTGCGCTGTTTGCTCTATAGCATCGTTTGCTCTTTCAGTCAGTTGTTCCTCATTCATTTCTTTGATTAGTAGAATGAGGTCGTCTGCGAAGGCGATCGCTGTTGTACCTCTTCCCCATCTTTCTTCCAGCAAGCTATCATACATTATATTCCACAGTAGGGGGCCTAATACCGATCCCTGTGGTACTCCCATGCTCAGTCCTTGCTTGAGTTCCTTGTCTATGGTGATTTTTCTATCTGTTAGGTAGAAGTCCACGATGTTCCGCAGACCTCCCCCTACCCTTTTTTCCTCCATGCTATCCATGATAGTCTGCCACGCTTGCTACAGATGCTAGGAGCCGGACCATCTGGCTAAGGAATGCAAAAATGCAATTAAATGTGTAACATGTGGCAAAGTAGGATACAGGGGAAACACAATGAAGTGTCCTAAATTCAGGCAGGCCGTGTTAGAGGAGAAAGAGAGGAAGGAAGCCACAAGCGGGTGGAAAAAACAACGGGGGGCAAACACGACTAAAAGACGACGAAACTAATGCAGCTGAACGTCGGGAGGGCCAGAGCGGAACACGACATCTCGTACGCCGAAATGCGAAGTAATGGAATAGACCTAGCGGTCATCTCTGAGCCAAACATTTCGATGTCCGAGAGGTTTGGGTACGTGATGGATACCCAATCTTCGGTTGCCGTCGCCATTATAAATAGAGCGGTGGGAGTAGAGAGTATCAAAAAAGGAGACGGTTTTGTCAGGGTGAAGATGAGCGACTGGTACTTATACGGTTGCTACATCTCACCAAATATAAGTATCATAGATTTTAGTAGAAAACTAGATGCCATCATGCAGGATGCCAAGGATACAGGCGGAGAATGCATCATAGCAGGGGACTTTAACTCCAAGTCTCCATTATGGGGCGCCCCACATGAAGATCGAAGAGGAGAAATGGTGCATGAATGGATAATAGAGAATAAACTCGTGGTTCTGAACAGCGGAGAACCAACGTTCCGTCGGGGAAACCAGCAGTCACACATTGATGTGACCATGGCAACAGGAAAGCTGGCAAAGCGGACTGCTAGGTGGCATCTAGATAAAGTAAATGTATATACTCACCACCACTATATTTATGTGGATGTAGAGGAAAAAATAATAAAACCCAAAAAAATAGTAAAAATGGAAAAAAGAAAAAAATTCTTAATGTTTTCAGGTTCAAAGAAGGAATCATAAGAAAGGCGGCCATAAGAGGTGAGCAGGGATATGACCACAGGACGCTTACAGAGGACATGGCGAGAGCGACCAAGGAGGCGACTGAAACCATTAGAGGAAATAAAGAGCTGACCCCCTACTGGTGGACGGACGAAATCGCGGAAAAGAGGAAGGAGTGCATCAGGATCAGAAGAGAAAAGATGAGGATATTGAGGAGAATTAGACCTGATGAGGATAGTGGGGAGGAAGTACGGCAGCTAAAAGCTAGCCTAAACCAACAAAAGAGGAACCTGGAAAAGGCAATAAAGAAAAGCAAAAGAGACCACTGCAACCGACTTTGTGAGGAACTGGAAGGGGACATATGGGGTGATGGATACAGGATAGCAACGCGAAGCCTGAGAATCCGGACCTTGTACGACCTGACTAGGGAACAGAGGGTCAAATGGTGCAAGAAGCTGTTCCCAGAAGCCAAGGGTAGAAGAAGTAGGTGGACAGCCCAGGAGGAAGAAATGAGGCCGTTCACTAGACAAGAACTGGATACAGTAGGAGAAAGGGTCAAAGCAGAAAGAGCCGCAGGAGAGGATGGCATCCCCCCGGCAGCTATCAAAGCGGCCATAGAGGTAATACAGGATGTGATGCTCAATGTCTTCAATGAGATACAAAGAGAGCAGAGAGTCCCGGAGGAATGGAAAGAAGCGAGAGTCGTGCTACTGCCGAAAGGGAAAACAACGCCAGGCGAGGAGCCAAAGGGGTGTAGACCCATTTGTCTACTCAGCACAATGGCAAAGGCCTATGAAGGGATGGTGAAGATCAGATTGGAGGAGGAGGTAGATAACCATCTGTCTCCTCTCCAATTTGGTTTTAGACAAGGAAGATCTACTGTGCAAGCAGCCAAACAGCTTGTGGACAGAGCTAAGCACAGCGAGGCTAAGTGGATAGCGGCGGTAGCAATAGATGTTAAGAACGCTTTCAACACATGGGTCTATACTATACTAAAGGTTGTCACTTAACCGATTAAATGATTAAATAAACAATAACAACCCAATAGCAAATATATGATCAAATAACGCAAAACAACTACAAACAATTTAAAAAATAAATAAATACAACTACTACTTTACCAACCCAAGCGTCTGGTTAGAGACACCACAAACAACCTTCAACACCAGACTCGTGCCTGACTTTAACGAGGCTCGTTTTAAGGTTATTAGATATTTTACGTAGAATTATAGTTAAATTCTCCAAACTCGCCTCGACTTTGACCTAGCTATTTAAAATATAATAATATGATAAAAAATAAAAAAATTATTAGAAATAAACATTTATCTCGCATGAAAATAAAATAGATTCTTAGAGCAAGCGTATCTTTATCTGAAGTAATATTTCTGGATGTAAAACTGCAATTAGTGATGTTTCTTAAAAGTGAATTAACTCTGTACAAGAATTAAAGAGAGGTTTCGAAAAGAACATTTGAGAGATAATAGACCGAAAATCTTTCTTTATATCTTTACAATACTGTTTTACGACCATCGGAGAATTTTAAGCTAATTATAATTTTAGGCGTGCTTTTGTGTGTTCCAATCTTTTGTGTAATTCCAATCTTCCTACTAGCCAATCATATATCTTTTAGTTTTCCATTGACTGTTACAAATTTTTGTTTTTTAACACTTCTCTAAGCAAACGCTTCTCTTTTGCACTGTTGACTTTATTTTAAACTTGCTGTTACTTTTATACTACTTATGCTCTGTGTTTTTTTTAACGAAGTTGACATCCTTGCGAACTAATTATTGTCAAATGACGTAGTCGTTTTATGTTTTTTAATTTAAATAGTATAGAGTTTAACTAGATGTACTCGCAACGTCGTTCGCGTGGCGTGTGATTGTTGTATAAAAATTTCTTACCCCACCCCATTTAAATAATGGGAGAAAAATTTTTATACACCAGATGTTAAGTTGAAAATAGACAAATACATCTGTGAAAACCGCATTCGAATCGGATCAGTAGTTTTCATGTGATGCGCGCACAAACATACCGACAGAGAGACAAAAAAATCTAACCACATTTTTGGGTTCTATTTCGATGTACCCGCGACGTCGTTCGCGTGGCGTGTTGATTTTTGTATAAAAATTTCTTTCCTCACCCCGTTAAAGGGATGGGGGGGGAGAAAGTTTTATACACTAGATGTTAGGTTGAAAGAAGACAAATACATCTGTGAAAACCGCATTTGAATCGGATTAGTAGTTTTCATGTGATGCGCGCACAAACATATACATTTCTACAGTTTTATTATATGTATAGATATAGATTATCTTTAATCTCCAACCAGAGGTGTAAAGCCTGCTCATTATAATGTAAGATAATTTACAATTTGTTATATTACTCTAATAGTTGTTAGTAAAAGTTTATATACTTATTCGTTCACAGTGGGTACTGTAATTCATTTTTTTTTTTTATCTTAAATGATTCTGTGTCATTTGCCATAAAGTGTATTTCGTCAAGCTTTTTGTTGGAAATTTTTTCATACCTTTTTAATTTAGAAATTAAATTAGAGAAAAATAGAAAAAATTTCGGACCTTTACCCTTAAATAAGTACATGCAGGTAAAATATTTTACAGTTAAATTAAAATCACAAATTATGCTGTTAACAAACAAGATACAGTAAATCATATGGAAATAAAATACAATAGCTTCCTGAAATGTTTTGTAGTTAAGATGGAAGTGGTTCAAGGAAGATTATAAAAATTAAAAAGGTTCAGAAAGATCGGTTCTTAATTTGAGAAAAATGCCAATGGCACCAAGCAATCAAACAAACAATAAAAAACTAAAAATTATATAATCAACAAAATTGTTAAATCTTTATCGACTCGAATGTCGATTCCAGCTGTTTTAATTAAATTTCACAATTTTCAGATGCATACAAATATGAGTCCGTTCCTGTCGGTCGTACTATGCGGTCATTGATTTAGAATCCCATAAAGCACCCCATTGAATTCATACAGCCAACAAACGTGTTGCCCGGAGATTGTGTGTGTCTACGTGTATGTGAGAGTGTGTTTACTGACCCGCCAGACGACCGACCAAGAACCGACCATCTGGTCACTGGCCGGTGCATACAATGTAGAGTACCATCTTAGATGGACGATTGGAATCGACTTGGAATAAACTTAAGGCCAGTCAGAGACGTACTTAATCAAATTTAACACCTTCAGTTAAATTGTAAAAATTTTTACAAACGTAATTTAGAAGCAATATTTACATTTGTTGATAAAATTAAAGTTTACTTATTAGTTAAATTTGGTTAATCTGAGTGGTGTTCAATGTTAATAATGTTTTCATTTTCAACACACACGTTTATTTTTGTTATTTTTACAACTTGTAAAATTCGTTTAACGCATTTCTAATTTTTAACTTTTTGCATGTATGTATATAGATACTGACATCCCAAAATATTAAGATATTTTATTTTTAGGACGATAAAGGTTTCTAAACGAAACTACTTTTTAGTTTATAAATATCTCAAGGTAATGCACTTTTTTAGCCTGTGCAAATAATAGTTGATGTTTGTCCCTGTAAATTTGTTGTTTTTTTAAAAGTGATAGTCTTATTATAGACGTTTTGCTACATGCTTACCTATTAGGAAGTCGTTTGTTGCTATAGCTGGTAAGAAAGAAAATTCGATCTGCATTTTAAAACCCAATTCGTGAAGATTCCCACTAATATATAAACATATTACTATGTGCATCCATACAAATATTTTTTTTACGTACATATTGAAAGTAAAATAAATAAAATAAGAAAAAATTGTTGTTATATTAATTATAAAATATCAAATATTACTAGTTAAAAAGAGAAAATAATTGCATTGAAAAATAAATAAGAAGTCAGATGGCGTTTTTAAATTTATTTCACTAACGGATTAAAGATGTGTTCTCTTGAAGAATAAAAGTATGGTTTTGACTTTGGCTAAATATTTACCAAAAGATTCTGTTTTAAATTGTTTTCTTGGGCGGATTTGGTTGTGTTAAACAGCCACGTTAACAATATTTCTATCGTAGACACTCTTGCAACATTAAGATTAAATTAAAGTTAAGAGTAATTATTGTTTATAAAGACTGACTTTAATTTCGTGCTATGTTTTTTTATTGAAATAATCTGCCGCAAACTAAACTTTAAGTGTTATTTATGAAGTTTTTACTTAGCGCCCTATCCATTGATTTTAGAAAAAAACTGGTGTACTGATTATGATTAAGTTTAATCCACGACTGTGAACTAAAATGGGTAATACTGTCCTTAAAAGTTTCTTGTTTTTTGTATTTAATAAAACATAATCTATATATATAAAGGCGAAAGGTCACTCATAACCATATCTCACAAACTATAAGACCTATACACTTGAAATTTGGTAGGTAGAGGTTCCTTATAGGGTTTAGACGTCTGCTAAGAAAGGATTTTACGAAAGCGAAAGGTCACTTATTACCATATCTCACAAACTATAGGACCTACACACTTAAAATTCGGTAGGTAGGTTCCTTATAGGGTCTAGACGTCTGCTAAGAAAGGATTTTACGAAACTCTATCCCTAAGGGGGTAAAACGGGGGTTGGAAATTTGTATGAAGATCCTATGTTTTTGAAGTAAGGGACAAGAAAATTAAAATATGTGCTCTTCAGAGGTTGGGGATGTGTACTTATATTGTATTTTTAGAAATCAACCCCCTTCATATGGATTGAACGGGGGTTGGATACTTTTTAAACAACAATCAACACGCCACGCGAACGACGTCGCCGGTACATCGGTTTAGAACCCAAAAATGTGTTTAGTTTTTTTTTGTCTGTCTGTCTGTCTGTATGTTTATGCGCGCATCACATGAAAGCTACTGATTCGATTCGAATGTGGTTTTTACAGATGTATTTGTCGTTCTTCAACTAAACATCTGGTGTATAGAAATGTTGGCATGACTTTTGTATCAGGATAGTTGAAAGCATAAAGAGTGACATAGGCTACTTTTTATACAACAATCAACACGCCACGCGCACGACGTCACGTGTACATCAATATAGAACCCAAAAATGTGGTTAGATTTGTTATTGTCTGTCGGTCTGTCTGTATGTTTGTGCGCGCATTACATAAAAACTACTGATTCGATTCAAATGCGGTTTTCATGAATGTATTTGTCTTCCTTCAACTTAACATGTGGTGTATAAAAATTTCTAACGTCCCCCACCTCTTTAACAGGACAATGGAAGGGTTTCAGTTTTTGTATGAAAATATCTCATTGATACATTTAAAAATACCACTGAAATAATATAAGTACAACATGCACACATACGTGCTATCAGTTTTGATATTTGAAACGAAACTAGATGGCGTTATGAGGTTATTAAAACAAATGACTCACAAATTACCATATCCTACAGATGATTAGGTCCAATATAGTACTGCCATAGATCAATATTATAAGATAGTCATAATCGGTGTTTATGATTTATTATTATCAAAATCTGTGCACTGGTTGCAGCGTGATTGACTGACAAAAATGAAATTTTAAATAACAAAAATTAAAAATTGTTAGGCCAGACTTATTTTACTAAGGATATAGCTACAGAATGATTAAAATTAGAATTTTATATGTGAAATAAATAGTCATTAAACCATTTGTGAATATCCCAATTTCATGCGGGCAAAGCCGCAGGTAAAAGCTAGTATATTTAAAATTTTAGACATTGCTATAAAGTTTTAATGTTATAATAAAAGTAAAAAAATAAACCTTAATAATTTTAACAATTTATGATTTTTTAACACAATCTACTAACAAAAATATTGGAATTAATAACTTGTAAAAATTAAATATTTGTATGTATTAAGTAAAAAGCAAGTATTTTTATTTTAATATTTACTTCTTTAGAATACCCAGCAACAAACGTGAGTATTAGCAAGCTTTGAACAAAAGCTTAGAAGCAATGAATGATGAGTAATTCTAATGCGTAAGAAAGTACGGAAAATTCTTTTCGGGTATAAAGAAACTCTATTCAATAACAATAATATAATTATTGCAGTATAGTATAGGCTACGAAACATCAGAAACCATATCGATGCATTAAGACGGATTAAATTCCAATCAGTGCAGAAACCAGTCCAAAAGATTCACCGCAACCATAAAGCGAATAAACTTAAATGGAAGTTTGAAATTATTACCCCATTGAAGTGGAGATCTACTTTTAAACGTCACATTGATAAACTTCGATCAACAATTGTTTTACTTTTGAAACCTAAACAGGGAGTATTTAAAACAAAATAATTCAAAACAATCGTTTAAACTGAAAAATTTGGAAAGTGTTTCATTTAAGCAATTCACTTGACAAAACCAAAATAATTAAGAAGTTAAATGAAAAATGGTTATTAAAGTAGATCGACTTTTCTGTAACATTCAACAAATTTCTTCAAAGAACTAGAAAATAATTAGAAAATTACAGTTCTAACTATATACTCAGGTAACAATATTAACGTTTTATTTTTACATTCAACATATTTTAAAATCTATTAATATCAAAATGTGGATGAATTTTATTTGGAAAGTATACAAAGAAGAAAATGACAAAATGAAATTGAGACGCTGTCGCATCCAGTAGGATTCGAACCTGCAACCTTAAACTTTACGCGCTATAACTCCAAACATTAGGTAATTAGTCAGCTTTTAAGTCGTCTTGATTCAACTCATGTCACATGTGACACACTCACTTCCTCGTTAAGAACATGTATTTATGACAAGTATAAAAGAAAGTATTTATTAAATCGACAGTTAAAAAATCAAACTCTAATTAATTTTTTGAGCTCTATTTTATATTTTAATTTGGTTATGAGACTAAAACAATGGATTAAATATTTTGAAATATTTCTCATGAAATTTTTTGAATTTAGAAAGTAGACAAATAAAAAAATAACAGTAACAAGTGTAAAAAGTATAAAAATATCGCATCCAGCACGACTTGAACTTGCAACCTTTACCTTTTAGTGGTAACGCTCTACACTCTAAGCAACAGATGCCTTAGTTACCTATTAGTTTTTTTTTTAAAAAGAAGTGATTTGTTGATGTCTCAATTATTCATTTATCTAATAGTTTTTCTCTGACTAACGTCGAGCATACATGTGTTTAAAGAGGAAGTGACTAAGTGTCACTTGTGACATCAGTCTAATCAAGGCGACAAAAGAGCTGAATACTTACTAATGCATTTGTGACTTAATGTTTAAGGCGTTACCGTGAACATTTTTAAAATTTCTTTTTTATATCATTTTCTTGTTTGTATAGGTACTTTCCAAATCCTAAAAATTTCATAAGAGATTTCTCATAATAATTATTTTACTAAATACGTCGATATTTATTTACAAGGTATTAATATTATTAATTAGTTGGATTAATACAAAAAAGCTATATATATTTGCTTGGGTTACCAGGTAGTAAATTTTTATCTTTCGTAACTGTGGCACTTATTTTCAATTGGAGCTTTGATCTTGTATGATGCTCTAAATATTCTACTAAGCTAACACTAAGATTAAGCAAAATACTCATTTGGAAAAAGTTTAATATTAAAACTAATGGTTTTAACTATATTATATATATATATATATATATATATATATATATATATTGTTATGGTATTCAATAGTTGGTCTTTATATGTAATATAAGTGTAATTAAGACTAACTAGATATTAGAATTGAATAATCAATTTATGCAAATTATCAAGGAATCATAAATAAAAAAAAATTTGGGTTGCGAGGTTTCTAGGGGGATAAAAAAAAAAAAAAAAAATTATTGAGAGAATGTCATAGAATTTTGGAGAGTAAAGTCAGAGAAAAAGTTTAGGGAATTATATAGAATTTAAAAATTTAAAAAACCATTATAAAGTAAATATAATAATAATAGAAATTGAAAATGAGGATAAATACTGAATGTTAATGAATATAAATATAAAAATTATAAAAGAAGATTAATGTATGAATAGAATGTTATAATAACTATATGGTAGAGTTAAATATGGAATAAAATGGATATATATAGAGAAGATTAATTGGATATTTGCATAGATTGGATTTTCAAAATAAAATAAGCATAGTTTATAAAGATAAGTATTTCTGGTATGATTTGTTATCAGCTGGTAATAGAGGTATATTAGAAATAGTTATTCGGGGATTTTAGGAAAAGAGGGCAAAATTTCATTTAAAATTAATTAGTGTTAAGTTTATGATAGGATAAATGATGAATGTTATATTGTTTTTTAAAGTGTTGTAAAGAATTAATATATTTATATATTAAATGATGTTAAAATTGAGATGGACTTTTTAGTTTAATATTATCGAAGAACCCAACCTTGAAGAGTCACAAGAATACAATTATATGAGTATAGAGATCATAACAATTATGGCGAGCCAACGTGTGGCGTGAATAAAACAAGAATCCAGTTTAAAATAGAACAGTATATTGAAATTGAGAGGGTGATATAGACAATTGAAGTGATTAGAAAATTAGAACAGTGAAGAATTGAAATAAAACATAAATACATTATAATAGAAATAAGAGGATTAGGTGAGAGTTTTAAGTATATTTATATTTATATATAAAGACCATAAAATTTTGAAAATTTTAAAACTAAATACAAATCGAATAAATATAATAAAGTAATATAATAAGTTAACATTATAAATTAAATAAATATATAAAATAATTAAAAGATTTGAATAAAATGAATACAAGACAAAATAGAAGAAATAGAAGGAGAGAAGATGGAATACAGGAATCTAATGAAAATATGCATGAAACAGAAAGTAATGATGGATCGTCGGAAGGAGAAGAAAAAACAATGTTTCAAGTGGTACAAGCTGATGTGATAGGAGATGCGACTAGTTCAAAACCACATCAAGAAACAGAGATGGAGAAAATGTTTAAATTTTTGGAAAATAAATTTGATGAAAATAATAGAAAAATGGATTCTATGAAAAAAGAAATAAGAGAAGATATAAAAAAAGAAATAAAAGATATGAACAAGAATATGGAAACATTTAAAGATGAAATGAAAAATATTATTAAAGAAGAAAATATCAAAATACAAAAAGAAGTCGATCAATTGAAAGATGGAATTAAGGCGATGGAGGAAATGGGTAATATATACCAGGAGAAGATTAATAATATAGAAAAAAATGTGAAGGAGCAGAAAAATGAAAATAAGAAAGAAAATGAAAGAATACTACAAACTATGGAAAGGAATGTAATGGAAGTAGCAAAGAAATTTGAAGATGAAACAAAAAAATTACAAGAAATGCAAAATGAAAGAACTGAGGATGGTTCCTATATGATAATACATGGAGGAGAAGGAGCAGTAAAATTTACAGGGAATATCAGTATATTACATCCATGCACGTATATGAATATGATTAAAACTAAGACTAGGAACAAAAGAGATTGGAAAGAAATTATAAGAAGTTCTTTGAAAGATAATGCTGCATTATGGTATGCAACACAGGAAAATGAAATATTAACCTTTAATGATTTTGAAAGGGAATTTCTTAAATATTTCTGGGGTGAATCAAAACAAGGGGTGAGTAGGGAAAAATTATATTTCGGAAAATTCAATTATAGATTAGGGAATAATTTAACTAATTATGCGTTACAATTATATAATGTTGCCCAATATTTGGAACCTCCTATGAGAGAAGAGGAAATAATTTTATATATTTCTAGACATTATGATATAACAGTTTCTGAAACAATAGTTATACAGAATATTAAAAAAAAAGAACAATTGATTGAGTATTTAAATCGAGTTGAAAGAAATTTAAAGATTAATGAAAATAGATCACAAAATTATGAAAATGATAGATTTAGAAATTATCAAAACAGAAATGGATATAATAGAGTAAGAGAAGAAATGCGTAATAGAAACAATGGAAAATATAATTATGGATATAATGGGAGAGAAAATGGAAATAGTATAAACGGAAATACATATAGAAATGGAAATAATATGGATAATAATAATAATATAAGAAATGGAAATAACAGAAATGAAAATGGTTTTCAAAATGTAAATAATGGAAGATATGAAAGATCAAGATATAGAAATATAAATGAAATTCATAATAATAATAATAATAATCGAGAAGATAGAAATGGAAACAATAATGTACCTAGAAGAATAAATCAAATTAATATGCAAAGTAGAGAAATAGAAGAAAATGTAGAAAATGTTAGGGTAGAACCAGAACAAGAAAATTTTTAAATAAGCACCTACAAAATTTTAATGTTAAATGTTGTTATATACATCCTAGTGAATTTATAAAATTAGAAGAAAATAATAATAAATTAGAAGATAAAATTGGATTAGTAGTTGTTGAAGGAAATTTAGAAAATAAGAAAATTAGAATTTTAATAGATACCGGATCAGAAGCAACATTGATAAATGAAAAAATTATTGAGGATAATAAATTAGAAGAAATGATTAAAATTCCAAGAATTAAGTTAATAGGTGCTAATGAAAAAAAATTAGGGGAAATTAATAAGACTATAAATATTAGTATTAAAATTGGAAATAGTATATATAAAATACAAGGTTTGATTATAGGAAATATGGAGTATGATATAATATTAGGTACTGATGAATTAGAAAGAATGAATGTTATTATTAATTATGAAGAAGGTTGGATAAAATTGAAAGAAGAACAAATCAAATTAAATAAAATAAACAATAATGAGGAGATAATACATATAAATGAACTAAGAATTAATGGGGAAATGATGAAAGAAGGAGAAGATATAAAAAGTGATGATAAATATAAAGATGAAATTAATTTGTTATTTAAAAAATATCAAAATTTAATTACATTAGAGAATAATACTGCCAAAGAATATACTCACAGATTTGAAGTAAAGAATTTAGAAAAATTTTTAAAAAGGAAAGGAATCAAAAAGAATTGTATTAGTATAAGACATCCTGCAGCAAATCCTGCAGAAAGATATATTAAAGAAGTGATAAAATTTTTACGAATAAGTTTAAATGGAAAGAAACATAAAGAATGGGAAAATTATATTAATAAAGTAGAAATGTATATCAATGATATTCCAAATGTAATAACAGAAGAAACACCAACATATTTAATGTTAGGTCAAAAACCAAAACGAAATTGGGAAGAAGAAGAAGAAAGAAAAAAATATGATGAAATTATAGAAAAAGTAAGAAAAAGGTTAATGGATGCGTGGGAAAAATATTATAAAAAATTTAAGAAAAAAGTGAAATATCCTGTAAGGTTTAAGAAAGGAGATTTGGTAATAATAAAAGCATATATAAGTGGAAATTTAAAGAAAAATGAATCAGGGAAATTAAAAGCTATATTTGAAGGACCATATAGAATAGTAAATGAGGAAGGTGTTAATAGTTATATTGTTGAAGATCCGATAACAAGAAATGTTAGAGGAGTATTTAATATTGAAAGCCTATATAGGTATTTTGAAGAAACTTAGAGTATTCAGAATTTGTGTTAATATGTTAATTGTTATATACTTTAAATTTTAAATTATTAAAATTTTTTTTCTAAAATTTATAAAATTTTAAATTTGGGAAATTGTTATGGTATTCAATAGTTGGTCTTTATATGTAATATAAGTGTAATTAAGACTAACTAGATATTAGAATTGAATAATCAATTTATGCAAATTATCAAGGAATCATAAATAAAAAAAAATTTGGGTTGCGAGGTTTCTAGGGGGATAAAAAAAAAAAAAAAAAATTATTGAGAGAATGTCATAGAATTTTGGAGAGTAAAGTCAGAGAAAAAGTTTAGGGAATTATATAGAATTTAAAAATTTAAAAAACCATTATAAAGTAAATATAATAATAATAGAAATTGAAAATGAGGATAAATACTGAATGTTAATGAATATAAATATAAAAATTATAAAAGAAGATTAATGTATGAATAGAATGTTATAATAACTATATGGTAGAGTTAAATATGGAATAAAATGGATATATATAGAGAAGATTAATTGGATATTTGCATAGATTGGATTTTCAAAATAAAATAAGCATAGTTTATAAAGATAAGTATTTCTGGTATGATTTGTTATCAGCTGGTAATAGAGGTATATTAGAAATAGTTATTCGGGGATTTTAGGAAAAGAGGGCAAAATTTCATTTAAAATTAATTAGTGTTAAGTTTATGATAGGATAAATGATGAATGTTATATTGTTTTTTAAAGTGTTGTAAAGAATTAATATATTTATATATTAAATGATGTTAAAATTGAGATGGACTTTTTAGTTTAATATTATCGAAGAACCCAACCTTGAAGAGTCACAAGAATACAATTATATGAGTATAGAGATCATAACAATTAATATATATATATATATATATATATATATATATATATATATATAAATATACAAGTAATGGTACTTAAGTAGTAATCGCCTTATTTATCAATAGATAACTTTCGTGTTAACATTTAAATATTTCCAAAAAATAAAGTTGATATATTTAGCTCTATGAGTTAGTATGCAAGAGATATCCCTAAATAATTCACAGTCCGTCTGAAAGTTCATCAGACAATACTGAAACGACATCCTCTGAACGAACCCATTGGTACCGTCCGGTGTGATACTCTCTTTGCATACGATATCAGTTCTGATTCGATAAAGTTTAGATGGCGGCAACCTCGGCGGCAGCCGAACGAAATCCATATCCTTTCTACGCGTAGATCGATGCATACCGATGCACGATGACTCTCAATTCTCGTGCGTCTTCACAGAAATGGACAAGCAGTCAGTGGTGTCGGCTACAATATCTTTAACCTTGATAAATTGTTCCTGGGTAGGTATTTCAGTTTTCTTGAATTGAAAACAGCACAACGGTGACCTAAAGAAGATCTTTGAACTGATCGATTTTTTGGTGAGGACTATAGCTGCCTCTGCTAATTAATAGCAGCATTTGGTAAATAAAAAATTGGGTAGGAGATCAATCAGGAAGTAATAAACTTTTAGTTAATATAAAACTGGTTTAAATATTTTAGTAAGTAATTAAGTAATTTTAAAGTAGAAATCAATAAAAGTTTTCTACGTCTTAAAAATCGACCAGTAAAATTATCTAATATTTAGATTAAAATATATTATCTATACTAATATTATAAAGAGGAAAGGTTTGATTTTTTGTTTGTTTGTTTGAAATGAATTGGCTTCGAAACTACTGGACCGATTTTAAAAATTCTTTTACTGTTGGCAAGCTACACTATTCCCGAGTGACATAGGCTATGTTTCGTTTTAAAAAAAAATAGGGATCCTTACTAAAATGCCATTAATGTAACCAAAAATGAACTTAAAATCCTTACATCGCGTACGCTGAGAATACTATTGATTATAGAATAAAAATAATATACTACGATTTCGGAGAATATATAAATTTTTACAAAAAATGCCGCGACAGCATATGTCTAACTGTTATAGTTACGTCACAATAATTATTTTTTAATTTTTTAAAAGTTTTTATCTTGGTATTAATCCTTATCAAAATAACTTATTTCATAATCACGACAGATATCACGAATTTAGCATGTACAATGGGACGAGGCTACTTATTAAGGAATTAAAGGACAATTAATTATTAAGAATATATTAAGAATATAACTAAACCACCAGTCTCAAGGTCAAACCTTCCAATTAGTAGGGATCGGTTTTCCTCATGGCCAACCGCCTAAGGCGGGTCGGAGCACCTGAAAATCAATTTATTTTGCTGCCAGAAAATAAAACAACATGTTATATTGTTTACAGGAAAGCGTTGACCCAATAAATTTAATAGCTTTTGTTATTTTTTTTAAATCCCCGTGCAAAGCCGGAGTGGGCTGCTAGTATTAGATAATTTGACAAAAAAACTTGGTGACTTTTTGCAGAATATGCGTTTGACAATAAAAAAACAAAAAAGTCATAATTAATGTTTATTAGTGCTCATTACAAACAAAACGTGGACGTACTAACGATGTTTGTTTAGTAAATATTTTTACCAATATCTATATCTATACTAATATTATAAAGAGGTAAGGTTTGATTTTTTGTTTGTTTGTTTGTTTGTTTGTTTGAAATGAATAGGCTCCGAAACTACTGGACCGATTTCAAAAATTCTTTCACCGTTGGCAAGCTACACTATTTCCGAGTGACATAGGCTATGTTTCATTTAAAAATAAATAGGGATCCTTACTAAAATGCCATTAATGTAACCAAAAATGACCTTAAAATCCTTACATCGCGTGCGCTGAGAATACTATTGATTATATAATAAAATAATGTACTACGATTTTGAAGAATATATAAATATCTACAAAAAATGCCGCGACAGCATATGTCTAACTGTTATAGTTACGTCACAATAACTAATTTTTAATTTTTTAAAAGTTTTTATCTTGGTATTATTCCTTATCAAAATAACTTATTTCATAATCACGACAGATATCACAAATTTAGCATGTGCAATGGGACGAGGCTACTTATAAAGGAATTAAAGGACAATTAAGGTGTAGCAACCAATATAACTGAACCACCAGCTGGTCAACTAGCTCATACACTGAGGATACCGATGATCCCAACTGATCTACCAAATCCATTTAAACCGCTTCAATTTCCTATCAAAACATCTTTTGCTTTTACTAATAATAAGTCTCAAGGTCAAACCTTCCAAATAGTAGGGATTGGTTTTCGTCATGGCCAACCGCCTAAGGCGGGTCGGAGCACCTAAAAATCAATTTATTTTCCTGCCAGAAAATAAAACAACATGTAATATTGTTTACAGGGAAGCGTTGACCCAATAAATTTAATGGCTTTTGTTATTTTTCTTTAATTCCCGTGCAAAGCCGGGGCGGGCTGCTAGTTTTAATATAAATAGAAAATAATAAAATATATTAAAGCAAATTTAATATTATATCTTGCTGCTTTAATATGCTTTTGATCCTAATTTAGCTGACCTGAAACCTATTATTTTTTATTTTACCCTGGTTTCATTTTGGGACATTTATTAATTAAATTAACTTTTTCATTACCTATATGAGATCAGGTGTTACAAAAGCACATTGTCAAACTTAAAGTGTACCTACACAAGTAATTTAACCATCCTGCGGAAAACAAAATGCATAAGAGGAACAAAACCAATAGAAACAGAATAATTCTTGAACGATGAAAATCAAAAATTTGGTGATAAAAAAAATATTTAATGGAATTAGTGAAATAAAGAAATATAAAATGTAGATAATAGAACTTGATTAAAGAAGGTTATGACAACAAATAACAAGTAAGTGGTGCCACAAAGAAAATGCCTTCAATAATTTCGTATACGAGTTACTGATCCAATACATAGGACCTTTTGTGATACAGGTCATTACAATTTGAACGTTTTACGTTCTTAACCAATTTATTTGTCCATTGTGTCATTTTTAATCCTCCGCACATTTACTGTTTTATTCTTTACCTTAAAACCTTTTGTAAACAAACTTGTTCTATCATCACATTTGTGACATTGTTTCGTGATGTGCATCAATTATAAAAAAGATAAGAATTTTACGTAGGTACAGATATTACATTTAAAATCATTTACCCCAACAAAATATAGGTAGCTTTAAGAAAAAAAGTAATCCAAATTTTTATTTTTCATTTAGTCAGATTTTAATAAAATCCTTTTTCGGGAATTTGATATAAAATTGTCATTTATAGTTATATTTTTTAATACATTATTAAATTTTTTATATTATAAAATTATTTACTTAAATATTAAATTTTTTATATAAAGACAAGTTTATCAAACTGCATTAGCACTTTTTACATTATAGGTAGGTTATGTAGTTAGCGAATTTCAAGTTTTCAAAACAATCCGGTTATTCAAATATAATTTTCATTCTCTGTAACGCTGTGAAATCTAAATAATAACCGGTACCATTACCAGTAATATTCAGATTAATTCGAACATTCAAAATATTTTTCTTGATTTCAGGCTGCAAGATAAATCCTTACTGACATATTATTAAGGATGCGTGATTTTAAATGTTTTGCGGTACTTAATGACGGTATATGCTACCTGCTATAGTGATAAAAACTATAACATATTTATGAGAATTTATTTAAAATACGAGCTCTTTTCAAGTTAACATATTCGAAATCATTTCATTTTTATTTCCAGTCTGATGATAGGCTAAACATATGTTAAATTACCAGTTTTATCTGTAAAATACTGAATATTTAATACAAATAAAAAAGACTTGTAGTTATATATAGTTTAACTGAGAACAGCAAAAGATATACCAGGTATGCTGTTTTTTTTTTAAATTTTATATATTTACTAAATATCAATTTGTGGATTGGAGGTACCAATTTAAGTTGACCGATTTCCGGTTTGGTCAAAAATGACACCAATTTTTAATTTGAAATTCACTTCACATTCTTATATTTTTTAAATTTGTGAAAATATATATGTATGGTTTCACAGTATTTGTTTGCATGAATGCTACAGGCAATTTTTCATTACTCTTGCGGCATTAGTATATTAAGTATGGAGAACGATAAGGGTTTTATACCGATCGAAGACAATTGTTTGGAGGAGGAGTGGAGCGACGACTCCAATTATTGTCTGAGATCGGTTACTCTTAACGTTCGACATGCTTATAACGTTTTTTGCACGATTGATACCATTATAAATTATAAAATTAAACATTTTCGTCATATTGACTAGTTTCATTCATTTTATCAAGATAGATACTTTGGTTGTTAGGTAGTAAATAGGGTGCATAACAACAATGGAGAATTGAGTTTTTATTTAGTTGTCAATAATTTTAAGTACAATTTTGATTATTATAAATTAAAATATGAGCGAAAGTGAATTTGAAGAAATTGAACGGGCTTGGGAAGAAGGGTGTTCCGCAATTATTCCCGAACAATCCAAAATCCGTTATCAAAATACCTCCCAAAGTTTTAAAAAATGGTGCGAAGGCAAGAATTTAAGATTCGATGAAAAGACTCTATTGGCATATTTCGTTCAAAGACATATGCAGTTAAAAGCTCCTGGAAGCCTCTGGGCAGAATATTCAATGATTAAATCCACCGCTTTTCTTTATGATGGCACTGATATTTCCAAGTTTTCAACTTTGATCGCGTATTTGAAGAGAAAAAATGTTGGCTATAGGCCTAAGAAAGCGAGCATTTTTACACGGGAGCAATTTGAAAAATTTCTGATGGAAGCACGGGATGAAGAATTTCTAATTCACAAGGTAATGTAAGCTAGTTTAGGTAAAATACTCTAATGAGTAAATACTCTAATAAAGATTTTTTCATAATTTGTAGGTCGCAATGATATTGGGAATATCTGGTGCCTGTAGAAGAGAAGAATTATATAATATTACTATGAATGACATCCAACAAACCGATGGTTTAATGATTGTAAAAGTACCCAATACAAAAACGAACATCCAGCGTAATTTTACAGTCGTTAATAAACCAGACGATAAAATTCCATATTTAGAAATTATGCAAAAGTATATAAAACTTCGTCCATTACAAGTAAAATCAAATTATTGTTCTTAAGATACGCCAAAGGAAATTGTTGTGCTCAAGGGACAATCGGGGGCTGGCCTTATTCTCAAATTGCCAAATTCTTAAATTTGCCTAATCCCGAGAACTATACTGGCCATTCGTTCAGAAGGACATCAGCAACGCTTTTGGCTAATAAAGGTGTTGATGTCCTCGGATTAAAGCGTCATGGAGGTTGGCGTTCATCGACAGTGGCAGAAAGCTATGTAGAAGATTCTCTTCAGAATAAAATAGATTTTGCCGAAAAAATATTGTGCAATACTAGTAATACTACTAATGTATGCGATTCTGCAGGAGTTTCTGTTAGAAGTGAAACCACAGCCCAAACAAGTGGGATTTCATTAAATAATTTACCAAATTGTACCATAAGTTTCAATATTAATAAATAATTCGTTAGTTTTCTTTATTCTTTCAAAAAATAAATTAAAATTAAGAGATTTTTTAACTCGACGGTAAGTGAATTACTTACCGTCGAGTTGGAGTACTAACCGTCGAGTTGGATTACTTACCGTCGAGTTGCTAGTAAATGTCACCTACTGACGTAAAATCTGTCACGGTAAACAGTCAAAAATGATTAATCGTGCAAAAAAGTAGTTTTTTAGCGGTTGCGGTTGACATAAAGCTGTTTGTCAATTTTTAAATCACGCATAAGTTGTTTCGAAACTAAAACTGTTATTTGCATGCGACAAGTTTACAGTACGAAAGAAAAAAATTCATTACAATTAAAGAAACGGTTAAAAATGGACAATAATCCCTACTTAATCCCAGAAACAAGATCTCAATGAGGAGTTTATATAAGTAACTGAAACTTTTAAAAATGCTAATGAGGTTATTAATATAATCTAATGCCTGAAAATTCGAGGCCGAAGTTTGAACCAGCCTACAAAAAAATTATTCAGTAGCGAACAGAAAAAAAAATCAAATAAGTCTTATTTTTGTGGACTTGCTAAAACCTTAACGTACTCAGTGTTAAGAAGTATGGTTCATATTAAGCATATACTTACAATTATTCAAGATTTATTACTTTTTTAAGCAAAAAATCGAATGTATTAAAAGCACAAAAACTTTAACATTCAGTGCAGAGCAAATCAATCGATTCTTGCGTAAAGCTCAGGACGATCAGTACTTGCCCACAAAGGTTATTATAATTAATTAAATACTTTATTTTGATCTAGAAATCAATACACAAACTTAATTGAATTTCCATTATTTCAGGTAACTATAATTTTTGGGGACAAAGAATTAACTGAGGTAAGTTTAGACAATAGAGAAGATAAAAATAATATGCTGTTGGTAAAAAATTGTGGTCCCTGATAATTTTTATCATGTGTACAAAAAATTTGCCAAATCAAGGCAACTTAGCTGCAAAAAAAATTGTAAGATATCAAAATGGCAAATGTACATCTTAAAACATCGGTATCAACACATTTAGAAGTATGCCGAACACAGTAGCAACATTTTTAAAATTAGCTTATCCGAGTTTTACACTAGACATACATTTGGAAGAACTTCAGCTCCTTTGCTAAATCTGATGCTGGTCTTCTAATCATCAAAAGGCACGGGGGATATAAATACAGTTGCTTAAGACTAGGTACCTTGAAGATTCTTTAGGCAACAAAAAACATCCAAGCTGTCTACTTCACGAGAGCAGAAACCACTAATTAATCCGGATAATTAACCAGCAGAGGAAGCACCGATGGACAATAGAGTTTCAGGGAAAGGAAAAAGGAAATAATAATTTTGAAATTTTAACGGTAGCACTAAAAAATGTTAAGATCACATTTTTAAATTATTCAAATTTGACAATTTATTTGAACGAAATTAAAAATAAATACTTAATTATGTTCAATTTTATGTAGGTACTACTTGATTAAGTCAAATTAACTTGTTGCTTGATAATATAGTATGTCTTTCGCTCTCATCAGTTGCACAATATACTAATGTGCCAACGTTAATTATTTCTAATTAGAGGCTGCCCGCCAGGATCAGTCAAAGTTGAACATTATGCAGGGTGAATTTTAATAAACATTTTTACAGACTGGTTCAAACACTTCTTTCAACACACCAACTTGACTCTTGAATCAAAGGTTTAACTAAGTCTACATGGACACTAAATTTAAACTCGTAATATCGATATAATAAACATCGCTATGAAAAACAACATGGACATCGTTTCTTTACCTCCACGTACAACACACAAACTGCAGCAATTAGAAAAAACTCACGGGGTCGTTAAACACATACTACAGACTGATATCGTGTAGTAGTGTTTGGAAAAAATTTATTTAAAAGTACAAATAGGCTTGATTAAAGCGCACGGTTTTACGGTCACTGAATTATAGCCTTTAAATGAAAATATGTTCATTAATTTGTAGTTAATTGCTGTGCAACAAAATGCTGTTAGATACAATCGTACTATCAACATCATTGTACTAAAATTAACATCCAAACCTGGTCGAGCCCTTAAAGTAACAAACGTAACACAAACAAAAGCTTGTTTATAATCTGAACCTGTTACTTTGACTTTCGGGCTTTATTCAAGCACTCTAGGTGTGGTTTCTTCGTATGATATAAATCCAGTGCCAGAGAAACGGAAAAAAGTTTCTAACAGGGCAAGTAAAGCTGCCGTAGCAACTGTGATAACATCTTCACCCGTTTTGTAAAGAAAAATTTATAGAGATAAAAAAATTAATTAGCTAGGACAAAAAAGAATAGAAAGAAAACTGCAAAGAAAAACAAACAAGCAAAAAAATAGTACTGATTCTGATGAAGAAGTCCCTAAGGAGCTTTAGGATTTATGAGTCCTAAGATCTCCTGGCAATGCTAAATATGTATATTTTGCCAATTACTTTATTCCACGGATACCAGTGGAGAAAACTGGACTAAGTGCATAATGTGTGGGCTCTATATAAGTAGACTTATGATGATTGTACTGGTTAAGAGTTTGAAACATGGATATGGGACTCCTGCAAGTACCTTAAATGACTTCTTTCATTTTTTACAATTTTCTTACTAAAATTTATTTGATTTTATAGGTATTTATGTGTATTTTTGTTATTGGTATGTTCGTCAATGTTTATATTCCATATATGGATACCTATTCCGTAGTTGGTTACTTATTTGTAATTTTTTGATGTGAAACATCTATAGCCGCACGTGAATCAGATTTCTCGCGTGGCGACGGTGACGTATGATTCGTATGACGTAAAAAACCTAACGCATCGATAATATATAATAAAGAGATGTACTGATACCTTATATGAAATTGGTCTCATGTTTTGAGCGACGCCGACGGTGGCGCGCCAACAATAGGGGGAAGAAGCTCATCGATTCAAAAATTTGGCGGGACAGGGTATGAATTGTTTCATAAAAACTTACTCGATTCCGCCTACTATCTATTCTACATATATATAAAAATGTTTGTTTGTATAGGCAACATAATATACCTACATATTTTGCTGACCTGTAAAATTGACAGCTTGTTAATCAAAATAGATTGTTGGTGAATGGTCCCTGTAAAATTTGTGTATAAAGTGTTTGTTTTAAATATGAATAAACAAAGTGTTAATAAAGAAAGTGATGAAAAAATATTGAATAAAAATGAGTGAGTACCTACCTACCTACTCTATATACATTAGGGTGTCCGTTATTTCCCAAATTTGGTTTTGTTCTCCAAACACCCATCAAATTTTTAGATTATGACCTAACAAAAATTATCAGACCCAAACCAGCCCTTAATATTCACATTAACCCGTGCCTAAATCATAATACATTTCCCATTTAAATACCGTTTAAAAGTTATTCAACGATAAAGTTGTATTCATAGTTAAATTCATCATTTTCCTATTTTTTATTTACTATCGCTTTTTGTTTGTACTAAAATTGTGAAGTAACTACAATTATATTAATATAGTAACGTACTTCTATATAAATTTGTGTTTTAATAATTTCCTTTTTTAAGATTATTGAATTTAAGGTAATTAAATAAAAAGCTAAACGAAATCACGTTTTAAATTTATTTTCGTTCTGTAATCTATCGACATCTGTGAGCAATCTGAGAAAACGTACAATAAATATTGTGATACCATTGTGATACTATTATTTATAAGCGATAATATACTTTATTTTGTATCCAAATTTTGTATTTGTTAATTTTATTACCTATATATATGTATTTAGTTTGATATAAATAAAAATTATGGTGAAAATTACAAAAAAAAATCGTGAATTTAACTCTGATGACAAATTTATTGCAAATTTCCTACCAGAAATAAATATTTAACAAAAAGTGCAAAAATGCCATGTTATTTAAATTGGCAATGTCTTATGATTTAGGCACGGGTTAATGTCAATGTTTCACATCTGCCAGGCGTCCCGTGACGGCTCACATTTTTTTTTTATTGTGTTCGATTTTATTTTGTTATCTACTTAAGATACCTACTTTATAAAAGGTGATTTGTAATAACATTAAATGTTTTTCATTTCTTTATCTATTATCTTCATCTTTATATCTACAAAAAATGGTATTTTATAATAGATGATTTATTTTAGATACATTCTAGTTATGATTTTTTAGAATAAGAATTTAGAAATTATAATAAACATAAAATTGCAAAACTTTAGCAAAAAAGATATTAAAACAAATTTCACGTCATTTAGACGAGTAAGAATGGTAAGTTAAAACGATATTTGCTTGTTTTTTATTTATAAAAATAATAGCTCGTCTTGCACCCCTAAACTAATTAAGAAATTTTAAGGCCAGAATTAGATTCAGTGCAATCAAAATTTTCGAAAAAATAAAGAATGGATTCTGCGTAAAAATGTTGGTTTCATTTTATTTGCTGTAATCCTTATAAATGGTTCTAAAGTAGACATTAAGTAAACATCTACGACTTTTATAATTTCCGATATATTAAATACTTTAATATAAACTAGTCATATAAATTAATTAAGAGCCGGTTGGCACGGTCCAATATTTCTATCTAAACTGTATAAGATTCGAAACGCGCGCATTTTTAGTCATCTTGCTTACAATAAAATAAAACATTTTCTTGTATCCAATCATGCTAAACATGCGCAGCAGTAGTATAAATCACTTTTCTAGGTTTTGTATTAAATTATAACTAAATTACAACTAAAAATAAATATTCTTTTTAACGTGAATTTGTATTCTGTTAATAATGTCTTGAAGCCAGAAGCAAGTGAAAATGCTCATTGAGTTATACAAATTATATCCGAGCTTATATGCTACAAAAAGTAAAGAGTATAAAAATAAAATTGCAAGAATTATTGCCCGGAATCAAAGATCCTAAGTAGCTATTCCCCATTCAACAAAGATAAAATGCCTTTTCCTTCTGGTCTTCTACCAATTCATTTTCTCTTCCTAACTCTTCTTCAGGAGTGATGTCCTGGTAACATGCGCGCATACTAAATTTAGTACTAAGTTTATTTACTATAACATACAGTGATTTTTCTTGTATTATATAATATTTTCTCGCACTACATTTTGATTTCTTAAATTAGGTCCGTGTTAAATGGCTCTAAAACTTATTAAATTATTGAACTAATCAAAGAGTTACAGCAGGTTATTAACCAATTAGCCAAATGCCAAAAAACTGAACCCTTATCGATTTGTCATGTCTGTCCGTCGTATGTCACAGTAACTTTTTTTCAAAACTTCAAGAATTATACCTTTAAAACTTCGTAAGTAGTTGTAGTTTGTAAACCTGCCTTAAGATTTTACACAAAAATAAAAATAAATTGGCGGTTTCCCATACTTAAAATTGATACTCAATATTTTTTTTCATCAAACTAATACGTATGGTGTATCCATGGATAGGTCTTTAAAAATGATATTTACGTTTTTAATATCATTTTTCTTAAACTGAATAGTTTGCGTGAGAAATAGTTCCAAACTGGTTAAATAGGTGTCCCCCCTGTAACATCTGGAATAAGAGAATTATAAAAAAAAAATTACTATAAACATTACCATTTACCACTGAAGATTGCTTTGATCGAGATCTAGTAAGTAGTTTTTTCAAAACATCCATCAAAGTAACAACGAATTACAAGAGCTTTTATGTTACTTGCCGCTACGGGACCCTTCATGGGCGAGTCCAACTCGCACTTGGCCGCTTTTTTATACAATAGTGGTAGCAATCAAGAGGTTTTTAAATTATTATTAAAGAACGAATGTAATAATTGAAGCAGACACTCAAGTAGATGCATAATATTCCCAAAGCAATTTATTAAATTACACCACCAATCATATGAATCTTTCCATTAATTTTTTGTGTTTAATAATGTAAAAAATGCTAGAAAATATAATGTATGAAATGTAAAAGTAGTTAGAAAATGTGTTTTAACCAACAAACTATATATAATAAAGTACCTTTAATTCCATCACAAAAAAAATTTATCAACTTTCAATAATAATATACAAACCATAGAAATGAAACATTACACCATCCATACACATGCAAACAATTTGTAATAAAATTTTATGAGAAATCTGTGCCAAGATGACTATCGGGCTTACAACAATCATGTTTATAATATCAAAACAACAATTCAAATTTCTAATAAAGGAAAAAGCTACTAACGATCGTGTCGATGATGTTAAAAATGATGTAAGATTTTCATATAATTCAATAAAAGGATTATTCATAACTATTTCATCGATAAAGCAGATGAAGATTTAAAGAGATGTTGAGGTTAAACTGCAGTGGTGTTGTCGAGCAGAAACGCTCCGGAACGTCGTTCCGGTACTTCCTATTTGGTCAGGAACTCATTCCGCAACTAAAGATCATTTCTGATAAGGAGAATTGGCTGAGGTATTGAAAAAAAAATTAAAAAGAATTGCTGATTTTTTTTTCATTTTTTACGAATTTTTATATGTATTAATATAAACAAGGATTTGAACCGAACCCGAACCGGAACAAAAACCGGAACGAACCGGCTTGTTTTTCCGAACCATGAACCAGAGTCCGAAAAGTTTTTTTTTCTGCTGAACCAGAACTCGAAACTATTCGAAACAAATACGTGAACCAGCGACGTCAAATTTTGTACATAAGACCTAGAAAAAAAAACGTCGCTGCCAGGATTATCATGGAAAATCACCCCTCTCCAGCCGGCCATAAATTTGGGACATCAGACCGCACAGAGAGACAGCCTTTATTTATTTATTTATTATTTATTTATTTATTTATTTATTTATTTATTTATTTATTTATTTATTTATTTATTTATTTATTTATTTATTTATTTATTTATTTATTTATTTATTTATTTATTTATTTATTTATTTATTTATTTATTTATTTATTTATTTATTTATTTATTTATTTATTTTATTGGAATACAGAACGGGACGAACCCGAATGACAGTATTCACTAATAATTACAATAAACGATACTAAAATTTAAACTTAACTATCTGTATAATATAAAAAGTAACGGGAATAAGTTAGAGACAACCAAAGATAGTGTGACAAAAAAACTTTAAAAATCTTGTTAGTAAAGGCTTTTAAGGAAAGAACGAAAATGTCTAGGTCAGTGACGACATTAGCGACAGAATTAAAAGATTTGCAACATCTATGGAGTGGGGAATTAAGGTAGTAGTTTGTGTTACTTTGAGGCACATAGAATAGATTTTTACTTCTATTATAAAACTTTGGTACATTAAATGGTATTTGGCTCAGAATTTTAGGGGAGTCTATCAGATTATTAATAATTTTGAAAAGGAATTTAATATCCGTTATTTGACGCCTATCGGACAGCACAAGTAAATTTAGTTTAATGATGATTTGATTTTTGCTGAGGTCTGGATGATATTTCTCTTTAGAATAAGTGATGAATTTATTTTGGATCTTTTGTAACCTCTCAATGTAAACAATGTATTGCGGATTCCAGACTACAGAGGCAAAACTGAGTTGAATGTTAACATATGGCATATATAATGATCGTGCAGAATGGATATTTCGTGGCAAGTGCGAATAAGGAAACCTAAAGCCTTATTAGCCTATTTTGATATGTAGTTAATATGATCGTGAAATAGTAGTTTTGAGTCAAATAATACACCAAGATCTTTTACAACGTCTGTTCTCTTAATTTTTTCTTTGTTTAAGTAGTAGTCATTATAATGAACTATTTTATTACGTGTAAAAGTTATAGAGTGGCACTTTTTTACATTTATATGTAGAAAATTTTTTCGACAGTAATCAGCCAAATTATCCAAATCTGATTGCATAAGCATCCTGTCAGTGTCATTCTTTATGGCATGAAATATTTTAAAGTCGTCTGCAAACCAAAGATATTCACAAAAGAAAAAGCAGCGGGAAATATCGTTAATGAAGATATTGAATAATAAAGGGCCAAGATGGGAATCCTGTGGGACATCAAAGTTAACTGAGCGATATTTTCCGATTATTACCGACTGAGATCTGTTGGAGATATACGAGCTAAACCAATTAAGTAAGTTACCGTGTACACCAACTTCAGCATGTTTCGAAAGCAGTGTCAGATGATCAATTTTGTCGAACGCCTTCCTAAAGTCGGTATAACTTGAGTCGATTTGGTAGCCATCATTCATATTTTTTAAGATATATTCAGTGTATTCAAATAGGTTACTCTCAATGGAACGATTCTTCATAAAACCATGTTGTGAAGAAGTAATAATGTGTTTTACGTCACAATATAAAAAGTCGCAAATTATTAATTCAAACAGCTTACCTAATAATGATAGCTTAGAGATGGGACGATAATTCTCCACAAGGTACTTATTCCCTGACTTGTAAATATGTACCACAAGAGCAGTTTTCCAAATTTTAGGAAAGATACCTTCTTTAATCGATTTATTAAATATTATGTGAAGAACTACCGATAATTCATGAGCACAATTTTTTATAAAGATTGTTGGAATTCCATCGGAACCAGGAGATTTTTGGGGTAACTTTAAAATTTTATTAAGTATTGTTTTTTGGGGTATGTAATACGAGATAATGTGACAATTATTGATATCATTACAGATTTTTAGATTTCCGTTTTTAGAGAAAACTGACCTAAAGTAGCTGGCGAAGATGTTGCAAATCTCGTTTCCATTAGTAGTTAAGATACCGTCAAAGTTTTTGATTGCATTTATAATTGTGGGTCTTCCCCTCTTAGATTTGACAAAGTTACACAAATTCTTAGGATCAGAAATAATATTAGATTCTACTTGGTAAATAAAATTAGTATAATCCTTTTCGATAAGGTATTTTGAGCGACCTCTTAGGAGTTTAAAAGTAATATAATCCAAATTATTTTTACATTTTTTTCCATTTTCGGTGCATTTTATGTTTTTCCTTAAGTACCTTTATAGTATTTAATGAAAACCATGTTGGATAGTTTTTCTGAGATTTAGAGTATTTAGGAACATATTTTAATATTATACTTTCCAACACGGAGTACATATTAGTGACACTATCTTCGGTGTTCAAGGGTGAAAGTTCCTTTTCCCAATTTATTGAGGTTAAAGAGTTTTTATTGCTTGATAATCGGCTTTATTAAAGTTGAAGATGCGAGTAGAATATCTCAAATTATTCTGACAAGGAAGATTCAATAAATTTATAATAAACTCTAAAGTGGTATGGTTGACGTCCTCACGTACTAGATTGTTAGATTATTCTTGTGTGCTTTTATGTATTTAGTTATTATATAAGATGTGTTGATAGGTTATACAATTATATATTTTTTAAATAGCAAGTCAATAAAAAGTCATAGAGTTCGAAGCAGACAACTGTAACAAAAACTAATCTAAACTGTAAAAAAACAGTTGTATCCGTTTCTGTACCTGTTAAAAAGTAATAAGACGTGAATAGAAGTTTTCAAGTAGTTCAGAAATAGTTTTAACTACCTTACAACTTAAATAATAAACCTACTCGTATGTCTAGCTCGGCATGCAGCTTATGGACGCAATTTCTGTTTTTAATCCCGATATTGTAGTAAAAAGGGGTTTAGGACATATGGACGTCAGATCATTTCGCCGCCGGCCGCTTTGGCGCAGTCTATTTGTGCGTCAGGAATACTATTTTTAGTATGTATGTTAAAACCGCTGTAAGTTTTATCTTGAAATAAGTAAACTAAGGTAAAGTAAGTGAGGTATTGCATTGGATTAGGGTAAATTTTTCAATTACCTAACAGAATTATGATTATAACAGTGGTGTAACATATTTTATATGAACATTAGTGTATGTATGTATGTATGTGGTTAGGAGTAACAGATACACCTGCGACCCATAAGATCTATTGTGTCCCGCTTTTCTTGCTATATTTCTGATAATTTCTTAGACTTATAGCAGCTCTTCTAGTCCTATCTTCCTTAGAAAGTTTAGGATATCATTGAGTTTTAAATTAGGTAATTCTTCCCTTTCTATTTTGTATGACCCTAGGTATTTGACCCTAGAAGTACTTAATGCTATGCATTCTGAAAGTATGTGTATTGAGGTTTCATCCTTTACTTTACAGAATCTGCAGTTTGCTTCATCTACTAATCCTTGTTTCTTCATGTGTCCTCTTAATCGACAGTGACCGGTTAGTATTCCTGTTATAATTCGGAGGTTTTTCTTACTCAGGTTAAGAGAGCTGTGAGATCTCTTCTGGTTACAGTTTCCCAGGAGCGTCTTCGATTGTCTTAGTCTATCTAGATCATTCCAGTACTTGGATTTTTCGCTATCCATTTTTTTCCTTAGTTTTTCTAAGATTGTACTACTGCTGATTCCACAGGATGGTTCTGGTCCCATGTATGGGGTTTCAGCTCCTTTTTTTGCCAGCTTGTCTGCTGTTTCATTTCCTTCTATTCCTACGTGTCCTGGAACCCATCGGAGGGTAACAGTGTTATTCTGTCCTAGTTCATTTAATTTGCCTAAGCCTTCCCAGACCATCTTTGAACTGATTGTATCTGAGTTCAGAGCTTTGATGGCTGCTTGACTATCTGACATAATTGCAATCTTCTGTCTACGATAGTTCCTTTCAATATTAAATTCTATACATCTTTCGATGGCACGAATTTCCGCTTGAAAGATGCTTGGGTACGCACCCAAGCTTTCTGAGTATTTGGTTCTAGGTTCAAACACCCCTACTTCTGTTCCTTTATCTGTCTTGGAGCCGTCTGTATACCATTTTATGGTGTTTTGGCTTAGCCCCAATATGGTGTTTACGTCCCATTCAGATTTACTTCCGAGTTTAGTGGTAAATTTTCTTACAAAGTTAAATTTCTTTGGCATGTCATCTTGGGGGAACATTAGTGTAATAAAAGTGAAGATGTAGTTTAAGGAATTTACTGAAAAAACTCGTCCCTGCTAAACTATAAATACGACATTTTGACATTATTAGAGAAATCAGTTAGTGTTTATTGTTAAGGTGATACATAATCTTCTACGGTAAGTTTTTTAATAACATTTAAGGGATTTACTGAAAAAAATCGTCCCCACTAATCCGTTAGTCCCACATTTTGACACCATTAAAATTATACCTGAGCTTAAGCTGAATCCAGCTATTAGAAAAATGAATTAGAATTTATTGTTATGGTGATACATAATCTTCTCAGGTAACTTAAACTTAATTGCTTTTAAAATTAAAGGACAAAATTCTTCCATAAATATAATAAGCAATAATATTTTCATTCAGTTTATAAGCTTGTTAGTAGGTATCTTGCAATAAACATAGAAATTTTAAGTGATGGATGGAAAAATTTTGTCAGTCAGAGGAAAAGAAAAATTTAGTGCGGATGGTTTTATATATGTTTTGACGCTGTTAGTAAGAAAGATAAAAGCCTAAAATTTTGGAGAGGTCAAAAAAACAACAATGCAAAGCAAGAATTTACACGAAAAATGGTAAGTAATCAACAAATTAAATGAGCACACTCACGACTCCTCGGCAACGGATGCTGAAGTTGCGCAAGTTGTTTCAAAAATTAAAAGGCGAGCTGAAGAAACAAATAAAGGGACAAAACATGTACATTTGGTAATTGATAAAAATCATTAGTGTTGATTACTTAAAGTTTTATAGATATTTCATAAAAGAAAGTTTACAATAATTTTTTTAGAATTGGAGAAGTCTTATGTATATTTATATCTATATTTTTTATTACAGGTGACCAACGAATGCTTAAAAGACAATTCAAGCTTGTCACGGTCGGCTACCTAATATTGGCGCGATGAGTAAAGTTATCAGACGAAAACGCAATGAAATTCATGCTGTTTATTGTTATGGTGATACATAATCTTCTACGGTAAGTATCTAAATAACATTTAAGGGATTAACTGAAAAAAATCCTCCCCACTAATCCGTTAGTCCCACATTTTGACACCATTAAAATTATACCTGAGGTTAAGCTGAATCCAGCTATTAGAAAAATGAATTAGAATTTATTGTTATGGTGATACATAATCTTCTCAGGTAACTTAAACTTAATTGCTTTTAAAATTAAAGGACAAAATTCTTCCATAAATATAATAAGCAATAATATTTTCATTCAGTTTATAAGTTCGTTAGTATCTTGCAATAAACATAGAAATTTTAAGTGATGGATGGAAAAATTTGGTCAATCAGAGGAAAAGAAAAATTCAGTGCGGATGGTTTGATATATGTTTTGACGCTGTTAGTAAGAAAGATAAAAGCCTAAAATTTTGGAGAGGTTAAAAAAACAACAATGCAAAGCAAGAATTTACACAAAAAATTGTAAGTAATCAACAAATTAAATGAGCACACTCACGACTCCTCGGCAACGGATGCTGAAGTTGCGCAAGTTGTTTCAAAAATTAAAAGGCGAGCTGAAGAAACAAATGAAGGGACAAAACATGTAAAATTGGTACTTGATAAAAATCATTAGTGTTGATCACTTAAAGTTTTATAGATATTTCATAAAAGAAAGTTTACAATAATTTTTTTAGAATTGGAGAAGTCTTATGTATATTTATATCTATATTTTTTATTACAGGTGACCAACGAATGCTTAAAAGACAATTCAAGCTTGTCACGGTCGGCTACCTAATATTGGCGCGATGAGTAAAGTTATCAGACGGAAACGCAATGAAATTCATGCTGCACCTTCAAATCCTACAAGTCCCTACATTTTCTCTTGGCAGGTAATGGAAAAGAATCAAATAGAATTTTGATTTTTGGGAGAGAATCGTGGTTGCAACACCTGCAGTTCTCAGATGTGTGGTATGCTGACGGCACATTTTTCATAGCACCATCTCTATTTGCGCAATTTTATTTCGTTATGGCTGCAAAAAACCATGGAGTACATCCAATATTTTATGCCTTGCTACCAAACAAATTAAGAGCTACATAGACTCGTCTGTTTTATTTGATAAAAGAAATTGTTCCAGATATGCAACCCAGAGTTATGCATTGCAATTTTAAACACGCAGCATTTAAGGCAATGGAAGATTGTTTTGCAGGCGTAAATATATACTTGGCCCAAAATATGAGAAAACAAGTGGCTTCAATTGGACACACAAAAGAGTACCATAGCAGAATGCAGAATGCAGAATTTGTTCTGGCATTTGTTCCCATTTGCCATTAAGATTTCGCCTTTGATGCCCTAGCGGAATACCTACCTGCCGTACATCAATCGCTGTTGGATTGATTTGAAGATAACTATATTGGACGCCTAAATAGGTATTTAAAATTTTCTTTTGTAACTAAATTTATGTATTTTTACATTAAATAATAATATTTTTATTAACAAATTTTGTTCGTTTTTTGCAGAAGAGGAAATGCTAGACAACCAATAACCATGCAGAGGCGGCCCATAGAAAATTGCAGTTCGAATTAGGAGCAGATTATAGATGGCTTGCGTCAGGTGCAGAAAGGTCGTGATGTATATTTAGAACAATTTGTGGCGGACAATCTTCCACCATTAAAATTAAAAAAAATACAGGGATGCAAATAAGCGTATTTTACGTTTGAAAGTAAACGGGGATATTTTAGAATATCTAAGAGGACTTTTTCATAATTATAAAATGTTATTTAGTTAATAAGTTAAATACATTAAATATATATACTTTAGCCTTCCTAAATTAGAATACAATAATTATTATTATTCATAAATATTTTTTTCAACGGTAGTTGCCTTTACTTGATGGAAATCCATTTAAACGTAATAAAACACTTAAGATGGTTTAAATTTCCACTATATTAATAAAATATGCATGACGCACGTTTCGACACACAGTGTCTTTGTCGAATGCTGTGGTACAACTATTCCAAATGATACAAAACAATAAATAATTATGTAAAATGTAAAGAAAATGGATAATAATATGCCAAATTTTATTGTAGGGTGAATTTATGTGAAAAGGTTTAGGTAATAGTGGGGAATTCCCAAAATCTGTTTGTTCATTTAATAGCAATTGTTTTACCTACTTTTTTTTATTACTTTCCATTATTTCTAAGAGGTAAAATTTTTTAGATTTATTTTCGGAATGTAATATTTTAAAATTATCGTCAAATGTATGTATGTTTTCTATGCAAATCACCTTATAGAAAACATACATACATTTGACGATAATTTTAAAATACTACATTCCAAAAATAAATCTAAAAAATGGCTCTTGGTAAGCCAGGCGCATCAGTAGATTTATATCAATTGAATATATTAAAAGTATAAGTTTTAGAAAAAATTTTATAAATAAAAGTTGTAGGTCTCTTTAAGACATACAAAAAAGTCCTGTAACATTTTTTTGTACAGGGTGAAGTAAAAAAGTTACTAATTTTTTTCCATTTTGGTTTGATGTCACGCCCAAACGGCCGGACCAATTCGGCCCATTAACGAACTCGACCGAGATTTTTGGACGATTAATTTTTGTACCAAATTTCATTTCGATCCCTTAAGAAATGCGACCACTATCGTGTCCACAGATTTCGTTATATCGGAACAATCATGACCTGCGAACCAGCTGAATAGTAGATATAAATCTACTAAAAGTTAAACCTCTTAGAAATAATGGAAAGTATGAGTCCATAAGGTCTATTATCCAATTACGTTGGTAACCTCTTCAGGCTCAAAAAAAGTTCTGTCCCACATATCCATGTTCTTGGCGAACGAATGTATGAGAATTCTTGCGATTACTCTGAGTTTAGGTTTTAAAAGCTCTCAGATTAATTTATGGTAGCGCAGTAAAGGCCATATTAATCCTTTTTGCTAGAGTTCCTAAAGTTCATTTTAAGATCATTTAAGGTTTAGAACTCGATGTTTTCTCAAATAGCTTACGGCATTTTCACATAGCTCTTGTAGCTTTAGAGGTTATAAATGCAAAGTATAAATTGTACGTAAGTTTTTTGTCAAGAATAACTTTGGGGTATTTTACCTCTTTTGAGAATTAAAATGTCTTTTTTTATAACAAGAGGTTGAATTATTGATTTACATTGTTGTTAAAAGTTATTCGGATTAAGGTAGTTTGCATATAGTCTAATAGCACAGTATGACGTACAGAAATGTATCCTGTATACGATTTGTCTCTAGCGAGTTATAAATTTTTTTGGTAATTTTAAAATTTTCATTGTAAATTCAAACCTTTCATTATCTTGTTAGATATTTTTATGCATTTAAATTTTTACAATAATTACCTGGTTATTAAAAATAATTGCAAAGACAATAAGAGTTTTCAAAAAATGGTTTGATTTCGGGAGAAGGCTGAAGAAGAAATATATTAGGACAAATTCCAGAATATATGAAAAATTTGAAAATCAAAAAAAATATCAAGAAAAATTAAAGAAAAACAAGATAGAAGATTAAGACAATCAACAAAAAAATAGGAAAGAGCAGTGTTAAAACAAAAGGTATGATAATCAAATCCATAAATGCAAAGTCAGCAATTAATTTATCAGAAAAAACTAGAAAAAGCTCTGACAGTTGTGTTTACAACATCTATCTTAATGAAATAATTTAGTTCCATTGTCTACAACTTTGGTCTTATAACTTTGTATAATTTTATCATTGTTTTATCGATAAATTTTCATTAATATTCTAATCAGATTGATAACGTATTCAAGTTGCCTTTTTAACCGGACGCCTTAGATACTAAGTGTCCGGAGCGATACATGATTGGATTTAACTATGATCAAAACAATACGTTGTGACTCATAACTTTAATGGATTTACCACCATTATTTAAGCGTATTTACTTTCAATATTAAAATAGTTTACAATAAGTAAATTATAACGATTTTCCTTTATGGAGTGCAACATTATATGAATATTTATTGGTAATGGTCGATGATATTCTTATGATATTCTTATTTATAAGGAGGAATTAATAAAAGTGTTTAAAACAAAAACGATTAATAGACGCCGCTATTTAATATTTAGTAGTTAATTAAGGCTACAATGTTACTGCCAAATTTTACACAAAATTTATTTTGAACTTTTTTTATACTTGTACTTACTATAACTACATTGCAATGAAATAATGGATAACGTCGGAAAAACAGCGATCGGACGATAGTTGGAAGCTTGGTCCCTATCCCCTCCCTTGTATAAAGGTATTATTGTTGCCATCTTGAGGCAGTTGGGGAAGGTTCCAAGTTGAAATGATTTGTTTATTAAGGCAGTGAAAGAGTACAGTGTACATTCCGAAAGGTTAGAGAACATTTTCAGGGTAAGACCATCTGACCCAGATGATGATTTATTTTTGATGTCGTCGATTGCACTGCATAGCTCTGTTTTCTTCACGGGTGTAAGGAAGAAACTGTGTGCATTCAACCTGGTACCAGAAAGGTACAAGAGTGGGTCACTAAGTTCTTTGCCACATTCACAAAATAATTATTCAGACTGTCCGGAGAAGCAGAGGTTGAAATGGCAGAATGGGATTTATTCCTCAGATCATTGACAATAGACCACGTATCCTTGGCAACATTATTGGAGTTTGTCAGTTTATTTTTATAATATTCATCCTTGGCACCTTTTATAGTTTTTTTATAAATTTTCCTGCATTTTTTCACGTAATTATGAAAGAGGGGATTCGTCGTGAATTTTTTAAGGTGAGATAATGAGCGCATATTCTTTGCAGATATCCTTAAGCCTTTGGTAGACCAAGGTTTATGTTTTTTTATTTTAATTTTTCTAATGGGAAAAGCTTTGTCCACCAGCCCAGACAGTTTGTTTATAAATAAAGAAAATGACGAATTAATGTCTTCAAGGTGGCACTTCCAGTCAGTTGATGAACATAACTGCTTGAAATTGGAAAAATTCTTTCTTGAAAAAATTCGATCTAATTTGTAAGAGGGAACTCTACGCTTAGAATTTACAGGAAAACTTGTTAATACTGCTTCATGATCTGAGAAACCTGAATTAAGTACCGAACAGTCTACAGAGTCCGGATCAAATGTTGACACTAGATAGTCTATTATACTGAAACTGGTTTTTGTTATTCTAGTTGGAGAGTTAACATGCATCTTCATACCAAGTGAGTTAAATATAGATAGAAGAGAATCTTGAGCAACACACACACACTGGAAAAGTTAACATTAAAGTCACCACACAAAATCAATTTACTGTTAAGAAGAAGTGATTCAAGCAAGCTCAGTAGTTTATGACAAAACATAGGCAAATTCGCGTCAGGGGTTCTATAAATACAGACTATATATAAAGATTGTAAATACCACTATAAACTATAGAAAATTCAAATAATTTCTCAGTTAGTAAGTTGTTAAACTTAGTCACTGCTGTAAAGTTATTTTTAGTGGACATTATTATAGTTCCTCCATGGGATATATTCTTTCTGCTATACGTTGATATTGTAGTATAGTTTTTAAGGAATACTGGCTCATCCGCATTTAGCCAATGTTCTGTTATAGCAATAATTTCGGGAAAATTCAGTTGTTCTAAAAGTAAAAATAAATCATCAGTTTTGTTTCTTAGAGATTGAATATTAATAAGAAATATGCTGAGCTTGCTATCGTTCACTGATTCAGAGTGTGCTTGATACTCTGAACGCGTCAATTTTTGTACAAATTTGAACAGCTTCCACTAGGCGAGCCACTAGAAAAATACTTGTTGTGGCTTTCTCTACTCCTCTGCAGTTGCTGGACTTTCTCCGAAGAGAAATATGACTTGAAGGCAGAGAGATCCACCTCAACTTCCGCCTACCCGATACCATATGCATTGTGGAAACGAAAATATAACTTACGCAGGGAATCCACGTCTCCAGGAAGGCCCTCCGATGCTAGCGACAGTTTGACACTTGTCGCAGTGTACCCCTCTAAGCAAACATTGGATGGCTGCTCATGAAGATATGCTAGATACAGCCTAAGAGGTTTCAATATTGAGGGATCTCTTAATCTAGCCAGCAAGTAACGATCATCAGCATCAGCAGAGTCCCGCGACAAACGCACTATGGGTGGAGCCATAGGGTCCAAGTTTAGTCCACCACCGTTCCTCACACTTATCTCTATGCTGATCGCAACCTTTTGCTGGATAGCTTGGTTTTTGCATGTCGCAATGGCCTCTTTATTAGAGCCGATGGTGATTGTTGCTGTTTTTAAGTTTTCACCCAGTGGCGAGGTTTGTACCTTCGCTGAAACAGTCTCCGAATGCTGATGACTTGCAGATGAAGGACTTGAGGTTAAGGTAAATGTGTTAGGTAAGTAAGATTCCATTTCCATACTTTCTGAAGGTGTTGCAGATCCTATTATTGTGCCCAGTGGCCATGTGCTGAAGTTTTTGAGAATTACTAGATGCTTTTTGTTTTTTATACCGATTTTAAAGTCAAGAAGTGGGCTGTTGATTTTTGTTAGCAATGGAAAACAGCGTATGAATTCTGTGGTTTTAAGCTTCTCCTTAACATAGTGGGCGAGCTGGCTGGTAGTGTATGGGGATGGAATTCCTGAAACATTTAGGTAATGCCATTCAGCAGCTGATCCGTTCTTTGGAGGCGGGGGCGTAGTAACTTTAACAGGAGTTGTGTCTTTCACTTGCGGGCAATCAGATCCAGATTTATATATATATATATATATATATATATATATATATATATATATATATATATATATATATATATATATATATATATATATAAATATGGTTAAAAATCCCTTACCTGGGAGGCCAATACAAGAGACTAATTGAATAGTAACTGAGTATATAAAATTGTTCTCCCAAATTTATTAGTTTTTAACCATAATTCTGAAGTTCATTCCCATGAGAAATGCAATTAATTTAATAAAAAAAAATCGAAAAGAGGTTGACCTTAAAGGCCATCCTTGCAACTTCCCGCTAATTTTAACCGCAAAGCTATAGTAACGTAGCTTGACTTTTTTGAGTTTTTTTTGTAATTTTAAAAATCATAACTTTTTAAGACGGCATTCTTTGATGGCACACACACACACACACACAGAATTGAAGCAGTGGTCGATCCAATCTTGGCGGACAATCAGTATGGGTTTCGGAAAGGACGATCAACTCTGGACACGATCAACCTGGTTGTTAATACGGCCAAGGACGCAATCGCAGGAACCAGATGGAAGGGTGGTACAAAGAAGTATTGTCTGGTGGCGACTCTAGACATCAGAAACGCCTTTAACTCCGCCAATTGGAATTTCATTATGCAGGCACTCCAAGAAAAGAATGTACCAGAATACCTTCTTTAGATTGCAGCAAGCTACTTCAAAAACAGGGTCCTGAAGTATGACACAAAGAACGGTCCGAGGGAGTATGATATTACTGGAGGAGTACCACAAGGTTCAGTTCTTGGCTCACTCCTGTGGAATATTATGTACTATACAGATGACGTAGCCGTAGTAATCGCTGCCAAATATCTTGACGAGATTAACTATATGTTTAAAGTCACCTTCGAGCGCGTTAAACAGTGTATGGACAGAGTAAACCTGCAACTAGCTCAACACAAGACCGAGGCAGTGCTTATTACCAGCAGGAAGAAAGTGGAAACAATTAAGCTGAAAGTTAGAGGACAAGAAATTACATCGCCACCATTTATCCGATATCTGGAAGTGATGATTGATGCCCGATTTAATTTTAAACAGCAAGTCGAACACGTCAGTTCGAAAGCGTCAGAAGTGAGAGCTAGCTTGGCACGACTGATGCCTAATGTCGGTTAACCAAAGCAAAGCAGGAGGCTACTGTTATCATCAGTAGTCACATCGGTGCTCACTTATGGAATATGTATTTGGGCCGACGTTCTCGAGACGCAAGAATCGTGGAGAAAAGCTGGACCAGTATACCGTCTGAGTGCCTTAAGAGTAGCCAGCGCCTTCCGCACAATATCTAAAGAAGCAGTGTGTGTCATTTCCGGAACTCTGCCTCTTAGAGTCCTAGCCGAGGAAAAACAAAATCTTTACCACCGAAAGAGGTCAACCACACTGAGCAGCTTCGAATTGAAGAGCGACAGAATAGTATCTGTCAATGGTAACTCCAGTGGGACACTGCAGCTAAGGGCTTATACCAAAGATTAATGTTTGGCCGAATCGAAAATTCTCACAAAGAAAATCCAACCAGGGTACAAGCCATGTTGACAAGTGAAGCTGCCTGGAACGCTACAAGTACCTTCACTACAGAAGTTCTCACCGAGCTGCGTTTCATCGAGAGAAAGAGATCAGAAGACCGAACCTAGAAGGAAAGTAGAAATAAAACCCTAGCTACCAGAAGAAAGAGCAGCAGCTAATTCCTTCCCCTGCGAAGTAATGCCTAGACGGCAGTTTCTGTGGGGCATCAGAGGATAGAAGAATTAAAATCGCTTTGCAGTCTTTTCTTAAAGATATATGATTTCACAGATTAAAATTCGTTAAATTTATTCAACAAAAAACAAAGACATGTAAATATAAGTATTAAAGTTAACAGATTGGTGTATATATTTAAATTTTTGTACTATTCTTAGCTTTCAAAAGGTTATTATCATTAATACTTTGCAGACTCTGGGCTTCCTACTACGTTTTATGATAAAATTATCTTACCGTACATATTAAAATAAATTTTAATTAATAAACCTTATATAGTTATCAGTAATTACTTAGCTTATAACGACAGACAAATTATTTGGAAATTTTTATGCTCAAAAAATAAAAAATGGGTTTAAACAATAATATTGATCGAAAAATAAACAGAATGGATTGTATATATAAAAAAAGCGTTTTTATAATTAATACACACACCGCAATGGTCTCAATATTTGTTGTGTAGCTATTAAAGTTGTTGATATGTTCAATAAAATATTTTATTATTTATATTAGGTTATTAGAAGTTATAGTTCAAAATAACTGGCGTAGAAATTGTTTGCCATCCTGGGTATACGGTTATTTTGCAAAAAAAAAATTGCAAAACCAGAACAGAAAAATCAAGGATAAGATTCAACATTTTAACTTTTTTGTAAATTCTTTGATATTTCGGTATCATACAATACAGGATAGACTATTTTCCAGCATAACCAAAATCATTTAACTCACGATTCAATGTTACGAACTGTTGGACCGTTTGAACGTAAAGCTTGTCAAATTTATGTTGCGGTAGCCTTGCAAACATCGCAAAGCATTATTTTGCATCTGTGGTCGCGCTTTTGTGAGTGAGGTGGTGTTTCTGAAAGACATCTGGTTCCTTCGCGTATTCCTAGTCTAGCACAAACCATTTTATTATCATATGGTTCGCCGCAACTCTCAAATAACACCTAGGTACTTAGGTAATAAGTCGCTTTCAAGATGGTCATAATATTTAAATATCACAACGTAACATCAGAGACAGATTACACGAAAGTGTTTTAATAGGTAGACGCCTGCTAAGATGTAAACCTTTATTAAGAGGAAATCGCACACTTTAATTAATTTTGGTTAACGAACATATAGACTGGACAAAAACTCAATGGGCCACAGTTTTATTTGCAGATGAATCTCGATTTGGTTTTTATCCAGATTCACGTAGGATAAGAGAATACATAAAAAATAGCGCAGTGTTGGTTCTTTAAAAGATTTTGTTAAAGAATTTTACCATTGAACCATATATCAAACATATCCTAAATCCTGGTGAAAAAGCAGAGTTGGTGGACCCAGTTTTATTTTAATGCACGATAATGCACGCTCACATGTCGCCAGAACAGTAAGACATTTTTTAGATGTTTTGCCATGCTTTTGCCGGGCAGATGTATATTGCAGCGGCTTAATCCCTGTAATTACTGGGTTCACAGGTAGTACCTTTATCAGTATGAAGATTGCAGCGGACACCAAAAATGGAAATTCCAGGTACCTGGTAATTACAGGGATAATTGACCTGCCCTCTATCAACTATAAATCTGTGATTTTCATGAATTTAGTCAAATTAGTGAAAGTTAGTTGAACGATAAATTTGTAAAAATGAAAGAAATTAAAATTATTGAAAGTGAGCGTGGCAGAAAGTTGCTTTTAATTGAAAGTTTTAAATACTATAAGAAAGAAGTATTAAAGTCTTCTTTAGAAGAAAAATGGACATGTACTGTTCGGGGTTGTAATGCAAAAGTATACATCATTTTTACGGAATCAGTCCCATCAATCACCAGTGAAGATGGAGTACATACTCATGATGTGGACAAAAGAAAACTCCAAAAGCAATTGCTTTGAGCAACTTGCAAAAGAAAAGCTGATAAAGAACTATTCACAGCTCTTGCAAAATTGTGCCGTTACATGTTGGCTAAAATACCCAAAGAAGAGAGTGATTTGTTACAAACATCTGACATTGCAATCGTGAAACGTTTCATTTACGATGTTCGACGAAAAAAATTTCCTGTTCTGCCCAAATCTGCAGAAGATGTTCATCTTAGAGTGAAAGAGGGAAACTATACAACTAATTATGGAGAGAACTTTGTTATTGTCAATGACATCGTAAATAATGTGATAGTGTTCAGTTGTGCAACAAACTTGAAATTTTTGTGCGAATGTGAATCGGTTTTCATAGACGGCACGTTTTCGTATTGTACGCAGTTCTTTAAACAGTTATTTACACTTCATGGTTATAGAAACGGACATTATGTTCCTTTAGTGTTTTGTATTTTGCAGAACAAAAATGCAAATTCATACGAATTATGCTTACACAAAATCATTTACGAATGTAAAAAAAATAACCTGACATTTAAGCCTTCTAAAATTGTAATCGATTTCGAGCAATCGATTCATTGCGCTGTTGGCAATGTGTGGCCAGAGGCGATCATCATAGGATGCCGCTTTCATCTCAGCCAGTCCTGGTGGCGAAAAATTCAAAATGTGGGATTAGCTACAGAGTTCAAAAGTGCGACGGATATAGGTAAATTTTTAAAATACACATTCGGACTACAATACCTATAACCCTCTGAAGTGGGTGATGCTCTAGTTTTCGACCTAGAAGAAATTCAACCATTACATGATGAACGCGTTAAACGCTTCGTTAATTATTTGGTGGATACATATATTGCTGAAGATTCTACGTTTCCACCTGATATATGGGCATCACCGACAAGTGACATGTGCAGGGACAACAAACGCTTGCGAATCGTTTCATTCGCATTTTAATAAATCGTTTAACTCGGCTCATCCAAATTTCTACGTATTTATACAAACACTACTCGAGTACCAAACCGAAACATACATAAAAATAAGAAGCTCAAATTCACACAAATTTTTGCATATAAAAACAAAAATATTGATAGATTAACTTTCCTGAAACAAATATGTAATTATTTTGGTAATTTTCCATGAAAACCATCATATGTAATTGTGTATAGTAATAAACGTAGTGTACTGTATTCAATTTGTTTCATTTCATTCTTACTTCGATTATGTGAAATAAAGTTATTAAGTATTTGTGTAGGTATAAACCGCTGCAATCTTCATACCATCTGCAACCCTACCTGCCTCACACCCGCTGCAATATACATAGGTCTATCAGGTATCCGCTGCAATCTACAATCGCCGGCTTTTGCCTGCTTAGTCACCAGATCTAAAACCGATAGAGCATGCATGGGATATGCTTTCACAAAAAAAATTTTGGGAACAAAAGCAGATTGAAAATCGAAACCAACTTTTAGCAATAGGAAGTAATGTGTGAAGCATCCTACCGCTAATTTAATTTTTTTAAATATAAATAGAAGATGTCGTGCGGTACTTATCGCAAGAGGAGGTCGCATTTTTAATTATAAGTTAATGTATAGTAAAGGAAACAACTAATTTTTTGTTTTAATTTTTAATTTGTTTGAAAATGTTCGTACGCTACTGTATATTTTAAGTTTTTTCAGACAATATACAAACAAGATAATATTAAATGACATTAAAGAGAAATTGAAAAAATCTCGCATCTAGCAGGACTCGAACATGTATATTGTTGACATTTAAAATTTTCAGCAAAAAAAGTTAAGTAGTCAATGTTAAGGATAATATTCTTCTTTATTTTTACAATTTTTAGTGTATTTAATAATATCGCTTAACCGTTTGAAAGTGTGTATAGTAAAAGATTTATCACACTATAATTTTTTATACTACTGCTAACTAACCCAAAATATGAACTATAACCTCTTAGTATCTACAACAATACAAAACTGCTTAGTTTGGTATATAAACGATTAATAATTATTTGTTAAATAAACCCACTCTAATCCCACACGTACTAACATTAATTTTAATGAGATCATCTCGACAAAATATAGATTCATTCTTAAATGTAACCATTCAAGGTTTGATCCATTTTTTTCACCCACTTATCTCATCAAACGTATTTTTTCTCTACGAGATGTGGGTGCCCGTTGCCTGAAACAATAGATGGGCTAATCACGAATTCTGAAACAAAAGAGGTAATTTTGAAAGCAAGGTCATTTTGCTTCTGATTATGAGGCAAATTGCATGCTTTTTTATTAATATGAAGTAAATTTTCTATAAGGCGTAAGGTAGGTATACCTCAAGGTCAAATTGAAAAAAAATATGTCAAAAGTCTGAAATATCAACTATAATAAAATGCCTATTATAATATTGTATGTTACTTAAAATATTTGTCTTAATGATACATCTTTCATTACTTTGTAAAAAGCTTAATCTAATCGAAGAATTAAAGCTTTATGATTCAAGTCGTTGGTCGTTTATAAACCTACTCAAATTTCGTATTGACTCGTAGGTACTATATGAAACTACAGAATTGTTTTGTCTATCACATTTTTAATTTTAATGTTGAAATTAGTAAACATTTTGCGACAAAACTTACTTATTTTGTACTTCTGTGTAGAGAAGGTTTGGTATTGAAGTATAATGTGTGCAACTATATCCTTATATCAGTAAATGGAAGATTCACTTCAACTTGAATTCAATAGTAATCAATTTTAACTAAAGATTAGAAAGTGGAGTACATTCTACTTAACCAATTTAAACATTATTGTACAAAACAATGCAGTGTGGCATCAGATCATGATTGTTAACGTTGGAAATTGTAAACCTTTTGTAATTAAAGTTACTTTTTTGTACTTCTGTGTACAGAAGGTTTTTTATTAAAGTGAAATGTATGCAACTATATCATCGTATCAGTAATTTCAACAGTGAGCGATTTGAAGTAAAGACTAGAAAATGAAGTACCTTTTCACCTAACCAATTCAAACGGAAGACTCTAGCGTTTTAAATATATTTTACTTGGAAGAACATAGCAAAACGTTATTTATATTTTTCCTGGAATACATTATGAATATTGCTGTGTACTACAAAAGGGTCCCAAACAGTTGTTTGTCCCTGATATCTGCAGCACAAAAGTTTCCTTCACTGGAGGCATGTGTGGCTATTATAACATATTAATTCGCTGTTACTGAGTGGCAATCCACAAACTTTTTATTAAAGGCAAGTAATTTAAAGTTATTGTATGTAACATTTTGTTCTAAAAATTCACAGTTCTAAATAATTATTTGACAGGACCTCAAAAAAAGGAAAAAATATATATTCTTTTTTTACCACTGAAATCAATATGATGGATAATGAAAGCTTTTGTAGAAGCAATATTAATCTCACTGAAACGGTGAAAAAGGTTTGCTGATATTTTCTATAGATGTCAATTGAAGTAACTAGTATATGTCAATTATATGGCTGTTATATTTTTATAATATTCGCTACAGTATCATCTTAGGTAGGTTGTGCCTGTACTGGTAGTTTGCTTAACTTTTTTAACAGGAGCTTTTGTTTAAGTAATATTGTACCGTTGTTATACAGTTGTGCAGATAATTACTAAAAACCAAAAGTTTAATTTCGATGATCTGTAACGAGAATTAGACCCTCTTTCTGGGGTTCCTCCATGGCGATAGGACTCCTGTGTGAGCGTTCGTTGTTTGTGTTTTTTGACACATGTTTTCCTACCATCCTTTGCTCCCAAGTACCAAACACTTTTGCTAGCAAAGAGCAACACCTTACTTGGTTATGCCGCACTGATGACGGCTAATGAGCCAGAAACATGCATGTCTGCGGTTACCATTCCTACTTGTAACCTATGATCCTTGTTGCGTACATTGCCCGTTATCCTTCTTTTTTTTTATATTGATGCGCGTTTTCTTGGCACTTTGTTTGGCACTTTGTTTGTTTCATGTCCTGGGCTAGAACGACTCAAACACAATGAGTCCGTTTCGCCAACGTGGCGACGCTGGTTGCCAGCCGAAAACCCATTGGCATAGCTGGCCGAAAGCACACAATGGCGATAGGACTCCTGTGTGAGCGCTCGTTGTTTTTGTGTTTTTTGTGTTTCTTGACACATGTTTTCCCAACATTCGTTGCTCCCAAGTACCCAACACTTTTGCTAGCCAAGTGCAATACTCTTCTTGGTTATGCCGCACTGATGACGGCTAATGAGCCAGAAACATGCCTGTCTGCGGTTACCATTCCTACTTGTAACCTATGATCCTTGTTGCGTACATTGCCCGTTATCCTTCTTTTTTTTTTATATTGATGCGCGTTTTCTTGGCACTTTGTTTATATATATATATATATATATATATATATATATATATATATATTTGTTATGATGTAGTGTTTCACGGATGGTAGAATGAACAGTAGTGGTGTTCCAGGTTTCAATCCGTTGGTTGTTTGTGTCTTCACGACGTTTCGCCAACATCTCAGCTGGCATTTTCAAGTGATGCTTCCTTTGCGGCTGCTAAACTTGGAACTTCCAAGTTTAGCAGCCGCAAAGGAAGCATCACTTGAAAATGCCAGCTGAGATGTTGGCGAAACGTCGTGAAGACACAAACAACCAACGGATTGAAACCCGGAACACCACTACTGTTCATATATATATATATATATATATATATATATATATATATATATATATATATATATATATATATATATATATATATATATATATATATATATAAAACAAAGGGGGACAACGGGCATGCAACGCAACAAAGGATCATGGTTACAAGTAGGAATGGTAACCGCAGACATGCATGTTTCTGGCTCATTAGCCGTCATCAGTGCGTCATAACCAAGTAGGGCATTGCACTTGGCTAGCAAAAGTGTTGGGTACTTGGGAGCAAAGGATGTTGGGGAAACATGTGTAAAGAAACACAAAAACAACGAACGCTCACACAGGAGTCCTATCGCCATTTTGTGCTTTCGGCCAGCTGTGCCAATGGGTTTTCGGCTAGCAACTAGCGTCGCCACGTTGGCGAAACAGACTCACTGTGATTGAGTCGTTCTAAGCCCAGGAGATGAAATAAACAAGGTGCCAAGAAAACGCGTATTATAACAAACAAAGGGGGACAACGGGCATGCAACGCAACAAAGGATCATGGTTACAAGCAGGAATGGTAACCGCAGACATGCATGTTTCTGGCTCATTAGCCGTCATCAGTGCGGCATAACCAAGTAGGGCATTGCACTTGGCTAGCAAAAGTGTTGGGTACTTGGGAGCAAAGGATGTTGGGGAAACATGTGTAAAGAAACACAAAAACAACGAAAGCTCACACAGGAGTCCTATCGCCATTTTGTGCTTTCGGCCAGCTGTGCCAATGGGTTTTCGGCTAGCAACTAGCGTCGCCACGTTGGCGAAACGGACTCACTGTGATTCAGTCGTTCTAAGCCATATATATATATATATATATAAACCACGATGTAAGAGATGTCAATAATAAATCCAGTTTTAAACTGGATTGGTGTTTGGTTAGATTTTCTAACTCAAGACACCGGTAGATGCTGCGACATAGGAGTATAAGGATATTATCCTTCTTTTTTTTTATATTGATGCGCGTTTTCTTGGCACTTTGTTTATATATATAAACAAAGTGCCAAGAAAATGCGTATTAATATAAACAAAAGGGGAAAATTATTGGGCATGTACGCAAAAAGGATCAATAAGGCCACGAGTAGGAATGGTAACCGCAGACATGCATGTTTCTGGCTCACTAGCCGTCATCAGTGCGGCATAACCAAGTAGAGTATTGCACTTGGCTAGCAAAAGTGTTGGGTACTTGGCTAATGAGCCAGAAACATGCATGTCTGCGGTTACCATTCCTACTCGTGGCCTTATTGATACTTTTTGCGTACATGTCCAATAATTTTCCCCTTTTGTTTATATTAATACGCATTTTCTTGGCACTTTGTTTATATATATATATATATATATATATATATATATATATATATATATATATATATATATATATATGTAGTAATTTCGACCGAACAATTATAATAAAACAAAGATTAAAATTTTCGGGTATGCGGGCTGTTTAAATAAAATCTTAAATTATCTTAAAACTCAATATTTCGCTGTTTATTTGACAGCATCATCAGGAGTAAACTACAAAGAAAATATTATGTAGGTACTAAGAACAATAACAAATTAAAACGTATGACTTACAGAAGTTAAAAGATTTCAAGTTGACATTAAATTAAAATAATTAAAAAAAAGTCATATCACGTTCAAAACAGTAATCAAATAAAAAAAATAGATATATACACATATACACATATATACACACATATACATACATATATACACATATATACATATATACATACATACACATACATACATACATACATACATACATACATATATATATACACATATATACACATATACATACATACACATACACACACACATATATGTATATATACTGTACAAAAAGTAATGATAAAATGTTATAGATCATAAATTTATTAATAAGGTTAATTGTTTATTAAGGTCTACTGATATTTTTACAAGAAGTTATATTTATTTTGTCCAATAAATTGCAGTAAATGTTGCTTAACTGTCCGGTGTCTGTTTTGTAATTTAAAGTATTTTTGTTTTTGTTTATGTATCACATAAACAAAAACAAAAATACTTTAAATTACAAAACAGACACCGGACAGTTAAGCAACATTTACTGCAATTTATTGGACAAAATAAATATAACTTCTTGTAAAAATATCAGTAGACCTTAATAAACAATTAACCTTATTAATAAATTTATGATCTATAACATTTTATCATTACTTTTTGTACAGTATATATACATATATGTGTGTGTGTATGTGTATGTATGTATATGTGTATATATGTGTATATATATATGTATGTATGTATGTATGTATGTATGTATGTGTATGTATGTATATATGTATATATGTGTATATATGTATGTATATGTGTGTATATATGTGTATATGTGTATATATCTATTTTTTTTATTTGATTACTGTTTTGAACGTGATATGACTTTTTTTTAATTATTTTAATTTAATGTCAACTTGTAATCTTTTAACTTCTGTAAGTCATACGTTTTAATTTGTTATTGTTCTTAGTACCTACATAATATTTTCTTTGTAGTTTACTCCTGATGATGCTGTCAAATAAACAGCAAAATATTGAGTTTTAAGATAATTTAAGATTTTATTTAAACAGACCGCATACCCGAAAATTTTAATCTTTGTTTTATATATATATATATATATATATATATATATATATATATATATATATATATATATATATATATATTATATATTTCTCGTTTTCGTTAAAATAATTTTTTTATTTTAATATATCTTTAAGGAATTTTTTTAATAAATTAGTACCTGTTATTAAACACTTCAATAAAATGTATATTTCTTACTAATTCTTGACCTTTCTAAGAACTCAAAAAGCAATGTAAAAAACTAAATGAGATCATTTTATTTTAATCTAATATAATATATTTATAAAAATTCAATAAACTATTATTATCGTTGTTGCATTATGACTCACTATATAATTAATTAACCTGCAATACTTTTATAAAAAAAACGATTTTAACTAAAACACTCTGAATGACGTAGGTAGTGGAATTATTTGTAGCCTAAAATTCTTAATTAAAGTACTATTCTAAATATAAATGTAAAGATTGGGATCTTGAATTCTGAGTTTATTTTATTTTGGAGTACCTACTCTGTATGTTAACTAATAAAAAGACCAAGCCTATATTTTGCATGCTAAAGAAATAAATAATAAAATTTTCATATCGCAGCCGCAATTAAAATTATAATGGCTTCTGAAAATTGTCTAAAGAGAAAATATTTAGGCCAGAAAAACAGCTGACACGAATCCGAGGATTTTAAAAGAAAACTTTAACAAAAGGATAATGACCGGGTTAATATTATATGATACCACAAAAAGTTGTTTAAAATGTAGAGCGCTACGCTACCCATTTTTGGGCACAACCATTACCCTATAAGGTAAACGGTCGCAGGGCATGATTTAATGCCCGGACATGGCGTGATTAATATACTGGTTGTAATTTTTAAAAGACCTCACACCGTTTCTGAATTGTTTAACACTTGTCTTAAAAAATATTAACACTCTAATAATTATTTTGATACATCACGATAAATATAATTTAAAATAAGACCAGTATCAAAATGTTTGATACAAAATTCATTAAATACCAGATACCAAATAAAGATTGGCTTCAATAACGAAAACGCTAGCAGCTTTGTACCTAAATGTATTATTTCTTATTATGCTATACTAAAAACGTTTAGTATCAGAGTTAGTTTGTTTTCTTTGTTTCAATTTTTATGTAGTTTAGATTACTTTGCTTCAATAGTCAAAAAAAGTATCTAATAAAAGGGAATGCAACAATTTTTTGTCTTTTTCGAATGTAAATGAAATAATCTTTAAATTTTTGCAAACAGTCTATAAACGTAAAAAAGTTATAAAGGTTCAAGAATTCAACAAAATCTGTTAAAAAATCAACATTCAGAGTTTTTATTACAAATATTATATTATTTTTATATTTGCAGAAGCAAAAAAATTATCTAATAAAAGGGAATCAAAGATATTTGGATATGCAAAAAAAATTTTAAAATGACGAAATAAAATTTACGGTAAAAAAGAAAATTTTAGAAAAAACAGCACACATTTTATTGAATCCAAATAATTGTATATTTAATTTTACCATGGATATATCTCGGTTTTAGCTAACTATTTTAAATAAAGAGCGACTTAAAAATTTATGTATGTATCTATTGAAACAAAAAGAAAATTTAAAAACCGTAATATTGAAAGTAGAGTTATATAATTTTGGACTTTTTATTCATTTACTAATTTTTAAAAATAACTACAACCGATTTTGTTATTAAAAACCTAGATTAACCTTATATAATTTTTTATATTTATTTAACTTAGGTAAGCTGCTTTTGACAAATTTTACATATTTATCAAGATTAGTAAAATAAGATAAGGCCATTTTTGGAACGAAGGCTAGCCGAAAAAAATTCAGACCAAAATTTGTCACGACACGACACGACACACGCATGTTTGTCTGTCTGTCTGTCTCTCTCTCTCTCTCTCTCTCTTTCTCTCTCTGATAGATAGATATACCTATCTTTATTTAAATGGGAAACCCTAATATACATAAATAAATACTAATAAAAGTACAATTAAAAAGACACTTATTTAATTTAAAAGAAAATACTGAAGAAAAAAATAAGTACCTATAATAGTATTATATTTTATTTCATCCTGTTTTTATAAATTAATTAATTCATAAACATTTTAAAAATGGTTCGTAACTTGACTAGTTACGTCAAATTACCTTAACTGTCAGTTACTGTCAAATATTTTAAAATTTTGTATTAATTGATAATTCCTGTTTTAAATTAAAATAAAAAGTAATTCTAGGTACATGTATGTCATCTGAACCTCTGGCATTGTATGAATGGACACTTTTGTTAAAAGAAACGAACTGTTGAAAATATTCAGGTGATAATGAATTTACTATTTTCTATTTTGCTTTGAACAGTGTAGTGTCGTGACTTTGTTAAGTTTATACAGGTTCTTTGGAGATAATAAATAATACAATATAATATCAATAATGAATCCTGACAGCGTTTCTGTTCTGCACAAGTTCCGGACATTGCTGATGGATTTAGGTAAGAAGAGATTTAATACAGACAATAATAAATGCTTATGTATGTATAAACACTGTGTTGTGTTTACAAATTACAATTCCTATACTAATTAATCGAAAGGAACTTCGTTCCATCCGGGTGTCCCTTGACACCTCTCCCTTTTTTTTGAACATATTTTTTTATTTTTTATTTTAGTATGAAAAGTACTCTAAATAATAACAAAAAATGGATACCAAATTGTTCTTATTATTCTTAGATTGCCTAAAGAGTCACAACAAGCTCACCCAAGTTGTTTGGATCAAGTACACGTGTTTAATGACGACTCATAAAATTTCAAATAAATTAAGCTCCAAGATTGTAAGCTGGCCAGTTTATACGCACAATATTCACCTTTTGTAATTATACATTGACAATCCTAACAAGGTGTAAACGCTCATAATTATCCATAAAAATAAAAAAGAGTTTCATGAACAGAGTAAAAAGAACCACATATTTATTATTAAGTATATTTCCTTTCGTTATAGAACCTCTATTCACAATAACCAGTTCAATACGGTCTTTTGTAACTTATAGCAGCTTAAACTTTAACCGAGCATCCTCGTGAATTTCCTCAATGTTGAATTATGGCTCTACTTAACATCTCCAAATTTTTGCGCAGCTATTCGGGGATCTGGTTTTACCTAAAACCAATACATGTCAGCATCATTCCAGTTTTCATGTTTTCGTCCACATGCACCATGTTGTGAATGATACTAAACATAGGGCTTGTTTTCGGTATAATGAAATATCTTCAACAAGTGTACGATGAATATTCATCTTCTTACACCTGCTTTTTTATTTAATTTTTTTTGTGATGTAATCTTAGCCTCTTAGTAAATTACCTATTTAATTAATATTTCATTCATTCATTTCATTCATTAATATTTGATTTATACGCGTGCATATAGAAAATTAGGTACATATGCCATATAAAAATTCGAGTTTTTAAAATTTTAAATAATAAAAAGTAAACAATGAATTATTTGTTTACATTTGTTCTATATTTTTATTTGGCTAGTTGAATGAAACAAAAGATTTTTAGTAAACTAAGAATTTTGTTTTTTTTCTTTCAAAGAATTTTTGAAATGTTGAATTAAGATATCCGACAGGAATTAAATTTGAGCTCTATCTAAATTATTAAAACGAGAGCTACCTTAGCATCTTCTTTTTATAAAAGATAAACTAGATTATGTTTAAACTACAAAACAGAATGGAAAAGATTTAGAACTTAGTTTATAAAAACTTAGCAGAAGTTCCCAAAAGAAATGATAGGGACTTGTTGCCAATATTTTCTTTGTAAAATTAATCTAAATTTCATTGTCTGCCTTTCCCCTTTAAATATAAAAATAATAAAATATTTGTTCTTATTGCATTATTTATTTGGTCATATTGGTTTTATTATTGTGAGATATTATGTTTAAGAGCTTTCTTTTAAACCTAAAATTGCCAAGTCCAACAATTAAACAATCAACAATAAGAATTTTGATTACAAATATTATATTAATTTTATATTTACAGAAGCAAAAAAAAGGAAATACCAAACGCAAAAACAACGTAAAGATTGGTCCTAATTAAATTATTTATTTTATTCCTAAAAAAAATGTTTTAAATGCTTGCTTGCCTGCGCGAAAAAGTAGCTTTAAAAAGCACTTAAACAGTAGTAATTTGTGTTGGGTCAGGATTTAACAAAATTAGGCAGCATATTAAAAAACATTCAAAAGATGACAAAAGTCCAGAATATTTCTTTATTATTCCCACCTTTCTAACAAAACAAGTTGATAAACATTAACGTGAGTAAGAACAAAATGCTAGCAATTCCAAACCTTAGAGTCATACTTGATACACAGAGAAATGTTCCACGAACAGAAATTTGCAACCAAAAACAACAATAAAAAATTTTATGCCTCAAGGAACGTAGACCTTTGTAATTTAAGCAAAGATAATCTTGCAATGTACAAGAGAGAATAATTTGGGGGCTTATTTATCTAAGCACTGAAAGTCAGGACGCGATAAGAGCCTTAAAGAACTCTAGAGTGATCTTCAGAGTAGTATTCGAGTGCCGACTAGAACTTGATGTTCTAACGGAACATAACAGTGTTAAACCAGTTTAGTAAGTGTGGGTACATAGAGAAATACAAGCAAATAACCAGGCTACTAAACTTGCAATATTCTACGATCCAGAATCCATACAAACATGTTTTATTAAAACTTAAATATTGCATAAAATAAGCAAAAAGCAGCTACGAGTCATTACAGAATTTCTTCTGGGCCATGCTCCGGTCAAAAGAGTTCTGCAAATTATGGGGCTCAATTGAAGAAGACAATTAATTCTTAGATGTTTCAAAGTGGTCCAACAAACATTGAACTCATTTTTTTAAATTGTAGAATTTAGTAGCAAGTAATTATAATAATAATAATAATAATAATAATAATCATAATACTAACAATAATAATACTCATAATAATAATAACAATAAGCCTCAATAAGCTGAGGTACGATTAGCAACCAGTGACTAGATCTCAGCAGTGGCTTCTGTAAAAAAAAATAGTGACGAGGATAATAATCAAAAACAAGTTACTAAAGATGTATTAAAAAACAGCTTTGTATTAAGTTCTTTTTAAAATTAGGTTATTGGTGTTTCCGAACAACACATACTTCTTTAATATTCTTGTAATTAACTGCTATTATAAATAATATAATTCTAAGCTGTGGGTCTGATCTAAAAAAATATTTATCAGACCTTCACCTGTCAACTATAATCAGTATCAAACATTTCTGTCGATGTAATCTACGAAAAATGAAAGTGATATCGAGATCACAATTGAGATGGTGAACTCGATAAAGGTATTGTTATGACAAAACTGACAAATGATGGTTAACTGAACGTTAACAAATGCGATATGGTGTCTTAAACATCTTCGATAGAAATAAACTACAGTAGATAAATTTTAAAAAAACTTTTAATATTAAATATTTTTTGCTGATCATGGGAACCGGATTAGCTACGGATAATATGTCGTAAATTGTGTGGTATAGTTTTTAGTGAAAATCCTCTCCAGTGAAAGGAGCAATTAATTATATTATAACATAACGTTGTACAAACGTTTAATTGGTCATGATAGAAAATACGTGCATCGACATACAATGCACTGTGTAATTTATTGTAAACAATATCGCTAAATAACCACAATGGAATGATCGTTAGACGAGGATAACTCAGGATCGCATGGATATGCCATTATTCAATAAATAGAGGTATCGCTGTGTTCGATTTGTATAGAAATTTCTATGTGAGTGTGTGTTATTTATAAAGGCGCAGTTATCACGTTTATGTCTTTTTGGTAGTACTTATTTAAATATAACATTTTCAAAATATTCTTATGTACTGAATTATTATGAGTCTCGTTGTTCTATAAAAAGTTATCAAGTATACCTTACTACTTTTTTGGTTTATTTTGTCATTATAAATTAATGTACGTATATAACGTTTATAAGAATGAAAAAAAATTGGAAAATCATCACCTAATAAGAGGAATTATCTGTTTTCCAAACAAGTGTTCTGTCAGCTGAACTACCAAAGCACTTTATGAGAAGTGAAAAAAACAGTATCTTCAATATATCTAGGGTATTACGGCTTTTACAAACCTCCAGATATTGTGCTTTCTTTTCCATACAAAGAGATAGATGACTCGCCGAAACTATGGGCATTTATCCTTCAAAACTTTGGTTGCATTTTGCTATTGTGTGCGATAATATAGAGACATACACCTCAGTTAAACTTACGGAATCCTTTAATGAAAATGAAAATAAATCGATCTAAAATACAAAATTAAAATCGGGGCATTCGTACCACGGCGGCATCTATGCCAGTTTTTCCTTATAAGCTCGTCTCCACTGCCGTGACAAAACAAGTAAGGCCGACTATTTGACCATTACCGATTCTTACCATATCGTGCAAATGGTCTACTTGTACAAACATTCGTCACTGGTGTTTTTTCGTAGTCTGTGAATAAAATCGCAACAAGTCAAAGGATTTCCCAGTGTAATGTACACTTGTCAAGTCTATACTGGTTTATATGTCTGTATGCAATCAAACGATGCGTGTAAACATTGTTCTTTTAGTTCGCTAACACTACTCATTTAGTATTTAGAAGCTAGTGGAAAAAGCTCGTAACAATGCAGAAGCCGCGATGACATTTTCAGGACAGCCACTTGTCATCGTAGTTACACTGGCGACAAAATAAATTGGCCGTCTTGTTAATTACATTATTATTGTTATTGTCGTCAAATGCACCACTCGTGAGAATCCTCACGTCGAATAATCTTGTAGCTCACTTTATTAATCTTTTCCAATTTATTTAATTTACATTCTCTTTTAACGCTCTCTTATATTGAAACAATGTAAAGCCATGCAGCAACCATATATCACTTTGCACTTTAAGAGGAACAACTTTACCAAAAAGGCAAATTATTTTGAATATAGTGTAGATAAGCCCCAATGAAAAGTTTTGTCAAATAAATAAGGCCTAATTAAATGATCTCTTATGGAACCGACCTGTAACTACATTTACAGAAAGTATGTAACTTAAAATTCATGATTTTGTTTTCTGTAAAATTATAGATTTAAGGCGGAAACATACTATCAAAACGTGACACGACGCCACGCCACCCGACGCATGTTAGTACCTCTCAATTCCATATATTTAATAGAGTTAGAAGCACATATACAACACGCTATGTGACCACACGCCGCAATATAAATATATGGACTAACATGCGTGGCGTCGTGTCACGTTTTAATAGTATGTTTCCGCCTTAAATGTCTTATAATTTTAAAACAAAAAATATTTGCTCAGTTATAAATGTTATACTTAAATTAGTAAAGAATGTTTTTATAAAATATGTATGTAGACAAAAATTGATATTGAAACACTTATGGGGACTTTTACACAATTTATTTACAAAATTGTTAAGATACACTGAACTCTGCTGGATAACGTCTAACTACTTGACAATACAATGAACTCTTGTGAATACTTGAACTTGAACTGACGTTAACTGCCCGTACATCCCCTTATATACAACTTTATTTAATCTAGTCAGTGTGTTTAGAAGTTTCTAGAATTTTTTAGAAACATTATTTAATTTAGTCAGTTGATTTTTAGAAACTTCTAAAAATCAACTGTCAATAACAATCTTTCAAATTAAGGTCCCTTCACGGTTATCCCGTTACACTGCCTCCTCCTTAGATTCATTCCTCCTGGAATGTTATTTCCTACATCGGAATCCCGCACACTCCCTGAGCCAGCCAAACCATCTTCTTGGAGTTGCTGCGCATCTTCACTGTGGTTTCCCTGGTAAGGCGCCAAACGATCATGATGGACCACGACGGGTTTCCCTCTGGGAATTTTTACGATCCGATAAATAACATCGTTAATCTTCTTCTTGATGGTGTAAGGAGCTTCCCAGTTCTTCTGTAATTTGGGACAAATACCTCGACGCCGTCGGGGGTTATAGAGCCAGACTAAATCTCCAACTTGGTAACTCTTTTCCATTGTCCGTGTGTCATAGTACCTCTTCATCCGATCACTAGATAATTGTAGTTTTCCACGCACCAGGTTGTGTATATTCTCCATTCGATTCTGAGGATCGACTACATATTGTTCACGGGCCACTTCTTTACCAGGTTTACAATCAAACATCAAGTAACATGGTAACCTCATTTCTCTACCGAACAGGACCTTCGCAGGCGTTTGGCCAGTTGATTCGTTAATGGCCGATCAAATTGCCATTAGAAATAGTGGAATATGTCGATCCCAATCCCTCTGACATTCTGACACCACTTTTGACAGATAGTTAGTTATAGTCCGGTTCATTCGTTCCACCATTCCATCAGACTGAGGGTGCATCGCTGTGGTTCTCGTTTTGTGGATGTCTAATCTTTGGCAAACTTCTTAAAACAGCTTGCTCTCAAAATTTCACCCTTGGTCTGAATGTAATTCTAGTGGTACCCCAAATCGGCTTACGAATTCTTCAACTAATATATCTGCTAAAGTGGTGGCTTCCTGATTGGGAGCTGCATAGGCTTCAACCCATTTAGTGAAGTAGTCCATGATAACAAAGATGTACTTGTATCCTACATCGCTCTGTGGAAGTGGACCCAATATATCTACTGCGATTCTTTCAAAAGGACTTCCAACCAGGTATTGCTGCATTTCCGCCTTCGGTTTTCGGTGCGGACCGTTACTGGCAGCACATGTAGTGCATTTACGACACCAATCTTTAACATCATTAGTGCAATTTACCCAGTAAAATCTATCTCGGATCTTTTGCAGCTTTTTCGTAATACCCAGATGTCCTCCAGAACTATGATTATGCATCTGTTTTAAAATTTCCGGTACAGCATTTCTTGGGACCACTATTTGTTTCCTTGTTTCTGTGCCCTCGAAATTTTCTACAAGTCTTTTAACGAGCCCACCGTCCAAAATTAAAGAGTTAAATTGGGACCAGTATGTTTTTAAAGCAGGAGAGGATGAGGATATCTCTCTCCACAACGGACGACGGTCCATTCTCTTCCACTCCCGAATCTTTCTCAGAACGGGATCGTTTTCTTGTTGCTCCTCCAGCATAGAGCCCTCGTCTTCTGGCACAACCTTAACCAATGCAAGTTTTTCCTCGTTCTGCTCCATACGGGTACAATGGGGGCAATCAGGTCGACATGGTCTTCTGGAAAGTGCATCAGCATTACGATGTCTTGTTCCAGGTCTGTGCTCGATTTCAACATCATATTCCTGCAGTTTTTCGAGCCATCTTGCTATCTGTCTTTCTGGGTTCCTAAAGCTAAGTAACCACTTTAAACTAGCATGGTCTGTTCTGATCAGGAATTTTCTGCCATACAGATATTTATAAAAGTGTTCGACGGATTTTACAACTGCTAACAGTTCCCTCCGAGTTACACAGTAGTTCTTTTCAGCTTTCGATAAAGTTTTGCAGAAGTAACCAACCACTCTTTCCTTACCATCTTGTAGCTGTGACAAGACGGCTCCAATTCCCACATTGCTGGCATCGGTGTCCAGAATAAGCTTACCATCAGAAAGTGGATAAGCAAGAACAGGTGCTGACGTTAGCTGTTTCTTCAATATTTCAAACGCCTCTTGACATTCCTGATCCCAACAGAAGGACTTATCTTGTTCTGTCAAACGTGTCAAGGGTTTGGCGATGTCTCCAAAATTCTTGACATATCGTCGGTAGTAGGAACAAAGACCCAAGAAACTCCGGAGCTGATGTTTGTCGATAGGGATTGGCCATTCCTGAACGGCTTGTATCTTAGCGGGGTCAACAGCAACGCCATCCTTGCTTACGTTATGTCCTAAATAGTTGACCTGTCTCTGGAACAAGTGGCATTTCTTAACATTCAATGTTAGATTAGCGTTCTGTAATCTTTTAAAGACTTCTTCCAGGTTAGATAAATGTTCCTTAAAGGTCTTGCCCATTATGATGATGTCGTCTAGATAAACTAGACAAGTTTTCCATGACAAACCCCGCAGGATGTTCTCCATTAGCCGTTCAAACGTCGCAGGAGCATTACATAGGCCAAACGGAAGGACCGTGAATTGCCACAACCCTGATCCACTGTTAAAGGCAGTCTTTTCTTTGTCTGCAGGATTCATTTTAACTTGCCAGTATCCGCTTTTAAGGTCCAAGGTAGAACACAAAGTAGAACCCGCCAAAGCGTCGAGGGCATCATCAATCCTTGGCAGAGGATAACTGTCCTTCTTAGTGACATCATTTAGCTTACGATAGTCGACACAAAACCGCATTGATCCGTCTTTCTTTCTCACTAATACCACAGGAGAAGCCCACGGACTACTGGATGGTTCGACTATGCCATTTTGAATCATTTCTTTAAGGGCTCTGTCTGCTTCTTCCTTCTTAACTTGAGGCATTCTTCGGGGTACCTGTCGAATCGGACGTGCATCACCAGTGTCAATTCTATGTTGTACAACATCAGTTCTTCCCAGTTTACTTTTAGAACCAAATACAGGTTTATAACGGTAAAGTAGATCTCTTACCTGTTTCTTTTCTAATTTTGACAAAGAGGGATCTAATTTTGTCATTAATTGTTCAATTCCGTTGATCTCATCTGTTTCCGTAACGTTTACCGTGTGAATTATGGCCGTTACTGGTTCTTAACTTCCCATTTCCGTGTCTTTTCGGAGAAGAACTGGATGATCGTTCAAGTTGATAACTCGGATGGGTACCTCTTTGGCGGATCTAACAAGAGTCTTACACACAAGAAGTTTTTTTCCCAATTCATGGTCATGGTTCTTCGGCTCTATCATGGCTGGGGCACCATCTGGCTCCAGTCCATCCAACCGCGCTGTGACGACACATTCGCAGCTTGCCGGAAGTTCGATATCATCGATTAGCTTAATCGAGGCATTGTCAACTTGTTTTCGGTGCAGGAATATTTCTTCATTACCAGTACGAAGGAAACGTCGGCGAAGATCCAAATGAAAACCACAGTGGAGCATAACATCCATGCCCAGAACAACATCTTCATTAACGTCAGCCACCAGCACCGAGTGTACAAGAGAGGTTGAACCAAACTGTAGCGTCACCTGTATCTCACCGTAGACTCTAGCAGAATCTCCGGTAGCGGTACGCAGTCTCCAACTGGTAGGCCACATCTTCTTTTGCATAATGATGGATGGTCGAACGATAGTTTTCGTAGCTCCAGTGTCTTCCAGCATGCTAAAGTTATTTCCATCAATGAGGCCATCTACATATAAGCTGTCCACGTGATGTCGCAGAGTTGCCATTTTAATGGTGTGAGGGGCTTCGGGAATGTTTGGGGTCGATATCGCCCTCCAGGAGTCGACCTGTTCTAGTTTTCCTGCTGCTGGGGTACTTCAGCAGAAGATTTTTCTTTTTGGGGGCAAGTATTTCTTATATGTCCTAGTTCTCCGCAGTTCCAGCATCTCACTGGGCGCCTTCTTTTTGGAGATAACTTCATTAACCTCTCTACTACCGCTTCGACGTCGCTAACGGAATGAACGGCATGGTCGTAGTTACCGTTGACTTCCCTTAGTCGAGCAACTCTACGTGAGGCCTCCGTTGCCGCCTCAAACTCCAGGGCAATGGTCAAGGCGTCCACAAGAGTCTTCGGCCGCGCCAACCGTACAGCCCGCTGCAACTCGACGTCTCGAAGACCATCGGTGAAGGTTTGGACTGCCAGGCACTCCAGGCAATCCTCCGCTGCATTTGAATACGCAAGTCGTACCATTCTTGCTACTTCTGCCTCAAACTCCTGGATAGTCTCTCCATTTTTCTGCTTTCGGCTCTTTAACTGCATTCGGTACACCGGTTGTAGATGAGTTTGACCATAACGCATCTCTAGACGATTCACCAATAACTCGAAGTTGTCAGCTTCATCCGGTTAGTCTCCCCATTTCCTCGTCGGTCGACGTCTACGTGGCAGGTTTCCATCCTTTCTGCATCTCCGTCGCCGTGGTGGATGGGCTGGTTTCGACGACAAGCTTCGTGTTCTCGTTGAAGCTTCCTTATCTCGGACTGCATTTGCTGGTTGATCTCCTCTCGCAAGTTGGCTACTTGCTGGTTTTGTTCGTCTCGCAAGTTGGGGACCTGTTGATTTTGTTCGTCTCGAAGAGTGTACATTTCGGAGCGCAAATGCGATATTTGCTGGGAGAAGGAACTGGATAACTCTTCTGGTAGGGTAGACATCCGTTGTGAGAGCTGGGACATATCTTCGCGCTGGCTGTTCATCTGAGTGGACAACTGGGTCAGTTGTTGTGATTGTTCGTCTTGTTGGCTCGTCATTCCTTGCGACAGCTGGGACATATCTTCGCGCTGGCTCTTCATCTGACTGGATAGCTCCTCTTGTTGGTTCGTCATTCGTCCTGATAGCTCCTCTTGCAGCCGGGAAAGTTGTTGAGTTTGTTCTTCTTGTTGGCTAGTCATTCGTTGCGACAGCTGGGACATCTCTTCGCGCTGGCTCTTAATCTGACTGGATAGCTCCTCTTGCTGGCTCTTCATCTGACTGGATAATTGGGCCAGTTGTTGGGCTATTTCAGAATTCGCTTTTTGATTTGGGTCTTCAAACTCCACAGCGTCAGCGTCTGAATTATTATTTAGGTAGTATTCACGGAGCCTTCTCAACAATACGGATTTGCTCCCAGTAGTTTCCAACTCTAATTCTTCGAGCTCCCTTCTGAGCTCAGCCACCAATAGTTCATTTATCTTTTTTCCAGGCATTTTTGTATCTTCACCCCACACCTGACACCAATTTGAAACACTTATGGGGACTATTACACAATTTATTTACAAAATTGTTAAGATACACTGAACTCTGCTGGATAACGTCTAACTACTTGACAATACAATGAACTCTTGTGAATACTTGAACTTGAACTGACGTTAACTGCCCGTACATCCCCTTATATACAACTTTATTTAATCTAGTCAGTGTGTTTAGAACTTTCTAGAATTTTCTAGAAACATTATTTAATTTAGTCAGTTGATTTTTAGAAACTTCTAAAAATCAACTGTCAATAACAATCTTTCAAATTAAGGTCCCTTCACGGTTATCCCGTTACACTATGATTGATACCTGACTTCGTGTAAATAAAATTTTTGCTGGGGTTGTTTTTTATCGAATATGCGCAATCTTGCAATGTTCACAGACCAATGGATTATATAGGCTATTCAATATACATACCTATATATGTCTTTTTGATGTATTTATTTTAAATTGTTTAAATACAAATTTGATCTTTTATGATTATAGACATTCTTACTGATGTAGCTGTAATGGAGTAAATATTAGGTAACGTTGATATTACTACTAGGTACTCAATAATTTTACATTTTTTTACAAATACGTTGAATTTTCTTATTGATACATTAAATTATGACGCTTTGTATGACTAAATCCAAATCTAACAGCAATTTTAAATACCTTCGACAAAAGAATTTTATGTGTTAAACATTCACCTGTTCAAACAGAAAATGATCGATTTATACATTTTCCGTTTGGTTTGTCAGTAATTTAATAAAATCTATAGAATTAAGAATCCCATTTTGTTTGCCTGTAAAGAAAATACATTGAAGAGGTAGAAAATTTGATAGTTTAAATTTTATTCTGTAAACTCGTCTTCTCTACTCATGTTGTGCTTTCTGAGGCATCAATGTACATTATTTTAATTATAATTTTTATGATTGGAACGAAGTTCCCTTTCGCCCGTTACGAACAGTTACGACTGACGCTAGGAGCTAGCCAAAAAAAATTCATACCAAAAGTTGTCACGACACTATGACACGACACACGCATGTTTCTCTCTCTTACAGACCAAAAAATAAATAACTCTCTCTCCCTCTCTCTCATAGATAGCTATATTACAATTAAAAAGACACTATTTTAAATTAAAAGAAAATGTACATTAAAAAGAAAATACTGTAGAAAAAATAATAATTAACTATAATAGTATTACATTTTATTTCATCCTGTTTTTATAAATTAATAAATTCATAAACATTTTCAAAATAGTTCGTAACTTGACTATTTAGGTACCTACGTCAAATTACCTTAACTGTCAGTTACTGTCAAATATTTTAATTTTAAAACTTTGTATTGAATTGTTAATTCCTGTTTTAAATTATAAAAAGTAATTCTAAAAAGATGTGTTATCTAAAGCTCTGGTATTGTATAAATGGACACTTTTGTTAAAAGAAACGAACTGTTAGGTAAGTAGAGATTTTATACAGACAATAATAACTGCTTATGTATGTATAAACACTCTGTTGTGTTTACAAATTACTAATTCCTTCACTAATTAATCGAAAGGAACTTCGTTCCATCCGGGTGTCCCTTGACACCTCACACTTTTTACCCCTAATACGGTATGCTATGGACGTAATTTTAATTTTAGAAACTTTACTGTTGTGTTCAACTTTATCTAGTCAGTATTTTTAAAGGAAGTGCTGATGGAGACTTACATCCAAGGAGTAACGGTAATGGTTTTCCTATTAAATTTCAAAAATTCCAAATTCCTTTCTTGGTACATTAATCTTATGACAATTTTCCAGCAACATGCTTTTTTAACATTATAAACAATGTATATATATATATACATATACATATACAAGATCTCCAGTGTGTTTTTGTTTATACTAGTCAGTCAGGATCATCCTTCTTTATTATATAGATATATATGAATATATATATATATATATATATATATATATATATATTTAAAAACAACCAAGTGATAGTATTCTCCGAGTTGTCTCATAATATACGAGCAGGAAAGTTCTCAACAAATCAAAAAAGGGACACAGAAGAAGAGAGAATACTAGGTAAACCATTTTTAAAAATTCGTTCCTACCTATCCTAACCATTACATTTTGCTGTTGCATAAAATGTATTCTTTAGGTAATACACCTGAAATTTACAAGTAACATTCCTTATAAAAATCATTGTACTTTGGTGTTTCACTGTTAATGGTCTAAACATTGTTATTAGTAAGTTAATTCTTTCTTAAAATCATGTAAACTTACATAAATATTACTGTAATTTACTATTGAAAATGATAAAAACCTGTGTTGGAATATTTTGACTTAAAGAAAACTGCATTCATAAATCTTCGCTTGTGTTCTTCCAAATTATTGAGATGTCAGTAAAGAAACTTTATATGAAAAGACCCTTATACCTTACTAAAATTTTAACTAGTACTTACTTGCTTAATGAATCCATTTATGATTAATGAATTCTTAAACATTACATCTGATTGTTCTTTAAAATAAATATAATGGAGTAAATTGGTAATAATTATTGATTAGTTTTATACAATATATGCCTATGTATTTTGAAAGTTAAAACATCTGAATAACAAAAAACATATATTTAAAGTATGTTTTTAAATGTTAAGTTAAAATCTTGTTGTAAGACTTGTAATATTCAGTAAAATCACTCCCTAGACACTGTTAATTTAATTTCTACTTAAAAATTACTAACAAAATTAATATCTATGTATTATATCTTATTTTATTTCTAGACAATATAGAAAGACCACCAGAAAAGTCTAAATTTACTTCCTCTTACTTTTTACTTTTTTGTATTCTGTAGGTAACACAATTTAGTCGCTAATAATGAAACCATTTATTAAAATTTATATGGATACTTATAATTATAAAGTAATTTATTAAATGGGTGCAATTTAGTAAAATGTAATAAATCATTAAAAGAAAAAGTGTCTGTATACATTACCACTAATTTTGTGTTATGAAATTTTGGTAATTTAATTATAACATGGCTGGAATAAGGCCGAACAAAATTGAATACTCTATCATTTAAACGTAAAATTTAGTATAGTTCGTCCCACTTTGATCTAATTAGCGATAACGAACATGGTTTTTTACCGAGCCAAAACAAATTTATAAAATATTTAATCTTGCCTCTACTGAGACAACTGCATGAAGATTATAATCCTAACTTAAAAAAAGAAGGAATGAATAAAAAGCAAAAATTTTTTATCGACTATAGGTACTCTAACAAATAATAACTGAACAAATATCAACATTATACTCATAATAGTTATTTATGATATGAGTGTTAAAAGTGAGGTTTTATTTTGTGAGTGAAAACGTTTGTGAAATGAGTGGAGCGAATTGAACAATTTCACGAACAAAATAAAATCACTTTTAACACAAATACCATAGAATGTTTTTTGTACAACTTCCCTATTTTGATAATAAACCGAGCGAATTTTCAATGACAATGAACCAAACCGTGTTAAAAGTAAACTAAACCGTGTTAAAAGTAAACTTGTTTACATGGCAACGTGTTAAAAGTATTTTTAACACGCTGCTATGTAAACAATCGTTTTTAACATTGTTTGCTATCATTAAAAGTGTCACTTTTAATGACAGTTGTACAAAATAGTTATTTATGATATGAGTGTTAAAAGTGACGTTTTATTTTGTGAGTGAAAACGTTTGTGAAATGAGCGGAGCGAATTGAACAATTTCACGAACAAAATAAAATCACTTTTAACACAAATACCATACAATGTTTTTTGTACAACTTCCCTATTTTGATAATGAAATGAGCGAATTTGCAATGACAATAAACTAAACCGTGTTAAAAGTAAACTTGTTTACATGGCAGCGTGTTAATAGTTATTTATGATATGAGTGTTAAAAGTGAGGTTTTATTTTGTGAGTGAAAATTTCACGAACTTTTTTGTACAACTGTCATTAAAAGTGACACTTTTAATGATAGCAAACAATGTTAAAAACGATTGTTTACATAACAGCGTGTTAAAAATACTTTTAACACGTTGCCATGTAAACAAGTTTACTTTTAACACGGTTTAGTTTACTTTTAACACGGTTTGGTTTATTGTTATTGCAAATTCGCTCGTTTCATTATCAAAATAGGGAAGTTGTACAAAAACCATTGTATGGTATTTGTGTTAAAAGTGATTTTATTTTGTTCGTGAAATTGTTCAATTCGCTCCGCTCATTTCACAAACGTTTTCACTCACAAAATAAAACCTCACTTTTAACACTCATATCATAAATAACTATTATCTACTCCTTTGGCAGTAAATTTCATTTATACTCATTGTCACCATGCAGGGTAAGTAAGCTATAACGCACAGTTTTGCGTAATGAAACGTCATGTTGGAATGTAGATAACAGTACAGTACGTACGTCATATATTTTTTAGAGATGTCAAATATTTAGAATTAAAATTAAACTATTGAGTCGTAAATAAAGCATAGTACGTAACTCGAGTGGTAAGGGGTATTACGTACTCGTGTAATTTTTCCACTAGTACGAAATGTCCTACTTACCTCTCTTGATACGTAATAAACTATTATAGTTTATTTTAAATTCTAAAACTTTAAAGTTGTATTGATTTTTTTCAACTTCGCGGGTTTCTTTTTATTGTTAGACAAGTAAATTGAGAATTTAACTGTTTAAAAAACAGTAGGTACTTTGAAAGAATCGTTAGTCATGACGGAACCCTAATTAAAAATCCAATGGAAATATGCGAAAACTTTAATTTAAATGTTTAAAATACATATAAGGAACCAGCTGTCGAAAGAAATTATTTTCTTAGAGCCATTAATAGAAACAGAGGTGTAGACATTATAAAACAGTCTATACCTAATATAAATAATCTAAGGGCCAGATGGTATAACAAATTTATTTCTGAAACAATGTACTAAATAAATAGTCAAACCTTTAGTCTATTTGGTAAATTGAATTTTTCAACTCGGAATCTTTTCAAACTAAAGCACACTTTTAAATTGTAAATTTAGATATAGATCAGTTTTTCTAATAAGTTATATTATGTCTATAATAATAATATTACTAATAATTATAATTATAATAGCATTATTTATTATTCAACAGTAAAAACCATTTACCAATTACATAAAAAGTACGCTTAGCTATAATTTAGGTTAATAGTTATTTTTAACACAATGACGGAAAATGACATTTTGCAAGGGTAAGTGAAATTGTGTAACCGAGGTGCGTTTAATACTTTGCAAAGTTCAAAAACTTTTTACTTTGTGACATACTAGTTTAGGTGTGCATTGACATCTTACGCACGATGAAAAGAATTAGTATGTATGTATGTATGTATGTATGTATGTATGTATGAGCAGTTAGGGGTAACAAATACACCTGCGACCTATAAGATCCATTGTGTCCCCCTTTACTTGTTATATTTCTGATGATTTCTCAGACTTATAGCAGCTCTTCTAGTCCTATCTTCCTTAGAAAGTTTAGAATATCATTGGGTTTTAAGTAATATTTCGTATGACCCTATGTATTTGACCCTAGAAGTACTTAATGCGATGCATTCTGAAAGTATGTTTATTGAGGTTCCATTCTGTAAATCACAGAATCTGCACTTTGCTTCATCTACTAATCCTATTTTCTTCATGTGTCCTTTTAATCGAAAGTGTCCGGTTAGTAGTCCTGTTATAATTCGGAGGTTCTTCTTACTAAGGTTAAGGCTTTAATAGCTGCTTGACTATCTGACATGATTACAATTTTCTGTCTACGATAGTTCTTTTCAATATTAAATTCAATACTTTTTTCGATGGCACGAATTACCGCTTGAAAGATGCTTGGGTACGCACCCAAGCTTTCTGAGTATTTGGTTCTAGGTCCAAACACCCCTGCTCCTGTTTCTTTATCTGTCTTGGAGCCGTCCGTATACCATTTTATGGCGTTTTGGCTTAGCCCCAATATGGTGTTTTCGCCTTATTCAGATTTACTTCCCAGCTTAGTGGTAAATTTCCTTACAAAGTTAAATTTCTTTGGCATATCATCTTGGGGCATTTTTCAATTTTGATCAAGTTGGAGTGATCGAGATTTTTCCTTGATTATTCCTTCTTTGATCATTCTATATATTGTTTTTTTCTAGCATTATTTACTTGAATATGCAGTGGCGAGAGATTTAGTATTACTTCCATTGCAGCAGTGGGACATGTTCTCATTGCTCCAGTGATACATGCACAGGCTAGTCTCTGAATCTTTGAGAGGTTTGTCGTCGTAGTGATCAGATTAGCTCTCGTGTCCCAAGCTACTGCCCCAGATATGATAATAGGTCTCACTATTGCTGTGTACATCCATTGCAATGTCTTTTGGTTACAGCCCCAATTTTTCCCAGCAATGTTTCTGCACACAATGAGGCTTTTGTAGCTTTCTGTATTATCTCGTTTTCGTGTTTATTTTAGAGTAACTTATTATCTAGGGAAAAAATTGGTAATACGGAATGATTTTTTGATAATCGATTTCAAGATCTCTAATTTATAGACGAATACTGTGCTAATATGTGGCACAGCAAAAATTGTTATACTGAAAATATTTACAATATTAATTTTAAATAAAAACAGCATGAACAATAAACTATTATGATTCAATAAGCAACAATAAAATCGACATATGTACATTAACTTTATGGTATAAAAGACAAATATAAAACGAACCCCAGCATTCTACGTTTCTCTAAGGAGTTAAAAGGTAAAATCAAGATTTCTCAATAAAATATTGGGATACACCCTATCAATTTCAAACAGAAAAAATTTTAGGAATTTCTGTTAAACTTTAAATATCCATATTCTAATTTTGATCTAACTGCTCGATGTTAAAGCTGAGCTATTTCTAAAGTTTTTACAATTTCTCTAAATAAATTCATATGCACGGTAGGCAAAATTAACCATGCTAAAAATTTTAAAATCTTCCACTTAATAGTTATTGTGAAATTGAAATTGTTTATCTCGGATCCCATTTAATTGAAAAGATATTTTATGTAAAATACTGGCTCTACAGGAATTCTGAAACTATTTAATTAAATAGAAAGACTAATAAAATAAATTATTAAATTAATAAAAAGTGAATAAGAAATAAAAAACTGGAAAATTTTTGGCTTATAAACATTTAAAATGTCTTTGGCTCATTAATTCAAAATATTGGCTATTTTAAACAAAGTTAAGAAAATTAATGTCCTACGACGTAAAACCCTGACCCAGTCCCTTTTTAAAAAAAATCTTATTTCAAAGATAAAAAAATCAAAATAATTCTCTTACTAATGAACATTCAACTACGTGTTGTTACTGTTGTTCTAGTAATTTCTTTATTTTTACAGATAAATTTAATGTTTAATGCTTTTCTTTTAAATTTGAGGTAGGTTTTTTTAGTTGCAGCATTACTTAACTTTTAAATAGAAAAGACGTTTTTTTAAATTTACCTAACGTGTACAAAGTTTCTTAAAGCACTATTTTTTTAAATTAGTGTAAAAATGAGAATAAAAAAACGTTCCCCAATGTTTAAATGTTTATAAGCTAAAAAACAGGGTACCTTTTTTTTAACTTCCCGCTAAAAAGATTTAATTTTTTTTTAAATTTTGGAAGGTATTGTTTTTACCCCGTTTTTCCAAAATCGAGTTTTTATCGACGTTTTTAGGTCTTTGGAACCTCCCCTAACTATTTTTACGAGGGTGTCTGTATGTATGTGTGGATGCATGTGTGTGTGTGTGTGTGTGTGTGTGTGTGTGTGTGTGTGGATGTATGTAAACCTCTTATAACGTTTGAAAGGCTTGACCGATCGGAATGAACTAAATAGCGTTCCAAAGAGTTCCATCTAACTTAGATTCCCTGTAAGTTTGAACCGCTTCGGGCCGGTAGATTTCGAGAAATTTTAAAATAACCGAAAAAACAAATGGTGAAAATAAAGTTTTTGGGGCATATCTTTTTGGCCATTACATCGATGAATTTTATAACCTAATCAGCTCTTAAATTTAAAAAACCACGTCGAATGCCGTTTTGCAAATTAAAATCAGTTGATTCGTTCTTAAGATATCGTTGTCGAAAAATTTCAAAAAATTGTTTTTTTTTTTAATTTTTGATATTTTGTTACTAATTAATCTTGCACTTTACATAACATTTTTATGTATCAAAAAACTGCGTCGAATGCTGTCTTGAACATCAAAATCGAATAACGCGTTAAAAAGTTATGGCTTTTTAAACATTCAAAAAAAAAAACTCAAAAACGTCAAAATAGCTTTGCGGTTAAAATTGGCGGGAAGTTGCAAGGATGGCCTTTAAGGTCAACATCTTTTCGATTTTTTACCATTTAAGTCATCACCGATTTAGTTTGTTGTTAAAGTCCTCTTCTTTAAGTGGGTATTTTTAGAATTTATGTACACCCAATAGTTTACGCATAATAATGTTAGGAATAAATGGCATCTAAAATAAAAAAAAATTGCAATAACTATTGCCACGTTTTTTTTTCTCACTTAATAAAAGGTTAAAAATTATTCGTCTTAAAATTAAACAAAATTACACAAGGTTCGTTAGTGGTCTCTTTACTTGCAAATGATGCTCGAGCTCAGCCGTAGAGGGATGATAAACAAGTGAGCCGCGCCACTGACTTATACGGTACAACAGGAAACCCCTATATGTAATAGGCACTAACAACCCTTCCACAATCCAAATCCGAAAGAATAAGATAAAGTAAGCTAAATAAAACAAATCAGTTTTGTAAACAAGACCCTTCTTTAATATAAAAAATTATGTTATAAACCCAAATAAAAGAAATACAATTTAGAGCTGTATACAATTATACACTGGCGCCTTAATAATCTAAAAAAATAAATGAGTCGTGTATGTGTGATCACACTTTGCGAATTACAAAATAAAATAAACTAATAGTAAAAAAATTCGAAAAGAGGTTGACCTTAAAGGCCATCCTTGCAACTTCCCGCTAGTTTTAACCGCAAAGCTATAGTAACGTGACGTATTTTGACGTTTTTGACTTTTTTGAAATGTTTAAAAAGCCATAACTTTTTAACGCCTTATTCGATTTTAATGTTCAAGGTGGCATTCGACGCAGTTTTTTGAGACCTAAAAACGTTACCGGGAGTGCAAAATCGGTTAGTCAAAAAATATCTAAGTTATTGAAAAAAACACTTTTTTTGAAATTTTTCGACAACAATATCTCACGAACGAATCAACCGATTTTAATTTGCAAAACGGCATTCAACGTGGCTTTTTAAACTTGAGAGCTGATTAGGTAATGAAATTGATCGATGCAATAGCCAAAAAGATATGCCCAAAAAACATCATTTTTACCAATTGTTTTTTTTTGTTATTTTGAAATTTCTCGAAATCTACCGGCTCGAATCGGTTCAAACTTACAGGGAATCTAAGTTAGATGGAACTCTTTGGAATGCTTTTTACTTCATTCCGATCGGTCAAGCCGTTCAAAAGTTATAAGAGGTTTACATACATCCACACACACACACACACATCCACACGTACATACAGACATACAGACACCCTCGTAAAAATAGTCAGGGGAGGTTCCTAAGACCTCAAAACGTTAAGATCTGATGAAAACTCGATTTTCGAAAAACGGGGTGAAACCAATAACTTCCCGATTTTAAAAAAAAATTTAATTTTTTTTAGCGGGAAGTTAAAAATACTAGATACAAGATAATAAATCTTTTGCCTATCTGTTCCGGTAGTGGTGGCTTCCAGTCACCAATTACAATAGGTATTAAAAAAAAATCCGACCGGGTTCCAAACTCCGGTAATTCAAATGCTGTTACTACCAAAATTAATGCTAGAACCAAAAATAAGAAATGCAGGTACCAAAAATGATGCTGGTAAAATACCAAAAACTACGGCACTAAGATGCTGGCGGTACCAAAAAATAATTCCGGTGCTAAAATGCCGCTACTAAAAATGATTCCGGTGCTAAAATGCCGGTACCAAAAACCCTAAAATATTATACAATAAATAACCAAGACGCAAGGATATGACAACAATTGATCAAAGAAATTAATTAGTTAAATTACTGATTTGAATAGTTACAACTGATTTAAAGAAAGATTATAATTGCGAAAGGTTTGTAAAACGGTTACCTTTATTTATAAATTTAGACTAATAATAAATAAAAGAAAATAATAGATTTCACAAATCAAAATTGTTACTATATTCAATTACATTAACTTAAACAATAAAATACAGATTAAGCAAGTTTTGTGATTGAAAATTGTCACTGTAGTAAATTAAATTAATTTAAAGAATTTAATACAGATTTAGTAGGTTAAATTTATCAAATACGATAAATATTATAAACTAGCTTTTACCCGCGGCTTTGCCCGCGTGAAATTGGGACTTTCACCAATGATTTAATGACTGTCTATTTTACATATAAAAATTTAATTTTAATTATTCTGTAGGTATGTCTTTAGTAAAATAGGGCTGGCCTAACTATTTAAAAATTTTTTTTATTTAAAATTGTATGTTTGCCAGTCAATCACGCTGCAACCACTGAACAGATTTTGATAATAATAAATCATACAACATCGATTATGACTATCTTATAATATTGGTCTATGACAGTTCTACATTGGACCACATCGTCTGTAAGATATAGTAATTTGTGAGTCATTTTTATATGTACTTGCGATAAAAAACAACGACAGCGCGTTTTAATAACCTCATTGCGCCATCTAGTTTCGAATATCAAAACTAAATTATAGCACGTATGTATGCATGTTGTGTATAATTTTATTGATATTTTTAAATATGAGATACTTTCATACCAAATCTGACCCCCTCTATTGTATAGTAAAAGGGGCGGGGAGAGAAATTTTTATACACCAGATGTTAAGTTGAAAGAAGACAAATACATCTGTAAAATTCGCATTTGAATCGAATCAAAAGTTTCCTGAGATGCGCGCACAAATATACATACAGACAGACCAAAAAAATCTAACCACATTTTTGGGTTTTATATCGATTTACCCACAACGTCGTTCGCGTGGCGTGTTGATTATTGTATAAAAAGTTGCATATGTCACTTTTCATGCTTTCAACTATCCCGAAACAAAAATCATGCCAAAATTTGTATATGCCAGATGTTAAGTTGAAAGAAGGCAAATACATCTGTGAAAGCCGCATTCGAATCGAATCAGTAGTTTTCATAGGATGCACGCACAAACATACAGACAGAGAGACAGACAGAAAATTCTAACCACATTTTTAGGTTCTAAATCAATGTACCCGCGACATCGTTCGCGTGGCGTGTTAATTGTTGTATAAAATGTATCCGAGTCCCATTCAACCCTTATAAAGGGGGTTAATTTCTAAAAATACAATATAAGTACACCTTCACAACCTCTCAAGAGCACACATTTTAATTTTCTAGACTTCAAAAACATAGGACTTTCATACAAATTTCCAACTCCTGCTTTACCCCCTTAGGAATAGAGTTTTGTAAAATCCTTTCTTAGCGAACGTCTAGAGCCTATAAGGAACCTACCTGCCAAATTTCAAGTTGGTAGGTCTTATGGTTTCTGAGATATGGTGATGAGTGAACTTTCGCTTTTATATATATAGATAGATAGATAGATAGATAGATAGATAGATAGATAGATAGATAGATAGATAGATTAATAGAAATCAATACGTCAAAATGTCATTCGTTAAAATGTCCGTTAAAATGCATTCTTTATATCCCTTGTATCGGCAATAAGTCTGCTACCTTGGAACAGTTGGAATTCAAATGGAAATATTTTTCCAGCTGCTTTCAGTTCGAAAGTTGTGCCATAAGTATACAACCTACCCATATCGGCTACATAAAGGCGTTTTGTATCGTAAGGGGTCCCGGATCGGTCCATAGTAAAACACCTAAATCTTTGCCAATCGTTGGACACGTGCCTTACTATATTAGCTCTAACTTGAGCAATCATTGAAATATTTCCATAAAGCAAATGAGACAGAGATGAAAATAAACACGCTCCATCGCCAGGTATCTCTTTCCCTCTACATCGGATTGCTAACCCTTTAACTGTGACTGTTACAATTTCTCCATCCATTTTACAAACAAACGTAAGTTTACTTAACGAAAAATACAAACTTCTTTAAGTAAGTAATCGATATGACACTTTGATATACACGTCAGTATAATCAATAAAAAAAAACAAATCTAAGCTAGCACCTAATTGGCATGAAACTTTGAAATAAACATAATTTTAATCAACGAAGAAAAAACAAATATTACTAACTAATTTGAAACGAAACTTGTACACCTCCACAACGTCTAAAGAAAACAATTTAATTTTCAAGTCCCTTATTTCAAAAACATAGGACTTTCATACAAACTTGCAACCCCCATTTTACCCCCTTAGGGGTAGAGTTTCGTAAAATCCTTTCTTAGCGGACGTCTAGACCAGGGGTGGGCAAACTTACTACAGGTATGATCGACATATTAATTTTTCTATGTATGCGCGATCGACTTCAAAAAAATGGTTTAAATTATACATAAATAAAAATTTAACTAAGGTCTTTATTTATAATATGTAAAATACGTATACATATCTAATAGTATAGTATATATTTGATTAATTTTTTGATGTAGATGCGTGACATTCCATCTCCTCAACAAGTCTTGTGAAGTCAGGTTTGTAATCACTGATGCACAATCGAATAGAAGCCATTAAGTGGTCATCAGTAAGAGAACTCCTAAATTGGGATTTGATGTATTTCATTTGAGAAAACGCTGCTTCACATAGATAAGTGGAACCAAAAAACGCAAATATTCTCATTGTTACCGATCTCAATAATGGATATTTTTCTTCGGGTAATAAATTCCAAAAAATATTTTCATTTGCACGCGCTTTTAAAATTATATCTGTTTGTATCGTTACAATTTCTAACTCTAACTCTGATGAATTTATTTGATAATTATCAGCCAGGGTTGTTGAAATATTCCCGATATCGAATTCTCCAAAAGGAAATGAAATGAATTCAAAAATCGGTTGAAGATTATTGAGATTTGCAAATCTTCTGTCAAATTCTTCATTCAAATTTTCCAATTCGGAACAAAATACTTCAATATTACATTTATTAGTAATTTTAATATGTTTTTCTAAATATGGAAAATGTTTGAAATTTTGGCTTTTTAATTGTGAGCCAAAAAGTTTTAATTTTGCTTTAAAAGCATTTATCCGTCAAAAACGCTAATTTTATTAACCATACTGAATCTTCCAGTTGTTCATGTTTCTCTCCCAGTGTGTCCAAAAATGCAATAATTTCAGGCAAAAGATTTAGAAATCGTTCTAAGAAGTTTCCTCGGCTAAGCCACCTAACATGACAAAAAAGAAGTATATCTTCATATTCAGAATCATTCTCTTCAAGTTGACTACGAAAAAGACGTCTCCTTAAACTTCGCGCTCTTATCGAGTTAGCAATTTTGACTGCCACGTCCATAATATCATTGACATCCAATATTTTTGCACATAAGGCATTATTATGAATTATGCAATGAAATGATATAAAATTGGGAAACAGTTCATTTTGTTTGCAAAGAGCTAAAAATCCATTATTTCTACCAATCATTGAAGGTGCTCCGTCAGTAGATATAGAAACCAATTTATGCAAAGGTAAATTTGCTTTTTCAACAAATGCCATAAAAGTTGCCATTATATCTGCACCTCGTGTTGTTCCCTTTATCGGAAGTATTGTTAAAAATTCTTCTTTTATGGAAAAATCGCAAAAAATCATTCTTATAAAAATAATTAATTGGGAAGTATCAGTTATATCTGTTGATTCGTCAAACTGCAACGAAAAGAAACGGCAATTTTGTACGTCATCTTCTAGCTGTCGAGTTACATTTTTATTCATGTCTTCAATACGACGAGTTACAGTTCTGCGAGAGAGTTGCAAATCTTTAATTGCATTAATAATTTCATTTTTATTTTTAAAGTTTAAAAATAATTTCTCGCTGCCCTCAAGAAAAGCTTCCTTAAATATTTCCCCATCTCCATATGGTTTTTTATGTTTTGCCAAAACGTATGTTATTGCATAAGAGGCTTCAGTTGCCATTTTGGATTGACGCATAGGTTTTTTAAACAAAAGTTGCTGTGCAGTTAACTGATTTTTTAATTCTTTTATTTTTTGTTTTCTTAATTCTGTACGAACAGGGTAATCATTTTCATAACTTTTGTGCAAACTCAAAAAATGTCTTTCGAGATTTCCTTTCTTGGGCAAGGCTACAGCAACACGACATATCAAGCATAGGCATTTATCTCATAGTGAAAAAATAAAGCTCTTCCCATTCATCATGGAAATGATATGTTTTTTGTTTTTTCTTATTCATTTTTAATTTATCTGAAAATCAAATTAAATTTATAATAAGTATTAAACTAAAATATTGTTTTTATTTAAAATTGCTAGGCTGTACGGGACAATTCACTACCTCGCAGTAGGTATTAATGTGCACCATAGAAAATGAAATACTATGTTAACTCTTTTTATCGGTTTTAATTTTACACTTACAAAATACGAAACATGCATCAAAAAAAAATATTTTGAAATTTTGTATAAAACCTTTAACAATTTCTAAATTATTTATAATTTTATATAAAATATTACCTACTGTCCCGCACCGGACGTGATGTGCCCCATAAGAAAGAAATTAAAATACTAAACCCAGAATTTTATTTTACTTTAAAAATACGTTATTTTGGTCTTAATCATTCACAATAAATTTACTTGAGATTAGATTTTATATTTAATATTCTATATTAGTAAAACAAAATTAAATATATTCTACTTACATAAAAATAGAACCTTAATGATGTGAATTGAAAATACACTATTTCTTTCTCACTGTTTTCGAAACAAAGTATGGTAGGTAACTGCAATCACGACCAACTGGAGTGTTAACTCGGGTTTGTTAGCAATAAATATGGGTCGGGATTATTTCGGGTAATAAATTCTTTACTATTCGAAATTTAAAATGCTGGAATTTCCCACGATATAAATTTTGAAATTTTACAACTTAATACGATAAAGCTTACCTAACTGCCTAAAACTAGTAGAAACACTGTTAACTGTTAGGAATTAGTCACTGTATGCTAAATTTTTGGTACACATTATATTAAATTAAGAAATTTTGAAGCGATCGACTGTCGAACTGCTGGCGATCGACCGGTCGATCGCGATCGACCGTTTGCCCACCCCTGGTCTAGACTCTATAAGGAACCTACCTGCCAAATTTCAAGTTTGTATGTCTTATAGTTTCTGAGATACGGTGATGAGTGAACTTTCGCTTTTATATATATAGATAAAGAAGCTAAAAAAAAGGTGTCTAGTTTTTATACGTAAAAACATTTAAGGAAAAGAAGAACATGAATTTAATAATTATAAATTGTATGGCGTTATAAAATGAATATAAATCCACGAATTAAACTAATAGTCTTAAACGGAAAAGAAATTACAAATCAACTCACCTATAAGATGTATTAGGGCAAAAAAACTACAACCATGCGTTGTTTCAATAACCTGGGACGTTGATTTTGCCCCAAAAGCCGTCTTTATAATGTGATTCTACTAAATCTACGAATCGAGAGAATCGCAATAAGAATAATGTTACCATAAGACTTACGATATTTAAGCACTTTCCGACTCAGAAAATCTCTCTAGAAATACCACAATAAGGTTTTTCCCACTGGACACGAAATAACCCAAAAATATAACCAAAACACAGAAGGATTCAATGGCCCAGTCGGAAATTTGAGGCGTTGTCTCAAGATTCACAATTAAATGACGTAGATTTACTACGATTAAAACAATGCCGCTAGAATTCTTCTTAGTCAATACTTTTCCGGAAGCTGGTTACGATGAAATGAAATCTGACAGCGTGCCCCCAAATTGTCATATAGTAACATGCGTAGAAGAGATGCTTTTTACTATTACACTAGTAGAATTAATTATTGCGCGCGCTAACCGTGGGAAAATTAAACACAGGCCAAGAACGGAAAAAGAAGATGAATTGACGTAAATATTATTTGTTTACTACACAAGCAAAAATATATTTTAATTATGGAGGGTAGAGGTAAGGAGAATTCACTCTTATAAGGCTAAAGCTTCAAAAGTGTCCGTCCAAAAGCGTAAAATTTTGTTTTTGGTCCTCCGTCCAGAAACAATACTATTAATAACTTCAAAATCGTCCGGAAAATGGCATTTTTCGGCCTAGGCCGGCAAAGTAGCTTTTAGATTATCTAAAGAGATGGCGCTATGAGTTTATCATCAAAAATACATAATGAATAATACAAATTTTAATTAAATTTATTTAAAAACGGCGTATAATATACTAAACTTACCTATAACTTTTTCTAAAGATAAGCAGATTTCTCTCACAACTTGTATTTTAAAATTTGACATTTATGTCAATTTATGAAAATAGTTCATTCTCTCATCTTTATATAAACATCTAATCTTGTATGTCACAAAGTAAAAAGTTTTTGAACTTGTTTTGTTTGCAACATATGTTAATTAAAACACTAATAACTGCTGAAGCTAAACACGTATATTAAGTATTAAACAAGGTATTACACAATACACAACAACACAACTATAATATTATTTAACATCCAATGTGGCGCTTATATCTGTCGGCTGTCTTCTAGTCAGTGGTCTTAGTTCAGGTAGCACAATCAGTCAAGTCTTAAACATAACAGAACTTTTGAAAATATTAAAAATTAGTCGGACCAAAAAATAGTGTGTGTTACACGTCCGAAAAATATTTTGCAAGTGCTCATCTTGTTTCGCCTCGGTGCTACGAACCTCGGCTGCACAACTTTACTCGCTCTTGCAAAATGTCATTTTCCGTCCTTGTGTCACAAATAACTATTTACTAGGTTGCCGAAGAGGGCGCTGTTAAGCAATAATTCCATGATCTGAATATAGCGATTTTAAACGGACTAAAATATGCAAAAATTAATGAAGTCTAACCTTTCACCCTGGTCTAACCTAAAAATTAACGTGACACGTTGTTGATATTAGATTGTAATATTATTACAAATTAAAATTGTGCAATTTTGTGTACCGAATTGAAAATTGTTCGAATCGTCCCGAAACGAAAAAGAAAATATCGAATGATATATACTCTACGTTTTTTTCGGCCAACGGTACGTAATAGTTATTTATGTATCAAGGGCGTAAAATAGGCGTTTATGGACGTTAGGTCCATAAACGCTGTTTACGCCCGAAATACATACAAACTTTTATGCACGACCGATTAAATAATCATTTATAAAAAAAAATTGCACTGTCAATTGAAAAAATCAACTGTCAAATGGCAACTGTCAATTGACAAAAGTCTACTGTCAAATGTGAAATGGCAACTATCAAATGTCAACTGCCAAATATCAAACGTCAACTGTCAAATGCCAAATTTGAAATGTCAAATCTCTACTGTCACTTGTAAAATATTATCTGTCAGCTGTCAATGTCAACGTTTGTTTTAATAATAAAACTTATAAAGGATATTTTTTTTGTGAACAATTTAATATAAATGCCATTTCAACTTGCATGAATTTCATACCTCGAACCTCGATATTATTAACAACTTACCCTGTATGACCATTCACCTAATAATTTGTATTCATTCGTTATTTAAAATAAATAATTTGATTGAAAGTAATATGCACAGAGGCTAGAGATAATATTTTAAAACAATAATCTATATAGGTACCTATGCTGTCGTTACCCTAACAACAAAGTCAAAATAGGTGGTGGCCATTTTTATTTAGACTCATTGTCAGTTTAGATGATTGCAAGTATTCAATATTTAAGACAAAAAAATTACTTTACCGCCCGCCATTTACACTTTATCGCCCGGCGATAAAGTAGTCCACGGGCGCTAAAGTGGCACTTTACGCCCGCTAAATGTATGTAATAATCTGTACTTTACCGCCCGGTCGTGCATAAAAAGAAATTATTTTAATTGTAGAAATTTTCAAGAAAAAGATATCCATATGTATAACAAAATTGTGGTCGGTGGGAAATGCTGTTCGTTATCATTTATGTCATAGAAAGATTCTTTAAACAAATGTATTGCCAACTATTGAACAATTTCAATTAATTTCTAAAGTTATTAAATTAAAAAAAAAAAAATTGATTCAATAACTATCGATTTGGTTTTACTGGTTTATATAATTACATTTCTTTGTACCTACCGTTGGCCGAAAATGACACAGAGCATACATCATTCAATATTTTCTTTTTCATTTTGCGACCATTTGAACAATTTTTAATTACACAAGATTTCACCATTTTAACTTATCACAATATTAAAATTTAATTATATATTAATCTATACTTCGTGATATATCATATCAACAATCTGTCACGTTAATTTTTAGGGTAAGACTTCATTAATTTTTGCATATTTCAGTCGGTTTAAAATCGCTATATTCAGATCATGGAATTATTGCTTAACAACGCCCTCTTCGGCAACCTAGTAAAACAAAATTTTACGCTTTTGAACGCACACTTTTTATATACAGACTGAGTTCTCCTTACCTCTACCCTCCATAATTTTAATTATCAAAATAATTCAACAATTTGTAGAAATTCAAAGCACTGACGATAGTTAAAATTAGATAAAACGAAATTATGGAAAAATAAAAGGAAGGACACGAATAATTACCAAATAATACCTATTATACTTACTACCTAATACCTACCTGTTAATCTTCGAGCCGATTTGGGTGTTTTTAAAATGTACCTAGGGTATCATAAAGGATTATAGTGAGCCGAGATGGGAATACCCCGATTTTACAATTTGAAAAGTTAACCATAACAATAATAAGAGAAAATATGCCCGTTACACTATTAAGAGATAGTTTCTAAAATTTTTCCACTTATTGATAAAGGCATTTTTTACGTTTTAACGATCAATTAAGAGTTTTTTGTGTATTTAAAAAAAGTTATTTATTTTTTTTAAAATCGACATTTTAAACAAATAGGTAGCAACAAAGTAATAAAAATAATATCATGAACGCCTGTTTTAAAGGATTTTATATTCTTTTTTTGTATAATGTTGCCACTACATCATTTAATTCACACGTTTCCGCATCTAGAGAATTTAATCTAAAAGTTAAACCCAGGCTTATATTGTCCAAAATATTAAAATAACTATTAATATATCGCATATTTTGCTTGTTATATGTTTTTACCATAGAATCGACAAAAAAAACCGTTAGGTACCTGTGTGAACGAATGTCTCAAAAATGATGTTTATTTTGATATTTTTCCTAGTCTATTATATGTACCTATACTCGATCTCTTTCCACTACAAAAACTCTTGACTAGTTTTTCTACTTTATCATTATCTTATTTTTGTTTCTAAGCCCTGTAATTTATTTATAAATCCAGAATTTTTTAGTTAAAGCATTTTATTTTCTATACTTCTATACACATTAAATTTAATTTTGCTACAAGAAACTAGTGTAGGTTTTTGACATTCGTTAACATGCCTTAAAAATTATTTTCTATATATTTAAAAAGAGAACTAACTCTAATGAACCAAATTATTTTTTTTTAAAGAATCGTGAACGTTTATTTGTAGTATTTATATCTTAACCTCTTCTTAGAATCATCCAGTTTAATTGTAAAAAATCTGTATATTTCTTCTTAAATAATTAATTTTATCTCTTTCAAATCAAACGCTCATTAACGTTTTAGAATATGTTTAGTCTGTAGTAGTCAAGTACCTTTTTGGTAACTTTAACAAAACACTATGGAAATGTTGATAAACTTAAGTTATTATTAAATATTTGTTTATTCGTTTAAATTAAAAAATGTAAGAGTAGTCAAGTTATTATAAACTAAACAAAGTATTAAACAAGTTACACATAAAAGCATTTATAAAATTTTAAATAAGTAGGTACATAATTTGTGCATAGGTGACGATAAAATAAATAAAATAAACGGCTTTAAAAGACAAATACATTGTTCCAATTGAGAAGCTGAATTTTCTACATTAAAAAATATAATCATTATAGAGTATATACTTTTTGTATGTAGTTTTTCGGACACCTGTAAACTTGCTTTTACATCTTTGATCTGTTATACCAATGTTGTTAATGTTTGCGGACAGTGTACTTGTTAATTCTGAACTTTTTTTAGACTATGATATGAATTACAAACATAAACGAGGTTTTTATTTAAGATTTAAGTTTATTTAGTAGCTTTAATTCTGTTGTCAATTTTGTGAATTTCATTATTAACACATACGATGAACTTAATAAATAATTATTATTTTTTTGTTAGTTTCCTGGAAAACTTATCAATTGTTCTGAAATATATAAAATGCATTATTAACACTAGCGATGCAACTAGTAAAAATTAGTGATTAAGCCAAATTTCTCAGCAGCGTTAAATTTGTTGCTAAATCCATAATTTGCATTATCGACTGTGTGTAATAATGAAGTTCGTTACAAAACGATTATTATTGGCAAATTTTACCAGTAGCTTTAGACATGTTGCTAAATATCTCATCTATATTAGCAACGTTAAAAATGTTGTAAAGGCAGATTTTTAAGGGAGTTCAACCTTGTTACCAGATTGGTAATCTACGTTAACAACATTATTGATATAGCTAGTAAAGATTTTAATTGTTTTGTTAGTATTCCGAACATCTTAAGACATTGAAAATATCTCTAATATGATTTTTTAAATTTAACGGAAACTATAGATGCCTAGTAATTATTTAAAATTTGGTCGGTAAATTCTAGTCTTGTCCCATGTAACACTTACTTAATTTCTTCTTACGCATTTTGGGAAAAAGTGAGTAAGTGTCACATGTGACATGATTTGAATTTAACGAACAAAAAGCTAAATAATTACTAAGCACCTATACCCTAGTGGTTGGAGCGTTACTGCGTGTATGTAAAGCTTTCGGTTCGAGTCCCGCTGGATGCGACTTTTTTTTAACTTGATGTTAATTGATATGTTTTTCTAAAATTTCAAAACCTTCAGACAAATTATTCAATCTGTAATATGCGTTACTAACACTGACTATCTAACTAGTGACCGGAGGAGTTTTCTGACCGATGCTCATCTTAACGATTGGTTTCAAACCTCTAATTATCCTAATGAACGTTTAATGGAGCTAATTATTCATTAAGTATATATAATAATATTAGAATATAAAGTATAAAACTACTTGATAATAAAGTTTAAATGATAGTTTTGCAAGCAACTTTAGACTTGGTGTAAGATCGGTTTTTCCATAGATAATGATATAGTATTAGAGGTTCAGTTACTCTATTTTTTTAACTTTAAGCTTTTAGATTCATTTGGCTGTTAAAACATTTATTAAAATTAGTACCTATACCCCGCTTAACATACAAAATGTGATATAAGACATGGAACTGAAAATTTAAATAAAAAAATGCGATTAAAAGTATTAATTAAAAAAAGATATTTCTTACTTATAACACCAAGCACATACTATGTACTTAAATTTAAATATAGTGTATTAATTAAGAAAACTAGTGTCAAATACGTAGAGGAATGATCCTAAAATTTTAAAATATAACATAAATAAATATGTTAAATTGATTTATGTTTGATTCAGCACGCGATGGTAAAGTATAGCAACAAATCATCGTTAAACATATATAGAAATAATACAAATAATACATTATATTTAACAGTCAAAGATTCTGCTGTATAGCAGATAAAATCCTTACCTTAAGGGCGGCGCCCATGCCCTGCGTCACGAACAAGATGCTCACTAGATTGTGTCTTTAGCTGGCGCTCACAGATCAAGATAAACTTGACACATGGCCTACACCTTGAATAAGTACATAATTTTATTCCTTTATTTGTAATTTCGTCCCTTGGTTAGTCCACAAAGCGCCTAGTTAACGTAATATAAATTAGCAAAGTCGTATTCTGTATATTTTATGTTGAAATAGGCACATTTGCTTGCAAGGATGTAAACTTTTGACAAAAGGGTTCCAGGTGCTAAAAATACTTATAGTGTTATTTTAGATTGACTACAGATAAGTGTTTAAAATATTGTCTAATCAGGAATTTACAGTTTTGGTACCCTTGAAGATAGAAATCTCAACGAAGGTTGATAGCACAAAAACTGTTTTTCTAATAAAACGTGATAATATTAATTAACTCAGATTTGACAAAATTATAGATAATTGTATTTTTCAAGTTTTAAGTTTTTTTTACACATTAAGCACTTGTAGTTTACGCTTCTGTAGGTATTTGATCGTACCTTTTTAGTACATTTAATTGAATTCAATGGAAGTTTTGGTTAGTTTCTTTTATATAGATAGTTATATAAAATAAACAAAGTGCCAAGAAAATGCGTATTATTATAAACAAAAGGGGAAAATTATTCTTTGCTCCCAAGTACCCAACACTTTTGCTAGCCAAGTGCAATACCCTACTTGGTTATGCCGCACTGATGACGGCTAATGAGCCAGAAACATGCATGTCTGCGGTTACCATTCTTACTCGTAATCCTATGATCCTTTTTGCGTACATGCCCAATAATTTTCCCCTTTTGATAGTTATATATATATATATATATATATATATATATATAGTGCCTTACTGTCAAAAGTAATAATTTCAGTTTTGAACTGAAATGGTGTCGGTTAGAAATTTCTAACACTTTAAAAGACACCTTGGATGCTGCGATATAAATAGATATAAATATCATTCAACCTATATCAGGGCAAAACCAAACTACAGACACGTGTTTCGCTCTTAGTTTGAGCTCGTCAGTGTAGTACAGGCTATGTCTCTCAAGTCACTAATCAAGAGACATCCCTGCTATAAATTGAACGATATCTATAGATGTCAAATTGCAAAACTGATAAACAGTCGCAAGTGGTTCCATCTTCACTCCAAAAATGGTATTTCAGTGGTAGCTTTGCATCTTGTATATAACCTTAGGCAAGGTAAAATGATAAAACGAACAGAGCGTTTTGTGACAGTCTAAGAATGTCCAAAGATGATACATAAAGTATCTAGTGCCTTACTGTCAAAAGTAATAATTTCAGTTTTGAACTGAAATGGTGTCGGTTAGAAATTTCTAACACTTTAAAAGACACCTTGGATGCTGCGATATAAATAGATATAAATATCATTCAACCTATATCAGGGCAAAACCAAAATACAGACACGTGTTTCGCTCTTAGTTTGAGCTCGTCAGTGTAGTACAGGCTATGTCTCTCAAGTCACTAATCAAGAGACATCCCTGCTATAAATTGAACGATATCTATAGATGTCAAATTGCAAAACTGATAAAGAGTCGCAAGTGGTTCAATCTTCACTCCAAAAATGGTATTTTAGTGGTAGCTTTGCATCTTGTATATAACCTTAGGCAAGGTAAAATGATAAAACGAACAGAGCGTTTTGTGACAGTCTAAGAATGTCCAAAGATGATACATAAAGTATCTAGTGCCTTACTGTCAAAAGTAATAATTTCAGGTTGAATGATATTTATATCTATTTATATCGCAGCATCCAAGGTGTCTTTTAAAGTGTTAGAAATTTCTAACCGACACCATTTCAGTTCAAAACTGAAATTATTACTTTTGACAGTAAGGCACTAGATACTTTATGTATCATCTTTGGACATTCTTAGACTGTCACAAAACGCTCTGTTCGTTTTATCATTTTACCTTGCCTAAGGTTATATACAAGATGCAAAGCTACCACTGAAATACCATTTTTGGAGTGAAGATTGAACCACTTGCGACTGTTTATCAGTTTTGCAATTTGACATCTATAGATATCGTTCAATTTATAGCAGGGATGTCTCTTGATTAGTGACTTGAGAGACATAGCCTGTACTACACTGACGAGCTCAAACTAAGAGCGAAACACGTGTCTGTATTTTGGTTTTGCCCTGATATAGGTTGAATGATATTTATATCTATTTATATCGCAGCATCCAAGGTGTCTTTTAAAGTGTTAGAAATTTCTAACCGACACCATTTCAGTTCAAAACTGAAATTATTACTTTTGACAGTAAGGCACTAGATACTTTATGTATCATCTTTGGACATTCTTAGACTGTCACAAAACGCTCTGTTCGTTTTATATATATATATATATATATATATATATATATATATATATATATATATATATATATATATATATGATGACGGCTAACGAGCCAGAAACATGCATGTCTGCGGTTACCATTCCTACTCGTGACCCTATGATCCTTTTTGCGTACATGACCGTTAATTTACCCCTCATGTATATATATATATATATTATATATATATATATATATATATATATATATATATATATATATTCATTATGCATTAAATAAAAAAAAATTGTCTATTTGTTTATCAGTAACCAATAACAAATCAAAAGTTTCATATTAAGTTATAAAAATAAAATATAAGTATTTAGTGTTTAATGCTCTGATTGTTTCACTTGCAAAATATCGTATTCTTTTTTATTGATTTTATGACAAGACAATACACAACGTTTAATTGAGGTTCAGTTTATATCCATTTTACATGTACCTACAATTTTAAAGCTGTATGGATTTAAAAAAATATCGATTCAACGTACGATTTTACGTCCGGGGAAATCATCCTATGGTAGTTCAATATATTATTTATGTAACATCTTTATTCTATGGACATAAACTGGACTTATCGTTTTATTCTCGATGTTAATCTACTATGTTGCCAAAAAAATAAGATTAAAAAATTATTCCTTCTGGGTGTAACACTTCTAATGTCAATGAGTATATAATATACAGGGTGTCCAGGAACTTAATGCCAAAAATTCGGGAGCAAATAGAAGAGGTCAAAATAATGTTAGAAGTTCAAATAAATTTTTGTCATACGAGCCTTCGTATCCGAGTTATAGACCTCTAAAGTTTCGAAATAAAAACCGTTGTTTTGTCATAATTTCTAAACTATACATTGGAATACTATAAAATTCCAGTGACGGATTGCATACATCCATGTCCTGTGTTTGACGGTATAAATGAATCTACATTACGTACAGATAAGCAGAGACGGCTTGTGCCCATTGGTTAATAATCCGTAATTTTAATAGGGACCATCTGAATAATATTTAAATTTCAAAAATAAATTTTCCAATCCATTTACTAATGAAAATGTACTCTTGTTTGAACTCGATAAAATTAAGGGTTTACGAGAAATTTGAACTTTTAGATCTGATCGCCATATTTTGTAAAGACAGACATTCTGAAGAGAACTATCAATAATTGTCACAACTTATAATTAAAAATTCCTTAAGATAGTATTTAAACGCAATAAAACAATTGCTTTGCAGTTTTAGTTTTAGTTCAAGCGTTTAAAGTCTGACCATGGGACTGGCTTAAGAAAAAGTAACTCGGAAACGAGGGCTCGTATGACAAAAATTTATTTGAACTTCTAACATTATTTTGACCTCTTCTATTTGCTCCCGAATTTTTGGCATTAAGTTCCTGGACACCCTGTATATATATATATATATATATATATATATATATATATATATATATATATATATATATATATATTGTTATAATCTGATTGGATAAGAAAATTTTTGTATTGTCTTTATATAGGTCATTTAAAAATTTTATTTCAGGAAGTGTTATAGAGTAGTTTATTTTGTTTTGTTTTGGGTTGATATGGAAGGTTGTACCTAGGGACGAGGGGGATACATAAATTTAGTTTAGAATTGGAATTTGAATTTTGAATTTTTGACTTGATATAATTTTGATGAAAGATAGTTAGACAATCTGTAAAATGAAATAGATAAAAGTGAATTTAATTTGAGATAAATGTAGTTGAAGTTAAAAGTTTAAATAAAATATTGGTGTTTTAAATATTAAAATCATATTTAAAAAGAAAAATGCAAGGAAGCCAGACCCAATAGCCGGACGGAGCAAAAAAAGAATTCATAATAAATAAAAATTTATTATGGAATGTCTTCTTTGGCTCCGCCTTTAGGTCTGAGTTTTTATATTTCTTTCTATTTATATTTATTTCAATTATATACTTTTTTACTTTTATTTTTTTTATTTAAATTAAGTATCTTCTAACAACATTTTTAAAATACAACTTCTTTCAAATTCAAAAATTTCTAAATTCCATTTATTTATACCCCTCGTCCCTAGGTAACCTCTTAAAACAAAACAAAACAACTATAAACACTTTCTAAAATAAAATTTTTAAATGACCTATATAAAGACAGTTACCTATTATTTTTTTTATCCAAGCAAATCATAACAATATATATATATATATATATATATATATATATATATATATATATATATATATGAATATATATAGAGATATAACCTATACTGCACTGATGAGCTCATAAAAAGAGCGAAACACATGTCTGTAGTTGGTTTTGCCCCTGTATGGGCTGATTAAAATCCGTATACTCCTATTTCGCAGCGTCTACCGGTGTCTTGATTTAAAAAATCTAACCAAACACCAATCCAGTTGAAAACAACTGGATTTATTATTGACAGCACGGCACTAGATACTTTTGTATCATCTCTTACATATTGTTATATAAGACTGTCACAAACGCTCTGTTCGTTTTATGTTATTACCTTGCCGAAGGTACTTTTAAGACGCAAAGCGACTTCTTAGTTCCATTTTTGGAGTAAAGATGGGGCCACTTGCGAATGGTTTCTACTTTCGCAAGCGTACATCTATAGGGATTTGGTCGATTCATACGGGGGATGTCTCTTCATTAGTGACTGAAGAGATATAACCTATACTGCACTGATGAGCTCATAAAAAGAGCGAAACACGTGTCTGTAGTTGGTTTTGCCCCTGTATGGGCTGATTAAAATCCGTATACTCCTATTTCGCAGCGTCTACCGGTGTCTTGAGTTAGAAAATCTAACCAAACACCAATCCAGTTGAAAACAACTGGATTTATTATTGACAGCACGGCACTAGATACTTTTGTATCATCTCTTACATATTGATATATATACAAGGTGTCCCAGAATTAACTACGGAAACTTCGTATACGTATTCCTTGATGACAAATAAGTAGGGTCTTTCCTATAAAAAAAATTTTTTTAGAGACTCCTGTCAGAGTTATAACCCTTTAAAAAGGGGTGGTAAAATACGGGTTTAATTTAATATCTTCTGATTGGTCCAAGATAAAAAATTAAAAATTTGGGTGAACATCATTTTTATAAAGACGCATTTCTCCTGCCACTTTTCACCTGCCCTACCCCATTCTAAGGGTGCAAATCAAGGAATGTTTTTTTTGTCACTTTCTTAGCAATTAATATTTGCAATAACAAAAAATTATTTTAGGAAGTTTTGATTATTTAGAAACTTTTTTGTTCCTAGTCGTTTTTTGCGAAATCGTTTCGGTTTGGAGTAAAAAAATAAAAAGTAGGACCATGTCAAATGAGTATCGTGTATCGCGATCAAGTAGCGCACATTTGCAAAGTAGGTTATAACTCTGACAGGAGTCTCTAAAAAAATTTTTTTTATAGGAAAGACCCTACTTATTTGTCATCAAGGAATACGTATACGAAGTTTCCGTAGTTAATTCTGGGACACCCTGTATATATATATATATATATATATAATGTAATAGCTTTAACTTAACCTACCAATGTCGAAAAGCTTCTTCCCATAAATACAGTATTCTTTTTTAAAAAATACATATTGATATTAGTACCTACATATTTGTATAAAAAAATATTCTAATTTTATTTTTGACATTAATAAAGTATAGCATATAACTAACACATGACCCTAATACTAATACTAATACTTATAGGTATATACTATTTTTCCATTTACATCATCTGACATAATTTGACATCTGTCATTAAATATGACATACATGTGTCATATAGGTTTAATACTTATCAACGATCTTTAAATGATGTCATATTCGACGCTATTTAATTATTTCTATTATAATACCATTTAATTGTAACCTTTATCTAAATGAACGTTTGTCACAAATATAATTAAACTACCGATATAATGACCTAAATTTTAGTGTATTTACTAAGCTATAAACAGAATAATGTATAGAGAAGAGCATTGGGTTAAGTGTAATTATTTGTATTTAATCAAGTCTTGTTAATGATAATTTCTTACACTTATATTTATTGCAATCAATCAACTCATGTAAGAGTAAATTAATAATTATGTCAATAAGGCCAACAAGTGCGAAGCCGTGCATATTTCATACATGCTGAGAGTAGGTATTTTCCCGCTTCGCATTTATAGACAATTATTATTATAGCTTTAACTCATATTTTTAATATATAAAGTAATCGGAATTGTATACTTACGCTGAGAAATATATCAATATACGACTTTCACATTATTTGAGGTTTACAGACACTATTAAAAATTATTAAAAATTATTTCCAAAGATTACTCTTTTGCTTTTGTTCATCAAGTGTTTTTTATAATTACAGATAATGTTGTCAATTACATTGCAATTATTCTTTTAACGGCTTCTTAAGGAACTTTCATTAAAATATCTTGTCATTTGATATTTAAAAATTACACAAACAAATAATGATAATAAGAAAAAAAATACTGCGTTATTTAATAAATAAGTTGTAATATTTTATAACTATTTTGAAATAAACACATTTTTAGAAAGTTTTTATATTTTCACCGTGTTCTTTGTCTCTGTGTCATTCCGTGGAATTTTGTAATCGAATTTAAACCTATTTCCCCACTACCTAGAGCTCTGAAATTTTCAGGATAGCTAAGAACTGGATGACAATGCATGTTTCAAGTGTGTTTAGGCATATACATAGATTTCGAAATTTATACTGAACTAGCTGACCCAGCGGACTTCGTACCGCATAAAACTGATGTCTTTTTTGTTTTTTTCAAATTTTTACGATTTTATTTTCTTTTCAATTATTTTTTTTTATTTTATCGTTTTTATCATATTTTCTCGTAAGTTATCAGGTGTATACTATTTTTTGATTATATTTTGTAATTTATCGATTAAATATATTAGGTAGCAACTGCGACACCTTACGGCATATTATTTAATTTAGCAAGAATTTGTTGAAATATGTGAGATATAAACTGCACCACCTTTCGGTGGCGTCATAAACCTTAAGTAAGAATTGCTCGTTTAAATATATATGATATTAACTGCTCCACCTTACGATGGCGCCATAGTACTTTATTATTAAGTCGTAATTGCTAGTTGAAATATATAAGATATTAACTGCGCCACCTTACTGTGTCCTACTCAGGGTTGGACCTTCATTACTAAACCGCTAGATGGCGCTAAAGAAGCTAGTTTTTGAGATTTTTTGCCAAAAACTTTTTTTAGTTTTCGTAAATAATAAAAAATATTTTTTTTTAATAAAAAGTATTTGGATACTTAGATATTTGGTTGAAGCGGTTGATTGTGACAATTCTGTTGGGTTATCGTAATAGGATCGATCTCGCGAGAGAGAAGTTCTTTTTTCTTTTTTTTTTGTTCTTATATGTGAAAACAGTAATTATTATTTTAACTGGTAATAAAATAAACTGTTTTAGAAAGTTTTTAAATACAACGTTCCTTGATTTTGTTAACAAGAAAACAATCTTCTCTATGATCAATCACAGCGTTGTATGACTTAATATTTTTGCAATATCAGGGATGCTGTGCATTGTTGAGATAACACTTAAAATATGACCTATAAATCAGTAAAAAACTTTCTATTATAAAAAGTTCTTTTTATAAATTGTGTTTATTTTAAATTTTTTTCAAATTTTTTTTGTATTTTTAATAATACCAGTTTGTCTTTTAAATTTTGTATATTTTTTAAAATATTTTTTTTTATTTGATAAAACGTTTATCTCTTCGAATTTACTAAAATTTTTAGGGGTTTTTGCTAAAAATGTTGTTTTTTGTATTTATTTATAAGCCGATCTTTTAAACATCATTTTAATCAAAAAAATTTTAAAACATTTAATTATTTTGGGTTTTATGTTAAGTTCTTAATTAGAATAAAATTATATTGGCTAATAAAGTAGAAATATTTTAATATACCTAAAGCATTCTGTTATTTTATTTGATTTGCGGCCGAAAATTCCTATCAGATAAGGAAGCAACTTAAAACCTCCGGCCGAATTTACCTACCGGCTTTTAGTACCTGTCCTTTTTCCGGCCGAAATTACATCCGCCCAAAGAAATCACTAACATGCGGAATAAACATATTTTATCTGTAAATTATTATGAAGCAAAAAAAATTTGTTACGATATAGTTTAGATACTTAAAATTAATAATGTTAAAGAATAAAATACATATATTAAAAAGCTTAAAGACATCTAAAAAATTAGTAAATTCATTTGAATATGAAGGAAGTATATGTACACCTAAACTCTAATACAAAAAATTTACAAACATTGATAAAAATAGAGGGTAATGAATGTAGAAAAAGAATCCGACCCAACTTATTTAAAAAACCTCAGAGATTTTAGAAAAATCTTTGTAACGTACTATTACCTCTAAACTATTTGCAACATAAGCAACCGCACTGGAGTATTTTGTATTCAAATCATAATGTTGTAATAAAATATCCATGTTAAGAACACACGAGTTGATCAGCTAAAAAACTTAATCATTATGCCTGACAACAATCTTATATTCTCGCTGTATTTATATTGTTTTTTGTAAAATTGAATACTTACCTCTAGTCTGTGCTGTGATTAATAGTTGCACATCTAAACAATATATGTATAAATATAATTTTTGTCGATATTAATTTCTTATTTAGTTTCTATATTCTTGAACAAGACTGTTTTGAACTTATATTTTGCAACTAGTCATAAATTGATAACTCGATTTTTTTTTGCAATATACAGATATGGGTTACATTTTAGAGGAAATCTTTCCATATTATTTTAATTTATTGAAATTAATGTAACGATATAAGCGACTAGTTTCGGCTCTAATAAGCATTCTTCTGGCTAATAATAAATCAGAATTACAACTAAATTTCAAAGTGATAAGAAATGTATAATCAATAAAGAATATATTTTTGGTTAAGCACATGTTAGAGTGTACAGTAAAGAACGTGTGCTAAATTAAAATCGTTATTAAAACCAAGAAATATGAGTAAATATGCTTATTTTTTGGACTATTTTTTCTTTTTTTGTCTTTTAAGTCTCACTTTTCTTTATTTTTTTAATTTTAAAATTATAGTCATATTCTAACAAATGTTAATCTATATAAAAAACAATGGTTAACATCGTGGTGACATTAAATCAACACTGTCATTCTCCGGAACCTGACTAGACCCATCCCACTGCTCTCAACACATACAAAAAAGTCTTGTAAAACAAAAACAATAGTTCATCCACTTCCTTTCATGTAAATCATAATTTATTATTCAAATCGCCAAAGTACTTACTCAGGTTCTGAATTCAGATCATCAGACATAGATTTACCAGAAGACGTGTTAAAAATGTTTATAGTTTTTTATAAATTCCCTGTTTCCTGTATAGTTTCCGGTGAGATTGTAGGCGACAAGTTGAATTGTATCGTAGTGATAATAATTTCTATGAATATAATTAAATGGAATATAAGATTGTTTTTAAACGCATTGAATCCAAATATGAATTTTATTTTATGTACAGTCTATATATTTTGTGGATCAAAATAAAAAATGGATTTGTTTTATATTGCATTTAAAAATATATTTTACTAATAAATCCATTTAATTGTTTTCAAACCTCTTATACTATATACTACATAAAAATTGCGGGTAGTGACACTTTTTACACGAGTGGGAAATATTGTCGCACAAGGCGTATGACGAGTGCGACAATCCCACGAGTGTGAAAATGCACTTTCCGTACAAGTAATGTAACTACTCTGATTAAAAACCTGAATATTTGTAAATATTAATATTATTACAAATTCTCAGATATTTATTTGGTGTAGGTAATTGTCTAATGTGTAATAAAAAAAAATCTTACCATGAATAACTTTTGTCCGTTTGTGGTTTGTTTTATGTGCGAAAAAGTAGAACTTTTCATGCAAGTAGAGAGTGTGATAAGTGTTACTCTCTTATGTGGTCGTAGGAAAATCATATTTTCTGTTAACACAGATGTATCTGATTGCAAATTGAATTCACTTTATGTACTGCTACATTTTAATAGCTATTTCGGTTCTGTGGTCTAGTAAATCATCCTTCAGCGACAGTTGATGAGTTCCAACGCCATGTGTCTGTGAATTCCTCAAATCGACTCCGGATTTAACTTAAAGTCTAGCAGATGATCTCCAAAAGGAATAACCAGTATATGATTTAACGTTTTCAAGTTGTAGAACTATAGCTATTGCTGCAGGCATTTTATAAAACTGATTTTTATCCACTACCTGCTAATTCCATTTAAAATTAGACCAAACCGTCGTTTAAATATATAATTTTAATAAATTGCAATAATTTTTTTTTACTTATTTTTTAAGTTTGTCATTATAGAAAAAATGTGGTATTATTTACAGAAAAAAAAAATTAGTTTTTAGCGCTCGGACAAACAACCTCAAGCTAAAATCTAATACTATTTTCCATACTATAACTACCTCTTATCAATTACTTACTATATTTTTTTTAAAACCGGCCAGAAATTAATACTTTCCGGTTTATTTTTAGGTCAGAAAATCTCATTTTGTTGGACAAGGCCAGAATATTAAAATGAGTTCGGTAAAAGATTTTACCGGACGCATTTACAATAAAATAGTTAGTCTAAGATAGCGGTCAATTCTATGGTAACCGAGTTTTGTAAATATTTAAAACTATAAAATAACTTGACATATTTTGACGTTTAGTTGAAAACGTGAAATTTATTATAAAATGGATATTTAAAATGATGCATTTAATTGTAAATTAATGGAAGGATCAAATTATACCAGATGAAATTCTTAAGGCGGCCACCCAAGCAAGGTTTGTTAAAAAAAAAATGTTAAAATTAGTTAATAAAGAGTTCTTGTTATAAAAATGTAAACTGAATAATATGAAGGACTTGTTACGTAAACTACTATTACGTAACAAGTCCTGAAAGTGGTCTTTTACTGGACGAGTAGGCAAATTGCAGGGCGAGCCATAGGTGAGCCCTGCAAGCCTGCGAGTCCAGTAAAAGCACTTTTGGGACGTATTACGTAGAATATTTTTTTTAAAACGGGCATTGTTGTACCATACACTTCATATTATTTAGTTTACATTTTTAAAACAAGCACTCTTTATTAACTAATTTTAACATTTTTTTTAACCAACCTTGCTTTTTTTCTTTTTAATTTTTTTTTTAATAAATGCTTTTTTATTATTTAAAAATGTTTGAAAAATTTAATATGTTGTTTTTTAATATGTTTGTTTTTAAATTTTGTAAAGGTAATTTACAAGTTAAATATGATTTAAAAAAAAAATAAAAAAAAATACAAAATGTTTAAATACTACTTTTAAATTAGATGGATATAAATTAAAAGTGATAAAATTCGTGAAAAAACTTCATAGACAAATTCTATTGTCTCTGGAAAGCCTATACCTGCATTATTTTTTTATCCCAAACAAAATAAATGCTTATCTTAAACCTTATCTAACTTTGAAAAAATCCTATATAATATTATATTAATTAAATTGTTTTTATTTTCTGATCTTTGTAAAGCCACTGGTTTAAATACAATTTTGATTTATGATTCAACTATATAACATTGTAATTACAACAAAATATTTATTAGAGGCACCATATCGATATCAAATAGTGAACCACATTAATACACGTTCCGTTTCGATAACCCGTCGGTCAATAATAAATATCGTATCGGCCCTTCCAAGATACTGATTTACCTCTAAGCGGTGATTGATTAAAATGTGTTTTAATTTTGATAGACATGTACAAAATTTCTTATAATAGATTACTAACATGCAGGGATGAAGTTAATATTATTTATCCAATTTAAAGGTTTTTTTTTAACCTTAAACTTTGTCTACTTACCTTATAGGATTGTAAGCAGCAGTTAATAGGAGAAACTTTTTTACATTTCATGGTTAATATATACTAGATCTCTGCCTATTTAATGTTGTTTTGTCCTTATCATAAGCTCGCATTTGTCTAAAGTTAAAGTCGACAAGTTTAATAGCTTGGAGTGATATGAGAATTAAAGTTTACCTGATTACATAACAAAAAGGGCAATAACTAGGTACTTTAACGCAAGCCAAACTCACTAATAAGTAAACGTCGTGTTTAAAATCCAACCTGTTGTATTAAGTCTATACATTATCTCAATATTTTTAACAGGGGCCAACAAATGTTGTTATCAAGCTAAGAAAAGTTTTGAAAACTTTTTTCTTATTATTTTGCGGCTACAGCATTAGTGGAGGTTCTGTTAGACACAGTGTTAGTGGGGATTTTCTAAGACATTCTTCCTCTAAAAAGTAAGACAAAAGGCCACTTTTATAGGTTTAAATAAAATTTTTACAGAGAAGAATACAGCAAAATGAAGCAAAAGATTAGAATCTATTTCGAAAAAAAAAGTTCACATGGTTTTTAAAATACGCTAAGCATAGTTAGATATACACATTTTAATATATGTAACAATATACGGCTCGCTCTTAATCCTGTCTTTACAGTAACAGATGATTCACAGACAGGTCACAGCACGAAAACTGTTCAAAAACAGTAATTTACAGAAGTGATGCAAAAGTGAAAATTCTTTGTTTTTACTGAAAATACATCACGCAGTGTTATTTGTAATTTTGGATTGCATAAAAAATAATAATAAAAGGTTTTATTTAAAGCGGGCCAATATATGTAGGTGGGTACAGATCGTAGAAAGAATATAAGCACCTTAAAACCCCAAATGTGTAATCTGTACTAGTACCAGAACACCGAAAAAAACGAACTGTTTTGACGGTTTGCCAAACCATTTTGAATCACAGGACATGGAGCAAAATAAAGTCATTCGCAAACTTGGAAGGAAAACAGTAGCTTCAATATTTAACTTTTATATACTGTTTTAGGATACCACAAAGAACTGTTCAAAGCCAGATAAAAATAAAGATTTATAGACAAAAACATCACTGGAAACATGTTTTTGAACCAGGATTTGACAACATTTATTTTTCACTAGTTGTACTCGCAACGTCGTTCGCGTGGCGTGTGATTGTTGTATAAAAAATTCTTACCCCACCCCATTTAAAGAATGGGAGAGAAATTTTTATACACCAGATGTTAAGTTGAAAGAAGACACATCTGTAAAAACCGCATTTGAATCGGATCAGTAGTTTTCATGTGATGCGCGCACAAACATACAGACAGACAGACAAAAAAATCTAACCACATTTTTGGGTTCTATTTCGATGCAACCGCGACGTCGTTCGCGTGGCGTGTTGATTTTTGTATAAAAATTTCTTTCCTCACCCCGTTAAAGGGGAAGGGGGGAGAAATTTTATACACCAGATGTTAAGTTAAAAGAAAACAAATACGTCTTTGAAAACCGCATTCGAATAGGATTAGTAGTTTTCATGTGATGCGCGCACAAACATATACATTTCTACAGTTTTATTATATGTATAGATAGATATAGATAAACATGTGCTTTAAGATCTGAAGCATTGTTTAAACCAACCAGGAGTAAAATTAAATTTATTACATGATTTTTCACGCCATACACGGGTTAAAAAGCACCTACAATTCATTGGCTGTTGAATGGAGAACTTAGCTGTAGATTTTAGAATACCTACAGCCAATCTTTGGTGACTTTAAAATAATTTCTATAATATAAAGTACCCATTCTTTAAATATCTTTTCAAATTTGTAGAAGATACCGGAAGCCTACAATGGTTACTTTTAATCAAAGAAAAATGTTCAATAATCATAATTAGACTACAATATAACGATTGACAAATCGTCAAAAGCACTATTTTTTATTGCTTAAAAATCTTTTTTGTACAACTGTCATTAAAAGTGACACTTTTAATGATATCAAACAATGTTAAAATTGATTGTTTACATGGCAGCGTGTTAAAAATACTTTTTTGTACAACTGTCATTAAAAGTGACACTTTTAATGATAGCAAACAATGTTAAAAACGATTGTTTACATAGCAGCGTGTTAAAAATACTTTTAACACGTTGCCATGTAAACAAGTTTACTTTTAACAAAGTTTAGTTTACTTTTAACACGGTTTGGTTTATTGTCATTGCAAATTCGCTCGTTTCATTATCAAAATAGGGAAGTTGTACAAAAAACATTGTATGGTATTTGTGTTAAAAGTGATTTTATTTTGTTCGTGAAATTGTTCAATTCGCTCCGCTCATTTCACAAATGTTTTCACTCACAAAATAAAACCTCACTTTTAACACTCATATCATAAATAACTATTAACACGCTTCAGTTTACTTTTAACACGGTTTAGTTTACTTTTAACACGGTTTAGTTTATTGTCATTGCAAATTCGCCCATTTCATTATCAAAATAGGGCAGTTGTACAAAAAACGTTGTATGGTATTTGTGTTAAAAGTGATTTTATTTTGTTCGTGAAATTGTTCAATTCGCTCCGCTCATTTCACAAACTTTTTCACTCACAAAATAAAACGTCACTTTTAACACTCATATCATAAATAACTATTACACACTTATAGTTTTGTTAAAAATAATAGTATAATTTTTGTGACGAGACTAGTAACAAACGTGTTTTTTATTCTTGTGTCAATAGCAATATGTCACCAAAAACACAGATCATTGTGAAACTTCTTGTTAAATTACAAAAAAGACGGCTAAGTGATATTAATTGTTAATTCAATATCTTGCACAAATTTTTGAATAGTCTAAATGATTTGCTGACGACCAAGAAAGCAACGTCCAGGTTGATTTGTCTTAACTGTCTGCCTTTAATGAAAAATGTTTACAGGGAATCTCGTATCAGTACTTATATAAATGCTAAAAATGTAATAAATAATATATTTAGCGAATTAAACATAAAGAAAGTTTGTGCAAAATTGGTGCCTATGACCATAAAGTGAATAATCTAATACAATATTAAAATAAATCCATGCACTAAAAAAAAAAGTAAAGAACAGATTTTAACATCAAAATTCCAAGTCATGCTTTTTTGGCATAGATGGCATCGTGATGACTAAATAGATTCCAAAGGGTTAAAATGTAAAACAAATTTACACCGCAATGCGCTGTCCCTGAAACAATATTCAGCTTCTAGAGTTCAGTGGTTGAAAAAGCGCTAAACTTGCCTAAATAATTGCAATGTGATTATATTTAGGTTTCCCAAGATGTTTAATGATCAATAATAGAAAAAAAAAATGGAATGGTGTGTGCCGAAAAAAATGACATTTAAAAAACATTAGATTTACAAATAATTTTTAAAATAATTCTCATTTTCATAAGCAGTGTCGGTATTTAATAGCAAAACCCCGTATTGGGCCACTAAACACCTACATAATTATTAATTTATTCTTACAAAAAAAAAATAATGGAAAATGCATAAAATTGATTCAGTTAAAACATTATAACCCAGGCAACAAAATCACGTTCCAAAAACGTGAAAAATACGTTATCGGATACCTAAAATCACGTTTTCAAATGACGTTTTATTGACGGTAATTTAACGTGAATAAGTCCCACCACAATCACGTGATACTAATGACGTTAATAAAACGTTAGCAACTAACGTATTGCTGACGTATAATATACGTATATAAAACGTTAGCAACCAACGTACTGCTGACGTATAATATACGTAAATATAACGTCTATTTAACATAAGCAGATCACTTGTATGTAACCTTTCACATAAAAGCTGGTTTTTAAAAATAGGAAAATAAAACATCAATATATACTTACTATTTTTTTTTTATTAAATAAGATTAATATTCGTTTTCAAACTTAAATCAAATTCTATTTTGAAAAATGAAACTTTTTTAGCTTAATTACAAAAAATATGTTTTAGCATCATAGATTTTTTTATCGCAGTTTCTTGACGTTTTCAAGGTACGAGTTCCGGAAGAATTAAGACCTAAAAAGAATCCGCGAAATTACGTTTTACACTTAAAGCCTATGACATAAAGATAACCTACCTCCAAATTCATCCAACGATCGATCGTCTTCTTTTGGACATCTCTCCGTTAGAGGTTGTTTACGAATGCTGCAACTCTTACTTGAAGACAAATCTCTAAAGCAATAAATCAACTGTAATTACATTTATTAATTACTTAAGCATAAGCTTACTTGATTTCTTTCCAAATATAATTTGACGGAGTCGCTTTAATTTTTTACTTTTTTTGAGAAATTAAAAGGTCTTGATCTGGATCTGAATCAGAAGACTCATAAAAAGCTTTTCTCTTTCGATTCCTTTTCACTAATGATTGTGAAACTAATTCTTCAATGATTATGGAATTATAACCTTAAAGAAAATGTAACCATTAATTTCAATATGAAGCATCTACCTAACTATATAATAAAAGATAGATGTACAAATATTTAAATAAAGTGTATATGTAATACTTACTTAAAATTTTTATTACTTAATACTAATACAGAGCACACAAACTACGCCAAACAAACACAAATATAAAATGGCGACAGCGACAATGCCGACAATCCTTTTGAACAGTGGTACCAACTGGTACGTAGTACCAACCAAAATAAAACCGCGTAAAAAAGATTTTGGCGCACTTATAAAAATGTGCATCTTTCATCCTTCTTGTTTTATTATTAGAAATGCATATATAAAACGTTATAAAGGTTTGATCCATTTTTAAATTTTAATAAATGCTTAATGAATGAATTTAATAAATATTTTATTATCCGTCACTTTGCTAACTATTTTTCAACGTGTTAATTACGTTTCACAGGTATACGTTTTTTTGGGGGGAGCCGAATCACGTTTTTTTTAGGTCATATTTAAGACATTTTGCGACCTAATGCATTTTTCACGTGATAGTCACGTCTTTATGACGTTTTACGTGATCATGTGGTTGCCTGGGAAATAGAAAACTTCAAACAAATATAATGTAAATTTTGAGAACAATAGAAATCTTTTTAAAAGATTATTGTTTTATTTGCTTTTAAAGCTTTTAAAGCATATTTAAGTCAATAAACCTTTGTTTAAAATATAATTTTTTAATGTAATAATAAAATGATTTTTACTTTTTTTCATAATAAAACATTATATTCAAATATTTTTGAACTTTTTTAAATCTTAGTATACAATCAAGAATATATTAAATAACATTAAAGAGAGTAAATAATATTTTTATTTGCATATTCTGTAATTAAATTCTACCTAAAAATAATTATATTATAATTTGTTTATTAAGAGAAATATTTTTAAGCGTTTGTTGGAATATTCTTTTACATAACCTTCTAGGTCTTTGAGAGGGTAACATCCAAATCATTTTAAAAGCACATTCTAGGAATATAAATTCCTTTTAATTGTTTTTTTCCTATCTATTTTTCCCCTTAGTATTGTAACGGGGTAGCCGTAAGGGAAGGGACCTTGATTTGAGAGATTGTTGTTGACAGTTGATTTTTAGAAGTTTGTAAAAAAATCAACTGACCATTTTAAATAATGTTTCTAGAAAATTCTAGAAACTTCTAAACACACTGACTAGATTAAATAATGTTGTATATAAGGGGATGCATGAGCAGTTTACGTCAGTTCGAGTCAAGTGTTCAGAAGAGTTCATTGTATTGTCAAGTAGTTAGACGTTATCCAGCAGAGTTCAGTGTATCTTAACAATTTTGTAAATAAATTGTGTAAAAAGCCCCCATACGTGTTTCAAATTGGTGTCAGGTGTGGGGTGAAGATACAAGAATGCCTGGAAAAAAGATAAATGAACTATTGGTAGCTGAGCTCAGAAGAGAACTCGATGAATTAGAGTTGGAAACTACTGGGAGCAAATCCGTATTGTTGAGAAGACTCCGTGAATACTACGTAAATAATAATTTGGACCCTGACGCCGTGGAGTTCGAAGACCCAGTTCAAAAAGCAAATTCTGAACTAACTCAACAACTTTCCCGGCAACATGAGGAGCTATCCAGTCAGATGAAGAGCCAGCGCGAAGATATGTCCCAGCTGAAAGAGGAGCTATCAGGACGAATGACGACTTTGACAAGCCAGCAAGAGGAGCTATCTAGTCAGATGAAGAGCCAGCAAGAGGAGCTATCCAGTCAGATGAAGAGCCAGCGCGAAGATATGTCCCAGCTGTCACAAAGAATGACGAGCCAGCAAGAAGAACAGACGCAACAATTTTCCCAGCTATCACAACGGATGTCTACCCTATCAGATGAGTTATCCAGTTCGTTCTCCCAGCAAATATCACATCTAAGAGACGAACAAAATCAGCTAGTAGCCGATTTGCGAAACGAGAAAAACCAGCAAGTGGACAACTTGAATCAGCAAGTGGACAACATGAATCAGCAAGTTGCCAACTTCAGACACGAGATCAACCAGCAAATGCAATCCGAGATAGAAAAACTTAAACGAGAACTGGAAGCTTGTCTACAAAACCAAACCATCCATCACGGCGACGGAGATGCAGGAAGGATGGAAACCTGCCACGCAGACGTCGAACGACAAAGAAGCGAGGAGACGACCCATGTACGAACGACGATGAAACCCCCGACCTTCGACGGGAAGACTTCCTGGCCAAATTACCTGAAACAATTCGACGCAGCGGCCAGAGCTAATGGATGGTCATCCCAGGAGAAGGCATTGTCCCTAACCGTAGCTCTGCGAGGCGAAGCTTTAGACGTCTTGCAATCATTGACACCGGATGAAGCTGACAACTTCGAGTTATTGGTGAATCGTCTAGAGATGCGTTATGGTCAAACTCATCTACAACCGGTGTACCGAATGCAGTTAAAGAGCCGAAAACAGAAAAATGGAGAAACTATCCAGGAATTTGAAGCGGATGTAGCAAGAATGGTTCGACTTGCGTATTCAAATGCAGCGGAGGATTTCCTGGAGTGCCTAGCAGTCCAAACCTTCACCGATGGTCTTCGAGACGTCGAATTGCAGCGCGCTGTACGGTTGGCGCGGCCGAAGACTCTTGTGGACGCCTTGACCATTGCCCTGGAGTTTGAGGCGGCGACGGAGGCCTCACGTGGAGTTGCTCGACTAAGGGAAATCACTGGTAACTACGACCATGCCGTTCATTCCGTTAGCAACGTTGAAGCGGTAGTAGAGAGATTAATGAAGTTATCTCCAAAGAGAAGGCGCCCAGTGAGATGCTGGAACTGCGGAGAACTAGGCCATATAAGAAATACTTGCCCCCAAAAAGAAAATTCTTCTGCTGAAGTACCCCAGCAGCAGGAAAACTAGAACGGGTCGACTCCTGGAGGGCGAAATCAAGGTCCCTTCCCTTACGGCTACCCCGTTACAGTATATTTGTCTCAGTATTCTGCTTTCTCGGGGTATTCCAAATCTTCTTGCTTTATCTGACCATTTGCATCAGTTATAATTTAGTATTCTTCCAAAAATTCTAAAAAACATTTTTTTATTCGTCACCAATATCATTCTTTAAATCATTTTTAATATTTTTAAAATATTGTTAGCGAAAATAATTTATATCATTTGACAAATATTTAACAAACGTAACTAAATTAATTGGAACCTAAAAAAATTTAAACAAAATTTTATATCTAATAAACTCAAGTTTCTTCTTTCAAAAAAATGAGCATACATTCCTTTATTTTCATAAAACCAGTTTATTTAAAACGTTAAAACAATCTGACCATTCTCGTACAATAAATAAGCTTGTTTCTTCGATTAGCTTGCATTTCAAGTCCGTACCTGCGTGATCAGTCAAATTCTTTACTCGGATAACAGCGATTATAGATGGATAAGTGTTGATGGATAGTTTCGCACCAGGTGGTTTGAGACTCACACCCTCTATCTTGTACGATTCATCATCTTCTCGCCGCAATGCAACGTCCAAGCCAAGTTTTATCACAAAAAAAACGAAGGTGACTTATGGAATTACAATATAGAACGAAACAAACGTAAATAGTTATAACCAGAAAAATTATACAAAAGATATTGCCACGTAGATAAACTTATACCTAAAAAAAATAATATATATATATATATATATATATATATATATATATATATATATATATATATATATATATATATATATATATATATATATATATAAACGAACAGAGCGTTTTGTGACAGTCTAAGAATGTCCAAAGATGATACATAAAGTATCTAGTGCCTTACTGTCAAAAGTAATAATTTCAGTTTTGAACTGAAATGGTGTCGGTTAGAAATTTCTAACACTTTAAAAGACACCTTGGATGCTGCGATATAAATAGATATAAATATCATTCAACCTATATCAGGGCAAAACCAAACTACAGACACGTGTTTCGCTCTTAGTTTGAGCTCGTCAGTGTAGTACAGGCTATGTCTCTCAAGTCACTAAGGTGTCTTTTAAAGTGTTAGAAATTTCTAACCGACACCATTTCAGTTCAAAACTGAAATTATTACTTTTGACAGTAAGGCACTAGATACTTTATGTATCATCTTTGGACATTCTTAGACTGTCACAAAACGCTCTGTTCGTTTTATCATTTTACCTTGCCTAAGGTTATATACAAGATGCAAAGCTACCACTGAAATACCATTTTTGGAGTGAAGATGGAACCACTTGCGACTGTTTATCAGTTTTGCAATTTGACATCTATAGATATCGTTCGATTTATAGCAGGGATGTCTCTTGATTAGTGACTTGAGAGACATAGCCTGTACTACACTGACGAGCTCAAACTAAGAGCGAAACACGTGTCTGTAGTTTGGTTTTGCCCTGATATAGGTTGAATGATATTTATATCTATTTATATCGCAGCATCCAAGGTGTCTTTTAAAGTGTTAGAAATTTCTAACCGACACCATTTCAGTTCAAAACTGAAATTATTACTTTTGACAGTAAGGCACTAGATACTTTATGTATCATCTTTGGATATATATATATATATATCAATCTAATATTTATGTAGCAGATAATATTTGATTTAAATACCAGTACCAATTAAAAAATATGGTTTGCGGTCCAACATATAAGATGTGAAAATATACATATAAATTATATACGCAGTTATGATTCATAAATTGTTAAAAAAAAAATCGTTACAAGTTTAAGTTGTTACAATTTGTAGAACATATTTTCACGAATATGCATAATGTATAAACGTGTCAGTACTGTAAATTAAATTCTTTAATGAGTTGGGTAGCCAATGCATTTTTACATTTTTAAAATTTAGAAATAAGACAAATAAAGAAATGACTTTAAGGAAAAATTTTACGTTCGACAGGAATTGAACCTTCGATTTCTATTTATAGCCGCTGCGCTTAAAACTCATGACGTCAAAAAACCAAAATTCTTTGTTTTTAATCATTCCATTATTTAACTTAAATTGTCTAGAACATCTATACATTTCTTTGGACAAGCATTTATTGGCTGGAGACAGAACAACCAGGTTTAAGTTTCTCTTTACATCATTATTTCTTTTTTAATTTCTAAATATTTAAACAATTTTCAATACCGAAAGTTAGCTATAAGAAAGTAGAGTAAAACTGTTTTATTTATTTCTTTCAAAAACTTTTATCAAACTATAAGAAAATTGATTATGAACACCTTAAATTAAAAACTTAGTGAAAGCGTCTCTAAAGTTACCACTTACCTGGAAACAGAGAGCCGTCCATGAATCCGAACCCTTTCTCGACCCTCACAGTAGCCGGTAATATGCATTTTTGGTTTATAATCTATTGTTTAAAGTTAAAAAATACTTGTGATAAATTTTTGTAAATAAACATAAATAAATACCAGAAACGTAAAGAAAAATTTTTAATTTTTTCAACCATATATAATTTTAAAGTTTACTGGCCCTTGAGATATTTTTTGTTATATTTGGTGTTATTATGTTCTTAGTCTAATAAATAAAAAATCATCATCACATTTCTGGTAATTAGTTATTTTATTTATAAAAAATTAATCACATGTATTTTTTAATTTTAAACATTAGATTCATGAGTGCATAACACCGGCTACTGTGAGGGCCGAGAAAAGGTTCGGATTTATGGACAGCCCAGATAAGGGGTGACATCAAAGACTCTTTAACTAAAACTTTCGTACAACAATTTCAATATATTTATAAATTAACTGACCAGGCGAGTTTCGTACCGCCAAACGATCAGTAATTTATTTCTGTTTCTGTTTTTTACAACTTTCTTTTCGTTTTTTCATTATTTTTTGTGTTCTTTCTCTATTTTTGTGTATTTTTTTATATTTATTTGATTCTTTTCAGGTTTTTACTTTTTAGTTTTTAGATATTTAAATTTTTTTCGGATTTATCTTTTCACAGTTTTTATTTTTTTTACATTGTTGTGATATTTTTTTTTTTTTGTTTATACCTTGCAAGTTATTTATAATTGATTTTTTTGAATATTTTTTATTTTACTTAAGGTTTTTGTTTTTAATTAGTTTTTTACCCAATTTTAATAATCGTTTTTTTTATTTCCACATTTTTCAATTTTTTATTTTTATTTTTAATTATTATTTTTTATTTTTATGGCATATTCATTATTTTTTGTTTTATTTTTTATTCTTTTTCTATTTCCTTTAATATTTTTACAATTTTTTATCTTATTCGGGCTCTTTGTTTTTTTACTTTTCTTCCATGTTTTCGATATAACTCATTTATTTGATTTTTATGATTTTTCGTTTTTTTTTTCTTATTTTTTTTTATTTTTTATTAAAAACATTTTGTATCATATTTAAATATTTATGCAATTTCTGCACTAAGACATATCCAAATTACCTTTTTAACTGAAATACAATGCCGTATAATGGGAGTTATCTAAATGTCATTTATAGATATACTGTTAAAAAATAGCTTTGTAAATAACCCATAATTTTTTTGGAATAGGTCAAAGAATAAAATAATAATTATGGAAAATCTCTGGACGATAGACATCACCATCACACACTTTTCTTTATATCTATAAAAGAGAAACATCTCACCATACAATATTTTGTTATAACTTTAAAAGTTTCTATAAATGCTACGAATCGGTTTAATTTTTTTCCGACATGTTCTACCAGTATCGACATATATTTTATACAGTTTACACAAAACCTTAACTAATCCCAAATTTTATTTATTACTTTCCAATAACTTTTATCAAACTGTTAAATTGCTTAGAATAAAATAAATATCATATTTAACCAATTTCGTCGTATTTTATCCAATTTACACAAAACCTTAATTTAATCTACACAAAAATCTTCCTTAGGAATCGCTTGAGCTGTTGTTGAAAATTCGTAATTTTTGAGTCTATTGCGCAGTGGCCGACAGACAGGCAGACAGACTAATATATTCTCCAATAATTTTTTGCTTAGTGGACTCGGAAGTTTGCTATCGTCATTTTCATCCCGAACTTTTACATCACCGCTTCGAATTTTTTGAAAATCGCTTTCTTCAACATCAGACATATTATCGTCATCAGAATATTCTGTTTTTTGCAAAAACATTTTCACTGTTCTCATGCTTTTTAAAGACGACAAACTTGACGATCTTGTTGGTTTTGATTGATTTTGGCCACTTAAAAATATCCTCTGGAACAGGTGGTAAGTTAACAACAGTGTTAAGATCTATAAAAGGTTCCCGCGATATACTTATAGAATATTTTTTATTGATATCACTTTTGCTACTATTAGAGAGATTATTACATGATTTTTGCTTTGTTTCTACCATTTTTACTTTCTATTTACTTAAAGTTTGATGAATTTCAATTTCTTTATTTTCTACACTTAACTCCAATTTATTTAATTGCTTTTCAATAATAGCTAACAGTTCTTCACACTTATTAGGTACTAGGTTTATTGGTATTGATAGAAGATACCATTTTATATGCCTGATACGTAATATCCCCTTAAATCCACTCCTACTTCGGTTAGTAAAAGAGCACTGTTCAAGTGTTCAATGTATCTTGCAAATGCGGATATTTTGAGGGTCATTTTAGACACATGTTTTCAGGGGACATTGTTGTCAGTGTCATTCTACTTTAATAAACTATAAGATTTATATGGTAATATAGTTACACAGGTTCACTAAATATATTAATTTTATAACTAAAATTATTGTGGTTTTTCTTATTTTTTTACATGGAGAAATTAGTTCTAAAATAATTTGGTTAAATTATTAAGTTTAAAAAATGTACAGAAAAAATAATTAAAAATGACTGTTAATTCATTACCTTCTTTGTTTAGTAAGTTTATCTTACATAGCTGTAAAAAATATCTTATATAGTTGCAACATGGCAACATGTTTTCGTACTTAAAACAAAGTAGTTGGGGGATTGATGTTTGATGCCAACAATTTGACACGTCCAATTATATTTGTTAAAATAAGTTTTTAAAGGATTTGGTATTGTAATTGAATGATAAAATAAAGTTTTACAGTCCACTAAATTTATTATAAAAGTTTACACAATGACCGATACGTGGCACATGATATTAAAACACTTATGGGGGCTTTAACACAATTTTATTTACAAAATTGTTAAGATACACACAGAACTCTGCTGGATAACGTCTAAACTACTTAACAATACAATGAACTCTTGTTAATATTTGAACTTGAACTGCCGTTAGCTGCCCATACATCCCCTTATATACAACAAATTACAACAAATGAACATTCTGGAACTTTCTAGAATTTTCTAGAAACATTATTTAATCTAGTCAGTGTTTTTAGACGTTTCTAAAAATCAATTGTCAATAACAATCTTTCAAATTAAGGTCCCTTCACGGTTATCCCGTTACACTGCCCCCTCCTTAGATTCATTCCTCCTGGAATGTTATTTCCTACATCGGAATCCCGCACACTCCCTGAGCCAGCCAAACTGTGGTTTCCCTGGTAAGGCGCCAAACGATCATGATGGACCACGACGGGTTTCGCTCTGGGAATTTTCAAGATCCGATAAATGACACCGTTAATCTTCTTCTTGATGGTGTAAGGACCTTCCCAGATCTTCTGTAATTTGGGACAAGTGCCTCGACGCCGTCGGGGGTTATAGAGCCACACTAAATCTCCAACTTGGTAACTCTTTTCCATTGTCCGCGTGTCATAGTACCTCTTCATCCGATCACTGAATAATTGAAGTTTTCCACGCACCAGGTTGTGTATATTCTCCATTCGATTCTGAAGATCGGCGACATATTGTTCACGGGCCACTTCTTCACCAGGTTTACAACCAAACACCAAGTCACATGGTAGTCTCATTTCTCTACCGAACAGGACCTTCGCAGGCGTTTGGCCAGTTGATTCGTTAACGGCCGATCGAATTGCCATTAGAAATAGTGAAATATGTCGATCCCAATCCCTCTGACACTCTGACACCACTTTTGACAGATAGTTGGTTATAGTCCGGTTCATTCGTTCCACCATTCCATCAGACTGAGGGTGCATCGCTGTGGTTCTCGTTTTGTGGATGCCTAATCTTTGGCAAACTTCTTGAAACAGCTTGCTCTCAAAATTTCTCCCTTGGTCTGAATGTAATTCTAGTGGTACCCCAAATCGGCTTACGAATTCTTCAACTAATATATTTGCTAAAGTGGTGGCTTCCTGATTGGGAACTGCATAGGCTTTAACCCATTTAGTGAAGTAGTCCATTACAACAAAGATGTATTTGTTTCCTTCATCGGTCTGTGGAAGTGGCACCAATACATCTACTGCAATTCTTTCAAAAGGACTTCCGACCAGATATTGCTGCATTTCCGCTTTCGGTTTTCGGTGCGGACCGCACATGTGGTGCATTTACGACAACAATCTTTAACATCATTAGTGCAATTTACCCAGTAAAATCTATCTCGCATCTTTTGCAGCGTTTTCGTGATACTCAGATGTCCTCCGGAACTGTCATTATGCATCTGTTTTAAAATTTCCGATACAGCATTTCTTGGGACCACTATTTGTTTCCTTGTTTCTGTGCCCTCGGAATTTTCTACAAGTCTTTTAACGAGCCCACCGTCCAATACTAAAAGGTTCCATTGGGACCAGTATGCTTTTAAAGCAGGAGAGGATGAGGATATCTCTCTCCACAACGGACGACGGTCCATTCTCTTCCACTCCCGAATCTTTTTCAGAACGGGATCGTTTTCTTGTTGCTCCTTCAGCATAGAGCTCTCGTCTTCTGGCACAACCTTAACTATGGCAAGTTTTTCCTCGTTCTGCTCCATACGGGTACAATGGGGGCAATCAGGTCGACATGGTCTTCTGGAAAGTGCATCAGCATTACGATGTCTTGTTCCAGGTCTGTGCTCGATTTCAACATCATATTCGTGCAGTTTTTCGAGCCATCTTGCTATCTGTCCTAAAGCTAAGTAACCACTTTAAACTAGCATGGTCTGTTCTGATCAGAAATTTTCTGCCATACAGATATTTATAAAAGTGTTCGACAGATTTTACAACTGCTAACAGTTCCCTCCGGGTTACACAGTAGTTCTTTTCAGCTTTCGATAAAGTTTTGCTGAAGTAACCAACCACTCTTTCCTTACCATCTTGTAGCTGTGACAAGACGGCTCTAATTCCCACATTGCTGGCGTCGGTGTCCAGAATAAGCTTACCATCAGGAAGTGGATAAGCAAGAACAGGTGCTGACGTAAGCTGTTTCTTCAATATTTCAAACGCCTCTTGACATTCCTGATCCCAACAGAAGGACTTATCTTGTTCTGTCAAACGTGTCAAGGGTTTGGCGATGTCTCCAAAATTCTTGACATATCGTCGGTAATAGGAACAACGACCCAAGAAACTCCGGAGCTGATGTTTGTCGATAGGGATTGGCTATTCCTGAACGGCTTGTATCTTATTGGGATCAACAGCCACGCCATCCTTGCTTACGTTATGTCCTAAATAGTTGACCTGTCTCTGGAACAAGTGGCATTTCTTAACATTCAATGTTAAATTAGAGTTCTGTAATCTTTTAAAGACTTCTTCCAGGTTAGATAAATGTTCCTTAAAGGTCTTGCCCATTATGATGATGTCGTCAAGATAAACTAGACAAGTTTCCCATGACAAACCCCGCAGGATGTTCTCCATTAGCCGTTCAAACGTCGCAGGAGCATTACAGAGGCCAAACGGAAGGACCGTGAATTGCCACAACCCTGATCCACTGGTAAAGGCAGTCTTTTCTTTGTCTGCAGGATTCATTTTAACTTGCCAGTATCCGCTTTTAAGGTCCAAGGTAGAAAACAAAGTAGAACCCGCCAAAGCGTGGAGGGCATCATCAATCCTTGGCAGAGGATAACTGTCCTTCTTAGTGACATCATTTAGCTTTAGATAGTCGACACAAAACCGCATTGATCCGTCTTTCTTTCTCACTAATACCACAGGAGAAGCCCACGGACTACTGGATGGTTCGACTATGCCATTTTGAATCATTTCTTTAAGGGCTCTGTCTGCTTCTTCCTTCTTAACTTGAGGCATTCTTCGGGGTACCTGTCGAATCGGACGTGCATCACCAGTGTCAATTCTATGTTGTACAACATCAGTTCTTCCCAGTTTACTTTTAGAACCAAATACAGGTTTATAACGGTAAAGTAGATCTCTTACCTGTTTCTTTTCTAATTTTGACAAAGAGGGATCTAATTTTGTCATTAATTGTTCACTTCCGTTGATCTCATCTGTTTCCGTAACGTTTACCTTGTGAATTATGGCCGTTACTGGTTCTTAACTTCCCATTTCCGTGTCTTTTCGGAGAAGAACTGGATGATCGTTCAAGTTGATAACTCGGATGGGTACCTCTTTGGCGGATCTAACAAGAGTCTTACACACAAGGAGTTTTTTTCCCAATTCATGGTCATGGTTCTTCGGCTCTATCATGGCTGGGGCACCATCTGGCTCCAGTCCATCCAACCGCGCTGTGACGACACATTCGCAGCTTGCCGGAAGTTCGATATCATCGATTAGCTTAATCGAGGCATTGTCAACTTGTTTTCGGTGCAGGAATATTTCTTCATTACCAGTACGAAGGAAACGTCGGCGAAGATCCAAATGAAAACCACAGTGGAGCATAACATCCATGCCCAGAACAACATCTTCATTAACGTCAGCCACCAGCACCGAGTGTACAAGAGAGGTTGAACCAAACTGTAGCGTCACCTGTATCTCACCGTAGACTCTAGCAGAATCTCCGGTAGCGGTACGCAGTCTCCAACTGGTAGGCCACATCTTCTTTTGCATAATGATGGATGGTCGAACGATAGTTTTCGTAGCTCCAGTGTCTTCCAGCATGCTAAAGTTATTTCCATCAATGAGGCCATCTACATATAAGCTGTCCACGTGATGTCGCAGAGTTGCCAATTTAATGGTGTGAGGGGCTTCGGGAATGTTTGGGGTCGATTTCGCCCTCCAGGAGTCGACCCGTTCTAGTTTTCCTGCTGCTGGGGTACCAACTTCAGCAGAAGATTTTTCTTTTTGGGGGCAAGTATTTCTTATATGGCCTAGTTCTCCGCAGTTTCAGCATCTCACTGGGCGCCTTCTTTTTGGAGATAACCTCATTAACCTCTCTACTACCGCTTCGACGTCGCTAACGGAATGAACGGCATAGTCGTAGTTACCGGTGACTTCCCTTAGTCGAGCAACTCCACGTGAGGCCTCCGTCGCCGCCTCAAACTCCAGGGCAATGGTCAAGGCGTCCACAAGAGACTTCGGCCGCGCCAACCGTACAGCCCGCTGCATCTCGACGTCTCGAAGACCATCGGTGAAGGTTTGGACTGCCAGGCACTCCAGGAAATCCTCCGCTGCATTTGAATACGCTAGTCGTACCAATCTTGCTACTTATGCCTCAAATTCCTGGATAGTCTCTCCTTTTTTCTGCTTTCGGCTCTTTAACTGCATTCGGTACACCGGTTGTAGATGAGTTTGACCATAACACATCTCTAGACGATTCACCAATAACCCGAAGTTGTCAGCTTCATCCGGTGTCAATGATTGCAAGACGTCTAAAGCTTCACCTCGCAGAGCTACGGTTAGGGACAATGCCTTCTCCTGGGATGACCATCCATTAGCTCTGGCCGCTGCGTCGACTTGTTTCAGGTAATTTGGCCAGGAAGTCTTCCCGTCGAAGGTCGGGGGTTTCATCGTCGTTTGTACATGGATCGTCTCCTCGCTTCTTTGTCGTTCGACGTCTGCGTGGCAGGTTTCCATCCTTCCTGCATCTCCGTCGCCGTGGTGGATGGTTTGGTTTTGTAGACAAGCTTCCGGTTCTCGTTTAAGCTTTGCTATTTCGGACTGCATTTGCTGGTTGATCTCGCCTCTGAAGTTGGCCACTTGCTGATTTTGCTCCTCTCGCAAGTTGGTCACTTGCTGATCCAAGTTGTTCACTTGCTGATTCAAGTTGGCCACTTGCTGATTTTGTACGTCACGAAGATGTGATATTTGCTGGGAGAACGAACTGGATAACTCATCTGATATGGTAGACATCCGTTGTGATAGCTCCTCTTGCTGGCTCTTCATCTGACTGGATAGCTCCTCTTGCTGGCTCGTCATTCGTCCTGATAGCTCCTCTTGCAGCCGGGAAAGTTGTTGAGTTTATTCTTCTTGCAGCCGGGAAAGTTGTTGAGTTTGTTCTTCTTGTTGGCTCGTCATTCGTTGTGATATCTGGGAAAGTTGTTGAGTTAGTTCGGAATTTGCTTTTTGAACTGGGTCTTCGAACTCCACAACGTCAGGGTCCATATTATTATCTAGGTAGTATTCACGGAGCCTTCTCAAGAAAACAGATTTGTTCACAGTAGTTTCCAATTCTAATTCTTCGAGCTCTCTTCTGAGCTCAGCCACCAATAGTTTATTTATCTTTTTTCCAGGCATTCTTGTATCTTCACCCCACACCTGACACCAATTTGAAACACTTATGGGGGCTTTAACACAATTTTATTTACAAAATTGTTAAGATACACACAGAACTCTGCTGGATAACGTCTAAACTACTTGACAATACAATGAACTCTTGTTAATTTTTGAACTTGAACTGCCGTTAGCTGCCCATACATCCCCTTATATACAACAAATGAACATTCTGGAACTTTCTAGAATTTTCTAGAAACATTATTTAATCTAGTCAGTGTTTTTAGACGTTTCTAAAAATCAACTGTCAATAACAATCTTTCAAATTAAGGTCCCTTCACGGTTATCCCGTTACACTATTATGCATTTCAAATCATAAAATACAAATATGTTAAGTATCAAGTAAGTACAATTAAAATTTGCCATCATGTTCGGTCAAACCAGAAGTTGACCATGTTGAATCGGTTCTTTTATGAATTCTAAATTGGTATATAGCGAATACTTTAGCATTAGTTATTTAATCCATTTAAAAGTTAAAGATGTGATCTACTTTTTTATTTACGTTCAGTATAACTATGTGGTTACAAAAACGAAAATGTAAAAAAAGAAAACTAAACGTTTTTAAACTAAATAGAGACGATATTATTAAAAAAAATTACTTCTATCTGTAGAAGCCTCTCGAGAAATACCTTTTGCATGATTTAAATTCATTTTCTCTGTAAACGTGTGAACAAATAACGAATATCCCATCCATTTAGTTAGTGAGTCTTCGATAAAGCGAAGTTCACAGATAAAAGTCGGTTTATTTGTATCTAAGTCGAGACATCGATAGAAATCCACTCTATGGTCTCACGCACCTATACTAAAGAGAAAAACAAAAAAATCTTATCTTAACTGTTTTCTGTAAAGTTGCACTGCTTGGGGACGAAAGGACTTATTACAAAATACGACCATTAGGAGCTGTTTCTCTGCAACTTGTTGTCGATCTTATCGTCCTGAAAGAATCTCAAAACGTGACCTTGCAATGCTCTTAACACCTTTTTGAATCAGCACAACTCTGATTTTATTGAAAAAAATAGACGCATAGCTGCAACTCGGATGTAGGTATATTAACATTGATACTGATTTTAAATTATTTGGTTCTAGAGCCGTTGTAATTTTTTCAATATTATTAAATAAAGCTGTTATTTTCGCGGAATAAATAACATGTTTATAAATATAATAATTATTTTTTCAAATATGGCGATTTCATTTAAGCAAAATGGACATAAATATGTAGCGTTTTAATAACAGGTTTAACAGATTTTTATGCTGGTCTGGCCTACAGAGCTTCGCATGTGGTCCACAAAAAATGTGTTCGTGAGATATTAGCATGTATAATTTTTCAGACACTATTACGGATAAATCGATTTATGGATTTTTGTCACGCGCAATTTGTGTTAAGTGTTTTCGATGTTACATAATATGGGTCAGAAATATTTTACCTTTCTCTCATAATAACTAATAAATGTAAAAAAAATCATTAAGCATCAAAAATATACATTATTGTATATTACATTTTTTTTGCTTTGGCTCTTTAGTTAAAAAAACTTTTGTACGGCTTAAGATTAGAAAAATTAATAATGATTTTTTTTTCTAATAAATGTTTCTTTAATGATAATACTTTTTATGACTTGGTTAATTATGTCGGAAATCAAGGAATCTAATTCTTGAAGAAAATTAATAATTCCTCTGCTAATTATTCTTTCATACTTCTTTATAACTGTCTGGTTTTTGTAATTGAAGAACTAGAATGTTAAATGTATTAGAAATAAAAAAAACTTTAACCGAACATCTGGTTGTATTTTGCTAATAAATTTGTTAAAAAAGTGTTTTAAATAAATTCTTTAACTTTTTACATACGTCACCGGTGTGTAAGTTTAAATTTCAACATGTTTATAACTGTAAGTTGCATTTGTTTAGATATAAATATATTATTTTCCTGCAGTTCCATTTGTAATTCAAACTGCATAAGCTACTTTGATGAAAGCATTACATAGTATTTTAGATAAATAGGATGAATTTATTGTACCTACATACTATAGGTGATACTTTAATACATTCAAAATCTAAAGAAGAATACAAAGAAAATTTGTATATACTTTTAAATGAATTAAATCAAGCCAGATTAAATATTACTAAGGATAAATGCGAATTTCTTTCTAAAAAAAAGTAATTTAGAAAGGATATAAAATGAATAATAATTAGGAAACAAATGGATAAAGACAGAGTTAATAAAAGATTAGAATGTTAACCCACTGTTTTGCAATACTATTTAATGCGGATGTCAGCTGTTTCTTTAATAGTTCGAACGCTTTTTGACATTCCTCATCCCAACAGAAGGACTTGTCTTGTTCTGTCAAACGTGTTAAGGGTTTGGCGATATCTCCAAAATTCTTGACAAACCGTCGGTAATAGGAACAAAGACCAAGGAAACTTTGGAGCTGATGTTTGTCAAAAGGGATTGACCATTCATGAACGGCTTGAATCTTAGCGGTGTCCACAGCAACGCTTTCCTTGCTTACATTATTTACTAAATAGTTGACCAGTCTCTAGAACAAGTGGCATTTCTTAACATTCAATGTTAGATTAACTTTCTGTAATCTTTGAAAGACTTCTTCCAGGTTAGATAAATGTTCCTTAAAGGTCTTGCCCATTATGATGATGTCATCTAGATAAACTAGAGAAGTTTCATACGACATGCCCCGAAGAATGTTCTCCATTAGCTGTTCAAATGTTGCAGGAGCCTTACAGAGGCCAAACGAAAGGACCGTGAATTGCCATAACACTGATCTACTGGTAAAGCAAATAAAATTTTATTTGTAACAGCATTTTATATAATTTGTTTTATTAACATTAACCAAGACACGGAACCAATATGAAATTAATTAATATTGTTTTGTAATTAAGTTTTTATAACTACCCTTTTTAATAAAAAAATTGAACAAGTAAAGTTATACAAAAAATGTAGGTACACAACAGAAACCAAGTTAACTAATAGTTAACAATTTTATGTAAAACCGTATAAATTATCATATACACTTTTTTTGTGAATTTTGAGATGTTCTTAGAAAAACCAAATCTTTATTTTAGCTTTATACTTTTATTGCAATTGAAGTAATACCTATGTATATTTATATTTACCTGCGAGTCACTGTTTTTATTGAATAAAACTGTATATATTTAAAAAACAAGGTTTTTCAACAAATGTTTACTTCTCAGTTGTAATCTAATGAGCTGTAAATTTCATACTGCAAGATGCACTTGACGTTAGATACTTATCAAAAATTCCTATTGTTCTAATATGGCCGAAGGCGATCTCAGTACGTCCACAATTTACTCATTTCATGGTTAATTAGAAGCGTTCCATATCGAATGGTGTTGGTCACAACCTATTATTTATGAGAATATTATGGAAAATATTTAGAATGAAGATGATGTTACAACTCTAATTAATCATGAACTAAAAGAACGCGGAGATCTTAAAATTGTTTTATAATTTTACTGGGTTAGATTAGATTTGTTAATAATCCATTTAAATTAAGGAAATAGTAAATTGATCTAAATTAAAACATTTGTATTGTTTTTCTTCCAGCTACCTTTCAGTTATTATGTTTTTTTATTTAATAAATAAAGGATCTCTTAACATTGTTTTTTTATAATAGAACAAAATTATTTTTAAAAAAATATTTTTAGTATTTACAGGGAGATTGACCAGATAAAACTTATATTTTAAAATTAAAATTAGTATTGTTATAATTAAAAAAATAAATATATTACCTAAGTCTATAATTTTGTCATAGCAAAAAGTAGTTTGTCGTTCCTTAACATTTATTGTAATAATATAGTATCAATAAAGGCGTAAAAAGTGAGCAGAGTAATTCTGTTTGTTTTTTTAATACTTATATTTTTTGGGCACGTAAGGGAAAAAGAATACTATACCTCTATAGGCAATTGCATGTCACTGACGTCATTGTGACGTATATGTAAGTGGAACCAGTACGAGGTTTAAATGAATCGTAGTGGCCAGGTTTAATTTAGAAAGACTTACTATCTTTGTCTTATAAACACGCAATAGAAATAGATACTTTTAAGAAAATTGCAATACTGGAGAACATATTTTACTAAGCTAGCACCGCTTGCCATTTTTCTTCTCTTTCTATTACGCGTTTATAACTAAGTCGTTCTAAGTTGAACATGACAACTAGCATTCATTCGAACCTCGCATTGGTTCCACCTGCATTTACATCACAATGACGTCAGTGACATGCAATTGCCTATCGAGGTATAGTAAATATTACGAACCCGCGCACAACGTCATAAAAAACTAAACGTCCACAGTACCGAATACCTTTACAAAAAAACGACGCGACACCATGAAATATGCTAGTCAACATTTTATTTTTTTGCATTGTGATACTAAAATTTCATGTTAGATTACTATTTGTAATGTTAATGCTGCTTATTTTTTTATTAAAAGTAATACATTTATTCTTACTTAATATTATTTGTTATTTATTTTCTGATAATTCTAAAAATATATTGTGGTGGCTGATTCTATTAACAATTTATAGTTTCAATGATAATTTACAGTAACAATATGTCTAAAAAGCAGTTGTCACATGATACTTTTAGCACGTTTGCAGAATTTAGGGTAAGAAAACGCCATTTATTATTAATTTTAAAAAAGATTTTAATCAAGTTAAGCCAAAGAAATAGAACTTCTTACGTGCGTACATAAATACACACACACGTGTTTTTTAATTTTAATAAAAAATGTGTGAAAATCATAAAATTTTTATGATTTATCTACTTTATTTCAGAGTGGCCATTTTTTACTTTGATTATGCGTATTTAAACGGACAACAAACGAGTTGCATGTTGTCCGAATATGATATTGTTCTATTTTTGCTTAATTACGTACTACAATTTTTTCAGCGAATCCATTATGTTCAAAAGTTTATTGTCTGCGACCAAAGTGTCAGCTTGCCCACGGCTTTAACACAGCTTTTAAAACATTTTTACAACAAAACTCTCATGTACTTTGTTAAGTAAAAATAAGATAAAAACAAACTTAAAAAAATTACAAAACTCATGACGTTTAAATTAATTAAAAAGGTAAAACATAATTTAAAAACCCTTGACTTAAAGAATTTGTGTGACTAGAAATAGTTAACGTATAAAGCTGTTACATAAGTTGATTTGATCTCTCACAAATTAGGACGGACATATGAACAACAGAGTATGCGTTTTTATAACACTTCCCTACAAATGTATAATACTTTCTTGAAGATGCAGGTATGACAATAACGTAAGTATTTAACTCCCTATAAACTATTAACTAAATAAGGAAAGCAATAGGATATATCGAATTCTGCCATTAAATAAACACGTTTTGTAGATTTATAGTAACATAAATAATTTGAAGATATGTTATTGCTATACTTATTTATATTTTTGTTAAAATTTAAAATATCATTGGTATCACAACATGCCGAAAAATTAAGGTTATCTGATGAACTGACAACTACGTTGGAGAGCAATCTCTCATCAAACACCCACCAAGAATACAAACCGTGTGGGACACCGCGGGAGCGTTAAAACAAATGAACGCACATCAAGGAGTGTCTGGAAAAATGTTAAGCACGCGAATATAGTTGTAAGCATAAGAGGATGGAAGATTTGTAATAAATTTTCGTAAAAGTACACGCACAGTGTTTCTTAAAATGATAATAACCTGTTATTAGCAACACAGAAATATATTTATCTATGAATTGAATCGATTTTTTTATGGGAGAGGTTTTTTAATATTCTAAATATTTTTGTATTGTCACGCAAAAAAATATAAAACTAATGCATAATATTCATGGGAACTAAAGGTCTATTAATATACTTTCAAATTATTAATACCTAAAAATAATATACTATTTAACACTCTCCAAAAAATAAAGACATTAGAGAAACTATTCTAATTTTTTATCTTCTCTGATCTTTAACCTCGAAATAACCAGGGACGTATTAGCTTTACATATTACTTGCAAAGGTATATAAAGCGTTAAGTTATATTATAAATTATTTAATTTAATTACATTTGATTAATAGTGATATGTAATATATATATATATATATATATATATATATATATATATATATATATATATATATGTATATATATATATATATATATATAGAATGAAACGACTAAGTGGAATCTTTTAAAATATCCAACCTTTAGACTCTTTTTGAAATCATCTTTGGGGATCTAGATGTAAAAGTATTTTTTTTTATTTGTACAATAGTTACAGTCAAAGAAGAGATTATTAATGAAACAAACGTGTATTTTGCAGATCTTATAGAATCATATAATTCCGACGGCATAAGGATGTTAATGATTTGCTGAAATCGCTGTTTTAAACTTGAAGAAGATTATAGTTATTTAAATAAAATAATTTTTGATAACATATGGTTTTCTTGTTAAAGGAGGTTATTTATTAGTAAATCAGTAAAATAACTTTTATTGGTATTTAATTTTGCAATGTAAACTTACTCAAGTCAATTTATTTAGGTTACAATTTAGCAAATTCAAATATCAAAGTTCGGTTCTGCTAACAAATTGTTGAATAAAGAATTACACATGTTATTTTGTTTTATTATATGTTTCACACGATCAGTAATATAGATCTCGAATTCGTCACGATTAGGTTCATGATGGATATAAAATGAATATAGGTTTAGATAATTTTAAAGTTCAAAATATTCTTATAATGTTTGATATAATATAACAACTTTTAATACTTTACGAATTTGAAGAAAAAACGTACATATAATAAGAATTAAATATATAGATGAATTTTTTAACCATTTGTACTCTCGACAGTTCCATGTATTTTCTCAGGTAAATCAATTTTAGATTTCTGAGAGTTGTCTAGCGACTAGATTCTAGCCTCATAGTATAATGGTTTTTTACAAAAAATGTATATAGTGTTAAATATGTATACAAACGTCTTATTTTTTGTATTTTTATCCCATTTTTTCTAACTATTTTTAATAAATGCGGCTGTTAAATTTTAACTATTTTTAAATTATACATACAAGAAAATGACATAAGGGAAAATAAAAATATTTCACATCTGGCAAGATATGACACGAAACAATAGTAGTTTACGTAACAAGTCCTGAAAGTGGTCTTTTACCGGACGAGTAGGCAAATTGCGAGCCTGCGAGTCCAGTAAACGCACTTTTGGGACGTATTACGTACAATATTTTTTTTTAAACGGGCATTGTTGTACAATAAACTTCATATTATTCAGTTTACATCTGTAGAATTTATTCGAATTATTAAGGAAATTAACGCTGGTTTCAGTTGTAATACTTCTTTATTACTGACAAAGATTAGTCAAAAAATTTATATATATATACAATTCCATAACAACCAAAAACAAGATACATAAACGTAACATAAGGGTTATAATTATCCATACAGGGCGCCTTGAAAGGCTGACTGTCTTTCAAACTTATTCTATAGGTAATACACAAAGTTTTTGTACTGCTCGTTTTGTAACTCCCGATTGGGTTTTTACACTAACTACGCGCACTACATTATCATGTCCTGGATGAACGTCAATAACACGACCAAGTTTCCAGTATAATGGTGGAAGATTTTCATCAATCAGAACAACCAGGGAACCAATATTTAACTGATCACTTGAATTTTCACACCATTTCATTCTATGCTGAAGACTAAGTAAATACTCTCGAGACCATCTTGTCCAAAAAATTTGAATCATCTGTTGAAGTTTTTGGTATTGTGACAATCGATTTTCAGGTAGTTTAGTTACATCAAGTTCCGGAAGTGAAATAAGTGGTTGACCAATTAAGAAATGCCCCGGTGTTAACGCTTCAAGATCATTAGGGTCATTCGAAATCGCTGTTATTGGACGTGAATTAATTATTGCTTCCACCTGAGCAAAGACAGTACTTATTTCCTCAAAAGTGAGGTTATTCTTACCAATAACCCGATCTAGATTATATTTAGCCCTTTTTATGGCTGATTCCCACAATCCACCTTGATGTGGAGATCGTGGAGGAATAAATTTCCATGTTATCAAATTTTTTAAAAGAAAGTTTGCTATTTCTACATCTTTTATAAATTTCGGTATAGTTTGATATAAAGTTTTAATTTCATTATTTGCTCCAGTAAAATTAGTGCCATTATCACTATAAATGATTTTACAAATACCTCTTCGAGATATAAATCTCTTTAAGGCATTTAAAAATGACAATGTACTTAGATCACTAACAGCTTCTAGGTGAACGGATTTAGATGCAAAACAAATAAACAGGCATAAATAACATTTAATAATAGCCCTGTTCCTTAGTTTTCCGTCCTTGATATTAAATGGACCCGCGAAATCAACTCCAGTAATGAAAAATGGTCGATTTTGATTTATACGATCTGCAGGTAAATCGCCCATTTTACGAATTATATTAATAGGGTTGATTCTAAAACAAATTTTGCATTTTTTTAATATACTTCGAATTGTTTGTCTGCCATTTAAGATCCAAAATTTCTGCCTTAAGAAGGCTAATAATGACAATGTTCCTGAGTGTAAATGTTTATGATGTTCAGCTTGAACAATTAATGAGGTAAGGGGATGTTTTGAAGCTAAAATAATTTGATGTTTGCTACCATATGGTAATTTAGACTTTACAATACGACCTCCTACTCGTAATAAACCCTCTGAATCTAAGAATGGATTTAAACATCTTAATTTGGAATGTTTTGAAACAGATTGGTTGACTTTTAAAGCAGATATTTCAGGGAAAAACATTTGGAGTTGAGCAATTTTAAGAAGAGCTCTAGTAGAATATGCTATTTCTTCTATAGACAATTGTTCTGTATTTAAGTTTTTATATTGTTTATGACGTTTGCAATTATTATAAAACCTAAAACAATAAGCTACTATACGTTGCAGTTTATTCCACGACGAATATAAATTGAAAATGTTATCTTCGGTTGAATGGAATGTAACTGATGATAACATTGCTTTCTGTTGTCGTAATTCAGGTAAATGAAAAGGTAGATGGTTAACATCTGTGATAAATTTAGATTGGAATTCTATCTGATTAGATAGCCATGGAGGCCCAAACCACCATAAGTTACAATATTGAAGATCCTTAGGATTAATTCCTCGAGATACAAGATCTGCAGGATTTTGTTGTGATGGTACATGAAACCATTGTTCAGATGTAGTGGAACTTTGTATTTCTGAAACTCTATTTGCTACAAACAGTTTCAGTTTGTTAGGATCTAATGAAATCCATGATAATACTATTTGGCTGTCTGTCCAAAAAAATACATTGTCTATACTTAATTTAAGAGCATTTCGCACTTTATTAAAGAGTTGAACACTTAAAAGCGCTCCACATAATTCTAGACGTGGCAAAGTGATTACTTTAATTGGTGCAACCCGTGATTTAGAACAGAGTAGCCGAATACAAGTTTCCCCGTCATTGTTTTGGGACTTGACGTAAATACAAGAACCATATGCAGTTTGAGACGCATCACAAAAGCAATGAAGTTCAATATATTTTGCACTAGGAATTACAACATGACGACTTATTTTTATATCATTTAGAAATTGAAGTTGATTATTAAAATCAATCCATTCATTTTGTAAATTAGATGGAATCGCATCATCCCAATTTAGTTTGAGTTGCCATAATTTTTGCAATAATATTTTTGTTTTCACTATGACAGGACTAATAAGACCTAAAGGATCGAATAATTTGCAAATAGAAGATAGAATCTGACGTTTAGTAATAGAGTTATTTGTAGAATCAATTTTGTTAACTGAATATAGCAAGGTATCAGACACTGAATGCCAGAATATACCTAAAGTCTTTTTTGTTTCATCTTCGTGTATGTAGTAACTCTCATTTGAGTTAGTTTCTTCTTCTTCAACAATACAATTATTATTTGATAACCATTTTCGTAATGAAAATCCATATTGATTTAATATATTTACAATATCTGTCTTAATCTGTTTTGTCTCTTGGATGGTATTACTACCAGTTATCAAATCATCTACATAAAAGTCATTTAAAATGATATTAGATGCCTCAGGAAACCTTTCACGGTTGTCTAAACCTGCTTGTTGTAGGCACCTTACTGCTAAAAATGGTGCAGATGATGTACCATAAGTAACAGTATTTAATTGATAATGCACAACATTATCTTGTTCATTAGCTCTCCATACTATTCGTTGTAAATCACGTTGGTTTTCTGAAATCATTATTTGTCTATACATTTTTACAATGTCAGCAGTTATAACAAATGTATGTTTCCGAAAACGTAACAAAATAGAAAAAATGTCGTCTTGGATTGTAGGACCCACTTGTAAAATGTCATTAAGAGATATATTACTATCTGATTTACATGAGCCATCAAATACAACCCTTAAACGTGTAGTTGTACTTGATTCATTAAGTACACCATGATGCGGTAAATAGAAAATATTTGGATTATTCAAATCATGAATTATGTCAACTTTAGATATATGCCCTAAAGACTCATATTCAGACATAAAATCTATATATTTTTGTTTGAATTCCTGATCTTTTCGAAATCGTCTTTCTATTGAATGAAGACGTTTCACTGCAAGAGGTAATGAATTACCTAAAGAATTAATTTGATTTTTTATTGGTAAAGTAACTATAAATCTCCCATCAATTGTACTGCGGGTTAATGTATTTATAAAATTCTCTTCGCATGCAATTTCTTCAGAGGTTAGAAATTTTTTATGCGTGCACTCCTCTATTTTCCAAAATCTTTCAAGTTGGTGTTCTAAATTATTACAAGGATCTGTCGATATATTACAAACTGTCAAAGTGTTAGAAGAAAAAGAAATAGGACCCGAAATAATCCATCCTAATGTAGTATTTTGGATAATAGGCATTTGATCGCCAAGTTGAATTTGTCCTCTCTTGAGAAGACTATAAAATATACTTGACCCTAGTAACATATCAATAGGCAAAGGAGAGTTAAAATTATCATCTGCCAGGTTTATGGTAGAAGGAATGTTTAGATCCACCTTTTCAAAACCAAATGCTGGTTGATGATTTGTGATTGTATCGATAATTAAAAAATTTAGGAGATATTCAAAGGAATTATAAAGCGATTTAATTACAGTAGTAACCCTCGATGTAACAGTAGTAGCAGATAGACCTACTCCTACAATTGCCACATTAACATCAGTTATAGGAAGTTTAAGTTTTTGTGCTAAATGATTTGTTATAAAGTTAGATTGTGAACCGCTATCTAGTAAAGCACGACAGCGTATCCACTTTTTCTGAGAATCACGAATTAGAACCATAGCTGTCGACAACAGTATTAGTGGTTCTTTAGTGACACAAGTTGTCACTGACTTTGAACAACTTGGTAAGAATTCCTGAGGTTCGTTTGAGACCTCTTTCTCAAAGGTTGTGTCTATATGAAGTAGAGTGTTATGTTTGTTTGAACACACTAAACAACCAGAAGCATAACATTCATTTATTGAATGATTACCTTTTAGGCAATTTAAGCATAGATTGAGTTTATTAATTTCTATTAAACGTGTTGTCACAGGTAGTGACCTCAGTTTATCACATTGATAAATTAAATGCGAATTTTTACAATACAAACAAATCCTAGGCGATTTTTTGTCAGTTTTAGAATTATTACTAGTGGCATGAGAATAAGTTTTTTTTGTAAATTTTTCATTTGAATGCTTTTTGAATTCATTACCCTTGGACGAATTATTGAAATAATTATTTTTATCATGAGGTTCTGATGTTTCTGCTAGGGTGCATCTATCAGAAATGAATTCTAAAAAATCATTCAATTTAGGTCGTTTTAGTTTTTTAGCAATCAGCAATTCTTCCCAGAGGGATATTGTTTTAGAATCAAGCTTACTAATTACTAAATGAATGATAATTGTGTCCCAATATTCAACTGGTTCACCTAGAGTTCGCAACGCACGAAGCCGTTTTTGAAGTTCATCATAAAGATTTCTTATGGTATATTTATTGTCTTTAGAAACTGTCTGTAACTTAATTAGCGCATTAATATTAGTTTTTATTACAAAGCTTTCGTTCTCAAACCTTTCAACAAGGATAGTCCATGCATTGGAATATTCTTGTTCTGTTACAGCGATGGATTCTATAACTTTAGCTGCATCTCCGCCTAGACTACTGATCAAAAGGTAAAATTTTCTCAAATTGTCAAATTTTTTGTTATTATGAACTAGTGTTAAATACAAGTCGCGGAATTGCGGCCATTTGTCATAGTCACCATAAAATTTAATGAGTTTCGGTTTAGGGAAAATGTCATTATGATTGTCACACGAGTATTGATTTGTGTTATCATCTACTTGAACTGTATTTTGATTTTTAAATGTAGATAATACACCTTTGGCTAAAGCTAACGCATCATAAAAGCTTTCTTCAAATGATACACGTTCGTCAGTCATCACTTCCTCGTCATCTAACAATTCAATTTTAATTTGTACCTCATTAAAACGTTCTAAAATGCTTTGTATATTATGAAGACGATCTTCTAATTGTATAACTTTATCTTTCGTACAATTTGATACAAAATTAGTAAATCTAGTTAAAGTAGCCCTTAGTTGACCTCTTTCTATACGTAAAGATTTTAATTGACTTTTATCAGTCATGTTGACGGCTAATATTTAATAAATTCAATTAGATAAGTGACTGTCTTTACCCACGTGAAAACAATAAAAAACTGTATCGATTACGTATGCCTTAATTAATCTAGGAATTTGTCATGGAACAGACTCACCACTCTACGATTAGAGATAACGAAATCCATCTAGGTACTACGGGAACTTGAGTTACAGGGTTCAGGTTATGCTTCTAGGATATTATGATGCTGACCGGTTTCGGCACTCTTTCGTATCCAATGAAGACAATTTGCTCAACACGATTTCGTTGATTCGGTGTACAGGCTCAACACGATTTCGTTGATTCGGTGTACAGGCTAGGGTACTTTTTTGAATCCGGCTCGAAGGACCATGTAGAATTTATTCGAATTATTAAGGAAATTAACGCTGGTTTCAGTTGTAATACTTCTTTATTACTGACAAAGATTAGTCAAAAAATTTATATATATATACAATTCCATAACAACCAAAAACAAGATACATAAACGTAACATAAGGGTTATAATTATCCAACATCTTTATAACAAGAACTCTTTATTAACAAATTTTAACATTTTTTTTTTAACAAACCTTGCTTGAGTGGCCGCCTTAACAATTTTATCTGGTATAATTTCATCTTCCATTAATTCACAATCAAATGCATCATTTTAAATATCCATTTTATAATAAATTTCACGTTTTCAACTAAACGTCATAATATTTTATAGTTTTAAATATATACAAAACTCGGTTACCATGGAATTGACCGCTATCTTAGACTAACTATTTTACCGGACTCATTTTTATTTTCTGGTCTTGTCCGACAAAATGAGATATTCTGACCTAAAAATAAACCGGAAAGTATTAGTTTCTGGCCGGTTTAAAAAAAAAAAAACTTTACCTATAGCCGATAAGGTATCTAACCACATTAGTCACTGGTGCATTAGTAGTAGCTATGTTAGCTTTTTTTAATCGTCCCGATTCATTTTAAGTCACGACTTCTTTAATTTCTTTTTAAGCACATAAAAAATATTTTTTCGATTGTGCTCCCATTAGCGCCCAGTGATCTATAGATAGATCATTACATTCACATTGTTATAAACAATACTGGTTTGTATAAGATCCAGTTTTATGGTTTTTATATAATATATGGTAGTGTTGTTTATCAAAATTTAATGTAAAATCAAGCAATTTATACATTTTTAGCTATATTATAAATTGTTATAGGGTGGAAGTTTTTTGAACTATTTCAGTACTTTACATATTTTTCTGTAATTTATTAACAATTCATTTTGCGGATTTCATATTTTGCAATTAAACAAAGGAGATACACAGCAATAATAATATATAATTTATTCTTTGTTATTTTTAATAATAACAATGTTATTAACAATAAAATTTGCTGATCTCTGAATATGCCACTGGGCAAATGCGATAACAAATCTATTCTGTCAGATTTTGTTGTGCATGGTATTAACATCAATTTTGGTTATTTTGTTTTTTCGTGGAAATAATATTATTGATCCCTAATTGCTTCCTGGACAATAGATTAGCCAGTAATGCCCGATTTGCATATTCTAAGCTGTCTCTGTTTGTAATTATTTGATGAATTGTAAACATTTTATGAAATAAAATTTATCGGTAGCGATGTGAAAAATTATCCTAATGTGTTTATAATCTTTAAGCCAAAATATTTAAAAAGGCACAATTTTAAAAAAAATTCAGTTTTATATAATTCATAGTCGGGAACGATTTATAGTTTTGTAATAATGGATTACTCGTGGTATTCCCTGAAAGCATTATCAATGGAAGAATTAAAAGACATCATCAATCATCCTAATTTTTTGGATAATGACGAGAGCCCCACATTGGATATCGCAATAATTCCACCGGAAGTAGATTATCTCACAGACGAAGATGGAAATGACGATGAAATTGGAGTTGCAGAAGTACGAAATATCCCGGGACAATTGAAAATTCAACTGTCCCATTCCGATGAAACAGAGGTTGTTGAAGAGAATTCTTTAAAACCTGGCCCATCAAGGAAACAAAGGCTTTCAACCACTCAACTAAAATGGAAGAACAAATGTGTTATCGTTGCTTTAAATTTTGACACCATTGAGCCATTGGCTAACACTTCAAGGTGGAAACGAGAAACAAAAACCAGAGTAGCCATCGATTAGCCTCAGCTGATCCATAAATACAACAAATACATGGGAGGCGTAGATCAACATGATTGGCTTATTGGTAAATACGGTATTAACATTCGTGGGAAAAAATGGTACTGGCCCATTTTTACAAGACTGACCGATATGGCAATTACCAACGCGTGGATATTATATAGAAGCATGCATGGTAAGCAGAGTTTGAGCTGCTTGGAGTTCCGAAGAGCAGTAGCTGTTTCTTATTTGAAAAGGCAATTTGGCAGTAGACGATAATGTAAAATTGCTGCCCCCGTCATGGATGTTTGATTTGATGGAAAAAATCACCTTCTTAATCTGAGAAATCAACAACGGCGGTGTAAGCAAAAAGATTGCAAGGGTAGATCCAAGTCCTTTTGTGAAAAATGTTATGTTACACTCTATGCAAAGTGTTTTGTACCTTACCATACTAGATGAAAACATATGTAATATTACTATTACCGAATCAATAAATAAGTAAGAACCATGTACCTAAGTGTAATTATTCATACAAACTAAAAAGAACTAAACTTGCATATAATTAGAGATACGATATGAGATCTGCCCAGTGATCTATATATAGATCACCCTGTATAGAGTAAACTAAAATGATAAGATTTTTTTAGTTATTTTTCTTGGTGTCTCTAGAGAACCTTCGGTTCATATTTGAAAATTTTTTTAAAAAAATTGAAAAAAAAATTTCTTGGGCGTTAATGGGTTTGTTATTTTCTTGTTTACCTATAAATTATAAAATTTTTAAATTTATATATATATATATAAGAACATACTGTTGTTAACATTTTACCATATTTATAATAATCTTGTAGCTTACCCTAATGATGTCAGTGACCACTGACGAAATATAGGAAATACGTAGAAAAGAGTACTCTTGGTATATTTTTTATTAATCGGTTACCCAATAAAGTTTCCAGTTTCTTACTTTGATAGATCGGTTATAAACACATCTTACCTATATATATATATATATATATACATATATATATATATATATATATATATATATATATATATATATATATATATATATATATATATATAAAATATATATATATATAAATGTTTAAAATATTTTATTTTATAATAAAACTAATCGCAACACATAATTTATTTTAAACAACTAAACTATAACACTAATTTATAGTACAAATCTTCATACATCAACTAACTTTCTATTAGCAAAACATCTAGATCCGACCATTCTTGTAACTACGGCCTCTAGAGTCTTCTTTACCGCGTAGACTGCGAATTCCAGGAAGTCGGTATTGGAGAATGCTCCCTGTTCTAAGAACCAACCTGCGCTCCTGTCGATTTGTGTTAAGAGGAGGGGCTATCGTCGCCATAGGAGTCGGCGTGAATATTCCTGTAACACTGCCCTCCTTTAAAAAATGGTTCATCCTGGAACCCTGCTGTGGAGGAATCTGCAATTGGAACGTTTTGTGCAATTCCCAGTCACATAAAAGTAACAAGAGACAGTCTTGACCCTAGTCTGTACGACGGGTGAATGGCTGCAGACGAGTTCTTGGACGCCGGTTTCTTGAAAGATGACCTCGACCATATTTCGGCTGATTTTCCAGTCCAGATGATGGCCCTTTATCTTTGGCATGGCTAACTTCTGCACGTGATATTTCAAAGCATGCTCCCGTAAGCTAAGCATGGCTTCCCACACATAACGATAGCTAGGCCAATGGTGTTAATTGTCTTTAGTCATAAGGTAGAACAAGTGGCGTAGACCATCTCGCAGCCTCAAGGTCTTACCAGGAGTTGAAATCTGGTTTTGAAGTATTTCCAGTCTACCAAACTTTTCTTAAAAAACGGATCCAACCCTCCTGTATCGTAAATGCTGGCGAGAATGGTATGGGCCAACGAGTAGTCGTCCATTAAAGCGAACCGTTCCTTTTGCTGTTTTACGGTGATGTCAAATTTTACCTTCCCAGTGCTTCCATATGCGCTCATCAAATGTTTGCAACTACGGTGAGGATCTTCTTGGGTTTAATTCACTGCCACTTTTTGGTCATGGTCACCTTCGAACGGCGCTAGTCAGTTCTGATGGAACACCTACGGTTTTCCGTTCGGGATTTTCTTGATGCGGTGGATGACTTCATTAATATTCGTTGCGATAACATACTTACATTTCGATGCATTTTAGTCACCTTTTGTAAAGCCCCCTTCTGCGGCTTGGGTGTCGTACTGCTTCTTCATCCTTTCACTGGCAATTTGGAGATGTGATTCTACCAACTGGACCACTGTATCTTCTTCAGCTAGGTCTGCTCCAGGTGGACATCCAAAATTCCAGGTCATATGGTAGTCTTATTTTACGAGCAGACCGGACTTTGGCTGGTGTTTGACCAGTGGATTAGTTAATGGCTAATATATAGCCCATAGCGAAGAGCAACAGATACAGGTCCCAATCGCATTGATGGTTAAACACTACGTTTAACTTGTCGATGGTCCTATTTATCCGTTCCACCAGTTCATCTGACTGCAGGGCATTAGTTCTTGTCTTCTTTATGCCTAGTCTATTACAAATCTCCTGGAACAACTGACTGAACTGACAAGTTTCTGTCTTGGTCGCTGTGGATCTCCATAGGCACCTTAAATCAAATGACAAATAATGAATTTCTTAATCAGTAAATCTGCGACAGTTGCGGTTTGGATTGGCATAGACTTCTACCCACTTTGTAGTCCATGACGACCATTATATATTTGCGGCCGTTTTCTGTCATGCGAAACGGACCGGCGATATCGTGTAACTGGCGCAGAGCTTTCGCTACTTTTGTCTTTGGAATAACCAATTGTCTTCTGTTCAGATCCATCATCATTCTCTATCATTTATTTAAGCAAGCCTTTTTCTACTACAAAAAAATCACATTAAGCCCAGTTTGGTTTTAATACTGGAAAGAACCTTGACTTTTTCTGCTATACAGGTCGATGGCGCTTTTTATTCCACTCTCGAATTTTGTTCAAGGCAAGGTCGTTCTCTTGTTCTTTTCTAATTCTCGGGGGAGCCCGATTGTCACTTACTACAGTTGTCCTCAATACGGCTGACTCGTTGGAGTTTTCCTGCTGGCTATTATCTTGGTTGGAAGTGCCTCTGAAGCGTTTACATGAGCTTCTTACATGTCTTATTTCACCACAGTTCCAACATGTGATTACCTTTTTCTTCTCCATTTTTCTTTTTCTTTTTAGATGCTCAGCATTTTCTATACTGTCGCGGGCTCGTCCGTCTGTTTTCCATATTTGCTCTATCTTTTTCTTCATTTTAGAAAGTTTTCTGTTTGTTATTCCGTGTGGAATTTTGTAATCGAATTTAAACTTATTTCCAGACACCTAGGGGTCTGAAATTTTTAGGATAGCTTAGAACTGCGGGCAATATAGCAAGGACGGCTGCAGGCTGCCCTCGCCCATCTACCAAGCTAAAAATGTTTGCTGCCGTGGACCTTATCAAAAAGCACAAACTTTATACAGTGCTGAGAGGAAACAGCAAGAAAATTTAAGGCATTCACTAGACAAAATTTCCGAACAGTTGTGGGAATCTTAATATGTCACTGCTAATTGCGACATCTCTTTACGATGAAATGAGCTAAATCACGGCTATGTCGAGGTTGCGAACAAGACGAGAAAATAGTAGAACATATAATGTCTGACTGCTCTGCTTTTTTTTAATCAAAAGTTCCGTGTTGGGCGACTACTGGCTTACACCAGCCGATATCAGGGAGATTCCGCTCGGGAGACTTGTAATTTTTGGAGTAGAGATGGCGCTACTTTTGATTGTGTTATACTTTTGCAAACTTTCATAATGTCACGCCTGGGGGGATAGGAGAATGTGCCTTAATGTTTTGGGATGAGGGGTAGCTTCACTAGAGGCACTTCCCACCCAGGTCGTGGTTATCTAACCCCTGGTTAGGTATCCTCCTGAAGGCAGAAAACTAACTAAGCCGAAGATGAGATAAACAACAGGAAACAAACAACAAATATATTAACAAGAAACAAACAATGAATAACGAATAACTAAATACAAATCTTAACTAATCTTACCAAATAAACTATATGGTGGCATGTCACACTTACTCACGAAAATACGTCAAGAGTCACAACGGCCCAGACCCAAGGGTCTGTTTCAGGATAACCCCAATGGGTGACCCTTACAGACAACCTCAGACTCCGAACTCCTCGAATGCGACCTCAACAACTATCTTTTATGGCCAATTCTTACGCTACGTGAAAATAAGAATTAAACTATATAAGGTCGCCTTGAAATCTAACGTACTGATGATTACAATAAAAAATAATACAAAATATTACAATAAAATATAAAACAATTAAACTACCCTATTATGGTATGTGACAATAACAAATATTGGCTAGCCTATACCGAAGATGTCTCTTCATTAGTGACTGAGGAGACAAACCTGTACTGTACCGATGAGTTTTAACTAGAGTGAAACACAGTGTCTACAGTTTGGTTTTGCCCTTGTATATACAGATCAATATTTATATCTATGTCGCAGCAGTCTGTGCCTAGAGTTATTTTAACCAGCCACAAATCCAGGTTATGTATCTGGAATATATTGACAGCATGGCACGAGATACGTTTGTATAATATTTTCATCATTTTATATATATTTGTAGTTAATGTTTGATTTAGACAAATACCTTAAATATATTTAATTTCAATTATTGTTTGATTATTTGTAAATTCTAAGTAAGATATGCAGTAAAAAATAAGAAAAATATTAAATTTCGCGCGCAGTAATATCAGGACAAATCTTGTTTACTCCTGTTCACATATCAAATTAAAATTTAGTATTTTATTATATGTTTATTTTTTGTTGTGACAGTATGGTTGGTTAAAAATTAAACATTAAAATGTATAAGCCATTCACTTTTTATTTCCATCTCAGTAGGCTCTGTTAGTTACATGAAATTCGCCCAGTATAATACACGTTTGTTCATATTGTTCTGTGGTCTTATTAATTGTAAATACGATGTTGTCACGTCTTCAATAAAAATATGTGTATTCATTACAAATATCTTAAGTAATTAAATCTGCAAACCAAATTTAAAACTTGCCGAAAATAAGTCAATGTATTTAATATTAAATTGAATAGGTACTAAAGTAGATACGTCAGTTTTCGCTGCAAGTAGGTACTATTAATATCCAAGAATGGTCTATTTAAATTCACATGAATTTTGACTAATATTCAAAATAACACATTCCTTTGCACAGAACAGATCCCTGTTTATAGTCAATTATCATATTATATTATTGATCTAGAACGAAAATAGTTATTATCCTATCAAGTGTGGAAAGTTATACTTTCCCGCAAGAGTTAGGATCAATATTTTTTCTAGAAGCATAAAAAAGATACTTTATTCATTTTTTAAATTTTATTTTCAACTCATAACAATGTAACAAAATTTTAATTTGTGACAATTAAAGTTTGTTGTTGCTTTGAGTAACGTTTACAGAGGTGTTTTAATAAATTATGATTTTTTTAAGAACAAACATTTTAAAAATCTCTATTTTTATGCAAAATAATCTTTTTTTTACTATTTGTATGTAGTAGGTACAACAACATAAAAGTAATAATACAATAATTTTCCAAAAGGTTATTGAAGGACATATTCATTTAATAAAAAAAGAGAAAGAGATATTTTCTGAATTAAAATGCGTGCGGAAAAGTGTTGTTTTACGCATGCTTGTAGAAAAATATACTTTTATATTTAGATTTTATTACAAATAAATAATATAAGTAAAATTCAAAATGTAGCACATATACATATATTAATAAAAACGTTTAATACAACTTTTAAATTACTCAAGCAATAGTAAAAGATCCTTTTTACAAATGTATAATAAAACTTTTAAATTATTCAAGCAGTGGTAAAAAAAATTATTTCATCAGTTTTGAGTTTAACATAAAAACACAGTACTCAAAGTCTATAGGTATCCATCTTTTTTAAAGTCTTCTATTTTACATCCAAATGGCATCGTAGTGTAACATTATTGTATTAGTGGCTGTAGGATAATAAAATTTCACATCCAATGGGTTAATTGAGGAAACTATACTCCAGTAAAAATTTGATTTTCCTGGTCCGCCCCAGGTGGTGTCGCATTTGACTTAAATATGCTGATGTTTTAATAATGTTCTTTATAACAGAAATTTTTCAGAAAAATTAAGATTTGTTAGACATTTCAAACCGATACAATGAAAAAAATATTTTAATAAATTACATAAAAGCAAATAAAAACAAATACAGATGCAGATTTAGATGTAACATGTAAATGTTGTCGGTGTATTTGTATGATCAATCCTCTTCCATTATTTCACTGGAAGAATCAGAGTCACTATCAAATCCAAAATCGGAATCGTCAGAATCTGATTCCTCCAATGAAATAATTAAAGGAGGAATATTGTCATGTGAGCAGTTTCCCATGTAAGTAGTCCAATCTGCCAAAATAAGTTCGTCTGTATGTCTACAAAAATTTTGCCACATGTCTGGTGTACATTTAGTCAATGCTTCTGTCCAAGTTTTTTTAACTCTTTCCTGGTCAAGATAAGTAGATGTAATATGTTTGTTATAATATGTCTTAGTAAACCCCCATGCTAGTTCTATTGGATTGTAGTGACAATGGTATGGTGGTAGTCGAAGTACTTCATGTCCTCGTTGTTTTAAAATTTCATCCACTACATATGTCTTTTCGTCAGTTTTATAAGGTAAGATTATAGAGTACAGTTGTTTCTTTGTCATTTTTGTGTCAAACCTAATGTTATTGTTAATCAACCATTCCTGCATCATTGCTTTTTTCGCTGAAAAAGAGGGTGGTTTGTTAATTTGAACTGAATGGTATGGCGCGTTGTCTATGACCACCACACATTTTTCTTGAAATACAGATAGAGCAGGAATGAGTTGATTAACAACCCAGTTTTTAAAAAGGTCACCATTCATACTTTTGTGATAGTCAAGGTCTGTATTCGAAGAGTCTAGTAACAAGTCACATCCTTCCAAAAATCCAGTATCAGTCCCTGCGTGTAAAATAGTAAATCGCTTTCCTTCGGATTTTACACGAGCTGGATTACTTTTTAGGTCAGAATCGTGCACCCACTGACGCACTGAACTACCATTTTGATAGATCCATGTTTCATCTAGGTACACGAATCTAACTCTCTCAGCAAGACTTTTTAGTTGTTTATATTTCCGAATGAAAGCGATCTTTCTAATTTTAACGTGTCGTTGTTCACATAAAATATGTCGTCCATTTACTTTTTTAAATTTGTATCCCATTAATTTTATAAGTTTGTATAGTGTCGTACGTCCCCCTTTAAAATCAAAATTTTGTTTAGCATCAGTCAAAAGTTTGTCTAAAGTAAAATGTTCAGTTTTAGCATGGTACATCCAAATCTGACGCTTTAAGTCTTTTTTTAAAATAAACTTCTCAAATGTATCAGTTTTACATCCTTTATCTGCGACTTTCTCATTATTTTTCAATCCTTCTTTAATAATCTTCCGTATTTTCGATACACTGATCTAAAAAAATTAAGCATTTAGAATGTTTGTCATATTAATTAGATTCAAAAAATATACCTCAGTTACACAACGGTAGTTAAAAGATTTAAAAATATTTAACAAAATTTTGAATTAAATTATAGTTACAAAAATGTATAATTTCGAAATTTGAAATCTGACAACATTGTATATAATTTATTACGATATCTGTCAAAAAAGGTTATGTGTTCTTTTAATAATATAAATTTTATTTAAAAAAGTGATACATATTTATAAATTCATTACAAAAACCTCTCTCAATTAATCTAATGCAAAATATATAAGTTTATGTTAGCCACTAGCATGGATTTAAAAGAAATACACATAGAATAGAATAGAATAGAATAGAATATATTTTCATTTTTCATTTACATGTAGATTACATTAAATGAACAAACACGTCAGTAAAAAAAACATACAAAACAATACACATAAAAAGACAAAAACAAGTAGGTACATAGTGTAGGAATATAAAATAAAATTAAAAAATTACTTAAGACTAAAAAACTACATAAAATATTCCTCTAGAGAGTAACATCCTTTAGACAGAAGCAACTTTTTGAGCTTAGCTCTGAAGATTTTAACATGTGCTGAAGTTTTAATATTTTCTGGCAATTTATTATAAAATCTACATCCATTATAAAAAAAATTTCTTTGGTACAAAGCTGTTTGGTGGTTATCAGGTTGAAGGAGATGTCTGAAGCGTGTGTTATAACTATGAGTATTGTTACTAAGAAGATCTAAATTATTGTAGACGTAACTGCAAGCTTCAAGAATATATATATTATATAAAGTTAAAATTCCCAGCGATTTAAAATGCTCTCGGCAGCTAGTTCTGGCATCGAGATTTTTTATAATTCGAACTGCAAACTTTTGTAAAATAAAAACTCTGTTAACATTTGAACTGTTTCCCCAATTTAAAATTCCATACTTAACACGGGAATGAAAGTTGGCATAATATAAACTTAAAAGAACATCCTCATTGCAGTGATTGCGCATAAATTTCAAACCGTAACAACTACTACGTAATTTTTTGCAGAGTTCATCAATCTGAACATCCCATTGTAGATGTTTATCAAAAGTAACACCTAATAACTTGACCGCATTACTGCATTCTACTTGTTCTCTTAGACCCTCAAAAATTACAGGTGGGTCTTGCCTTCTGTGCCCAAAAAGCATCATCAATGTTTTATCGTGATTTAATAGGAGATTATTCTTAACTGACCAATTACTTACCCGTTGATAAACTAGTTCTGTTGTTTCTATTATATCTGTAATATTATTTTCTGAAATAATTATATTCATATCATCTGCATAACAAACTATATTAACATTTCTTAGTTTTTCCAAGTAAAATATCAAATCATTGGCAAAGACATTAAATAGTATCGGTCCCAGAACTGACCCTTGAGGAACACCTTGTGTGATAGAGCAGGCCATACTTTGAACATTATTTATTTTTACATACTGATTTCTATTCTTTAGGTAAGTTTTAAAAAATTCCAGTGGTAGGCCTCTGATACCGTATCGTTCAAGTTTAACGCAAAGTAATTCATGATCTACCAGGTCAAAAGCACGAGAAAAATCAATAAATAAGCCTAAAGTAAATTTTCCTTTATCCAAGTTACTAATTACTATATTTTGAAAGTTACAAAGTGCTGTTTCTGTCCTTCTTTTTGTGCGGAATCCATGTTGACATTCAGAAAACAACTTATTCTTCTGGAAAAACAAGCAAAGTTTATTTTTGATATCCATTTCAATTAGTTTGGAAAAGGAACATAAAAGACTAATTGCCCTGTAATTTGAAAAATTATTGGGATCACCTTTTTTAAACAAAGGAAGTACTACTGCCAACTTTAAACAGTTAGGAAAACAACCAGTACTGTAAACAGAGTTTATTAAAAATGTGAGTGGTTTGCATAATGCGTCCCAAGCTTTCTTAATCAAGTTGTTAGATATATAGTCAAAACCAGAAGAATGTGAAGATTTTAAACCTTGAATTAAAATTCTGACATCATCATTTGTTACTGGTGTAAGAAAAAAAGAATCATTGGTGAGACCAATGTTTTGATTAACAAAGTCTAAATCATGTTCTCGAGTGGTAACAGAATCCTGTGTAAAAAGCTTATTAAATGTGGTCGCTATCTCAAGATCAGTTAGAGGAACTCCTTCATTCAAAATAACAATATTTTTATCATTCTTATACTTACCTTTTATATTATTAATAACATTCCACATGGCTTTTGATTTATTCTCTGCATTTGAAATAATATTATCATAAAATCGCTTTTTATTTACTTACAAGTAAGGCATTACAATATTGTTTTTGCACTCCAATGCTAATCTGTTTATAAGCACAGTTTAATTTAGCTAAATCTGAAAACATAATCATTCTTTCTTTAAGATGTTTGATTTCATCTGTAATCCAACTATTGCTTTTATTTTTTGTTTTTGAAGAGATTTCGCGAAAAGGAAATGATATCTCAAAATAATCTAAGATGATTTTTAAAAAGTTGTCCCAGCCACAGTTAGAATCATGTTCATTGTAAATGTTGACCCATGACTCATGTTCTAAAAAAGTCCTAAAACGCGTTATATTATATTCAGAGAAAACTCTACGTAAACTACGATTTATGGAATCTTTCTGAACTCTAGAAATTTTTAAACGAAAATGTTGAGCATAATGATCGGATAGATAGAGATTTTGTACATTAGCTTGCATGTTATTGTATATATCAGAACTAACTATAAAATTATCAAGACAAGTGCTGGAAGTTGCAGTTACTCTAGTAGGTAAATAAATTGTTACTTTCAAATCATAGCAACCCAAGAGATCCTCCAGCAACGCACGACTGCTACTTTGTACCAAGAAATCAACATTAAAATCGCCTCCTATAATAATTGTTCTATAATATCCAGTAATATTATCCAACAAAATTGCGAAAAGTTCTAAAAATGTTTTAAAGTCACTGCCAGAAGGTCTGTACATTACAATAATTATTCCGGATTTCTGAAAAGTTACTGCAGAACATTCTAAAATTCCTTCCAGGCAGTACTCATTTAGAGTAATTTTTTTTAAAAGTAAATGCGTGTTTTTGTGGACAAATATACCTACACCACCATGTTGTGTATGCGTTCTAGAGAAATAATTAATTAAAGTAAAGTTATCAAGAAATATATTAAGCATCTGAGATTCTTCTTGCCAGTGTTCAGTGATTAATAAAATATCACACGAAATATTAGATAGGGCATGTTCAATTCTTAATATTTTGTTACTGATGCATTGAATATTTTGGTGAAAAATATTAACCACTGACAAATCATTGAACCTAACATGATTTTTATGAGGAATATTTTTATTAATATTGTCTTTCTGTAATGTGAGCTCTAAGTTTTTTAAGTAAGGTTTATCACATTTTGACTTGACCAAAAATCCCCAATAGGTGAGCTGTTTACTAAATTATTAGTGTTAATGGATTTTAGATTTTTGCAGGTGTTTTTGCTCTTACTTACTACTATACTAATATTACGTACAATATCAAATAATTTGAGTCTCAAACCTTGTTCATTATTGCTATTTACATATAACATTCTACCTTCAGTGAAATTGTCTAATTTGTACAAAAATTGGTCTAGCTTCAAATTAAAATTCTTGATTAAGTTTTTGTCAGGTAGTCTTCTTAGAAATGGAACAGACATCATTACAACGTTAGTGTGACCACAAAGTTTCGTACTTACTTGAAAAACCTCGGCCAATTGATTTAAATATTTTAAATGAACACTCTCAAAGCTGTTAGCTTGTTTCCTAAACATACCATAACATCTAACGATGTTGTTGTGAATTTCTGTACTTATTTTTTTGGCATTGTATATTGAATCTAAGAAAGCATCAAATATTTCGTTATTAAATCTTCAACAATTTTACCTTTGACAATGTGCTGTCAATATTTCGACAGTAGGTACCAACCCAACAAATTGAAGTGCCAATCCAAGAAATAAAATGCATAGTCTACTGAGATTGAAATAAGAAGTGAATGAATTATATGATAGTTTGATTTGCTACACATTTAAAAAAGATTTGCCAAAAACGAAACATTAAAACTATTAAAATAGTAATTAAAATGGTTTGGAATATTTTAAAAAGGTTTCAATAATACTCAACTGCATCTAAATAGTCTAAGATCCCGATAGAGACTGACCTTCACCGTGCTGGTTAATGGACCAAACGTATTTTTTATGTAATTTAATATTTTGAAAAATTTGAGGTCCCTACCAACCGTCTCATGCGATAGAAGAGGACACAACATAACAGCTGAGATTTGAATTGTTGTCAATAATTTCAATTGATTTTAATTTGTCAATATCTATAGATACAATAATTATATAGAGCAAATTGCTTTAATTTATTTCAGTTAATATTTTTAAATACGAAAAAAAAAAGAAATAAAATTTGCAAGATTAAAATTATATATGTATTGCTATAACCTTCTTATTAACTAAAGATTTATATATACTTTAATGTAACAAAATATATACACATATATATTTAATTGATTAAAATAAAAAAATAAAAACTAATCCTTTATTTTAATATGAAACTACTCCAAAATAATGCTCAGAATGTACGCGTCTATCGCTATCCTTCTTGCCTTCAAAAGCAGAGAGCAGAGAGCTCTCTATCTTTAAAAGGTCGGGATACAAACGCTGTTATGTTGTGTCCTCTTCTATCGCATGGGACGGTTGGTAGGGACCTCTCAGTAGCACAAAAAATTTTTAAAAATTAATTAAATTTATCCTGGACTGAAATTCGATAGGCAACCCATATGCAATATATTTTTTGATATATTAAATTACATAAAAAATATGTTTGGTCCATTAACCAGCTCGGTGAAGGTCGTTCTCTATCGGGATCCTATACTAAAATTATATCCTCTTTAATTTATTTTCGCAGTAGATTTGTAATACCCCAAAAAAGATCTCTTGCAACTATTACAAAACTGGTACCTAATTGTACTTGTAAGAAATGCTTAAACAAAAAATGCGTGCATATGCGTTTTTAAGAAGATACCTTGCTCTTCATTCCGTTATTGCGATAAAGAGAAGACATGCACCAGAATATAATCAATATTAATCGTAACTATTTAACTGTTTCTTCATAATTAATTATATGTGTAATATTAAAAATAATCCATTAATTACCACAAAAAGTCAAATATTAATTTAAATTATGAATATATTACCAAATTTATATAAATAAAATATTAACTACATATAAATAGCAATTATTTAGCATATTTTTAAGTTTACATAAATAACGCGTCACTTCTTAACATATATTTACTTCTTTTATTGGGAAACTTTTGCCACTAAAATCAAAATAATAAGATTATAAATCAATATTTTGTAAATGACCCTTGCTTATTTATATTGATGGATATGTCAAATTTGTCAAGGGTCGTTTTTATAAGACTGAAAATGCCTAACAAAATTAAAATAATGTTTAAAGTTTTTTCTTCTTCTCTGAGCTTTCAACATCCGTTTTGGTTTTAAAGATAAAAATTTTTTAATCAAAATTTAAACATTTAAACATTACTAGTATTCTACCAAAAAAAAGTGTCCCCGAAGAAAAACACAACATACATAAATTTCAGTATTGATATTATTTTTGTAATTATACAAAGTGAGAACCGCTTGACCATGTCATTCAACATCTAGACCATTCCGTTTTACTTTACAGTCACTGTAACTAATGGACGTGATTTATTGCTATCATTTATAAAGAGCTGATACATAAATAAAACGTTCAATTAGCAATGCAATTATAGCGCCGCGGTATATCGCACTGTTAATCAAATTATGATATCAGAATAACTACAACTTGTATATCTCATATCACATATGAAAAATATGGTTTATAGTCGTCGAAGAACCGGTTCAATCCTTACAATTGTGTTCGGATCATGAATTTATTTCTGAACGATTTCTAAATTAATAATTTTATGGTTAAGTTTATTGTTTAATTTTTTGTTACGTTATACTTTTAAAAACGAAATTTACCAAATAATAAGTTTAGTAAAGGTATTAAATGCAAACACGCAGGTTATTGAGTCAAAGATACCATCTTCGGGGAGAACAGAACAACTGATGTCTCCAAAAATAGAGAGTTATGAGAAGCCGTTGTTATATCTTTAAATGATCTTTGTAATTTATTTCTGATGTCTTCGGGTTTTGACTGTTTCATGATCGGTAGAGTTCTGTTCAGGTGATCCTTTGGTTATTTCTAGTTTTTTGTTTTTGTATTTTTTTTGGTTTGTTTAGTTCTATTTATTATATTTATATTTGTTCCTTTAAGTCAAATTGTGTCAGATATATTTTTTTAGTTTACGGTTTGCGTGTTAAGTCGTGTTGGCTTTATCCTTGTAATTTTTGTAACCTCTAGATCATTTTATAAGGTGAATGGTGAAATGTACCAATAGTGCTAATATCGCTTTCTGCACACATGTTTGCTGTTATATTTTAATTTTGTCCTGCATTTTGCATTCTGCCTATTATTCATACGTATTAAAATATGATTGTTTAATGTAGTCGTTGTTTTATTTTATAATTTAATTAGCTGTTTCAAGCATTTTTTTGCCAACTAACTTTTTGCATATTTTGCTCTTTCGATTACTTTGTTTATAAGTTTTTTGAAGCAAAGTCCGTAATCTACGTTGACTTTTTGGTACTTTAGCAACCTAGTTTAGTCTGTTTTTTCATATAAGTAATGGGTCTTTTTTTGAATCTTATTGTTTTTGGTTTACTTTTATGCATCGTTGTCCTCTATCGCATGTACTGCTCCTCTGTTTTTTGAATGTTTATTGATAAACATGAAAATTTGAGTTTATAAGAATGACGCTAAAACCTTTGGCACTGATCATTAAATTTTATGTTTATCATTTTGTATAAAAGTTAATTCTTTTATATAATACTGAATGTTTGGCTAACGTCTAAAACTACTGTTTTTTATGAATTATTTTTTTCAGATGATGTTTACCTTTAAAGTAATTTGTGCTAGTAGATAAAACTGTTAATAATTTCAGTCTAAGAAATATCTAAATATCAGTATTTAATTCAGTTAAATTATATTTTAATATTTTAAATTGTGGTTTTCTGATGTGTACACGTTTTATGGATTTTATTTGCAATCTGTTCTGCTGCCTCTTTTATTTATGCATAAAAGAGTTATGCCTCTGCTATTGTTGTATTTCTTTTTTTTAAGATATCTCCATGTTAATTCCAATGCAATAACAGCAGTGACAAAATGGCAAATATTAATACTTTATTTATTATTGTGTTACCAGGTACAGCTTTGAGTTAGTGTTTACTATATTTCCGAAACATAACTAGGTAGGTACTGTAATAGTTATTTATGAAACAGTTCGTGAAGTATGCTTTTTGCGCACGCACGCGATGTTTAGAGCACGAGCGAAGCGAGTGCTATATATCGCGTAAGTGCGCAAAAAGCACTTCACGCACAGTTTCATACAATATTTTATCTACGATAAACAAATAAAAAATAATTACAAATTCAAATTTGAAAATTTAAACTACAAAACTGTCAGAATAACTTTGATTGAAATGTAATGCTCTCATAGCAACACCATGACAACGCGAATGCTAAGGATATTTGATTATATGAAGGTGTGTCAAAAACAGTGCGAAAAAGTTAATCCCATTTAAAATACATTGTTACTTCACGCACACTTTCAATCCTTCACGCACTGCTGTCTATAATGACAGTTTTCACGAACTAAAAATTGATACATAATATGAGGTAGAGTAGATAAATATATTTATCTACTCTACCTCATATTATGTATCAATTTTTAGTTCGTGAAAACTGTCAATATAGACAGCAGTGCGTGAAGGATTAAAAGTGTGCGTGCTGTAACAATGTATTTTAAATGGGATTTACTTTTCCGCACTTTTTTTGACACACGTTCATATAATCAAATATCCTTAGCATTCGCGTTGTCATGGTATGGTTTTACTATAAGAGCATTAAATTTCAACAAAGTTATTCTAACAGTTTTGTAGTTTAAATTTTCAAATTTTAATTTGAAATTATTTTTTATTGGTTTATCGTAGTTAAAATATTGTATGAAACTGTGCGTGAAGTGCTTTTTGCGCACTCACGCGATATATATCACTCGCTTCGCTCGTGCTTTAAACATCGCGTGCGTGCGCAAAAAGCATACTTCACGAACTATTTCATAAATAACTATTCTAAAATTAAACAAATATTATTTTTAAACGTTTTATTATAAAATTAACCGAGGTCCTACAACAATTTAGCTCCAGAAAAGACAATGCTAACAATTTAAGAGTATAAGAACTTAGTTGATAATAATACTTATATTTAAATCCTTTTAATAGTGATAAGACTATTGACCGTGGATACAACAGGACAGACGAGCGTGTTGATACGTTTTAAAACGATGTTAAACGGTTGTATATTCAAAGTTTTAAAAAGTAAACATAATTTTTTTATTGTAAAGTACAAAGAAATTTAAACAATTTTGAACTAATGACTAGTAATGTAATTAAGATAAGAAAACAAATTTTAGTTATTTGTAAATCTGTTATTAATCTATACCGAATAAACGAAGTGAATAGACAAAATATTATTCATGACCGTTAGTGTAGTTGGTGTAGGTGGGGCCCTAAAGCATGGGTATCATCGCACTTCTTCCATGTACTTATGAGTTGTTGGGCTAAATCTCGCCGCGACAAATCACCGTACGGGACAGTTCGCACGACCCATGACCTCTCACAATAACCATCGCCAATCGTCGCAATTACAGCCCCATGAGCTAGACAGATTGCTCTCGGCATGCTTTGGAATGTCACCATTTCTTGTATTTCGAAGAAATAGTAGTCTCGGTTACTATGTACACTAAGAAAAAAAAATACCAAATCATTTATATTTACTACTTAAATTACTTTAAAAAGTGTATATAATTTACTGAAAGACATCTCTAAAAGTTTTTTAATTGTACCACACTTTTTATTTATATATTTTAATTTCTTGTTATGACACTTATAGCAAATATCACTGACCACTTTTTTTGGAACCATTATATCAGTTTGCGCCTGGATATCACACTTACCTATCACATACAACAGATTTATAAATACCACAAAAAAAAGCTCTAAAAAACATCTGATCTTTGTATTTTCATAGTATATGTAATGCTTTTTCTTATTGAAAATGAAATGACGTCACGGTAGCCAATGAAGTAAAAAAAGTTTTAGGGTATGCACAAGATAAAAATCATAGTGGTTAAGACGAGAGAAAACGTGATCGTGACGAAACACCCGATAATGGCAACAACACCTTAGATATTGGTAAATAAAGTGCTGCACCGAACTTTGTAAAGCACTAGCGGGATTTGGAAGAACGGATCCAAGACACCGACCAAAACTACTAATTCCATATCCATATTCTACTAGACGTTTAAGCCTTCGAGTAAGGCAAATTTTTTGGAAAATAAAACCGTACCTAAGACACCCACAACATCAACAATGTCCCTGAATATGGGAATTCATTCACGCAAAAGTTAAAATCATAATCTAAGTGATTACGTTACACTAAATGTTCACCAAGGAAGCAACAGAATTATTAATCTGACAACAACCAAAAGCTCTTTTAAAAGCAATTTAGCAACACCTCAAACAATAATTATCAAAGGACTCTGAACAAAGAAGAATTGACAAACTACTGGCCCTTAATATGGTCAAATAAAAAAACATCATCGCTCAACGGATAACATCCGAAGAGGAGAAAGTTAACTTGGATATGTAAAAAGTTTTTTGGTATTTAAATGCAATTAACACTAATACTTTATTTAAAGATTATATAGAATTAATATACATTTTGATATTTTGTTGCGAGTTCTTAGATAGATTAAACATTTAAGGAATCTATAACGTAGACACAAAGAGATGCATACAGAGATACTACTACATGTTTAGAAAAAAACTTAAAATATTGGAAGATGGATTCTTTCAAAAGTAAACCCACAAAAATAAATGTCACTTAATATTTTACAATGTTGCCAGATTAACTAAAATAAAAAGAAATTAAGAATGTTTTGAAAATAAAATATTTCCTTTAATTAATAAAGTGGTAATAAACCTTTTAATAATTGAAATGTAATTTGATGGGACATAAATGAACTTATCCATGTCCCATTAAATTACATTTTAATTTTCTTCAACTTATTTATAACTACTTCTTGTTTTTGGGTTAGTGATAATAATATACGCCAAATCTTAAAACAAAATTTTTTTAATGGTAAAGAAAGGGTAAAAAAGAAAGATGAAGCGGTTACATTTAATAACTTAATTTAAAAACAACCTGCAGTGACAGATTGCGACGTACAATTTTAAAAACGAATATTTTACTTTAGATAAAATTTTGACTGACGCGAAACAAACTGGTATTTTAAGGGAGATCGTGCTACTTTATACCGGCTTATAAAACCAATTAAATTTTAATTTAAAAACGTGAACGGGCGACAAATTTTAAGTGAGCAACGACATGTCAAAATTAGCAAAATCTTTTTCCTTCGGAAATTCATGAAACTAAAAAAGCTCAGTGAATTAATCAGATTTGTGTACTAAGACGAAACGTGAATATACAAAAATAATTTAAAAAGTAATCTATTGCATATAAAATCTGCACAAACCGATTTATAATTTTACACGCAAAAATGAGTAGTGGGTATATGGGTATGTTTGAGCAGCAATAACATTAAAATGTGACAAAAAATAGCTATACACAATAATTCAACTATACAAAAGTAACGGTAAGACGTATGTAGTAAATAAAATATTAAAGCAACATGGACAATATTTACTTCGACTACCCCCATACCACTGTCAATATAATACAATATAGTTGGCATGAGGCGTTACAAAGACATATTATAACAAAAACATTGCATCTTTATATTTGGATAAGGATAGAATTAAAAAAACACCAGCCGTGTGGAAAAAAAATTATAGATATAAAGAAAAAAATATTTTAGTGGATTGGACTTCTTGTTCACTTAACAACATTTTACCTTTGATTATTGCACTGGATGAATCCAATGATACTGATATTGGATTTGAGACTTAATCTGATATATCCAATGAAATAATCGAGGGGCATGAAAAATACATAACGAACAGATTAACATGACAATAGTTTTAACTAAATCTGTAGCTGCAGTTTTTGTATATAATTTTTTTTAAATTTGTATGTTTTTTTATACTTTGTTTATTTTTTCTATCAGTGTATTTGCTTTTCTGCTGAATCATTGCACTAAAGCTATTGAAAACATTTTAAATGGATTTTTTGATTATTTGAAAGCTTAGATATATAACAAAACATAACATTTTGTGGAAATTTGTGTCCTTGTTTTACTTATCAAAATAGCTTATACAAATTGATTTGTCATAACTCTGCACCACCTGAGGAGGATCAGGAAAAATGCTTCAATATATATTTTGTATTTTCTTAGTTAATGTTTGTTATAAAAGCTGTTATTCTATAATATCAGTATGAGAACATAGAAAATTTGTTCTAAATTAAAAATTTAGATTTTTTTCGTAAATGTTTTTATTTTTAGCTTTCATTTAATTATCATTATTTTGTAAATACATTCATCATATTTAAATATATATTGTTGAATTCAAGTTTATCTTTTTTTGTAAAAGTATTAGGTTTTGATGATTTGATGACATAACCGTCTAGAACGCTAAAATGAAGTACACAATTGTTATTTCATTTATTGTCACAAACACTATTATTTTATTTAGGACGTGACAACAGTGGATTTACAACTGAAAATAAGATGAAATGTACAAGGCGAAATTCATCACCCTAACAAACCCTACTTTAATATTTTTAAACTTGGAAGGATGTATACACAGTTTTGCATAAGTTACCCAAATTAGGTTTAGAAACATATCTATTCTTTTAGCAAGTGGATAATAGCTTATTCGATAGAAATTTAACACGACTTGGTAAAGACTCTAAACTACTTATACGAGGTATTTTATTAACTCAATGAAAAAGGAAACACACATTAAACAAGTTATTTATAGAAATCAAATATCTTGTTTCAAACAAAAAGTTTTGTTAGAGGAGAAAATCTGATGACGTACAGAGTAAACTAGCATGAATTTGTCTACGGTTTCTATCGGCATGACCACAGTTACCTACACAGCTTTACCTATACCTACTACTATTTATTTGTCTAAAATATTTAAAATCATATTTTGTTTTGTATAAAATTTATTTTAAATTGTTTGCAAAGCTTTCGTGTGCTAGCTGGCTCAGCAAATTTTCTAGCGCATAACAATCAATGTTTTTTTATCTTATTTTTAAGAGTTTTTTTAATGCTTTGACTTCACTGTTCTTTCTATTTTTTCATTTTTTTTTTTTCGATGTTATCCCTTTCTTTTTTGTGTCGATTTGTATAACCTAAAAATCGAATCGCATTGCTATTCACCGGGTATCTACACAACCCAGTGGGCAAACGATCTTAGAAAGTTCTATCCATAAAATATACTTACATTGCCATCTATTAGGAATACATAGAACCAAACAATAAAAACACACTACTATTAATAAATAATTATTAAAAAAACATTTAATAGTACACCAATATACAATAACAACTATTTTTAATTTTTTTAAACACACAACAAACTTGTGTATATAGATATTTCTTTAATACCATAGTAATATTCGAAACTATTTATAAAATCTAAATATAAAATGTTATATTTTTAAAATTTTATGTATCAACTTCAATTACAACTTTAGTATTTGTTGTTGTGAAAAATATTTAGAAGATCGTATCAGCTGGAAATTTATTAAAATTAATATCTTAGATTCCACAAAATTTAAAATTACTTAAACCACTGCGATTCTTACTAATGTTCCCAGTGAATGAGTCACGATTAAGAAATCGGTCAATCGAAAGAAAAAGCAATAGAATCGCTCTTGAATAATAGATAGATACATCATAGAGAATTCGTGTCCAACCAGCAACTTCCTTCCGGCCGACGCACGACAAACAAGAAGGTTAACATAGGCCTGGGTCGTTGCACATGCACCGCTGAAGAATACAATTAACTATAACCACCCATAACCTACCCACATGATCTTGATGTGCAACTTTTATTTCGACACAAGGATTCACGCTGCGCAAAATTTTTAAACCATTTTAGTCCCGACTAAGTCATTAAGTTTATCGTAGTTATTATGATGAGTTTTTTTAAGTATATCTTTAATTGTTAAAGGTCAGAGATAATTATACAGATTAAATTAAGTTTAAAGTAAACTTGTGACGTTAAAATTAATAACAAAGAAATTTCCATTTGTTGCAAAGCCATGGAAAACCAACAGCTAATTTTTTTACAGGCATGATATTGTTTCGTATTTATGCGTATTGACTTAATATCAACGTAAATTTTATCGCATTTATCATTATGAGATTATATTAATTGTAATTCAAACTCTTTCGACCCATTTTAAAACATCACAAAATACCTGCTCAATAAAATTAAAGTACGTCTGGCTTGCTTAGGTAGTAAATCTGACTGGTAATTCGTCAGGTTGAAACCGTTTTATTCTATGTGGGTCGTCGTTGTTTTCGAATAGCCGTTTCGCGAGCAAATTAGGATGTACATATTAGTTTATCGCGATATTTGACACTGTGACTTGTTATTGTTACCTTGACTGAAGGCACTTGGAGATCACTTTCTATCAAAGCAGATGTCACATAGGTACCATAGGGCGTTTACTATGGATCTTAACACTTTATTCTGGAATCGTTGGAGGATGGCGAGGTTGGAGTTGCTAGCGAAGCCCCATAACTGGATGCCGTATGACCATACAGGTTTCAGAATAGCTTTGTAAATAAGTAGTTTGTTGTCTATTGTTAACTTAGAGTTTCGACCAATGAACCAGTACATTTGTCTATATTTGATGCCAAGTTGTTTCCTTTTAGTGAATATGTGTTTTTGCCAGGTCAGACGTCTGTCGAGGTGAAAACTTGGGTATTTTGTGTCATTTGCCTTAGTTTACTGCTTACCATTAAGTGTTACTGGTGGACATTCTCCGCGTTTCATTGTGAAGGTTACGTGTGTTGACTTTGTCTCGTTAGCTTTAATTCTCCATTTTTTAGCCAGGTTTCAATTTTGTTTAGGTTTGCCTGCAGATATTCTGACGACTTTGTAGGCCAGGATAGCGGTATCGTCTGCGAAAGTGGCGACTTCTGTATGTTTGGTAGGTAGAAGTTCTCCTGTTAAGATTAAGTATAGGACAGGACCCAATACGCTTCCTTGCGGTACGCTTGCTTTGATGGGATGCAGTTGGGTGTATTCATCCTGTTGTTTTACTAAGAAGTATCTGCCTGTTGGATAGGACTTTAGGAATGAAAAGAAAGGTTGTGGAAAGTGTTTCTTCAATTTGTAGAGTAGACCATCGTGCCAAACCCTATTGAAGGCTTGGCTGACGTCTAGAAAGGCTGCTGAGAGGTAGTATTTACGTTCAAATGCGCAGGATATGCTTTTAACTATTCAAAATTGAAGCAAAAAAATTGTTATCGATAATATGTCCGCCATTTCTACCACGTAACGTTGCACCCTTAAAAAGCCTAAGTCCGAAATGGTGGACATCTGGGTGGATACAAAGAAATCGTTATTCAAATAAAATGGTAATATATTTAAATATTCTCTATAACTTCTTTGTGGCATCAACTTTATATATTTACTTTTTTAATTCGGAATCTTTTGCCACTAAAGTTAAAATAATAAATATTTTAAAAATGGCCCTTGTTTATTTCTCTTAATGGTCGTTTTCGGATTGCCCAAAGTTTACACAGGTTAATAACCCATATGCAATATGCAGTGACCTAAAAAAGACAGGGTAATGATAAAAAAAAGTAAATAAAACGTGATAAGACTTTGGTACGAAATTTTGTGTAGGATTACGTATTTCGAGTATATTGTCTGACAAAAAAATGATTGGTGTGATATATTTATTGGCCAATTGCATGCAGGTGTCCTAATTCAACTTGGATCATGGAATCATAATTTTGAATGTAAGATATTTTTAGACGATATTCCTCGAAACAATAAATCTGCTCGGTTCTGTTTAGAAGGAACATATCTCCAACACCCGGTCTGCTACAAAAAAATAAGGATCTTTGGCTTAAAGACGCAACCAGCATCTTGTAATCCTAATAGAATTTAGTTGTTGTAATTCTGATTTGAAAGTTAACCATTTTTTTAATAATGAGAAACGGGTTTGTCCCAGTTCACTTTTAAAGTCCAAAATATCTACAGCATAATTTTATCCCCTATGACTACAGGACTAAGCAACCTTAGCGGTTCATATATCTTAGATACTTCTGACAGGATAATACGTTTGGTAACTTAAAGAACTGAAGAAGACAAATTGATATAAAATGAAAGTTAATCTGATTCACATGTCCATAATATTCTATATATTTTTTACTAGTGTCTAATGAACCAACGAAATGTAAATCATGCACGTCATTTGGAATTGCGATTTTTCTAGAAGATATTTACTTTTCGACTTACACTTTCCCAATTCATAATACCCTGATTTTAAGATAGAAGAAACGTCAAATGCTAACTGTGTAACTTCTTTTTCGTAGATATCTTTAGAAATGACTTAAGAAGCTTGAGTCTCATTCTCAAGGGATAATTGTTGTAGACAACGAATAGCTAAAAAAGTGCAATGGCTGTGTCATATGTTCCTGTATTTAACGAGTTAATCATGATTTCGTCTGATGGATCCGAACGCCGCGCCGAAAAATCAATTGTAATTGAAATTCTTCTTTTACTAATATATGTGTGTACATTGTGAAAATATCAGCAGATGTGACATATTAATGTTTTGTAAAATGTAACATTATAGAAAGAAAATCATCCTGAACTACCGGACCAACCTACTGCAATGGATTGTAAAAATGCCCTGAGGATGAGGAAAGCGAACTGTTAAATACAACTCTTAATGTTGTGGTGGAACTGTTTGTTCGAAGAATACAGGGATAAGGATAAAAGAGCTAAAAGAGTGAATAATGACATCTGTTGTAAATCTTTATATGCAGTCATAAAACGTATGACTTTTTCTTTTAATTTGGGATTTTTTGAAAATCTACGTTTAAGTGAGATGAGTTGATTGGTTCCTTGAATTATAGAATTCCCTAAATTATCTGAGTATTCCCCAAATTGAAACAATAAATTTCCCATCTGAATCAATCTGAAAAGTATCAACAAAATGTTGTTTTGGTTTAGACTCTTCTTCTGACAAAATTGGCTTAAGTGATAATTCTTTAATTTTACAGAACTTTTTTAACTGGTCTTGTATTTCTAGATTTGTAGAAGGATGACAAAAGACTGATTTATTCCACACCTTCCTTGTGGACCAGAAACGAACCAACCTAATTTACTGTTTTGGATTATGGATTTATAGGAACCAAGAGAAAACCTTTCATTGTAAAACAAATTCCAGAATACCTCTGCACCTATTAACAATTTTATTGGTCCGGGTTCAAAGAAAGTAGAATTTGATAACTTGCAATTTAGATGTGGTAAATCTGTAGTAATTTTTGGCATAATTAAGCAATTAAGAAAAAGGTTTGAATTGCATGCTTGAAGATGAATTTTGCATGTATTTTTAATATTGGAGGAATTTTGTCTGATTCTCAAAATTGTAGAATGAACTTTACACTGAGGTATATTTAATTTATTATTAAAAAAAATATATATTCCAAGCATTGTTTAATAATATTCTGCACTTTGATTAATCATTTTATAATCAAAACTATCTACAATAGCTGTGGCTAACAAAACTTGGCGTTGACTATACGATTATAGAGTACAACTGGTCCACGATCAGAATTACTGAATTCGTTTTTGAAATCAGGTGGTGTCTTATCTTTTTTGTATCTGTATGTAAATGGCAATTATTGTTTCTAATGTTTACACTTGTCAGATCTACATTTTTTTAAAGTCTTTTTAATTTGCTTTTGAGACTGTCTCTTTTTTGAACAAACATCTCAATTTGATCAATAATAACTTGATGATCATCAACCTCAACGTAAGAGTTAGTTGTTTGCGATTTCCCTTTGGACTTTTTTGGAGCCATGTTATGAAATTTAATTTAAATTTAATATACATATAGTATAAATTTAGAATATCTAAGCTATTTTTTACACAGCAGTTAGAACATCTTTATAATAAATTAAAATATTAGCTTATTTCTTACTTAACTATTTTCAAAAACTACAAGAACCTTAACTTATTGTTTATTTTACACAATTGCGCTTTAATATACGAATTTAATTTCGAATATGGGAATTTTTTCATGTAAACCTTTTTCAGGAAAGATATATTAAAAGCTACAAAATGTTACCTTCTTATTAATTAAAAGATCTGTTTCTTACTCCTTGTAATCTTGAATCTCAATAAAACTTGTTGAATTATACTGATATTAAAGTCAGAAAGTCAGTGCTGATTGATAAGAATCCGGCTAGATGTGCCCAAAAAATTACGGCCCTTGTATGCCGTTGATGTGTGGACTCTGTGTATTTATTGTCCTGCAAAAGGAATGAAAGACGCTTTCCACTGACAGTTTATTATAGCGAACTATTCTTCAAGATGAAGGACTGACTTAATGATTAAAATTAAGTTTATATTTACTGTTTTGGTTTTTTGTTTTGACGAACATTTATTTATTTATACATAAAAAATGTCTTAATGTGAATTTAAACATATTTTATTATGATCAAGGGTAAATAAAAATTAACTGTCATTCAATATTATTAAAATAAACAAATACATTATTTAGATAAATTTATTTATTTCTTTTTTATTTTAGTGGCAAAAAGTTTTCCAAATAAGTAAAGAAAATTTTATACTATCTAATAATTTAAAATCACATGTTTGACAGTAAATATTGTAACGAAATATCCGACTAAGGAAAGGACCTTTTTATAGAAGACTTTTTCTAGGTTATTCGAAAATGTTCTCTCTCTTTCTAGTGTGTACTATTTAAGTTCGATTTATGTTTCGCGTTCATTCTAGAATGTTCTTTTGTTTTATTTAAGGAGATGTATGGGCAGTTAAGGGGAGTTCAAATAATAGTTCATTTGATTGTCAATAATTTTGTGAACAAATTGTGTTAAAGTCCCCATAAGTGTTTCAATATAAAAGTTGTATTGAAAGAATTTGGCACTAACTTGAGGAAGTAAGCTATTCTCAATTATTTATTTATCTGCATAATATAGTTACTATTGGAACGAAGTTCCCTTTCGGGCGTTACGACCAGTTACGGAAAAAATTCAGACCAAAATATGTCACGACACGACACGACACATGCATGTTTCTCTGTGTGTAGTCTCTCTCTCTCTCTCTCTCATAGATAGATATATTACAATTAAAAAGACACTAATTTAAATTAAAAGAAAATGTACATTAAAAAGATAATACTGTAGAATAAAAAATAATTACCTACCTATAATAGTATTATATTTTATTTCATCCTGTTTTTATAAATTAATAAATACATAAGTATTTTAAAAATAGTTCGTAACTTGACTAGTTAGGTACGTCAAATTACCTTAACTGTCAGTTACTGTCAAACATTTTAATTTTAAAATTTTGTATTAAATTGTTAATTCCTGTTTTAAATTTAATTGAAATAAAAAGTTATACTTGGTAGATGTTTGTCATCTAAACCTCTGATATTGTATAAATAGACACTTTCGATAAAAGAAACGAACTGTTGAAAATATTCAGGTGATAATGGATTTACTATTTTCTGTTTTGCTCTGAACAGTGTCGCGACTTTGTTAAGTTTATACAGGTTTTTTGTAAATAATAAATAATACAATAATAGAAAATAATAACAATAATGTATCCTGACAGTGTTTCTGCACAAGTTCCGGATATTGCTGATAAAGTTAGGTAAGACATTTTATACAGACATTATGCTTATGTATGTATAAACACTCTGTTGTATTTACAAATTACAATTCCTTCACTAATTAATCGAAAGGAACTTCGTTCCATCCGGGTGTCCCTTGACACCTCTCACTTTTTTTTAATTTAATCTAGGTTTAAAGCTTTACATTTTTTAACAGAATAAATGATAACCCATTTTTGTGATTTTGTAGTGAAATGTAATAATTTTATTTTTTACTAATAAAATATCATGTGAACGTTAACATAATTTGTGCCTTTTAAATATTTAATATGACACGTAATACACGATTACTAAATATTATAGAATATTGAATATTACTTCACAACAATTTTTTTTTTAATTTTATACTTATTGTTACAAGCTTTTAGCTATTAATAACCTACATTTTAATACATTATAATGATAATTATGTAATCGACTCACATCATAACTTAAATGTTCCTGCCTGATATGGAATCGTTTATTTGATTTGAGAAATTTCAGTGACAGTTTCGTGTAGAAAGGCGTCTTTGCTACATATATTATGTCTTTTTCTTTGGCACGTACATCGTGACATGTCAAAAATCAGAAAGGATTTTCAGTGGCATTTTGTGGAAAAGTATAAATCAAATTGTTGGCCTTTTATCACGAACATAACTCTTTATTTATACGGTAAACATATGTTTTTTCCTTGTAGTGTAATTCGATGACACACATTATAAAACATAATATATGTTATTTAATAAGAAAGAATTAATGTTTATTTGCAATGTCGACTTTTTTTAACCTATACAATATATTATAAGTAATAAATATTGTACAAGCTCCTACAAAAACTAAAAAAATAAACGCATTAATAAAATGCTAATAATCCAGATCAGTTAAATTTATTATTTGTTTAGTAAAAAAATAATCAAGGGTAATATAACAAGACCTTCATTATAGTCGGCTATTTTTGTGGTATCTAGATTTCGAGAATATTTTAGTATCAATTTGCTAAGACAAAATTTGACATTAATAATCTGATTAAAGCCGGAGAGCTTTACCTCGACGGCTTTAATCTTTGATTATTAATGTCAAATTAGGTCGAAACAAATTGTTAAATTTTCGAGAAACTTAGAAACAACAAAAATAGCAGACTATTAATCAAGGTCGTGTTATATTTAGGAACATTATTTCCTGAGAACTTGTAAACTGACAAATATTTGACATTTATATTTGACGTGACTATTTCTCTAGAGAAATAGTCGCTGATATTTGATTCTAATTGATGCAATTTCAAAAAATTATGACATTCTATTGGTTAATTTGAATCAAAGGAAATAATCAAGGGTAATATAACAAGACCTTGATTATAGTTGACTATTTTTGTGGTATCTAGATTTCGAAAATATTTTGGTATCAATTTGTTTCAAAGATTATTAATGTCAAATTATGTCGAAACAAATTGTAATATTTTGGAGATATATAGCAACCACAAAAATAGCAGACTATTAATCAAGGTCGTGTTATATTTAGGAAGATTATTTCCTGAGCCGTTGTTAAAGTGACAAATATTTGACATTTATATTTGACGTGACTGTTTCCCTAGAGAAAAAGTCGCTAATATTGTTCTTGTGCAATAGTCGCTGATATTTGATTCTGATTGGTCCAATTTCAAAAAATTATGACATTCTATAGGTTTATCTAAATTGAAAGAAATAATCGAAATAAAAAGTTTTGCATAGTTTAATATTCAACATTTAATTATAACATTAATGTACATAGTAAGCTTTTTCCGAAGTTTGTCAAAAAGTATAAATTTTGGTCAGGGTAAAGTAACAATTAGGTTAAGTTATTATATTTACGTTGACTTTATCTTTTTATTTTTCTATTGTTATTATGATAAATGCATAATAATATTTTTTTTAGACTAGAAAATCAAATTTAAATTGATTTGCCAAATAACTTAAATTGCATATAATATGTTTATAATATTTTTTGTACCATCAAGAATAAAAGGTACTTTACTCTTAAGAAAAATTTGTACTTTTTGACAAACCTCGTGGGCGGCTTAAAAAAATTGGTAACTTATAGATGCATTTTTGTTTTGGATTGTGCTTACGTTTTTTATAAACTCTACTGTTTTTAAACGATTATTAAAAACGTTTTTCATATCATTACCACTTTAGTAGACACACTGTATAAAACATAGAGAGAACTCTGAATGATCATATCATTATTGTTAACATAACTTTGTACAGAGAAAATAAGAATACACACATCAAAAAAGTGTAAGAATCACAAACACAAACTTTTTTACTATTATAAACATTACTTTTTATTTAAATTTTTGTGTAACATGATTTCGCTTTAATAAAATACTTATATACAACTAGCTGACCCGGCCACGCGTTGCTGTGGCTAAGGTTTTTGTTATACTTATTACATTGTAGTAATCTATTTAAGAGGAACAGTAGTAGAACATCAGTCATGGGGACCACCATGCTTGTTTACATAGATGCCATTTGTAAAAAATATGGCGACCTCCATGACAGATTTTCTACTACTGCAACCCCTTAATACAATGAAATTATTATTTACGAATGAAGACGGAAACGTTAAAGCTGGTATAAAAATTCACTGGATTGATATTAAGCAAAAATCAATACAAAAGAATTTTAAAATTTATTATTATTTTTATTGAAGTTTATAACAAATGAGTATATTACTGTCACGCCTGGAGAGATTTGAGAGAATGTGCCTTAGTGTTATAGGATAAGGAGTAGCTTACTAAAGGCACTCCCGGCCAGGTATTCTGCTGAAGGCAGAAAACTAACCAAGGGTAAGATGAGATAAACAACAGGAAACAAACAACAAATATATTAACGAATAAATAAGCAATAAGAATGAGTGATAAACATTAAGAATAGGGAGTCTTACCAAATAAATTACATGGTGGCATGTCACACTTACTCACGAAAATACGTCAAGAGTCACAATTGCCCAGACCCCAGGGTCTGTTTTAGGGACACCCCAAAGGGTGTCTGACCTCAACAACCTGCTTTTAAAGTCAATTCATATTCTACGTGAGAATCAAAATGAAACTATTTAAACACGTGCCAAGATCTAAAGTAATGACTTTGACCTGGTAAAATGTAATACATAACAATACAATAAAATATAAATTAATAAATTAATATGTAGGGCAAAACTACCCTATCACTTATGTGGCATTACAAAGTAAATAACATGTAACACTTTAACTTATGCATGAATGAGGTAGGTAGGGCAGATAGTCTTAAATCTTTAACAATAATACTTATTATTTTAAATTATAATTACTTTTATTTTCAGTTTAATTTAGCACTAATCGGAACACAATATTTTTGGTTAACCTGTCTTTAGCTAACACAAACAGATTCGACGGTTTCCCTACACGTGAACATGCAATATATAGTTGCCCAGTTTATTAAACTATATAGTTTCAAAGCACATGCCACAACTTTTTATGTTAAAACTTTTCAATAATTAAAACTGAATTTAAGTGTCATCTCAACAATGAACAGCATCCTTGATATTGCAAAAATATTAAGTCATGCAACGCTGTGATTGATCATAGAGAGGATTGTTTCCTTGTTAACTAAATCAAGGGTAGTTGTATCTAAAAACTTTCTAAAATAGTTTATTTTATTAACAGTTAAATTAAAATAATAATTACCGTTTTCACATGTAAAAACAAAAAAAAAAAAAATTCCCTCTGGCGTAATCGATCCCATTACCATAACCCAACCGAAATGTCATAATCGCCGCTGATCCAAATTAGCTACCAAGACTTTACATGAAAACTTTCAAAATAATAATGTCATATTTAATATAATAACAATTCAATAAACAAATAATTTACAATAAAATAATATTGCGACTATAAATGAAAGCTATCCTATTTTTCAAGTTGAATCAAACTGCACACGGTGTGCAAATTTGATTAAAATCGGTTAAGTAGTTTGGGAGTCCATTGCGGACAAACAACGTGACACGTAATTTATATATATTAAGATATAAAACATAAAAATCTCCAAAAATTGTGTGTAAAATTGTGTTTAAAAATGTTTATTCACTGCAACAAATTAAATTAGCAATTCCGTTTTAATTCAATAGCATCCACACCTCTCTAAGAACATGTTAAGAAACCTTGGTAAATATGCCCATTGTGAAGATAAGTAGCAATTTGAAGAGAACGGTATTAAGATCTGGTGAGTGTGCTGGCTACAGTAAAAAAGGAATTATCTGTTATTAAACCAATCTCTTACTGTAGTATGTGGCTGTAAGTATAGCAAATTACTAAGTTCTTCTAGCATTAGGAGATGAAAGGACAATAGGTTTTAGGGTACGATCAGTATATTAAAATTACCTTTTACAAAAGCGGAAATAGTTTGATGATAAAAAAGAATTCTTGCTAAAATCAAAACTTATAAAATACTATACAGTATCCTTTGTTGGCCAGGTCTTTTCCAAACTGTAACTCTTTTTAACACAGGCTAAAAACAAAATCTAGCTTGCTCTTTAATTAAAATAAAAGTTCTTGTAAGCATCAATGTACATGCCCTAATAATCTTAGTCTACGATTTTCTTGGCGTAAAATGGAAACATCCCCTGTAGCTCTGGCTTGTAAGCCAGCTTTATGTGATCTATTCTTTGAAATTCGGTATCCTGCAAAATAATACAGGAATTTGCTAAAGTCTTACAAAATTCACATGCAGATACGTACCCAACCAGCTAAATATACCATAAACCGATCCTGTCAAGAAGTAGTTGCACGTTGACGATCTTCATGACTTTCGTTGCTCTCAATAATTTAGTTTTATTAAAATTTTAAAGGTAAATAAAGAGTATCTTTAAAATAAAAGCATTTATTTTACAATTTCAAGAAATTAATCCAACCTTTATACAATGATGCTCTTAAAAAAAATTTTATGCCATATCTTGATTTGTGGGAAGAAGTTTTTAAATAAAATATTACGTTTTAGCAAAAAAGTATTTATTAAACAAAGTCAAATAATAGTGGTGTTACTTTAACATTGTTAATATTCTTATATCGATATCCTTTTATATGTAAAGAGGAAGTGCCGGGTAGATATCAATAAAAAATGCACAAGAAAGTGGACAAATGGACGATAATAGTATTTATTAAACTTAAAGTTATAGAGAAAGTATAGTATGTAACTTAAGTGCGAAGGTTTTTATACTCAGCGGGTTAAAGGGTTAAACGGCTCATATAACCGGCTAATTGTATAGAATAGTATATTACTATTCTCAAGTATGTATAAAATTAATATATCAATTATTGAAAGTACCTACATTCTATTATAACTTTAAAAATAATTTAATTTAATATTCTAATGAAACACAAAGTTACACTTTTATCACTTTCACTTAACATATCTACTTTTAAAACTTCAAATCAAGTAACATCATTGTCTGTTATTTTTCCCTTAAGTCACATCTTCCTTTATTTTCAACATACTTAAACATATAAGAAACGGTGTACATCAAATAAAAATATTTTGGATGTGTCAAACATTCCAGAAAGAAGTCACTGGACGCAATAAGAAATAATCCCGCTAGAATTCAGTTCAATCACTTCTAGTCAAACTGTAACTCTAGGGTACTATACGGTTCCGTCAGTAGTGGTTCTGGTACTATTAACATTTAAAGAGATCATGTAAACACGTATGCGTGTGAGCTCTGGCGCAAAGTAGTCTCACCTATGGGAGCGCTAATATCAGATGTTAGCGGAGTCCCGTCTATGCCCCACACGATAAATAGCCAACATGGGATCGTTTACATACTCTTTACAACCACCGACATGTAACAGATCTACATTCATGAACTTAATGGGTCTATATCTTACTTTTTACAAACTTCTATTGACTCTTTTGTCTACGTTTTATGGTATTTTAATCTTTATTGTACTCTCACTTTGCGTTACCAATGAAAGCGCGCTTTTATCTCAAGGTATATATGGTAACTCAAAGAGAACTAATAGATTATACGATACATAAAATTCTTCCAGCTAAAGATATGAAGGAAATGTACTTTTTCTGTAAAAATCGTTACAGTTAACAGCATCGTTGATTTAATCTTTCACTCACGTATTTTTTAATTGATCTGAAAGTCACACTTCAATGTGTCAAATCAAGAAAATCTTATACAATACTACAGAGGTGGATTCAGTTTCCAAATAGGAAAGATAAAATTAAATATTTTAAAATTATTCTAAAAATCTAAATAAACTTAACTTTACATAACAATATTTTATAAGTTTATTAATATTTTTAAACTATATATCTTAAATATATCTTTTAATATACTTTTTGGTTATATCTTGTATTTCTTAGATCAATAACTGCAGAAAGTAAATACTAAATTTAGAGTACAAACGTGTAAAAGGAGTGAGATGTTGAAAAATTACCAAGCACCAGAAAGGAATGGTAATACGTGATAAGAGTTATTAATCGCTAGAAGAGAAATAATATATAAATAAATAAAAAAATTCAAAAAGAGGTTGACCTTAAAGGCCATCCTTGCAACTTCACACTAATTTTAACCGCAAAGCTATAGTAACGTAAGGTATTTTGACGTTTTTGACTTTTTTTGAAGTGTTTAAACAGCCATAACTTTTTAACGCGTTATTCGATTTTGATGTTCAAGACGGCATTCGACACAGTTTTTTGAGACCTAAAAATGTTATTGGGAGTGAAAAATCGATTAGCCAAAAATCTGAGTTATTAAAAAAAAACACTTTTTTTGAAATTTTTCGACAACGATATCTCACGAACTAATCAACCGATTTTAATTTGCAAAACGGCATTCGACGTGGTTTTTTAAGTTTTAGAGCTGATTAAGTTATGAAATTGATCGACGTAATAGCCGAAAAGATATGCTCAAAAAACATCATTTTTACAAAAAAAAAAATCGTCATTTTTACAAAAAAAAAATCGTCATTTTTTTTAATTTCTCAGTCTGACTCTGAATCGGCTCAAACTTACAGGGACTCTAACTTAGACGGAACTCTTTCGAACGCTTTTTAGTTTATTCCGATCGGTCAAGCAGTTCAAATGTTATAAGAGGTTTACATACATCCACACACACACACATACATACACCCTCGTAAAAGTAGTCAGGGGAGGTTCCAAAGACCTCAAAACGTTGAGTTTCGATGAAAACTCGATTTTCAAAAAACGGGGTAAAAACAATCACCTCCCGATTATTAAAAAAAAATTTAATTTTTTTAGCGGGAAGTTAAAAATGCAAAAGTCATATAAAGATCTTTAGTATTTATTTTACGATCATTATAACAGTTGACTTTTCCATATTTAAATCACTGCTAATACTTTGTTCTAGAGCAAAAAAATGTTAATTTTTCGATTGGTAATTTAAATTTAAAACAAATAAATAAATAAATAAATAAATAAATAAATAAATAAATAAATAAATAAATAAATAAATAAATAAATAAATAAATAAATAAATAAATAAATAAATAAATAAATAAATAAATAAATAAATAAATAAATAAATAAATAAATATAAATAAGTAAATAAATAAATAAATGTATAAATCAGTTGTGGTATAATAAAATAAAACTAAAACTGCTAAATATATTATTTGACTATCTGATATTTTAACAAATCAAAATACATTAATTTGGTTAAAATAAATTTGCTAAAAAACGAATATTTATTTATGTATTAAAATCCAAAAGTGATACATTATTGCTCGAAAGTAGTGTCATGTGTATAATGTGCTATCCGGTAGGTTAAGATACCTAGTAATTTCACTTGGAGCCTTAGCCATAGAATTTATACCTTCTAGTTATACGCAACACTTTCTGTGTTTGTATTTAAAAATAATTCAATGCTGTATTTTTATTAGTAGGTCTTGTAAAAACATAACGATAAATACTCAATAAAATTGTGTAAAGGTGTTTTTTGTAATGGTAAAAATCCTTTTTCTTTTCAAATGAGAAAATAGATTCTTTATCTTGAATGTTTTTTAAGGTAATTTTTAATAGTTTGTCTTCAGGTACCCGCAATTCCCATTATTAAAACAACCTATAATAAAGCAACTATGTACTCGTACTATTATATCACATATTTTTAAATATCCGAACTAGCCTTCCTTTAGTTCGGGAGCCCAGAGGGTTTTCGTAGCCGTTAAAATGACAAGGCTCCACCAAAGTTTTTTCTATGTATTTTGACTTCCTGATTACAAATATCAAGGGTGGATTCCCGGGAAATGGTTAGGAAATTTGTTATTAACAAATAATTTGTTACTAATAAAAAAATTGTTTTTTCGCAAAACAAAAAATATAACCGTAATCCTTGACTGATTTTAAGCAAAAAAGCTCTCTATGTATTTTTTTATCAGACGCACTGTTTTCAAATTAAAAATTGTTAAACATTCGAAAAATAGCATTTTTGACATTTTTAAAATTTGCATAATTTTTTATATAATTAATATTTTTTAACTCTGCGCGATGACTATTTGACACTTAAGATCATAAAGTATAAGATAAAACCGGTTGCAATACGAAAATACAATGTTTTTGTTACTTTTTAACGCTATAAACAATATGCATTTAATCTCCTGTAACGTATGACGTATGAAGGGTATGCATATTGTTTATAGCGTTAAAAATAAAAAGTAATAAAATTATTGCATTTTCGTATTGCAACCGATTTCATCTCATACTTTATGATCTTAAGTGTCAAATAGTCATCGCAGAGTTAAAAAATATTAATTATATAAAAAGTTATGGAAATTTGAAAAATGTCAAAAATGCTATTTTTCAAATGATTGAGGATTTTTAATTTAAAAAATACATAAGAAGGTTTTTTGCTTACGGTAATATTTCTTGTTTTGCGAAATTTTTGTTATAAAATCTCGCAACAATATTTTTGTACAGCACAAACCATGAAAATCATTACAAAAAAGACAATGCTTATGATAGAATTAGAATTATTGTTTATTTGACAATAGAATCTAAATAAATATTTATTTAAATGATATAATAGAGAGATAGATATTTATTGGGTTAACTGTTAGCCTGTATCACTGCTACCTTTGCAGATCTATTGTGAACACCCATTATCTCTAGAATAGGACCGTGTCCAGCCCTGCTATCTTAATGAACTTAATAGCCTTGACAGTGGCCTCTTCACTATCCGTTGAGCAGCCGGGTTCTCTTCTCCCAGTACTAGATACCACGTCCTTGCAAGGCGTTCACATTGGCATAGGACATGAAATGTGGTTGCCTCCTCCTCTTGGCAGTATCGACAGATGTCTTCATCTGATAAGTTTAGCTGACTCATGTGTTTTCTGAGGCTACACTGTCCTGTCCAGAGACTGACAATCTTTCTGATATTGTTTCGCATTTGTGATAGCAGCTCTGCAGTAAACTTCACCAAATGTCCCTTTATGAAGACTTTGGCTTGTCACTTGCCCGTGATTTTTTTCCACCACTCGTGGGCTTTATCTAGCCTCCGTTTCTTAATGGCTGCCTTTCTGAATGTGTCAGCAACTCCACCGAATGGTTCTGGGCCAATCATTGGGGTTTTAGCTCCCACACGGACCGATTCATCAGCCTTCTCATTGCCTCGAAACACTGAGTGTCTTGGTATCCATGCCATTGTAAGAGAATTTTGTGTCCTCTACCATATATACCTGACTTGGCGCCTTTTTCAGTCGCTTAGCCATCGGCATACCAGATTTAATCTCCTTGGATTGGGGAAAGGACTATCATAAATGACGTTACAACTTTTTTTAATTGAAACGGTATATTTAAGTTTAGAGAAGAATAAGCCAAGTTTGTTTCATGAGTCCCCTTCCAGTATTTCTACTCAAAAGTTTCTCGCAAAGTTATACCTGGGGACTATCCTGTCCCACACCACCGAGCATAGGTTAACATTGGTCTAATGAATTGTGTATACAACCAAAGGTTCATTTTGGGGTTAGGGCCCCAGTTCTTGACACACAATTGTCTACACCAACTATGGGATATTGTAGCATTGCGTGTGTTGCTTTCATGATAACCTATGGTCCAACACCACACCCAGGTATGTAGCCATTGGTACCACCACGTTGTATAAGGTTATTGGTTTTAAGCCTGGCAACGCCCTTTTATTTGTAAAAGGGACAACTAATGCTTTTTGTGGATTGACGGTTAGGCCTTCATCCTTGTACCACTTGTACACCATACTTATTGCAGTCTGAATCCGCTCTGAGACTGTGTTTAGAAACTTTTCCTGAATGATTATGGCCATATCATTTGCGAAACATAAGCAGCGAAAGCCTTCATTGAAAAGTTTCTTAAGGAGGTCATCCACAAGTACTGACCACAACAGAGGCGACAGTACCCCTCCCTGCGGACAGCCCCTTTTCACTGTTGCCTCAATGGACGCCTCACCTAATTTGGACACTACGATCCTAGGTTGGCATATTAGTGCGCGGACTCCCCTTCTTAAAAGTGGGTCGGTCACTGACTCGGGTCCTACATTACTGAAGGCTCTTTCTATGTCAATAAACGCCATTAGGGCTACGTCTTTTTCTTTTATTGACTTTAATAGTAGCCTGTTCAAGTCATCCAGCGCTAGGTCTGTGGATTTTCGCCATGCATATTGACGATCACTTAAAGGGTTCTACGTTAAGACTTCTTTCCTTATATAACTATTAACCAGTTTATCAAGCGTTTTCGCTACGAATGGCGATATATCTATTGGTCTGTATGACTTAGTAGTTTGGTCTGCCACCCTTTCCACTACTGTTTTAGGGAGATATAAGACTTGCTACACAGATGGTATAAATTTTAAAGATTTTACACAGATGTGTTATAATTACATCCTGCCCTTTTTGGAGTAGGGCTGGGTATATTCCTTTCATTCCCGGTGTTTGGAATGGACTGAATGTGCTGATAGCCCATCTGATTATTGGGTCTGGTTATTTCATTAGCTAGCGTCCAGTCATACCTTGAGTGCCTTACTGGCCTTTGACCATACCCTGTGCTATCTGATCCCGCTACCATAAACCGTGAGCCAGGAAAGTGTGCTTTCCTCCAACGTTTTGGTGTATGATCCATCCTCCTTTTTAAGCAAGCTAACCTTAGCCAGGACCTTCTCGATTCTTGAGCATGCGGGGGTCGTTTGGACTTCCTCGCAGAACTTCCTCCAGCAGTTTCTTTTGGCTTTTCGGATTTCTTTATTGTACAACGTTAACGTTTGTCTGTACTCTTTCCAGTTATAAACGGTTTTGGTCTTATTAAAAAGCCTTCTAACCTGAGCCCTAAGCAGAAATTATAAAAAGATAAATTATAAAAACAGTTTTCTAAAACAAAAACCATGAAAATCCTTACAGAAAAGACAAAGTTTTTAATGGAATATCTATTGAAATAATTTAATAGAAGCAAAACAAGGATTCTAAATGTAAAGCAGTAGTGAAGTTTCGGCATTATTTAATCTTTTTATCAAAAAACAAGTTGAACTGAAAAAATCAAATATAAAATTAGAATCAAATTGGTTCTGCTTTTTTAGCTTTTTGTTACCCTTTTTTTAGTTTCTTGTTATCTTTTTTTGGTTCCTTCTTGTCAGCACGGAGTGCGGGAAAGAATTTTTGTATTATTATCTTTATCTTGTTGGACTACATACAAATAGTAAAAAAAATTAAGATTATTTTACATGAAAATAGGGATTTTTAAAATGTTTGTTTTTAAAAAATTTTAAAAAGATCATAATTTATTAAATCACCCCTGTAAACCTTACTCAAAGCAACAACAAACTCATCTGTTTAAGTAGGGTTGCTATAGCTACAGTCGTGTATTTATTGACACTATGAAAGATTTAATTGTCACAATCGCATCTTTTCAAATATCTAAATAATTTTCGAGGTGATTTTGCTTGTATAACTTTCCGCACTTGTTAGGATAATAACTATTTCTAATGGTTCATCGCCATTTAAAAACAATTTCTATATGCGATTTTCTGTACAACATTCTATAAAGTCTGCTGTTGGTTTTAACTAAGCGTAAGATGAACATTTCGATCCTGTCTCTCGTCAGCTAAATTATATTATGTTTGTGGTTATCAGTTCTTAAATTTCTTATTTTTTGTGTTTTCTTTACGTTCCAAAAGTTGCTGAAAAAATATTGTTTTATGATTTACTGTAATTTATTTTGTTAAGGTGAATCCCGTTAAAAACCCTTGAAACCAAGTATTTTAATGAAACACGTAGCTAATAATCATCCTACTAATTAAAAGATGACATATTAAATAGTGGCTAATATACACTGGTTGATTTAAATAATCAAATGTGATCAATAATCACTTATCTGAAGATTTGAATTGGTTTAAATTCGTGCTCACAGATGATGGAACATGTAATAGATAATCTAAAGAGAAATTAAACAAACAGGGGGCTGGACAAGATCCAGAGATAAGCTGATCAGGAATTGGAGAACGATTTTGCCCACCCGAGTCGTTCAATATTTGTAACTTGTAATTTATTGTTATCGAGAAATAGTAATTATTACGTCTCCTTGAACGATTAACAGAACATACTTTGGATGATATATAGAAACGAAAGATATTTGTTCAAGAACTTTTTAATTACAGCTCCGGTTATTGTGGCTTGTGAATATTCATCATATTCATTTAAAAACAGTTACCTACCTTGGCTTTTTTTCCTAAGGAGTGTTTATTAAATTATTTTATTACAAAAAATAATGTGCACTGAGATTAAATTTTAATGAAGTTATGACTGTTTATGGCATATTTTATTTAAAATGATTTAAAATGCTGCTGAAACAATTTAATGATCGTTTATTCATCTAAGGTTAATATATTCACTTTGAATTTTTATTACAATGAAGCAGGTATTGAATATTACAGTTTATATCTAAATGTTTTATTTATTTGTACCAAAAACGACCTATTTTGTATCAACAAGATTTCATTAATATAAAAAATTTATCTGTATTTAAAATTAATACAAGTAGGCAGGTAATATTTTATTTTGAATCAAAATTGTTATTGTTATTGCTACTTACAAGATCAACATTTTTTTAAATGATACAAACATTTGTATATGTAAAATCAGCCTTAATTTTGAAAGAATGTGAAAACAGTAATGAGAAAATTTGTAACGTAATCTGTAAAAACGTGCAGTCAGTTCCATATCTTGGTCTACTAATCAAACTGCATTATATTCCAAAATTTAAACATAAAAATGTGATATTTATAAAGCAATTCTGAAGATTCCATATGTACTTGTAACCCAAGAACTAGTTATTCTTTGTAAATATCAGCCGTTTTTCACGTGCTCTTATGCAGTTATAATAAAAATTATTAATAAAATTATAAAAGTTTTAAATTTTATTTGAATTAAAAAAAAACATTTAAAAACCACTTAGGTATTGTTTTCAAATATCTAAAATAATGAAACACTTATAGGGACTTTAATACAATTTATTCCAAAAATTTATCAGATACACAAGAACTCTGCTAAATAACGTCTTAACAGATTTAAAATAACAATGAACTATTTGAACTCCCCTTAACTGTTCATAAATCCCCTTATATAAAACAAACCAATATTCTAGTCTTTGGAAGAATATGATCTAACCTTATAACTACATCTAGAAGATTCTGGAATACATAACCTAAGAACAGGCTTTTAAATAAAGATGCTTTCCTTATTCAGTTATCCCGTTACACTACCACCTCTTTAGATTCATTCCTCCTGGAATGTTATTCCCTAAATCGGGATTCCACACACACATTAAACCAGCAAACCCATTTTCTTGGAGCTGCTGCACATCCCCATTATGGATTCCCTGGTAAGTCGCAAACCGATCATCATGGATCACGACGGGTTTCTCTTTCGCAATTTTCACGATCCTATAAATGATTAGATTAGATATTTTTTAGGTTGGCTGTCAGCCTGTATCACTGCGACCTTAGTAGATCTTTTGTGAACACCCGTAATCTCTTTTTTTAAAATTTATATATATATATATATATATATATATATATATATATATATATATATATATATATATATATATATATATATATATATAAATAAACAAAGTGCCAAGAAAATGCGTATTAATATTAACAAAAGGGGAAAATTATTGGGCATGTACGCAAAAAGGAACATAGGAACATACTCGTAATCCTATGTTCCTTTTTGCGTACATGCCCAATAATTTTCCCCTTTTGTATATATATATATATATATATATATATATATATATATATATATATATATATATATATAAGTTATATTTATTAATATTTATAATAAATAGTTATATATATATATATATATAATTATTTATATTAAAGTTTATAATTTTTAATTTTAAATAGATAATGACATTTAGATGTCAAAGATAATAATAGTATACCCACAGCCGTCTTCAAGTACTTGAAGACGGCTGTGGTATACCTAATACTATTATGACGTTTTACAGAGTCTTTGAAAATCAAAGAACATATAGACCGTTTACTAAGAACCAACAACTACTTCCCTGGCTATATGCCACGACGGACATTGAATTACAGTTCAAAGTTAAACGGGGTTAGTATATCTGCAAGATAGAACTAACCATTTTACTTTGCAATTCGAAAGGATATCACTTGTAGACCGGTCTCGACGTATTGCGTCTCATCAGTATTAGGTATACTATTATTATCTTTGACATCTATTTGATAAACGTTTTACTGAAATGACAATTGATTAGCAGGAAACTGCAATCAAGTAGTTAACCCTACAAAGCCGAGAGGTTTTTTGTCAAATAGAATTTCAGTTTGCAATTAGTTATGGAGATGTCGCTATTATCGCACTTTTAACATTTTCGTTACTAAAGATAATGTATTTGTGTGATTTCAGACATATCTCCAATCTAGTTGCTCTTAGAGTTTCTGGATGGATATCTTCCTTGTACTGATGAGACGCAATACGTCGAAACCGGTCTACAAGTGATATCCTTTCGAATTGCAAACTAAAATGGTTAGTTCTATCTTGCAGATATACTAACCCCGTTTAACTTTGAACTGTAATTCAATGTCCGTCGTGGCATATAGCCAGGAAAGTAGTTGTTGGTTCTTAGTAAACGGTCCATATGTTCTTTGATTTTCAAAGACTCTGTAAAACGTCATAATAGTATTAGGTATACTATTTTTATCTTTGACATCTATTTGATAAACGTTTTACTGAAATGACAATTGATTAGCAGGTAGTTAAGATAATTACATTATTAAAAATAATTGTTAAAGATTTATTATATATATATATATATATTGTAACGGAATAACCGTAAAGGAAGGGACCTTAATTTGAAAGATTGTTGTTGACAGTTGATTTTTAGAAGTTTGTAAAAAAATCAACTGACCATTTTAAATAATGTTTCTAGAAAATTCTAGAAACTTCTAAACACACTAACTAGATTAAATAATGTTGTATATAAGGGGATGCACGGACAGTTAACGTCAGTTCGAGTCAAGTGTTCAGAAGAGTTCATTGTATTGTCAAGTAGTTAGACGTTATCCAGCAGAGTTCAGTGTATCTTAACAATTTTGTAAATAAATTGTGTAAAAAGCCCCCATACGTGTTTCAAATTGGTGTCAGGTGTGGGGTGAAGATATAAGAATGCCTGGAAAAAAGATAAATGAACTATTGGTGGCAGAGCTCAGAAGAGAGCTTGAAGAATTGGAATTGGAAACTACTGGGAGCAAATCCGTATTGTTGAGAAGGCTCCGTGAGTACTACGTAAATAATAATTTGGACCCTGATGCTGTGGAGTTCGAAGACCCAGTTCAAAAAGCAAATTCTGAACTAACTCAACAACTTTCCCGGTTGCAAGAAGAACAAACTCAACAACTTTCCCGGCTGCAAGAAGAACAAGCTCAACAACTTTCCCGGCTACAAGAGGAGCTATCAGGACGAATGACGAACCAACATGAGGAGCTATCCAGTCAGATGAAGACCCAGCGCGAAGATATGTCCCAGCTGTCGCAACGAATGACGAACAACCAAGAGGAGCTATCCAGTCAGATGAAGAGCCAGCGCGAAGATATGTCCCAGCTGAAAGAGGAGCTATCAGGACGAATGACGAGCCAGCAAGAGGAGCTATCCAGTCAGATAAAGAGCCAGCAAGAAGAGCTATCACAACGGATGTCTACCATATCAGATGAGTTATCCAGTTCGTTCTCCCAGCAAATATCACATCTTCGTGAAGAACAAAATCAGCAAGTGTCCAGCTTGCGAGACGAACAAAATCAGCAAGTGTCCAGCTTGCGAGACGAACAAAATCAACAAGTCGCCAACTTGCGAGACGAGCAAAACCAGATCAACCAGCAAGTGCAGTCCGAAATAAGAAAGCTTCAACGAGAACAGGAAGCTAGCCGCCGAAACCAAACCATCCACCACGGCGACGGAGATGCAAGAAGGATGGAAACCTGCCACGCAGACGTCGAACGACAAAGAAGCGAGGAGACGACCCATGGACGAACGACGATGAAACCCCCGACCTTCGACGGGAAGACTTCCTGGCCAAATTACCTGAAACAATTCGACGCAGCGGCCAGAGCTAATGGATGGTCATCCCAGGAGAAAGCATTGTCCCTAACCGTCGCTCTGCGAGGCGAAGCTTTAGACGTCTTGCAATCATTGACGCCGGATGAAGCTGACAACTTCGAGTTATTGGTGAATCGTCTAGAGATGCGTTATGGTCAAACCCATCTACAACCTGTGTACCGAATGCAGTTAAAGAGCCGAAAACAGAAAAATGGAGAAACTATCCAGGAATTTGAAGCGGATGTAGCAAGAATGGTACGACTTGCGTATTCAAATGCAGCGGAGGATTTCCTGGAGTGCCTAGCAGTCCAAACCTTCACCGATGGTCTTCGAGACGTCGAGTTGCAGCGCGCTGTACGGTTGGCGCGGCCGAAGACTCTTGTGGACGCCTTGACCATTGCCCTGGAGTTTGAGGCGGCGACGGAGGCCTCACGTGGAGTTGCTCGACTAAGGGAAATCACCGGTAACTACGACCATGCCGTTCATTCCGTTAGCGACGTTGAAGCGGTAGTAGAGAGATTAATGAAGTTATCTCCAAGAAGAAGGCGCCAAGTGAGATGCTGGAACTGCGGAGAACTAGGCCATATAAGAAATACTTGCCCCCAAAAAGAAAAATCTTCTGCTGAAGTACCCCAGCAGCAGGAAAACTAGAACGGGTCGACTCCTGGAGGGCGAAATCGACCCCAAACATTCCCGAAGCCCCTCACACCATTAAATTGGCAACTCTGCGACATCACGTGGACAGCTTATATGTAGATGGCCTCCTTGATGGGAAGAATATTAGCATGCTGGTAGACACTGGAGCTACAAAAACTATCGTCCGACCAACCATCATTATGCGAAATAAAATGTTGCCTACCAGTTGGAGACTGCGTACCGCTACCGGAGATTCTGCTAGAGTCTACGGTGAGATACAGGTGACCCTACAGTTTGGTTCAACCTCTCTTGTTCACTCAGTGCTGGTGGCTGACGTTGATGAAGATGTTGTTCTGGGCATGGATGTTATGCTCCACTGTGGTTTTCATTTGGATCTTCGCCAACGTATCCTTCGTACAGGTAATGAAGAAATATTCCTGCACCGAAAACAAGTTGACAATGCCTCGATTAAGCTAATCGATGATATCGAACTTCCAGCAAGCTGCGAATGTGTCGTCACAGCGCGGTTGGATGGACTGGACCCAGATGGTGCCCCAGCCATGATAGAGCCGAAGAACCATGACCATGAATTGGGAAAAGGACTCCTTGTGGGTAAGACTCTTGTTAGATCCGCCAAAGAGGTACCCATCCGAGTTATCAACTTGAACGATCATCCAGTTCTTCTCCGAAAGGACACGGAAATGGGAAGTTTAGAACCAGTAATGGCCATAATTCACAAGATAAATGTTACGGAAACGGATGAGACCAACGAAATTGAACAATTAATGACAAAATTAGACCCCTCTTTGTCAAAATTAGAAAAGAAACAGGTAAGAGATCTACTTTACCGTTATAAACCTGTATTTGGTTCTAAAAGTAAACTGGGAAGAACTGATGTTGTACAACATAGAATTGACACTGGTGATGCACGTCCGATTCGACAGGTACCCCGAAGGATGCCTCAAGTTAAAAAGGAAGAAGCAGACAGAGCCCTTAAAGAAATGATTCAAAATGGCATAGTCGAACCATCCAGTAGTCCGTGGGCTTCTCCTGTGGTATTAGTGAGAAAGAAAGACGGATCAATGCGGTTTTGTGTGGACTATCGAAAGCTAAATGATGTCACTAAGAAGAACAGTTATCCTCTGCCAAGGATTGATGATGCCCTCGACGCTTTGGCGGGTTCTACTCTGTTTTCTACCTTGGACCTTAAAAGCGGATACTGGCAAGTTAAAATGAATCCTGCAGACAAAGAAAAGACTGCCTTTACCAGTGGATCAGGGTTATGGCAATTCACGGTCCTTCCATTTGGCCTCTGTAATGCTCCTGCGACGTTTGAACGACTAATGGAGAACATCCTGCGGGGTTTGTCATGGGAAACTTGTCTAGTTTATCTAGACGACATCATCATAATGGGTAAGACCTTTAAGGAACATTTATCTAACCTGGAAGAAGTTTTTAAAAGATTACAGAACGCTAATCTAACATTGAATGTTAAGAAATGCCACTTGTTCCAGAGACAGGTCAACTATTTAGGACATAACGTAAGCAAGGATGGCGTTGCTGTTGACCCCGCTAAGATACAAGCCGTTCAGGACTGGCCAATCCCTATCGACAAACATCAGCTCCGGAGTTTCTTGGGTCTTTGTTCCTATTACCGACGATATGTCAAGAATTTTGGAGACATCGCCAAACCCTTGACACGTTTGACAGAACAAGATAAGTCCTTCTGTTGGGATCAGGAATGTCAGAAGGCGTTTGAAATATTGAAGAAACAGCTTACGTCAGCACCTGTTCTTGCTTATCCACTTCCGGCTGGTAAGCTTATTCTGGACACCGACGCCAGCAATGTGGGAATTGGAGCCGTCTTGTCACAGCTACAAGACGGTAAGGAAAAAGTGGTTGGTTACTTCAGCAAAACTTTATCGAAAGCTGAAAAGAACTACTGTTTAACTCGAAGGGAACTGTTAGCAGTTGTAAAATCCGTCGAACACTTTTATAAATATCTGTATGGCAAAAAATTCCTGATCAGAACAGACCATGCTAGTTTAAAGTGGCTACTTAGCTTTAGGAACCCAGAAGGACAGATAGCAAGATGGCTCGAAAAACTGCAGGAATATGATGTTGAAATCGAGCACAGACCTGGAACCAGACATCGTAATGCTGATGCACTTTCCAGAAGACCATGTCGACCTGATTGCCCCCATTGTACCCGTATGGAGCAGAACGAGGAAAAACTTGCCTTAGTTAAGGTTGTGCCAGGAGACGAGAGCTCTATGCTGGAGGAGCAACAAGAAAACGATCCCGTTCTGAGAAAGATTAGGGAGTGGAAGAGAATGGACCGTCGTCCGTTGTGGAGAGAGATATCCTCATCCTCTCCTGCTTTAAAAGCATACTGGTCCCAATGGAACTCTTTAATTTTGAACGGAGGGCTCGTTAAAAGACTTGTAGAAAATTCCGAGGGCACAGAAACAAGGAAACAAATAGTGGTCCCAAGAAATGCTGTACCGGTAATTTTAAAACAGATGCATAATGATAGTTCTGGAGGACATCTGGGTATCACGAAAACGCTGCAAAAGATCCGAGATAGATTTTACTGGGTAAATTGCACTAATGATGTTAAAGATTGGTGTCGTAAATGCACTACCTGTGCTGCCAGTAACGGTCCGCACCGAAAACCGAAGGCGGAAATGCAGCAATACCTGGTTGGCAGTCCTTTTGAAAGAATCGCGGTAGATGTATTGGGGCCACTTCCACAGACCGATGAAGGAAACAAATACATCTTTGTTGTAATGGACTACTTCACTAAATGGGTTGAAGCCTATGCAGTTCCCAATCAGGAAGCCACCACTTTAGCAGATATATTGGTTGAAGAATTCGTAAGCCGATTTGGGGTACCACTAGAATTACACTCAGACCAAGGGAGAAATTTTGAGAGCAAGCTGTTTCAAGAAGTTTGCCAAAGATTAGGCATCCGCAAAACGAGAACCACAGCGATGCATCCTCAGTCTGATGGAATGGTGGAACGAATGAACCGGACTATAACCAACTATCTGTCAAAAGTGGTGTCAGATTGTCAAAAGAATTGGGATCGACATATTCCACTATTTCTAATGGCAATTCGATCGGCCATCAACGAATCAACTGGCCAAACGCCTGCGAAGGTCCTGTTCGGTAGAGAAATGAGGCTACCATGTGACTTGGTGTTTGGTTGTAAACCTGGTGAAGAAATGGCACGTGAACAATATGTCGCCGACCTTCAGAATCGAATGGAGAATATACACAACCTGGTGCGTGGAAAACTACAATTATCTAGTGATCGGATGAAGAGGTACTATGACACACGGACAATGGAAAAGAGTTACCAAGTTGGAGATTTAGTCTGGCTCTATAACCCCCGACGGCGTCGAGGTATTTGTCAAAAATTACAAAAGAACTGGGAAGGTCCTTACACCATCAAGAAGAAGATTAACGATGTCATTTATCGGATCGTGAAAATTCCCAGAGGGAAACCCGTCGTGGTCCATCACGATCGTTTGGCGCCTTACCAGGGAAACCACAGTGGAGATGCGCAGCAACTCCAAGAAGATGGTTTGGCTGGCTCAGGGAGTGTGCGGGATTCCGATGTAGGAAATAACATTCCAGGGGGAATGAATCTAAGGAGGGGGCAGTGTAACGGAATAACCGTAAAGGAAGGGACCTTAATTTGAAAGATTGTTGTTGACAGTTGATTTTTAGAAGTTTGTAAAAAAATCAACTGACCATTTTAAATAATGTTTCTAGAAAATTCTAGAAACTTCTAAACACACTAACTAGATTAAATAATGTTGTATATAAGGGGATGCACGGACAGTTAACGTCAGTTCAAGTCAAGTGTTCAGAAGAGTTCATTGTATTGTCAAGTAGTTAGACGTTATCCAGCAGAGTTCAGTGTATCTTAACAATTTTGTAAATAAATTGTGTAAAAAGCCCCCATACGTGTTTCAATATATATATATATATATATATATATATATATATATATATATATATATATATATATATATATATATATATATATATATATATTATATTTCTTTTGATTTAGAATTTATTTTAATATTATAAGTACATTATTATATTATTTCTCTAAATTTCTTAGTAAACGATCCTATATCCATAAATATGGTATATTAAGTTATCTTTATATATGGATTAAATACCCTAACAATTTATAAATATGGTATTTTAAATAAATTATTATTATTATTATAGATAATTAATATAGATATATTTATATTATAAAATAAATTTATTATATATAAATTTATACTTCATTTAAAAACTAGGAGGAGTGATTTGAAAAGCCAGACTTACAGCCAAATAAGTTACTAGAAAATTTACAAGGCGGCAAATTTAAATACATTTCTTTCATTTAAATAAAATTGAAAATAAATGTTTATGGACACTTTATATATGGTCTAAGATGGTCACAAAGTAAACTTACAATAATTATATTAAAAAAAGAAATCAATTAATAAAAGTCACCATTATAAATATTTTACACTTTGAAAACATAACCTATAAATGTCACAAATTACTTGATAAATGTAAGTGGCAAATTTTTATAGTGTAAACTTGCCTCCAAATTAACCAATAAACAAACGCGAGTGTTGCCAACTTAAATTCAAATCGCTCCTCCTAGTTTTTAAATAAGGTATAGGATAAGAGAACCTAGTCCAGCACTGCTCTCTTAATGAGACTTGATAGCCTTGACAGTGGCCACTCATTCGATAAATGACATTGTTAATCTTTTTCTTGGTGGTGTTCGTAGTTTTTCTGTAATTTAGGACAAATGCTTCGACGCCGTCGTGCGTTATAGAGCCAGTTTAAACTTTTTGGTAAATCTTTTCCATTGTCATAGTCATAGTACCTCTTCATCCGATCACTAGATAATTAACGTTTTCCACGCACAAGTTTGTATATATTTTCCATTCGATTCTGAAGATCGGCGACATATTTTTCACGGGCCACTTCTTCGCCAGGTTTACAACCTAACACCAAGTCACATGGTAGTCTCATTTTTCTACCGAACATGACATTCGCAGGCGTTTGGCCTTTTGATTCGTAGGCCGATCAAATTGCCATAAGGAATGGTGGAATATGTCGATCCCAATTCCTCTGACCCCACTTTTGACAGATAGTTAGTTATAGTCCTATTCATTCGTTCCATCATTCCATTAGACTAAGGGTGAATCGATTTGGTTCTATTTTTTTGGATGTCAAACTTCTTAAAACAACTTGCTCTTAAAATTTCTTTCTTCGTCTGAATGTAACTCTAGTAGTTCCCCAAAACGGCTTATGAATTCTTCAACTAATATACCTGGTAAAGTTGTAGCTTCCCGATTAGAAATTGTGTAGGCTTAAACCCGTATAATAAAGTAGTCCATTACAACAAAGAAGTACTTATTTCCAACATTGCCTTGTGGAAGTGGCCCCAATACATCTACCGCAATTCTTTTAAAAGCTTTTCCGACCAGGTATTGCTGCATTCCGGCCATTGGTTTTCGATGAGGACCATTACTGGCAGCACATTTAGTGCATTTACGACACCAATGTTTAACATCGTTTGAGCAATTGACCCAGCAAAATCTATCTCGGATCTTTTGCAGCGTTTTCATAATACCCAGATGTCCTCCAGAACTATCATTATGTATTTTTGGGGACCACTATTTGTTTCCTTGTTTATGTGCCCTAGAAATTTTTTACAAGTGTTTTAAGGAGCTTACCGTCCAAAATCAAAAAGTTCCATTGGACCCAGTATGCTTTTAAAGCAGAAGATTATAAGAATATCTCTCTTTATAATGGATGAGGGTCCATTCTTTTCCATTCCCGAATCTTTTTTAGAACAGGATCGTTTTCTTGTTGGTTCTTCATCATAGAGCTCCGTTGTTTCTGCACAACCTTAACTAAGGCGAGTTTTTCCTCGTTCTGTTTCACGCGGGTACAATGGGGGCAATGAGGTCGGCACGGCCTTCTAGAAAATACATCAGCATTATAGAGTATTATTCCTGGTCTGTTCCCGATTTCTATATTATATTCCTGTAGTTTTTCAAACCATCTTGCTAACTATCCTTTTCGGTTCCTACAACTAAGTAGCCACTTTAAACTGGCATAGTCGGTTTTGATCAGGATTCTTCTGCCATGCGGATATTAATAAAAGTGCTTAGCGGATTTTCCATCTGCTAACAGTTTCCGCTGAGTTACACAGTAGTTCTTCACAGCTTTCGATAAAGTTTTGCTGAAATATCCAACCACTCTTTCCTTACTATCTTGGAGCTGGGAAAAGACGGCTCCAAATCCTACATTGTTGGCATTGGTGTCAAGAATAAGGTTACTGCCAGGAAGTGGATAATCAAGATAACGGCTGACGTCAGCTGTTTTATTAATATTTTTAACGCTTTTTGACATTTTGGATTTTAACAGAAAGAATTGTCTTGTTCTGTCAAACTTGTCAAGGGTTTGGTATTGTCTCCAAAATTCTTGACGTATTGTCGGTAATCGCAAAAAGGACCCAAGAAACTTTGGAACTGATGGTTGTCAATAGGAATTGGCCATTCTTAAACGACTTGAATCTTAGCGGGGTCAACAACAACGTTGTTTACGTTTTGTCCTAAATAGTTAACCTGTTTTTAAAAAGTGGCATTTCTTAATAGTCAATATTAGATTAGCTTTCTGTAATCTTCTAAAGACTTCTTCCAGGTTTGATAAATGTTTCTTAAAGGTCTTGCCCATTATGATAATGTCATTTAGTTAAGTTTCTCTTGACAAACCTCAAAGATTATTCTCCATTAGCGGTTCAAAAGTCGCAGGAGCAATACAAAGGCTAAACGAAAGTACTCTAAATTGCCATAATATTAATCCACTGGTAAGTATCTGCATGATTCATTTTAACATGCCAGTATCCGCTTTTAAGAACCGTAGAAAAAAAAAGTAGTTCCTTCCATAAGTCGAGGGCATCATTACTTAGCAGAGGATAACTGTCCTAATGTGACATCATTAAGCTTTCGATAGTCGACATTAGACCGCATTAATTCGTCATTCTCACTAACACGACAGGAGAAGCCCACGAACTAATGGATGGTTCGACTATGTCATTTCGAATCATTTTTTGTTAGGGCTCTGTCTGCCTCTTCCTTCTTAACTAGGGGCAGTAGTCGGGGACCCTGTCGAATTGGACGTATTAATTTTATGTTGAACAGCTTTAGTTCTTTCTAGTTTATTTTTAGAACCAAACACAGGTTTCTAACGGTAAAGTCTTTTCTAATTTTAACAAACAGCGATCTTATTTTATTATTAATTGTTCGATTCTGTTGATCTCATCTGTATTCATAACGTTTATCTTGTGAATTACGGCCGTTACCGGTTTTTAACTTCCCAAATCCGTCTCCTTTCGTAGAAGAACTGGATTAAATTTGTGACTCGGTGGGGTACCTCTTTGCCGGATCTAACAATAATCTTAACCACAAGGAGTCCTTTTTCCAATTCATGGTCATGGTTCTTTGACTCTATTATGGCTTGGTCTTCACCTGGCTCCAGTCCATCTAACAGGGATGTTACGACACATTCACAGCTCGCTGGAAGTTTAATATTATGGATTAGCTTAATCAAGGCATAGTCAACTTCTTTTTCGATGCAGGAATATTTCTTCATTACTTGTACGAAGGATACTTCGGCAAAGATTTAAATGGAAATCACAATAAAACATAACGTCTATGTCCAGAACAACACCTTTATCAACGTCAGCCACCAGCACCGAGTGAACAAGAGAGGTTAAACCAAACTGTAGCGTCACCGGTATCTTACTGTAGACTCTATCAGATTTTCCGGTAGCGGTACGCAGTCTCCAACTGGTTAGCAACATCTTCTTCAGCATAATAATGGTTGGTCGTACGATAGTTTTCGTAGCTTTAATGTCAACCAGCATGCTAAAGTTAGTTTCATCAATGAGCCCATCTACATATAAGCTGTCCACGTGGTGTCGCAGAGTTGCCAATTTAATGGTATGAGGGGCTTCGGGATTGTTTGGGGTCGATGTCGCCCTTCATTAGTCGAACCGTTCATTAACCTCTCCTTTACCGCCTAGACGTCGGTGACGGAATGAACGGCAAGGTCGTAGTTACCGGTGACTTCGCTTAGTCAAGCAACTCCACGTAAGGCCTCGGTCGCCGCATCAAACTCCAAGCGTCCACAAGAGACCTCGGCTGTGCTAATCGGACACCATCGGTAAAGGTTTGGACCGCCAGGCACTTTAGGAAACTTCCGCAACATTTGTATACGCGAAATGTAACATTCTTGCCACTTCTGCCGCGAACTCCTGGATAGTTTCTCCATTTTCCCGTTTTCGAGTATTTAACTGCATTCGGTATACCGGTTGTAGATGAGTTTGGCGATGACGCATCTCCAGACGATTCACCCAATAACTTAAGCCTTACATCGCAGAGCTATGGTTAGGGACAATTCCTTCTCTTGGGAGGACCATCCATTCATTCTGGCCGCTGTGTCGAATTGTTTTAGGTTATTTGGCTGGAATATCTTTTCGTCGAAAGTCGGGGGTTTCATCGTCGTTCGTACCTGGGTCGCCCCACCGTTTTCTCGGCGTTCGACGTCTACGTGGCTGGTGTCCGTTGTTTTTGCATCTACTTCGCAATGGTGGATGGCTTGGTTTTAGCGACAAGCTTACAGTTCTTTTCTCGCAAGTTGGTTACTGCTTATCTCCCAGGTTAGCCACTTGCTAATTTTGCTCTTTTCGTGAGCTGGTCACTTGATGATTTTGCTTGTTTTGCAAGCTGACCACTTTTTAATTTTGTTCGCCACGAAAGTATATATTTCCGAGCGCAGATGCGATATTTGCTGGGAAAAGGAACTGGATAACTATTTTAGTAGGGTAACAATGGTTGCACTTTTCCTCTTGTTGGCTCGTCATTCGTTGCGACTGCTGAGAAAATTGTTGCGTCTGTTCTTCTTATTGGCTTGTTATTCATTGCGACAGATGGGAAAGTTGTTGCGTCTGTTCCTCTTGGTGATTCTTAATTTTTTGTGATAAATCCTCTTGTTGGCTCGTGATTCGTTGTATTAGCTCCTCTTGTTGATTCATCATGCGTTGTGACAGTTCAGAAATTGGTTTTTGAACCAGGTCTTCAAACTCCACAACTTCAAGGTCCAAATTATTACTTAGGTAGTATTAACGGAGCCCATTCAACACTACGGATTTGTACTCAGTAGTTTCCAATTCTAATTCTTCGAGCTCTTTTCTGAGCTCGGACACCAATAGTTTTTTATATTCTTTTCAGGCATTCTTATATATTCACGCCACACCTGATGTTTTTGATAAAATATTGAAACACTTATGGGGACTTTTACACAATTTATTTACAAAATTGTTCAGATACACTGAACTCTGCTGGATAACGTCCAACTACTTGACAATACAATAAACTCTTGTGAATACTTGAACTTGAACTGACGTTAACTGCCCATACATCCCCTTATATACAACTTTATTTAATCTAGTCAGTGTGGTTAGATCTTTCTAGATTTTTCTAGAAACATTATTTAATCTAGTCAGTTGATTTTTAAAAAATTCTAAAAATCAACTGTCAATAACAATCTTTCAAATTAAGGTCCCTTCACGGTTATCCCGTTACACTGCCCCCTCTTTAGATTCGTTCCTCCTGGAATGTTATTTCCTACATCGGAATCCCGCACACTCCCTGAGCCAACCAAACCATCTTCTTGGAGTTGCTGCGCATCTCCACTGTGATTTCCCTGGTAAGGCGCCAAACGATCATGATGGACCAAGACTGGTTTCCCTCTGGGAATTTTCACGATCCGATAAATGACATCGTTAATCTTCTTCTTGATGGTGTATGGACCCAGTTCTTCTGTAATTTGGGACAAATACCTCGATGCCGTCGGGGGTTATAGAGCCAGACTAAATATCCAACTTGGTAATTCTTTTCCATTGTCCTCGTGTCATAGTACCTCTTTATCCGATCACTAGATAATTAAGGTTTTCCACGCACCAGGTTGTGTATATTCTCCATTCGATTCTGAAGATCGGCGACATATTGTTCACGAGCCATTTCTTCACCAGTTTTACAACCAAACACCAAGTCTCATGGTAGCCTCATTTCTCTACCGAACAGGACCTTCGCAGGCGTTTGGCCAGTTGATTCGTTAATGGCCGATCGAATTGCCATCAGAAATAGGGGAATATGTCGATCCCAATCCCTCTGACAATCTGACACCACTTTTGACAGATAGTTGGTTATAGTCCGTTTCATTCGTTCCACCATTCCATCAGACTGACGGTGCATCGCTGTGGTTCTCGTTTTGTGGATGCCTAATCTTTGGCAAACTTCTTGAAACAGCTTGCTCTCAAAATTTCTCCCTTGGTCTGAATGTAATTCTAGTGGTACCCCAAATCGGCTTACGAATTCTTCAACCAATATATCTGCTAAAGTGGTGGCTTCCTGATTGGGAACTGCATAGGCTTCAACCCATTTAGTGAAATAATCCATGACAACAAAGATGTACTTGTTTCCTACGTCGCTTTGTGGAAGTGGCCCCAATACATCTACTGCGATTCTTTCAAAAGGGCTTCCAACCAGGTATTGCTGCATTTCCGCCTTTGGTTTTCGGTGCGGACCGTTACTGGCAGCACATGTAGTGCATTTAACACGACCAATCTTTAACATCATTAGTGCAATTTACCCAGTAAAATCTATCTCAGATCTTTTGCAGCGTTTTCGTGATTCTCAGATGTCCTCCAGAACTATCATTACGCATCTGTTTTAAAATGTCCGGTACAGCATTTCTTGGGACCACTATTTGTTTCCTTGTTTCTGTGCCCTCTGAATTTTCTACAAGTCTTTTAACGAGCCCACCGTCCAATACTAAAGAGTTCCATTGGGACCAGTATGCTTTTATAGCAGGAGAGGATGAGGATATCTCTCTCCACAACGGACGACGGTCCATTCTCTTCCACTCCCGAATCTTTCTCAGAACGGGATCGTTTTCTTGTTGCTCCTTCAGCATAGAGCTCTCGTCTTCTGGCACAACCTTAACTAAGGCAAGTTTTTCCTCGTTCTGCTCCATACGGGTACAATGGGGGCAATCAGGTCGACATGGTCTTCTGGAAAGTGCATCAGCATTACGATGTCTTGTTCCAGGTCTGTGCTCGATTTCAACATCATATTCCTGCAGTTTTTCGAGCCATCTTGCTATCTGTCCTTCTGGGTTCCTAAAGCTAAGTAACCACTTTAAACTAGCATGGTCTGTTCTGATCAGGAATTTTCTGCCATACAGATATTTATAAAAGTGTTCGACAGATTTTACAACTGCTAACAGTTCCCTCCGAGTTACACAGTAGTTCTTTTCAGCTTTCGATAAAGTTTTGCTGAAGTAACCAACCACTCTTTCCTTACCATCTTGTAGCTGTGACAAGACGGCTCCAATTCCCACATTGCTGGCGTCGGTGTCCAAAATAAGCTTACCATCAGGAAGTGGATAAGCAAGAACACAGGTGCTGACGTAAGCTGTTTCTTCAATATTTCAAACGCCTCTTGACATTCCTGATCCCAACAGAAGGACTTATCTTGTTCTGTCAAACGGGTCAAGGGTTTGGCGATGTCTCCAAAATTCTTGACATATCGTCGGTAATAGGAACAAAGACCCAAGAAGCTCCGGAGCTGATGTTTGTCGATAGGGATTGGTCATTCCTGAATGGCTTGTATCTTAGCGGGGTCAACAGCAACGCCATCCTTGCTTACGTTATGTCCTAAATAGTTGACCTGTCTCTGGAACAAGTGGCATTTCTTAACATTCAACGTTAGATTAGCGTTCTGTAATCTTTTAAAGACTTCTTCCAGGTTAGATAAATGTTCCTTAAAGGTCTTGCCCATTATGATGATGTCGTCTAGATAAACTAGACAAGTTTCCCATGACAAACCCCGCAGGATTTTCTCCATTAGCCGTTCAAACGTCGCAGGAGCATTACAGAGGCCAAACGGAAGGACCGTGAATTGCCACAAACCTGATCCACTGGTAAAGGCAGTCTTTTCTTTGTCTGCAGGATTCATTTTAACTTGCCAGTATCCGCTTTTAAGGTCCAAGGTAGAAAACAAAGTAGAACCCGCCAAAGCGTCGAGGGCATCATCAATCCTTGGCAGAGGATAACTGTCCTTCTTAGTGACATCATTTAGCTTTCGATAGTCGACACAAAACCGCATTGATCCGTCTTTCTTTCTTACTAATACAACAGGAGAAGCCCACGGACTACTGGATGGTTCGACTATGCCATTTTGAAATATTTCTTTAAGGGCTCTGTCTGCTTCTTCCTTTTTAACTTGAGGCATTCTTCGGGGTACCTGTCGAATCGGACGTGCATCACCAGTGTCAATTCTATGTTGTACAACATCAGTTCTTCCCAGTTTACTTTTAGAACCAAATACAGGTTTATAACGGTAAAGTAGATCTCTTACCTGTTTCTTTTCTAATTTTGACAAAGAGGGATCTAATTTTGTCATTAATTGTTCAATTCCGTTGGTCTTATCTGTTTCCGTAACGTTTACCTTGTGAATTATGGCCGTTACTGGTTCTAAGCTTCCCATTTCCGTGTCCTTTCGGAGAAGAACTGGATGATCGTTCAAGTTGATAACTCGGATGCGTACCTCTTTGGCGGATCTAACAAGAGTCTTACCCACATAAACATAAAACATAAACAATACTTTATTCAAACAGCAATACAAAATAATAATAATAATAATAATTTTCAATTAAAAAAAATAACATATATGATACGAGCTGTTTAAAAGAAAGGAAACCGTTCGATATGGACGGATACACCACTTAGCACAAAATGCTGTGTGTGGCAAAAAAAAGGTATTTCATATTTATACGGGTTTCTTTTTAAATATTTATGTTATAAGCATCATGGATATAATAAGGTTTAGGTTTAAAAATTAGTTTGTTAAGAGCTGATAAATTTCTTGGTACGTAAGGGATTTTAGCCATTGGTTTATAGTTTTTTTCGCACAAGAATTGTGGGTGATATTGTTCCGGGACAAAAAAGTTGTGAAATTATTGTAGATTTTATGTATTATGTAAATGAAGTATGTTTCTGTATGTGCTTTAAGATGTTTCTTTGGTCTGGCCATAATGTCTGCTGCAAATCTGGTATTGTGAGTGTGATCAGGGAATTCTAATATGGACAAATTGTTCATAGTATAACTGATCACCTCCCCACAATACAAATGCCTCACTGATGGCACCGCCGCGAGGTCGAAAAGCATGTCCGACGGAAAGTCCATAGGTTTATTAAATATTATTTTTAGTATAGTCTTTTGAATAACTTTAATATTATGAATAATATACTTACGTGCTCCTCCCCAGGTCAATATACCATGTAATATAATTGACTGGACAAGTCCAAAATAGAATATTATTAACTGACTATGATTAAAAATTTCACGGAGTTTTCTAAATAAAAAAATAGTTTTTCTAAGCCTGTTACAAATACTCGTGATATGAAAATTCCATCGGACATACTGATCGATCACCAGTCCCAAGTACTTAGTGGTTTTGACCCTGACTATCTTATTGGTGCAGACACAGCCTTCCAGCAAACATCGATCTGAATGAAATGTTAAGTCACTGAAATTTGATTGGGTAGTGGCGGAAGTAAGCAAGTGGCGGAAATGTTATGAAGTTTGATTTTTTGGTATTTAATAATAATTTATTATTATTTAACCAGGCCCTCAACATTCGTAGATCAGACTCTGCATGTCTCTTCACTAGTTCCCATGACTGCTCTTTTATAAAGAGTACCGTGTCATCGGCATATGCGATTATGTCAGAATATAGAGGAAGGTTAAATACATCATTAATGTATATTGGAAATAGTATGGGCCCCAAAACTGTTCCTTGGGGTACACCGCAAGAACCTACCCTCTTTTGACTTAGGTTGCCTGATATTTTTACACTCTGAGGTCTATCTTTTAAATAATTCTGGAATAGTTCAAGTGCCTTACCTCTACATCCGATATGCTCGAGTTTTCTCAATAATATTGAATGGTTGACCGTGTCAAAAGCTTTAGTTAAATCTAAGAAAATTGCTATGGATTGTGTCGAAGAGTCCAGAGAATCATAGATTTTACTAGCTAATCGGGTGATAGCGTGAGTTGTTGAAAATCCCTTTTTAAAACCATACTGGTTTTCACTCAAAAAGTTATTTGTGGATAAGAAAGATAAAAGGCGACATTTTATTAATTTTTCTAGTAGTTTCGATATATTGGGGAGCAAAGATATTGGTCTATAATTTCCTGGCTTATGTCTACTTCCATCTTTGTAAATGGGCACCACGACGGCCTCCTTCAAGGACCGAGGGAACCACCCCTCCAACAGGCACCTGTTAAATAGATCACAAAGTGGTTTGCTAATTATATTTACAGCAGTTTTTAATATTTTTGAGTCCACATCTCCACCACAAGAAGCAGATTTATTTTTTAGAGATTTAATACTACTAGCCCCCTCGCCCTCAGTGATAGGTGTGAGGAAGATAGTGCTAGTAATTTTGTTACTTAAGGGGATTCGAAAATTTATATCGATATCATCATTTATTTTGTCCGTTATACTAGATCCGATTTCAGTAAAATATTTATTGAAAGTGTTAGCAATTTCATATGGGTCTGTCACACTACTACCGTTATTATTTAAATTATTTATGTTATCATTTTTACTAAATCTGTTTAAGCAATTATTTGCAGTTTTCCAGATATTTTTTGGTGAGTTATTCATGTTAATTTTATTAATATAATATTGTGTTTTAAGGCATTTTATTAATTTATAAAATAAATTTATGTTTTCTGGTTCAATTTTTAATAGTCGATATAGTCTGTCTCTCGTGTTAATGGATACAATTAAACCACTTGTTATCCATGGAGAACGTTTTTTTGTTTTACTGTTATGACGTTTTATTATAGAGCATTGTGTTATAGATGTGTTTATACTGTTAATAAAATTATCAAAGCATTGGTCTATTGTTAAAGAGTTATTAATTACATTATTCCATGGTAACGATTCTAAAACATAGTTTAATTTATTATAATCAATTAATTTGGTTTCGTAAATGTTGCCAGTTGGAGAAGTGCTACTCTCGCCCCCCAAAAGCACCAGCTTAGCGACTGTGGGGCAATGATCAGTGATCTTAGATTGTAATACCCTAGAATCAATGTTCCTTATAGGCAGACTGTTCTTTAAAAATATGTGATCAATGTTAGTAGATGAATTATTAACCTTTTTGGTTGGTGCGTTAATTAGAGAAATAAAACCAGCAGTATATAAAATATTTAAATAATCATGAACATGTCTGTCTTCGCTTAATAGATTAATATTTAGATCACCTACAAAAAATTCAATGTCAGACGTACTTACATGTTCTATATATTGTTGCAGAGCATTCAGGAACAGAGTTAGACAAAATGATGGTGGTCTGTATATACCGGTGACAAAGATGTTCTTGTCTAGATATGTACACTGGATTCTAATAAATACAAAATTATTAAAGGAATGTAGTGTAACTATTTATATGCGGAATGGTATCTAATACGAAAACAACCACTCCGTCGTTTCTATTGTAATGACTTTTATTGTAATATGTGGTGTATCCGTCCATATTAATCGACTCCAGACCGGATACTAGCCAGCTCTCACGACACACAATAACCTTAAATTTCTCATTCAGTTCAGCCAGCAGTACCGCGAGCTCATCAAAATTGGTTTATATGCTCCGTTTATTTGTATGGAAGATACTAAAACCATCAATTCTTTTATCATTTAAAGAGTTGAATGCAGGAATGTCTATTATAATATTAGTGTTTATTGAAAAATTATCAAGTTCAGCAATATAGTCTGCTGCCACTGTGTTGACCCAAACAAATATTAATTAAGAGAAAGAAAAAAAAATTAAAATATACACTACTTTAATATCGATTCAAAAGAAAATCTATTCGTGCAAAAGGACAAAAAAAATTAAAAAAAAAACAAATGTATGTAAAGTTATCTAGGGGTACCTTTAATGAGCTCCGGGCACGGCTGACCACCCCGCAACGCTGTCCCCTTTCCCGTGTGGAGTAATCTTCGGCATTTTCCTCTCCAGATCTTCTTCTGAGAAGATTCTGATTATAGGTGAATCATCGTCTTTGCTTACATGTAGTTTGGAGTACTTGAACCATACGAATTTGTAGCCATTTTCCCGTGCTTTCATTCTGGCCCTCCAAAGTAGGTCTCTAGATGCCTGGCTCAGGTTTTCATTCAAATATATAGTGTCACCAATTTTTTGCAGAGGAAACTTTTTAGCGTTGTCAGGGGTAATAATAAGTCTTTTTTTTTGATAAAATTTGATCTCTTTTCTGGCGTGTCGTGAATTGAACAATAATAGGAGAGATTTGATTATTTTTTGTTGGAAGTCGGTGGGTGACATCATCAGGTGTGATTTTTAAATTGAGATGTTCGGCCACCTTGACTACTATGGCCAAACAGTTTTCCTCCTTTTGTTGGACAATTCCATGAATTTCTATATTTTTGTTTCTTCCATACCTATTGATCTAATTGGTTGTATTTGTTTTTTAAAGCTATTATTTCCCTCTCTTTCCTTGCACTTTGTTCCTCCAGTTCTGATATTTTTATTTTTAATGTAGTGTTCTCCATTTTAGTCGTTTCGGTTATTTTTATTAATTCAGTATATTGTCTATTTATCGTAACATAACTGTTTTGTAGTTCTTCCAATTTTGTTTCTAAAGTGTCGATTTTATTGAAACGGTATGAAAGATCGGCTAGCATTCTCTTAATATCGTTTATATCAGCTATAGTGGCTGGGTTGTTTACTTGCGAAGTGTCTTCTTGCGTAAAGGCGACGGTATTCGAGTTAATTCTAGAGCGAGTACCAATACAAATTTGGCACTTCCAAAAACCTTTTTGCTGTCTGTACGTAACTTCGTTTAAAGAACACTCATAATGATAAGTTGCCTTACATTTTACACATTCGGCGCAATCAGTATTTATAATGTTTTCCTTACATTTATTACACTGCATGTTAGTTTGTTTATTATTGTTTTTTGTATATTATTGTTTGTTTATTATTGGACTGGTTTATGGTTTATCGTTTTGAAAGCGGACAGAGAACAACGTCACCGAACTGCCGGCACTCGCACTGGAGCACAAAGGAATATGAACTTTATTTACCGTTTATAAAAAAAATTTATTAACAATTTTTAACTGCACTGCACTGCAATCTGGGCTTAAATTTGACACAAGATGATCAAGTATTGATCCACGATAGCTATTAATCCAAAACTGCAATATAATTTCCTTAGAATACCTAAAATACTTGAATGTTAGTTCTGCTATATTAGCACACGTGTTGTAAAGTCGCCCGTTGATCAACAAGGAGTCCTTTTCCCAATTCATGGTCATGGTTCTTCGGCTCTATCATGGCTGGGGCACCATCTGGCTCCAGTCCATCCAACTGCGCTGTGACGACACATTCGCAGCTCGCCGGAAGTTCGATATCATCAATTAGCTTAATCGAGGCATTGTCAACTTGTTTTCGGGGCAGGAATATTTCTTCATTACCAGTACGAAGGATACGTCGGCGTAGTTCCAAATGAAAACCATAGTGGAGCATAACGTCCATACCCAGAACAACATTTTCATCAACGTCAGCCACCAGCACCGAGTGAACAAGAGAGGTTGAACCAAACTGTAGCGTCGCTTGTATCTCACCGTAGACTCTAGCATATTCTCCGGTAGCGGTACACAGTCTCTAACTGGTAGGCAACATCTTGTTTCGCATAGTGATGGTTGGCCGGACGATAGTTTTCTTAGCTCCAGTGTCTACCAGCATGCTAATATTCTTCCTATCAATGAGGCCATCTACATATAAGCTGTCCACGTGATGTCGCAGAGTTGCCAATTTCATGGTGTGAGGGGCCTCAGGAATGTTTGGGGTTGATTTCGCCCTCCAGGAGTCGACCCGTTTAAAGTTTTCCTGCTGCTGGGGTACTTCAGCAGGAGATTTTTCTTTTTGGGGGTAAGTATTTCTTATATGGCCTAGTTCTCCGCAGTTCCAGCATCTCACTGGGCGCCTTCTTTTTGGAGATAACTTCATTAACCTCTCTACTACCGCTTCGACGTCGCTAACGGAATGAACGGCATGGTCGTAGTTACCGGTGACTTCCCTTAGTCGAGCAACTCCACGTGAGGCCTCCGTCGCCGCCTCAAACTCCAGGGCAATGGTCAAGGCGTCCACAAGAGTCTAGGGCCGCGCCAACCGTACAGCGCGCTGCAACTCAACGTCTCGAAGACCATCGGTGAAGGTTTGGACTGCTAGGCACTCCAGGAAATCCTCCGCTGCATTGGAATACGCAAGCCGTACCATTCTTGCCACTTCCGCCTTAAACATCTGGATAGTCTCTCCATTTGTCTGCTTTCGGCACTTTAACTGCATTCGGTATACCGGTTGTAGATGAGTTTGACTACAACGCATCTCTTGACGATTGACCAATAAGTCGAAGTTGTCAGCTTCATCCAGTGTCAATGATTGCAAGACGTCCAAAGCCTCGCCTCGCAGAGCTACGGTTAGAGACAATGCCTTCTCCTGGGATGACCATCCATTCGCTCTGGCCGCTGCGTCGAATTGTTTCAGGTAATTTGGCCAGGAAGTCTTCCCGTCGAAGGTCGGGGGTTTCATTGTCGTTCGTACCTGGGTCGCCTCCCCGTTTCCTCGTCGTTCGACGTTAGCGTGGCAGGTTTCCGTCCTTTCTGCATCTTCGTCGCCGTGGTGGATGGTTTGGTTTTGTCGACAAGCTTCCTGTTTTTGTTGAAGCTTCCTTATTTCGGACTGCATTTGCTGGTTGATTTCCTCTTGCAAGTTGGCCATTTGCTGGTTTTGCTCGTCTCGCAAGTCAGCCACTAGCTGATTCTGCTCGTCACGAAGGGTGCAAATTTCGGAGCGCAAATGCGATATTTGCTGGGAGAAGGAACTGGATAACTCTTCTGGTAGGGTAGACATCCGTTGTAATAGCTGGGACATATCTTCGCGCTGGCTTCTCATCTGACTAGATAGCTCCTCTTGTTGGTTCGTCATTCGTTGTGACAGCTGGGACATATCTTCGCGCTGGCTCTTCATCTGACTGGATAGCTCCTCTTGCTGGCTCTTCATCTGACTGAATAGCTCCTCTTGTTGGTTCGTCATTCTTTGTTGTCGAGTTAGTTCAGAATTTGCTTTTTGAACTGGGTCTTCGAACTCCACAGCGTCAGGGTCCAAATTATTATTTAGGTAGTATTCACGGAGCCTTCTCAACAATACGGATTTGCTCCCAGTAGTTTCCAACTCTAATTCTTCGAGCTCTCTTCTGAGCTCAGCCACCAATAGTTCATTTTTTTTCCAGGCATTCTTGTATCTTCACCCCACACCTGACACCAATTTGAAACACTTATTGGGACTTTTACACAATTTATTTACAAAATTGTTAAGATACACTGAACTCTGCTAGATAACGTCTAACTACTTGACAATACAATGAACTCTTGTGAATACTTGAACTTGAACTGACGTTAACTGCCCATACATCCCCTTATATACAACTTTATTTAATCTAGTCAGTGTGTTTAGATCTTTCTAGAATTTTCTAGAAACATTATTTAATCTAGTCAGTGTGTTTAGAAGTTTCTAGAATTTTTTAGAAACATTATTTAATCTAGTCAGTTGATTTTTAGAAACTTCTAAAAATCAACTGTCAATAACAATCTTTGAAATTAAGGTCCCTTCACGGTTATCCCGTTACAATATTATTTAAAACCATCTGGTGATATATCGTTTTATATTATTTCTAAAAATAAAAATCGAAAGAAAATGGTTAAAACCATATAAGTAAATTAAAATGTTACACTGTAATCTACAATCTACAGCAAGCCTTTTGCAATGGAAATTTTTATTTAATAAAAACCTTAAATCTATTGCAGGTACAAAAAAAACAGACATTTAAAACCATGGGTTAGAGGATCCTTTTCTTCAAGACGAGAAAAAACAAATTTTAAACACACTACGTTCAGAAAGGTTGTAAACATAATGTCATCTGTCTGCAGTTCTTTCCGTAAACCCGTACAATATTAAATGTTTAGCACCTTTAGCGTAAGCTCTTCTGGCTGTTCCAAGGTACTTAAAAATTTCTTAATATCAACAATTTTAAATTCTTTTTCTATTTTTTTAATAATACTCTGGTCACTAAGATTAATTAGTTTCGGTGTGTCGCATCATCTGCTCAAAATCACCAATAGGTTTTAGCCATGTTTTTAAAAGTCATTCGTTGAAAAGAAAGAAAATATTGTGTTACCTACAAAACTGATTTTGTTTGCACTATTTTTTCGTAGAACTTAAAAATGAATGTGCATGGTCGAGTAAGAAATGCATTATCGTTAGAAAATTGTGAAGAAAGGTCGAAGTCAGCGATATATCGCGGAAAGACTTGGTATGGCCCAATCTGCAGTTTCGTATGTTTTAAGTAGACATAAGGTAAATGGGAATTATGAAATAAGACCAAGTTGGGGTCGTAGACGCATTACCAATGCTGTCCAGGATTGCTACATGATCCAACAAGTCCTTTGCAATCGGAAATTAACAGCTCCTAAGGTGCAAAATATGGCTATAGAGACTAATGGAATCCAAATAAGCTTAAAAACCGCTGGGAGACGCTTAAGGGCAAGAAACGTGACCCCATGGATTCCAGTTAGAGGACCAGGTTTGACCGTAGAGCATCGGAGGAACAACTTCAATTTGCAATAATGCACATCAATTGGGAACCGGCCGATTGGAGTAGTTTTGTTTACCGACGAATCAAGATTTTCCCTTTACCATTCATATAGACGCGTACGGGTTTATCGACGACACGGAGAACGATACGCACCGAATTTACATCGAATATGTATGGGACATGATAGCTAGGCGCTTTAGAGCGCTTCCAAATCCTCCGAACGACCTTGACGGGCTTATTCTGACCATTTCTGAGATTTGGAAGAAAATCGTTTAAGCAGACATAAGGGAACTTATTTTAAGCATGATGCGACGGTGTAAAGCTCTCATACAAGCTAGGGATCAAAACACTCGATGTTGACATTTTTGTTTGTCGATGGGTGTGTTGAAATTTTTGGAGTTTTTCTTATTTTTTTTTTACTTAATGTCTATTTTATTATTCTTTTTTTAATAAATGGCGTTTAATAAGATAATTGGAGTTTTTTTATGTTGCTTGCGCAAACCCAACAAGATAACCAATCGTATTTTTTTATAACAATTTATCTGATATTATTGTGTGATCTAATAATTTTGTCCGACAGTGTAGTTTTAAAAACAAAGTATAGCAGAACATTTAGACGGTTTATTTACTTTTATGAGTATTTATTCTTTTCCAAAAGGCTAAAAACCTATGTGATTTGTAAAAGTTAGTCTATTTCTGGGAACTGTACTTATAGATTTTACAAGTAAGAATTATTTTAATAGTGTATTTTATTATCTGATTCAGTGGTTTATCATATATTGTTTCATACATAGTAATGTTTGGTTATGTTATGTAGGTGGAGAGAGACAAATAGGTACTGTGATCTATTTTCTTTTTTAAACGGTCGGAAGTGTCCGCTTACAAGCAGCGTAGGTCTTACCTAAACTGTCTTTATGGTAAGATTACAAAGAATGTATTGTATAAAATTTGACATCAAGAAGCTCTAATGCTAATAAGCACTTGTCATCAATTATCTTAAATCTGTTGTTATTGTATGTAGGGCTTTTACGGTGGTGTACAAAAACGGTACTTTAGTTTGTTTTAACTAATGTATACCTAAATCAAGCAATATTCTGATTTTAATTAAGTGTTACTGAAACTATTGTCAATTGAGTTGTGGTTGTTTTTTTTTAACCAATATTGTCGTAATGGATAAAACTACCTACTAGAAAATCCTATTTTTGTGGCACTTCGGGAAACAATGAAAAGAAAAACGCCTAGCTTTCCTGAAACTCTTTATATTATTTGACTTAACGTATGAACGTATAAATTAATTTCATAGTTCTTTTAACTTCCCGCCAAAAAAAAATTAAAAATTTTTTTAAAATCGGGAAGTTATTGGTTTTACCCCGTTTTTCGTAAATCGAGTTTTCATCGGATCTCAACGTTTTGAGGTATTTGGAACCTCCCCTGACAATTTTTACGAGGGTGTCTGTATATGTACGTGTGGATGTGTGTGTGTGTGTGTGTGGATGTATGTAAACCTCTTATAACTTTTGAACGGCTTGTCCGATCGAAATGAAATAAAACGCGTTCCAAAGAGTTCCATCTAACTTAGACTCCCTATAAGTTTGAGCCGATTCAAACCGGTAGATTTTGAGAAATTTCAAAATAACCGAAAAAAACAATTGGTAAAAGTGATGTTTTTTGGGCATATCTTTTTGGCTATTACATCGATCATTTTCATAACCTAATCAGCTCTCAAGCCTAAAAAACACGTCGAATGCCATTTTGCAAATTAGAATCGGTTAATTCGTTCGTGAGATATCGTTGTCGAAAAATTTCAGAGAAAGTGTTTTTTTTTAGTAACTTACAGGTTTTTCTACTAATCGATTTTGCACTCTCAGTAACATTTTTAGGCCTTAAAAAACTGCGTCGACTGCCATCTTGAACATCAAAATCGAATAACGCGTTAAAAAGTTGGCTTTTTACACATTTCAAAAAAAGTCAAAAACGTCAAAATACTATAGCTTTGCGGTTAAAACTAGCGGGAAGTTGCAAGGATGGCCTTTAAGGTCAACCTCTTTTCGAATTTTTTTATTTACTTTAACCGCCCTTAATTGATTTAAATAAAAATCGTTTGTTATTTGCAATCACTTGAAATAACTTACAATCACTTGAGAAGACGTGCAATTATTTATTATTACTTAAAATAAGTTTTAATTATTTGTTATCACTTTTAATGACTTTGTAATTGCTTGGAATTCCCCTTAATTACTAGTCAACACTTAAAAATTAATTTTTTTATCACTTGTAATCATTTAATCACTTAAAATGAACGATATAGTCGCGTACCTCGGAACCGGCTTAATATAAGAAAACTGCGCTTTTAATCTTTCAAGTAAGTAAAAAAGTATGCCTTCATTAGTAACCAAGTGTTTATCACCAACTGAATAAGATTACTTGGATTTGATGCTTTCCTAGGATTGTTTCTCTTTTCGACAAGCACAAAACTGGGATTTGGTTAATCAATTTATTTTATTTATTGTTGTGATTAAAATCAAAAATTGAAAAAAATAAACTAAAGAATCTCTCTCTTTAGAATATATCTATTGATTACAACTTACATACATGCACTAAGTCAGGTTTTTTGTCGTTAAATAAAGAATCTACTTTACCGATATTTCATATTAACTTACCTATAATTTAAAGTACTAGTACCTACTGCCACGTTGTTTTTCTATGTCACTTAACAAATGGTTAAGGTCTATTTAAGAAAAAAATCTTATATCAACAATTAAACAAATTGCGTAAGGTTTGTTCGTGGTCACTCTACTGGCAAATTATGCCCAAGCTCAGCCGTAGAGGGGTGATAAACAAAGTGAGCCGCGCCACCGACTTAGACGGTACAAGCCGCAAGCCGGAAACCCTGAGATGCAATAGGCACTAGTAACAACCCTTCCACAATCCGAAAGAATAAAATAAAGTGAGCTAAATAAAACAAATGAGTTTCGTAAACTAGACCCTTTTTAATATAAAAACATTATGTTGTAGACCCAAATAAATTTAGAGCTGTTACAAATATACACTGTTACCAAAAAAATTACGGCATCAAGCTGCCGGTTCCAAAAACCATGGCACTAAGATGCCAGTTCCAAAAACCCCAAAATATTGTACAATAAATTACTAAGACGCAAGGATACGACAACAATTGATCAAGAAAATTCATTAGTTAAAAAGAACTGACTCGAATAGCTACAATACAACTGATTAAAGTAAGATAATAATTGCTAAAGGTTACTAAAACGTTTACAATCATTTATAAATTTAGACTAACAATATATATAAGAAAATAACAGATTTTGCAATAAAAATTGTTACTATATTGAATTACATTAATTCAAACAATTAAATACAGATTTAGTGAATTAAATTTATAAGATTTAGTGGTTGAAAATTGTCACTATAGCAAATTATATTAATTTAAATAATTTAATACAGATTTAGTAAGTTTAATTAATAAAATACGATAAATATCACAAATAAAGGAGCTCAAAAAAGGTGTCTAGTTATTATACGTAGAAACATTTAGAAAAAAGAACAACATGAATTTAATAATTATAATTGTATGGCGTTACTAAATAAATATAAATCCACGAATTAAACTAATAGTGTTGAACAGAAAAGAAATTAGAAATCATCTCACCCATAAGATGAAATAGGATCAAAAAAAACTACAACTCTGCGTTGTTCCAATAACCTGGGACGTTGATTTTGCCCCAAAAGCCGTGCTTCTGCTAAATCTATAAATCGAGGGAATCGCAATAATGTTACCATACCTATGCTTTACGATATTATTGACTTACCGACTCTACAAATCCCACAATGTGGTTTTTCCCTCTGGACACGAAATAACACAAAAATATAACTAAAACGTAAATGGATTCGATGGCCCAGTCGGAAATAAAAGGCTTGTCTCAAAATCCAAAATTAAAAAGCGAAGATGAACTCCGATTGAAACAATCGGTTAGAATTCTTCCTAATCGAATCTTTCCCGAAAGCAGGTTGCGATGAAAATGGAACCTGACAGCGTGCTCTCAAATTGTCATATGGCAACTTGCGCAGAAGAAAAGCCTTTTACCATTTAGCAAATGGGATTAATCATTGTGCTAATAAGCTATCTGTGCGAACTTAAAGTAACAGGCCAGAAACGAAACATTGAACGAAGATTAATTCATATCAATAATAGGTATATGTTTATAAACAACATAGGTAATTCAACGAATAATTCGACAATTAAGTAATGATATAAATACAAGTAGAAATTCAAGGCACAGACGATAGTTAAAATTAGATAAAACGGGATTATAGAAAAATAATAAAAGAACAAGAACATGATTAATGACCGAAATAATAAATAGGTAAACATCGTAAAAAATTCCTATCAGACAACAGGTAAGTTTTATATAATTTATAATTTCAATAGTTAACAATAACAATACTAAGAGAAAATATGCCTGTTACACTATTTTGAAGGATTTGCAATATGGTTTATATAAATCACATGTCGTGGACAAGAACCATTTTGATTTAAATTCAGGTGGAATTATTCTATCACTAAAATTTTAACGATTTTCTGAAACTCGTGTATATAATGCATATACATATATAAATCCGATCGTATTTTTTTATTTTTTACATTGACTTTGTTGGTATATACTATTTATGCAGTTTGACACCATAGAGCACTATTTTTAAGGTAGTATCATTAACCATTTTCTATCCAATGTCACTAAATTCACGTGTTAGACCATAGACACATTTAAGAGACGCGCAATCGTATTTTCTAGTGTTTAAAATGGGAATTAAACCAGCAAAATATAATCAGCTAGTAGCGCAAAAAGCAGAAAAGCAGTTATGGCGGTATAGTGACAAGGTAAGTGCTAGTATTTTTGATTTAATATAAATTTATGATAGTGAATAGTTTTAAACATGGTGCGCTGATGTCGGAACTTGATGCCAACTTAATATTAGGCATTAACACATCGGTTACCTCTGCTTTTGTGGTTGACATTGGATAGAAAATGGATGATGATGTTACCTATGTTTATAGTGCCTTACTATTGTAAATATAAATAAATTGACTGCTAGGGATCATTTTGGGTTTAATATTACTGATTATAATTTAATACATTATTTCAGTAAAATCATAAATATATTGTTGAAGCAACACATTCTTTTGAACCAATTTTAGAGTGATCGTCGCTTAAAACGGAATGTGCATAGCTTTGTTTTGTTGTTGTGATTTTACATATACGGCAGCTGTAAAGTTGACATGCTAAAGAAAAGCTACACAGTAATGGTGAAATGACAATTTTAAACTGTAACAGATCTAACGACAGTTGACTTTCATATAAAAAAGTAGTTTGACATAGTTACCAGCCGTACTACAGCGTAATAAGGTTTCATTGATTCATATTACGTCACTATGATACCAAAACACTAGCTCAGACTGTTTTTTGTATATCTATCTCTTTTCAATGTACTAAATGTTTAAACGGTATTTAAAGGACTTATATTCATGCCTAAAAACATGTGGTAAATATTTCATTTTTGTTTTAACTATATGTTTTTCTGTCTCTCTCTTACTCACGCCATTACATATGTAACGTAATGTTATGATTTTGCCGATTTAGTCCCATACATATTTTACAAGTTAGGTACACAAATAGAAGTACAACTTCAAATACTTGTAAAGTTTAGTTTAATCGTACTTTAAAAATCACACACTAGGTATCAACACTAAACCTAATTTAACCTGTAATAATTCTTAACAAAAAGATAATTAACACCGTCATTATCATATAAATTACGTACAATTACACGAATATTTTTCATTAAGGATACCTGCCTGCATATGATTGAAATCTTTGTATAAAATTATTAAGCATTCACAAAGAGCTTATGTGCGAAATCAATTTCTGCATTTACTCTACAATATAGTCATTGAAATAAACAATTATTGCGCTCTAAACAGGTTTAAATTGACAAATAATAAAGAAAGTCAACACTTGAATATTGACCCTATCAATGGATGTTTCCGTAATCATTACTGTATAATTATAAACTCTACAGCGCTGTGTTGATGTTCAATTAAAGATTAATTAAAAAATTAAATTCGCGTCATTAACCTGTACCTAAATTAATTTTACATTGTACATTCCTGAATAGGCTGTTTTAATAGCGATTTGAATCGTGATTGTAAACACTCAAACCTAATGAGAAACTTCACAAAAAATACACATAGAAGTATAGCAACTTTTATTCAAATATTAAATAAAAAGGGTAGATAATTGTGTAATACGTCAAGATAATTAAGAAAAAGAAATTTCTATAAAAAGCAAGTAACAGTTGAAAACTACAAAATGTCATTAATTTATTATTCTTCATAACAATGAAAATGAAACCAACCAAGCTGACGTAGAAGTTTGACCGAACTAAAAATAAGACATAAAATAATAATTCTTACGTTCAAAATACTCTTGTATTTATTGTATAATACATTACATATAATTAATTTGCTTTAAGTTTTTATTCTAAAATGATGGTTCTATATACCCATAATTTAAAGTACTACACTACTTAAAAGTTTTGTGAAAGAGCACTTTTAGTTAAATATCCTACGACAGATTTGACATTCAAACAAATTTATGAGTTTCAGAAATATGGAAGGCACCTTTATTTTTGTTTTGCATATTGTAATTGTAAAGTTTTATTTGTGGCTCCGTAGCAAATTGATTCGTAGTCCAACTTGCTCCTAATTAATGCTTGGTAGATGTGCAGTAGGTTTTGGGTATCTGCTCCCCACGAGTGATGGGCTAAAATTTTTAGTAAATTTATCCGTTGTTGACAGGTATGTATTAAATTATCTATATGTAGGTCCCATTTAAGTTTGTAGTCAAAAGTCATTCCTAGGAAAGTTACCGAATCCACTTGTTCAGTTTTGTTCATGTAAAGTTTTGTAGGAGTTTTTTTTATTAGTGAATAACATGAACCTCGTTTTTGCTTCTGAAAATACAAAACCAGAAGTGTTTGACCAGCATTCCAATTTGTTAATTGCTTTTTGTATAAGTTTTGTCGCGGTACAAAGGTTTGTGCTTTTGGTATAGATTACTAGGTCATCTGCAAACAACATAGCTTTTACTGGAAGATTTATTTCTTTTAGCACGTCATTTATGCCTATGAGAAAAAGAGTGGGACTTAGAACTGCTCCCTGAGGTGTACCATTTAACAGTAGTCTTGGTGAGGATAGGTGTCCATTTGATTTCACCCGAATTATTCTATTGCTTAAAAAGTTTTTTGTAAAAGCTAAGAGATTTCCTGAAATACCCCAGTTTTTCATAGTTTTGAGAATAAGATATTGCCATGCAGTATCAAAAGCCTTATTTATATCGAAACAAAACCGCCAGTAGTTTCTATTTAGTTGAAAATGATTCTTTGATATCCGATTCTAGAAATATGATGTTGTCCGAAGTACTTCTATTTTTTCTGAAGCCACTTTGTTGAGGAGCTAAAAGATTATTTTTTTCCAGGTGCCATGTTAGTCTGTTGTTTAAAATTCGTTCAAGGACTTTGCATGTGTTACAAGTTAAGGAAATTGGACGATATGATAATGGATCGATTTTAGATTTGTTAGGTTTTATTATAGGAGTAATATAGGCTTGCGACCAGAGAGAAGGAAATTTGTGAGAGGAGAAAATAAAGTTAAATATACCCAGAAGTATTGATTTTCCTTTGTAAGGAAGTTTCTGAAAAAAAATAAGAGGAATATCGTCTGGGCCTGCAGAAGTGTTTTTTGAACAGCTTAATGAACTTTCTAGCTCCTCGAAGGTTAACGGTAAGTTCAAATTGTTTTCTTTGTTTTGGTCATCCACTATAATTCTTGTTTTTTCAGCTTGTTTTTTGAGGTTTACAAATGTCGATTTGTAGTTATTATCACTAGAGTTTTCTTGATTTTTTTCCGCGTCTAATGTTAATCTATTTTGATATGTTAGGGTATTTATCTGATGAAAAACTTTGGAGCCTTTTATTTTCCTTACTTTATTCCATACTGTTGAAACTGGACTGTTTGGGTTTATTGAGGAAATATATTGGGACCATGTTTTTTTTTGCTTTTTTTGATTAGAAATCGAGCTTTGGCTCTAAGATTTTTAAATTGTATTAAGTTTTCAGTTGTGTTGTGTTTCTTTAATATATTAAAGGCATGTTTGCTGTTTTATTGCTTCAGACACATCGGAATTCCACCAAGGAACGGGTTGTTTTGTACAGATTCTAGTTTTTCCAACTGAAGAGGTAGCTGCTGTAAGTAAAATATTATTGAACTTATTTATGACATCATTTATATCGTTAGAAATTTGGAAGTCTGCTAAAAGAGTATCTATTGTATCTTGATAGGCATTCCAGTTTGCGGAATGTAATTTCCATGTCTGTGGTGGTGCACTTTTTGATGTTACGTCATTATCTGTTTTTATAGTAATTGAAAAGTGGTCACTCTGATAAAGATCTTCCAGTGGGGACCAGTTTAATGATGACGTCAGAACAGGATCTGCTAGAGAAATTCAATTGCTGAGAAACTGCCGTTTGAGGAATTAAAGCGGGTTGGACTCCCATTGTTAAGGATAGTTAAGGACTTGTTGTCAATTACTTTTAGTAATAATTTTCCATTTTTGTCGGTTTTAGTGGAGCCCCATGCTACATTATGGCAGTTTGTGTCCCCTATAATAATTTTTGGGAAGGGGATTTGGTTTACCAGGTCTTCGAAAATTTTTATGTCTAATTCTGTAGGATGTGGGAGATACACATTACATATTCTGATTGTTTTTTGATGTACTATTGTAACAGCAACTGCTTCTAAATTTGTATTTAAATTGATTTCTTTAACTTCTATATTATTTTTAGTAAAAATTGCTACGCTGCCACTGGAACTATTAGTTCTGTTTTTAAAATAACCTTGGTAATTTTTAGGCTTTGTACATATATCATTTTTAAAATGGGTTTCTTGGAGACAAATAAGAGTTGGATTATGATCTTTAATGAGTCTGGAAAAGATAAGCCTTCGAGTGGAGAAATATATATTTGTCGCCTGAAGCTAAGAATGTGATTATAGTCAGGTTCTGGCATGCCGACACGAAGAAATGTCATATTGGAGACACATTGGATTCCAAGTGCTTTTAATTCTTGTTCTATTATGTTGTTAGGAATAGTTGGACATATATTTGAAATAAGTAGTCGTAGAGACGGAGTAATGAGTTTTCGAATATTAATATCGATTCCTTTTACATTAATTATTGGATGGTCTTTTAATAGGTTTTCAACTAGTTGGACAGATGCCAGATATATACAGACTCTGTTATTTGCTATTCTGGATGCAAATAAGACATTCTTTGGCCCTACTATGGACCCTACAGCTATAATGTATTCATAAATTTTGGTATCTTGTAATGAAGTAAGAACTATTGCTTGATGTTTAGAAGGATGTTTAAATGAATTAACGACGGTTGAATAGGATTTGGTGGTATTATTTTGAGAGATATTCATATTTGTACACTCATTTCCCTCCATCAATGTCGTCTACTTGCATTACTGTCTATTATAGTCAAAATGTGGTTTTCTTACTCAGTATCGGTTCCTCGCACAATTGATCACTATTTTTGAATTCACGAGTTGCTACTGGTAAGTTAATAGGTAATTTGTACTGGTTTTGATTTTATAAAATAAAAAAGAGAACTAGTTCGATAAGATAAGGGACCTGCTTTTGGCACGTCTTTACGCTTTGACTACTAGAACTCGAATCCATATTTAATTTTAATACGTTTAATTTTTAAATTTTTAATTTTATCTTTCGGGTTTTAAAAAGCGCTTAATTAGCACTTAATTTAAAGATTATACAATCCTAGTTTTTTTTTTATTAAGGGTCTGCTAGGTTTTCAAAGTCTGGCGGTCCTATGGTTTTTCGTAAATATTTCAAAAACGGTCAGTGCACCTAATTTTTGTTTACGTACCTAAATAGCACCTAAAAAGCACCTAATTTTGACCTAATTTTCGACAAATTTGTCCACTTTGGGTCAGCCATCTTCATGGGGGTAAGAAAAAGTAAGTTTACAGTTTAAGCAGTTTGGTATAAATTTTTGAAAACCAACGTTAAATATATAATGTATCTACTTTAAAAACCGCTAAATACCAGATTAGAATCAAATTAAAATAAGTAGGTATAAATATAGAATAAGTCGTTAGCAATAATAAATAGACAAATTTATTATTTACTTGTTTCAAAACCACTGATATTGATTTAAAACCCTATCGTAAAAGAGTAAATTTTTAGTCTTCCATATAATAATTGCATAGTAATTGCGTATCTTTCATTTGTTTCTTAGAATTAAAGAGTTCCATTTCTTTGTCATAGATCATATAACCAGAATCTAACCAAAGTCTTTTTAAAGTACACTACAATACCATAGATATGTACAGTATACATTCTTTTCAATAAATAAAGAATTATCGATATCGATTAGCGTAATATGGAGTTATTTGTCTATTTGTCGCGAACATACTTAATACAAATTTAAGACTTATATGGTTTTCTAGTAAACAAATACCATTCTCAGAACTTAACCAAATTAAAATGGGATCACAAAGGAAGCATCACCTTTCAAATAAAAACAAAATTATTAAAATAAGTTTACCCAGTCTGAGATAACAAAATATAAAAAAAAAATTTTTCTTAATTAATGAGTCCATAGAATTTAAAAAATATAAGGTTTTATGATTAAATATTTTTGTGAAATATATTGTTGACTTCAATCATATTTAAAAGAGTTATTTATTAAAAATTTTTAACGGTGAGCTCATGTTATATTCAAAGAACACTAAAGCAAGCTTATTTAATATTAATAAAAATATTTTTGTTTATTTATTAGTTAGAAGTTTCAAAGTGGTCATAAATATAAAGTCCATTTAAGATTCATTGCGAATAGATGTATTGACACGGTGGAATGCTCATAAAACCGCACTTAGATCTTCGGGATCGTCACCGTTTCTGGTCATAGGCCAAGTAAATCTATTTTGTTACTTAATATTAATTTTGATGAGTTTGACATATGTAAGTTTTTACAACAATTCTTGTTTACCTAGGTGACATTTGTAATGTTAGTAGTAATAAATAATTTAATTAGAATTAAATGTGTTCATTTTAACCAATAACTCGCACCACAACTTTAGTCAAGCACACTGAAGATTGACTTCGTATTAAATATTATTAAACCTTAAAAAAATATTACTGGTTGACTAGTAGATAAAGTAAAGAGATCAAAATATATAAACCATATTTTCTTGCCTTTTGCTAAGAAATTATTTTGGTTTTTGTAACATTAACGTTTTAAACAATGCCTTCTAGAACATATTTAATATGCGAATAGTTAAGTGTATTGCACAATCTTGTGTGTTTCGCATTAAAAATTGTAAATACTGGTTTACACTACAATGAAAAAATTACGCACAAGCCGCCTAGCGGCGAATGTGATAAAACTATTGTTACTCCAGTTATGTACTATACTTCACACCCACTAGTATAAATTGAAAAGATAGAACAAAAAGTTATATTTTTAGTTAAATATAAACATAATATTTCAAACAAATTTTAAATGTAATAGTTATTATTAGTTGCAGCGCAGGTGTTGAATATTATATTACGAAATATTTGTTGCAGACATAAGTACTACATATAATAACCATAAGGGGCTCATACTTTTTATTCTTGCTTCTGACGTATTTCACAGTTTTCGCAAACAAACTTTTGATTACTTAATGTGATTGTTTTTTAATTGACTTTAGTTATCTTTTTATATATCTTTAACGTTTTTAACAACGGAGTAATTCCCCTGTAGTTGGTAATAAGGCTATGTTCCTGTGATCTCAGCAACGTTGCTTCCTGTACCATATTTTTATTAATCGTTCAGTTACCTTTCTTTTTTCACTTTTAGTCACTTAATTGATCCTTTTAGTTCTTCTATTTCTACTTGTTTTTCTTAATTTTTGTGTTTTTCTTTTGCAATTGTTTGTTCATATCTGTTTTTTTTGTCGTTCGTACCTGTCGTTTTTATCAGTTCCTAAAAATACTCCTTCCAGTAATTCACAATTTTAGATTCCAGTGATAATATAACACCTGTTACATCGTTGATGTTTGTTTTTGTTCCCAGTTGTTAAAGTGTTTAGCGTTTTATGGAACATAAAATAAATGAAAGACTAACTTAAAAATCTACACTATTATATTAAACTAACGACATGTTTTGACCACAGCGAAATAAATGTCGTTAGTTTAATATAATAGTGTAGATTTTTTAGTGTTTCATTTATTTAATATTTTATATTATGGATTTACACCAAGTATCATCTTCGGTGACCCAAACCCTGAATCCTATCATCACCTTGAGGAGCTAGTCGCAGGACTCAAATCTCTTATAAAGGGAACTGCCCTGTGGCAACAGTAACTCAAGGAACTTGGGATACCTGGATTCAAGCCTACCTGAAGATCAGCGTGGTGTTGATTTTCAGCTGAGCAAACTAGAGTCCTGCACGCACGGGTGCATGTAAGGACTCTTGGTGCCGAACCTGGTCACAATATTCCCATAGGAAGCAGTGCTTAAAACATGTGGCTCCACTGGAGTGACCATGCCAGGTTTACTTAGATTAGATTAGAAGTATCGACTTAATCAATTCAACATTTTATAGAACACTTTCTGATTACCTTTGCTTTCTTTGTCGAGCCTACCTAGTCATTTGTTTACTTTAAGAAACCAGTTTAATCACATGCGTCTGTCGCCTTTTGTATAAATCCTAAAATATTACGTTTTTTTTTTAATAAATAATTTCTTTACTTCCTTTTTTTCTTCGTGCCAACCCGATCAAAATGGTTTGAAATCAAATTTCTCACGCTTAATCATGCTCCAAACAGTATTCCGTCCTGCTCTTCATCATGGTAAGATTTATTTTCGTGAGCTCAGTTCTATGCTGCTTTGAAGTATTAAAACTGCGACGGTTTGCGCATTGAATTATTTTTTAATAACGTTAATTCACAAAATTGATAGAATTTTAACCATTGATTATTATTATTATTAATGTTCACTTTGTTCATGTGGTTATCATGCTGTCTGTTAATATTGTATTTAACCATAAAAACTTATGTAGGCAACAACCACAACTAGGTTTTTTGTATAAATTTATAATCATTTTCTCCTATACATATAATTTTTAGCTCTCCCTAAAGATGCTAGATACATAATAATATAGGGCAGAAAAAATGAATTTTTTGCACTTCCGGGACTAAAGTGACAACTTTAGTCCCGTATAACAGGGACTAAAGTGTATCTTTTAGTCCCTAGGGAGATAAAGTTGCATTTCAAATCCCTAGGGACATAAAGTAAGAATCAAACTTTACCGCAGCTACATCACTATTAATAACTAGGACAAAAATCATGTCAGCTGCCTTATCTATATCAAAATATGTAGTTTCATTCATTTCTTGATTCATTTTCTTGATACTCTGTTAGTTAAGTTGCGATTCGTTTTAAACGTCAGCATTAATTGAAATGTCACTGAATTGAAAAATTTTGTTGGCACTGTTGCTTTAACGTTACCTACTGAGTAATCCAAGTACCGTGTTTATATAACTCATCAAAATTATTAATTGTATCAAAGTTAAAAGTTATAATACTGGGAAGTGCAAAAAATAGCGTATATGCCTCAGGACTAAAGACATATTTTATCCCTTACGTGATTATTGGCCCTCGGGCTCTACGAGCCCTCAGGCAATAAACATCACGTGCGGGATTAAAACATTCACTTTAGTCCCTTGGTATATAATATACTATTATATTACAGTTGCGATTTAATAAATAAGCTCTCTCTTATAAACGTTGTATATAGAGTTAAGGAAGAATTGAGTAAATTTCATTTCTGATACGATAGCTATTTTCGAGGAGCGAATCCTGGACGTATTCAGAGTAAGAACCGAGCATGTACTGGAATTCCTTAACGCGCAAGTTTCTCTACAGACTTATCCTGAATTTTTAACCCAGCGCGAACGCTAAAATGTAACTACAAACCCTAGAAATATTTGTAGCTAAAAATTTTTATTTTGAGGAACACTAAAAGCTTCTAACATCTCATCTAAATCTTCATCGCCTCTTGAACTAAAGCTCATCATCGAAAAAATTATTACGAAAAAAAAAACAAACAAACAAATTTAAAAATCTTACCTTTTATATGTACATAAAACTTGAAACAAAGTACTTTGAAAATATAAACACAACAATTTTGGGTAAAATCTCTTCTGAAAACAAATATCCCTCGTTACAACCTAAAACACATGGAACACGTTATATTATTCGAAATGTCACCTAAGTCCTCCGCGAACACAGAATTTTATATCCTCAACAGAAAATATATTTACTCCGCGAACACTTAAATATTAATTTGCGCATGCGAATTCCCTCAAAAACTCCTAGTAACACCTAGGATCACCCGTGATCAAACTATAAACAGATATTGCAGGTTTAAGTCATGTTAATGATGGTTTAAATAATTAAATTACTAAAAATATCATATATTTTAAAGTTGTGCAAAAAAACAGAATGACAAATTATCTGTCATCTTTATTGATAAGCAAACCTAATAAACAAAGAAATAAAAACCTACAAATGAATGATAATAGGTAGTTATTTGATACATATATAATTAATTTAAAAACAGACTTTTAATCGTTTGGGCATAATATTTTAATTTATAACACTCCACCCCGTATTAACATTTAAAAATACATACCTGTATTTCCTTTTAGGTTAATGATAGCTTTGTGCTTTTAGCCACGACGAGCAAAACGGGATGATATAATAAAGAAATAAAAAAATAGTAGCAAGCGCAATAACAAGTTGGTCATATCGGACAATATGTAATTGTTCGTTGTAGATGATTAATTTTCATTGAGGCATAGTCTTTACTCTAGATTTATTGCTCATGGAGTCCCAGGCTATCATATACTATTTGTTATATTACGGGCAAGTTCAGATGTGCCGATAACCTTCTCCTTCCTCTATAATTACAGATTATCTAATGTTTATTTTTCGATCCTAATATTCCGTCGTGGTCGATATTAATTATTATATTGTTAGTGGCGCGAACTCACGTTGGCCTGATTTATGACCTGATCTTCGTGGACTCTGCGAGACCTTTCATTTAAATCACTAACGAGTAAATTCAATTTTAGCATTCCCACACCGTAGCGCAGGCCATGAAGACTTCCACATTAGAAAAGTTGATTTGTACCTGTCATTTCACGCTGACGTTTAACATAGAACACGAACAACCGAAGTACAAGCGATCTATTTTTGTGGGAATGGCTTTAAATTATACGCTCTACACTAATTAATGTTATCGCTGAGTTTCTTAATTATTTTTGAACACTTGCACTATAGTGATTAATTTTACTTTCTTAGGTACCGTAATTCTGGTTATAGCTTCAAGAAAATTATTCTCATCTACTCTAGAATAAGGTAACTATAAGAAATTAAAACAATGCAAAATAAATGTTTTCAATGCTAAAAATGTAATAAAATGTCAGAGAGAAATAGAATATGATTTGAAAGGTTTTTTCATTATAGAAATAAATTAATTAGGGATTGAAACAAAGCAAAAATTTGTAACACAGTGCTAGTCAAAAGTACCCTCTCGTTATCTTTTAAACGTTTTTACTTATAATAGTAAAATTTTGAGATATTTCATGGGGTAGATTATCTTACCCTTCCGTCGTGCAAATAAAGTGCTTATGTGACAAATTCTACTTCCCAAATACATTAGGTAAATAACTATTTTACATTACTCTTTATACAGAGCTGAGGTGGAAACACACGCCCAGAAAAAACATTAAAATCTAAAACTAAAATACAGAAAGATGTACTAATTGTTAAGTAGACTTTCTAGTTTATTACCAGATAAACAAATTCTTAAACCCTATGGTATTTAGCAGTGGAGTTTTATCAAAGCAATAGTAGGGGTATTAAGTGATTCCAAAAGAAAGTCTAACAGTAAACATTGTTAATAAAAAAATTGCACAAATCATTAACAACGAATTTAACAATGCATTAACACCTTAGCTTTGCAGTTATGAATTATGATTGTTGTTATGTGTGTGATTTCTTGTTCGATGAGAAATAATTCCCTTTTTGATGGTATAATTTATTAACTACAGATTATATTTTATACATAACCTATAATAAATATTCACAAGTGCAACTGAGCTAAATCTATGCCTAAGATGCTATGCTGTTGAGTTTAAAATACTTATAGCGGAATATTCAAACGTTTCTTATTCGATTATATTGGGTTGAAACACAGCTTAAATTATTTATGGCGGAATCTGTTTTGGATTGGATATTTTCGATAGGAAGCTATTTTATTGCTGAAATCCGTTAGGGATGTGCCCAATATCGATAATCACGTTATGCGCCAGTCGCAAACCCTGTACAAAATTTTGTATCAGCTTTATTAGCTGATCAAAATCTAAAAAAAAGTAAAAATTTCTCATTTTTTAGCTTCTATTTTCGAGTTTAATTCGGACAAGATTGCTCCTAGAGAAAAAATTATAAAAAGTTCAAATTTTGTTATTTTAAGTTTATACAACATTTAGTTAGTAAGAAATTGAAAATTTAATGTTTATTGTTGATTATTTTTTTCACCTGTCAAAATATCACAATTTTGTGATTTCTTCCAATAAAAACGCTTAATCTTCAATGTTTTATGCTAAATCTAGCCAATCATTCCGGTTTATATTGATAAAACCACTAGTGGTTTTACTAGTATTGATAAAATTATAGAACTGTCAAAAATTCAATAACAATATTGAACAATCAATTTTCTTGTTTATAAGTACCTTACTATAAATCAACATTCATTTATATTATCTAAATATGCTGAAATATATTTTGTTATTAATATTATCACAATTCAATTCATCTAAACGATAATGAAAAATCAAATATGTAGGTACTTTAAAACTAACCTGCTTCCTGGTTTTGCATGCATTTAAAACTTTTATATGTATGCCTACAGGCAAATGTGATCTTGTAGGTAAACTTTAAATAGATATAGGTAGATAATAATTTTTATTTTGGTAATTTTCTCTTTAATAATATAATTGTATAAATAGGTATAAAAATAAATATTTATTCAAATTATAGCCCTGTTTTCACGACGCTCACGACAACTGACAACTGTCAATACTATCTAGTGTACAGGATAAGTTAATAGATAGGGGTAACGGCATTTCGTTTGTGTTAATTATGAAATATAAGTTGTTCTAGAAACTTTTTAAATAAAGTAGTTTTTGTACAGAATGGTTCAAAAAATAATCTTCTCAAATACCACTCGTCCTGTAATATTTTACTAGATAAATTTTTATTTTCCGGACTCAAACTTTTTTATTTTAGGCAAACCTACTCAAACAAACTGAATATGATAAAATCACGAGTCCGTAGGACGAGTGATTTTATCACATTTCAGTTTGTTTTCGTATTTTTGCCAAATAAAAAAGTTTTCTTGGAAACTAAAAATTGATCGATAAAATTTTAAGGACTCGTGGTATTACCTTTGAAAAAATAGCAATATTTACAACATCCATATTCCGCCTGGGAAAACTATTTAATACGATTAAAACGTGTGCTAAAATTCGTCAGATCGTGCTTGCATAATAATTTTGCAATTTAGCCTACTGGAAAAAATCCTAAATTGTCAGATTCATAATAGGCACTTATTAAGTTGCTAATTTTTTTAGATATAAAGGAAGGCTCAATCTTTTATATGCTTTTTGTAAAATTTAAATCGGTCCACTAGGAGAGCATAGATTTTTTTAAATACTTTTAATTAGTTTATGGACATATAAAAAATTTAAATAAATTTACCAGAGATGACATCTAAATTTCAAAATTTTGTGTACTTATAACACATTAAAAGACGCTTTTAATAAAAAAATATATACATTCGACTTACCTACAAGTTGCCAAAATATTAAAGGTCAAAGTTGGCTTATTTGCTGTGTAACCACAATAGTATATTGTAATACAAGTGTTACAATGACATGTTTCGTAGTACGAGTTCAGTTTGTGAAACGAACCGCGAAGCGGTGAGTTTCGCAAAGAACGAGTACTACAAACCGTCATTGTAATTCGAGTGTTACATACTTATTTTTTTAATGAACTTTTAAAAGTATAAAGAAATAAATAAAATGAGAGTTTTTCGAAATATTTATTTATGTTGGCGATCTTGACACTTTTGACAATTGACAGTTTTAATGATTTTAAATTTGAATGTTTGTCAAATTTGAATAAAATATTCTGAATTTCGCAATATCGCTGATAATGTAGTTAATACAACATAATTCTTGATTTACTACCTGAACTCTTTCATCTTTCGTTGATAATCAGTGCAGTGCAACCAATTGTGTAAAACAAAAAGTTACCAAAAACAGTCTTACAATGAATCTATTTCAATACTGTTTTTAGTGTCGAAATAGAAACTTTGTGAACGTGAATTATAAAAAAAAAATTTAAACAATACTATCGTCTTTGTAAAGTACTTTTGGCAAAATCCATAAAAAAGAATAAAACTTTGACCATTAATAGGTTTAAAGCTCTAGGAGCAATATTCTTATTGCATAAAACATAAAAGCACAAAAATGAGAAATTTTTAATTTTTTTCAGATTTTGTTAAATAGCAAATTTTGCACATGGTTTGAGACTGGCGCATATCGTGTTTATCGATATTGGGCACATACTAAAGGGATTACAGCAAAAATATAGCTTCCTATGGAAAATTTTCATTATGGTTCATTTAGAAGATTAGCGAAACCTTTAAATCTTGAGTAAAATACTATTTAACTTTATAAAAAAAAAAGTAGGTAACTATAAAAGCAGTGACCAAAATAATTAGTGTCAGAAACGATATACCATACTTTAAACTATCACTGCTCTTTCAAACATGGAAAAATAGTTTATAAACAAATAAATAAATAAATTTATACAAACTTAAGTTTATTTTAAATTTAATGAACATAAAAAATATATATTAAAAATAAAATGCAAATAGAAAAACTTAAAACAAATATTTTTTTTACAACGATGGTTATCCTGTACGAGGAATGCAAAATGAGAAAAACCCTTAACTGATATTAAATGTAAGATCTTCTAATAACCGAATTTAACATTTTTGGACGTTTACTAAGTTTATTTATTTTGCTTCTTTTACATTCTAAGTAATACACACTAATCAGAATAAGGTTTTTATTTTTAATAAACATATTTTTTAAAAGGTTGCTAGATTTAAATTATTTAAAAGTAACAATATTTTACAAGAAATATGTTTAACTAACTACACATATTTTGGGAAAGTGGACTATTTTGTTTTCTTGTACCACGACGATTTTCAAGAGAAAGCGACGTTGCACGATTGTACTTATAACCAGCTCTTATTATCAAAATAAAGTAAAATCTATTTTTTATATATTTCTCGACCCTGATGGTCGTATTAAATCCTCAATGTTAAGAATTAATTGTTATGTATTGCTTCGCTACATACCTATGCAATTTTTGTTAAATTCTCTTAATTAAAATTTATTTTATTAAATGAATAATGTTAGTTGTATCTCTTTATCCCATAAGAAACTGTATATTTCTAAAAAGGTGGGGTTAAAAATTTTTAATAAAATCAGATGATTTTAGGTTAACATTAAAAAGGTTATACGAAATTTTTAAAAAGATTTCTTAAATTTGGGGAAATCATAGAACTCCCATTAAAAAATAAGTGAATTGTTTATTATCCACTTGTTTTACAATTTCTGTACAAACTTGGTCGTGTCCTTGTTTTTTACTGCATTTGATCCTTCAGATAAGCTTCAATTGATCCGCATGTAATATTAAAGTACATTTCTATTAATTATTGATGACAAATCAATTTTTCTTCTTGCTGTTTTTTTTGCTACTATTAATTTTTTACCCGTATTGTTTTTAATCTTGTTATACTTTGTTTAGTCTGTAGCCGTTATTACTTTGGACTACCAATCCCAATAATATCCTATTGAATTAAATTAATTTCTCTCATCGATATTTTTTTAACGTCTAGCAGTTTTTAATTTTTTTTTGTTGTTAATCAAAATTTTTTAAAACTGATGTTTTATAAAGAAAATTTTTTGGTCCACCGTCCAGAAAGAATACTATTGATTACTTTAAAATCATTTGTAAATAGTATTATACGTTACAAGTTCGGTAGGTGACTTATTAATTACAGTAGGAGTTAGTTTACGAACAAGGCGACGTAGGAGCCGAGTCTGGAAATAAAACCGAGTACCTAACAACCATGTATTGTATTATATTTTATTTCATCCTGTTTTTATAAATTAATATATTTATAAATATTTTAAAAATAGTTCGAAACTTGACTAGTTACGTCAAATTACATTAACTGTCAGTTACTGTCAAATATTTTAAAACTTTTGTATTAATTGTTAATTCGTGTTTTAAATTAAAATAAAATAAAAATTAAGTAATTAATTATTTTATTTTTATTTTATAGTCATTATATTGTTTTTAAATGTCAAAAATTAAAAGTAATTGCCTTCCTTTAAGCAATCAGAGCAGAGTTGCTAGGCAACACATTACAGTACATGATACCGTAATGTTTTACTCACCGGCGCTAAATTGACTATAGGGAAGTTTATTTACTGGATAGGATGAAATAAATGACATTTTCTAAACTTGGCGGGCAAAACACCTTTTAGATTATCTAAAGAGATGGAGTTATGAGTCATAAGAAAATTTTAAACGTCATATTGACTATGAATGAATACATTATGAATATTCAAAATTTTAGTTAAATTTATTTAAAAACAGCGTATAATATACTTAACTAATAACTTTTTAATAAAAATAATACTAACTAAAATTTTCAATTTTAATTTTGACACATATGACGCACAATTCAATTTACAACTACTTATCCTTCCATTATGAATATGCACATTTTGATTTTATTTTTGCTTATTGAACCATAATAGTTTATTGTTTCTGCTATTTTTATATAAAATTATTAGATATTAATATTAATATTTTCAATTTAACAATTTTTACTGTGCTGCTTATTAGCACAGTATTCGTATGTATAAAAAATAAGGATCTTGAAATCGATTATCAGAAAATCATTTCGTATTACTAATTCCTTTAATCGTGCAATAGATTTCAATAAACACTTAAACTTGTAACACACAAAGTAAAAAGTAAAAATTTTAAAAAAATTGGTCAAACCAAAAAATAGGGTGTGATACACGTCCGGAAAATGTTTTGCAAGTGCTCGTATTGTTTCGCCTTTGTGCTACGCACTTCGGCTACACAACTTTACTGGTTTTTGCAAAGTGTTATTTACCGTCCTTGTGTCACAAATAACTATTTCATTGTTACACAATCATTTTTAGTACTGTCATATTTAAAAAATGATTTTATAGAGTTGTAGAAAAAAAATAATCAAAAGTTCTTTCGTAGATGTCGACAAATAATCATAGCTATATGTCTTTCGGATTATTAAATAAACATTCTTCAGCTATGCATTTAAATAAATAAAAAAGCTCTTAGACTTATTATATAGTAAACCATAACAAAAGTATGACTTATCTTAAAACGCACAGTCATTCATTCATTCATAGCTGTCCAGTAGTCCGATAAAATCATCAGCGATAACACTAGTGTCAATTATGTTTATTTAATTCACAATTATTAATACTGTGATAAAAATAAAAATAGACGCATCAATCACGTCAAATGCATTCAAGCTCAAAGTGTTAAGTATGAAAAACGAATCCGTAAGCGTAAGGTGTTTATTCAAAACGTTCTTGAAATATCTTATTTGAAAATTAAGCTTAACTGTTGATACAACCACGACAAGTAGCTGGGAAACACCTACGTAAAAAGCTTGTAGGATAAAGATTTACTATGTTATTTAAATAACGTTGTCAAGTAAAGAAATAACTGATATATTAATGCTATAGTTCGTACTTAGTAATAGTAAATAGTATTAAGTCTCTTAAAAAATAACCAAAACTAAAACAAAAAAAAGCGTGTAATTATCTCAAGATATTTGAATTTTTTTACTGTTTATTATAACAGTAAATTATAATAAAAAAATTTATGTTTTTCAATCAAAGAATAAATTAATAGATGTAAAAATTTTTATAAAGATCTAGAATATTTATGTGTTAAAATCTTGCAGCAAACTATTTACTCGTAGTTTAAATAATAAGATGCGATAGGACTCCATAAGAAAGGCCTTTGTACTATATTCTGGACACTCAATAAAATTATAGTAGGAAAGAAAGGTTTTCACTCTTGTGTACTATCATACAATTTCTAATTTTATTTATAGTATTTATAAAAATTTTACAACAACTACGCAACATGAAAAATTATTAGATAAAAATGTGTATAGTGTTATTTTTTAAAAATTTTAACGAAACTGGCTGGTCATCTATTGCTGTAGTCACGAAGGCCAATGTCATGAGATATTCTAAATAGTGGAAGATCTCACCAGCATTTGTTCGATTTAGAAGTACCTATAAAAATAAAACAGCTCCTAAATAAGATAAATTGTCCCAAAACCGCTTGACTTGCCATTTTCTGGAAAAACATTTTAGAGCGATTAACACAAACACAATAGGTTTTAAAGAACCCGAAAACGCTGTACATGCATTAGAGTCGTTAAAACCATTTGTTAAATCTAAAAAAAGAAATACATAGACGCAGCTTAACAAGTTACAATTACGCACAAATACAAGTATGAAGTTGAATTTGCTTTATAACAAGAAAACATAAGATACAAGGCTGTGTAAAAATTAAAGTATTCGGATTTTTTCTATTGAATAATACGCTCTATGTTGTTTTACTATAAGGGTACATACATGCAAAAAAATTGTTTAAAATTTGGATTTATTAATAACCTACAAGTAATGGTAGCTGCAAAGAAAATGGAAACGTTTGCACAGACTAGATTTAGAACCTTGCCTTGGTAATAAGTTGGTTTAGTTGGTATCTAAGATAAATAAAAACTATAAAAAACGTAAATAATTGCATTTTTAAAACTAAAAAATTCCAAAATAATTGTATAATTGTATAATTGTTCGATGATCTCGACAAACACTCGAAAGCGCTTGTTTTCAGAAATGAAAATTCGAAAAGAGGTTGACCTTAAAGGCCAACCTTGCAACTTCCCGCTACTTTTAACCGCAAAGCTATAGCATTTTGACGTTTTTGTGCTTTTTTTGGAATGTTTAAAAAGCCATAACTTTTTAACACGTTATTCGAATTTGATGTTCAAGACATTATTCGACGAAGTTTTTTGAGACCTAAAAATGTTATTCGAAGTGCAAAATCGATTAGTCAAAAAATCTTAAAAATTCCCAAAAAAAAACTTTTTTAAAATTTGACAACGATATCTCACGAACGAATCAACCGATTTTAATTTGCAAAACGGCATTCGACGTGTTTTTTAGGGTTGAAAGCTGTTTAGGTCATGAAATTGATCGATTGAATAGCCAAAAAGATATGCCGAAAAAACATCATTTTTACAAAAAAAAAAGAGTGTGCGTGTAACCTTTACGCGCGATTGAAGTAAAACTTGTTGACGTACGTATCGGAAAATAAATATTTAATTACAATTCAATCATATTTATTGCCTATATACTTTACAAAAAAAATGAGATGTTATATTTATATTATTCATTAGAAATAGGAATTTGAAAGTTATCATTATTTTTTTTATATATGAAATAATAGGTTTATGATAACTAAAATGTGAAACATAGATTTTAGTCTATAAATACCATTAATGTATTTGAAACCGTTTGAAAATTTCATAAATAAATTTCGGAAATTTAAACTCCTCCCATAGCTGAAATTATACAGTTACTTCCATCAGAATCTTCCGTTAAAATCTACCCCTAGTCGTGCCTAAAGAAGTTTTGCTTTAATAATAGGTAAACAATATTAAAAATATACACACATTACGTTTAGAATGTGTGATTTTGTAGCTGTATCTACCTTATTGTAATACATCACAACACAAGAGCCTTCGATAGTTAGATAACCATTTCATTTTGTAGCATTTTATAGCATATTCCATAAAATTTAAAATCCTGAGTTAAGTTTGTTTCCTTTACGTCTACGAAGGATCTGTTATTGGTGGTCAAAGGTCAGCCATCTTGACCATGGCTACCTAACCAAACCTAAAATAAGTATAAGAAAGTGTTAAAATATTTTGAATATTATTATTTTATGAACAAAAACGTGCAACATGCTTCTTTACTCAACGTAAAGATTCCGTATAAACAATTATTTACTATCATAATATATATGTATATAAACTTACTTAATCAAATCATAATGAATGTGGCTGTCTCTTCATTTTTTCATTTTTGTCATTTTTCTTCAAATCTTTCTGGCGCTTATAATATCCCCTTTGACGTTCACAATTTATTTTTCTTTTTAGCTCTTTAAGTCTATAAAACGAAAATAGCTAGGTATAAATAATAGGTATAAATAATTAGGTATAAATAGTGTAATTACACACCAAAAATAAAATTTATGCATATAGAGTACCTACCTATTCACTCATTTTCAATCAATATTTTTTCATCACTTTCTTCATTAATAAATCCACATTGTTTATTCATATTTAATACAAACACTTTATACACAAAAAACTATTTATACAATGTATTTCGATTGACAAGATGATCAGCTGTCAATTCATACAATTACAGATTTAATTTTATTTCATATAGGAGGCAAAATCGCATGAGCGCCGCTAGGATTATTTTCAGGGGGTGCATCTGCATCTACACACTATTATGATCTAATATATATATAGAATGTAGAATGATTTGGACAGCAACCGCGACGCCTTTAGTTTTTATTCAAACAATAATTTAATAAAAAAATTAAAAAAATATGTAATTTTCTGGTAAATTCAGGTATTTTCTTTCATAGCAGGGGGTACAAGCGCACCCTCTTGCACCCTGCTGCCGGCGCCCATGCAAAATCGTGTCAGTATTAGGTTTTGTTTCCGGTTTCTGTTATTAGAATGACGTCACGTCCGTTAGAATAACTTTTTTACTCCTAGTGTCGCTAAAGAAGTTTTACTTCAAAAATTCGATTGTTTCGACATTTTTCGAAATCTACCAGTCGATTCAAACTTACAGGGAGTCTAAGTTAGATGGAATGAAATTCTAATAATAAATAACTATTATTATACAAGGGAAAAAAGTATTAGATTTTAGCTCGAGGTTGTGTTGTCTCCCGACGCGAAGCGGAGGGAGACAAAAAACCGAGAGCTAAAATCTAATATTTTTCCCGTGTATAATACACTATTTTTTTCTGTGACGACGATTTAATATTTTAAATAAAATCAGAAAATTACTGATGCAAAATTTGAATTTTAAAACTAGTAGGCTTTTGTCCTTATAATGACAATTAGACCTGCGTTATCAATCAACTATCTGTCAATTTGATTCTGTAATTTGATATATATCTGGGAAAAATGTACTCACTTTTTTCCCATGGTAAAAAAGTAATAATTTCATAAAAAGTGACGTTTTGTGACCGGTTACCAGAGATAAAATGTCAAACTCTTTTCTCGTCGCAGAAAAAAGGTTATTTTTTACCTTTTTTACACAAAAAAGCTTGTTCCATAAATTACCTGGAGTAATAATCCCTTTAAAGAAAAAAAACAGAAATCAAATTTGTCTTATGTCAGAAAAAAATTGCAAATGATTTTTATGGTGGACCTCATACATGGTTTTTTATTTATAAATTCTAATACCTTCAACTACAAATATGTAAAGTGTGAATATATTGTAAGAATACATTGTTGTTGAGGATGACAGATATATGGGTGATTTTATATCTTACCATTTTCGGATTGATATCTCTAGTGCATGTGATAAATTGGTGTAATAAAAATGATATGTATGTATCTATAGATATAGCAAATAAATTAATTTTAAATAATTTAAAACAATGCTGTCTATTACCTAGATGGTAACTAAAATATCAAGTTTTTAAGTAATACCTATAATTCATTATAAATAATATTAAAACAAGTGCAGAATATTTTAGTAACAATGGGGTTTTAAAGTTGATAACAGTTTAAATTATTAGGATTTATATTTAAATTATGAGTTAATTCGGATTATTAAACGTCTACTACTTAGAGAATAGCTAAAAAAAATAAAAAAACACGCTATCGTTCTCGTAAGATTGTTTTTCGTTTGAAACCGCTTCTGCAGACCCAATAACAAAGATCAGTAAAGTACATTTATGTTAATAAACTCACTCAAAGACAGGTAGGACATCACAAGTTATAGGTAATGAATCACAAATTTACACCTAAGACTCCTAAGAGGCAAAAAGGTTGTGTTGAATTTGAGTAATTCACCTAAAAACAGGCGTATTAACCGTCTGTTTTCAAAGTCTCCAAAAAGATACTAGATACATTTGTTTTCGACCCGAATTATCCTCTTATTCTGCTTTTTATCCTAGACAAATGACCTGATTAAACTTTATTTAGCTGCATCAGTGTCTATATAGATTGTCATTTCGCCTATTTTGGGGTCTACTCCCACTTTTCGTCCTGTTGGTGATTTATCTTAAATATTTTTTACGATTCTTGTTCCTTTGTTCTTTTGGTATATTTATCTAATATTTTTTTCTGTTTAATACAAATCCGTTAATATTTTTTTATCATATTTGCTTTTTGAATAAAAGTGTTTTTCCGGCCTTGCTTTGAAATATCTTGATTTCTATTTTCTTAACAATTTTTTTTATTACATTTTGTCTCATTTCTGCAGTGGATGTCGTGTTATACCCTAATGCCTAGATTTAGCTCCAATGCCATTGTTTTAATTATGACATATTTTATTCTTAAGAAGGTTTAATATTTTTGTTGCTCTTTTACTTTTGTCTAAACCTCTGTATAGCTAAATAATTTTATATATATATATATATATAATTGGTATACAAATTTTTAAAATCAACAACCAGTCAATGTAGTCGTGACGTAAGTACCAACGAATTTTTTGCATAGTACAAATAAATTGAAAATTTTACTAAACTGTTATTTTGGATACTTTTTGACAGTTTTATAAGTGAAAATAGTTGGAAATTATTTTTCTTAATTATTTACCCATACAACAAAGTTGATTGAATTTTAAGCAAAATAGTGCTTGAAGAAAAGAATGTGTAGACAGAATTTTTACTATTTCCGCACGTATGAACTTCTTTTAGAAAAATTTATAGTAATTTTTCCAATTAATATTCCTATCATGAATGTGGATCAAAGCGGAAAAATAATTAAATTTAATATCAAAATGGATCTAATTGTAATTTTTAAGATGTATGAAAATCTTCTACAGTCTACGCATATTAGAACTCTTTCAAAAAGTAAGGTTTTATTATAATTTATTACGTAGTTTGTAAAATCTTGAAATTAAACATTTTTAAAATAATTTTTATTGGGTACAAAGCGTTCTCGCAGCAACATTCAACATTTGGTTCATTTTTACACTCTTCTTATCCTACTTTTAACTTTATATTTGACAAGAAAATTAAACATAGCAGTATAGTCTTCTGTATAATTTTTAGCGCTAGGAAATTCCGTTAAGATGATTCGGAGCGATTTTTTCCTTTTAAACCGGATAATATTTGTTTTATATATCGGACTGCAATTTAATTTTTTGGCGTTTTTTTAGTATATTAAAATTTTTGTCAGATTATAACACCAATTGATTTCTTATGCTTTTATTAATTACTTTTAAAGAAAAATTTTCTAAAAGCCTAAAATCTTACCAGGCAAGAATTTTTTATCAAACAAAGTTATGATATTCATGTCATTTTTTTCCAAACATAAAAAAACAAACATTTGTTCCATATTAATAATAAATAAAGATTTGTTTTACCTTTCACTATAAGGCTTATATACAGAGGTTTCCAGCTTAAGAGATCTGTAGACAATACCACCACTAAAGAACTAATAATTTAATTAGCTAAGGAGTAAAACCTCTTATGCTATTTTGTAAAGGTTAAACAATAAAATCTAATAACCAAATATCTTAAATAAAGTAAAGAAACAAATCATCCTTATTTGTCAAATAGCATGATATTATCTCCCTCATTAATTCCCAACCTAGCAATTGATTCAGTTCGCCAACTAGTTGAAATAACAGGGAAGCCAAATTGGTAAAGTTGCTCGATAATTTGTTCCATTTAGTCCGCATTATTAGTTGAAACGATCGATATTGTAGAAGATAATTTGGTGTTATTACGGATACCACCCAGTAGCGCACGACATTTTCCGGTAACTAGAGTGACTGATGGCTGTTTATGGTGCGCAAACCGCAGATATTATTATTGTTATGGTAGGTACAGTGTTTCTTTTTGCATCAGGGAGAGTTTTAATAGACGTCTCCTTTTTGAAATACCTGGTTAAATCGTAATTTGACGCTGGTAATGGCTTAATACAACGTTGGAATGGAATTCATTAAAAAACACTCTTTTTCTTTAGTTAACAAGAAACAGTCACTGAGAAAAAAATAGAACTAGTTACTAAGAGCTTGCAACAAAATTGTACTTTTAACGTTTTTTTTTTTATTTCTTAAAAAAACAAAAAAAAAGTTTTCATAATTAGTAACGGAACGTATATTAAGCGATTAATAGTTATACTTATAACAGTTTTAATAATTTATTATTAAAATAACATCTCATGAATACAATCGGTAGTAAGTATATTAATTTTAAAATATAGACTATTGTTTAACGATAACATTAATTTAAATAAAAGGTAAATTAATAAAAAATTATTAATTTGATAAATGAAACAATTTTTTTGTCACTGATAATAAAATAAAATAAATAATGTGCCTACATTATTGAAATTACTAGCTATGATATTGAACAAATAATTTTAAAATTAAATTAAGGCAATAAACATTCAATAAGAATAAAAATTACAAACATAATCATCAACTTTAATCCAAAAATTGATAAAAATATTTTTTTAAATGATATTTAAATAAAATATTTTATTTATTTAGACATTTGTAAATAAGCTGAAAACATCAGTACCATTTGATAAAATTGATAAAATCTTAAAAGTTGTTAATATTGAGTAAAAAGAATTACAATTTATCATTGAAAAAGAAGAAAACAACAAAGTACTATTTTTTGACTTAATTGTCCATCGAATTAAAACAAAAAAACATTGTAAAAACTGAATGGCATTAAAGAACAATGTATACAAACAGATTCATAGAATTTTTAAATTAAAACAAATATACATTAATGTAATTCTAAGACTTAAAAACGTGAAAACCATATTATCCCATCCTACATAGAAAAAAACTAGGTTATAAAAAGTTAAGAGCAAGAATAGTAAAGAAATCGTCCCCAAAATAATCCGGTCAAATTAGCTTAAAAAATAGGGTAAAATTACATTAATTCGCATAACACTGATAATTGCCATGAGTGTTGAAAACACTATTAAAAATAATTTGTCAAAATTTCCCATTGATCCGACGTGTGCAAAAAATTTATTCAAGGTAAAAGGCAAAAATCATTTTTTTTGCATTTTGTAGCTACAGGGCAAGTTTTACAATAAAAATAATTAAAACAAAAATTATTTATTATGCGATTTTCTATAAAAAATGTATCTACACTTTTTTCCTAAGAGTCACCATTTCAGAGATATGGCGATTTAAAAAGTCGAAAATGTTGTGTTCTTCACTATGTATTTATTTCAATGACAATGAGACCCTTTTCAAACAGTTAACGTTAACATATATATTGACAACATTAATGCTACATACATTATCGACGGAGGATATCTATTAAACCGTGTAGTGTGGGATCGCAAAGAAACAGTAAACAATATTTTAGATAAGTACGTGCAGTATGTACATAGACATTTTGACTGTTGTATTTGATGGTTATACTGATTGCACAAAAAATATTAAAGCTGCAGAGCAACGTCGTCGAGTTACAACAACATCTTCATCTTTCGATTTCATTTTTAATAAATTCATGACAGTTCCCACAAGCCAATATAAATTCCTTGCAAATACACACAACAAGTCTCGGCTTATTTAAATGTTGAAGGAAGTTAATCAACGATACATTGGAACCAGTTCACACTTTACTTCCACCTGCACCTGAAAAACTTCTCAATTCAACTTTTTGCAATTGCAAAACAGGGTATAATGCTAAATGCGGCGGCAAAAAAGTTGGATTTGTTTTTTCATTAGCATGTATCAGTTGTCGAGGCCAATCATGCTCCAATGTGGAATCACTAGTAGAAGAGGATTTTTATGATTTAAGCGAGGAGACATCTGATAAATCACTCCTTGAACAATTCACTTGTACCCAGCAGGAAGAAGAAGAAGAAGAAGAAGATGGCATGGTTAAAGGTCCATTAGACGATTATCAGTCAGATGAATAATTTTCTTAATAGTACTATTTTCAATTACATACTTACCTCATAAGGGCTTTCAACAACAGGACGTAATCAACTGTTTTTATCGCATAGAACTGTTTCTTTGTTTAAAGTAATATTTATGTGCAATACGTTAACTATAAACGTCAAAACTTTATTTACTTAATAACTTCGTTAATAAATAAAATTGAATCTTACAGCCTTGCACATAGTAGGTAGCTGAAAAGTGTTGTTACTCTTGTTTTATATAATGAGTAAGAAATTGTCAAAAATGCTGATCACTATCAACAGTTTACTGAAACGCTTATAGGGACTTTAACACATTTTATCCATAAAATTGTAACAAGATACACAGAACTGAGCTGGATAACGTCTAAACCGATTTACAATAACAAAGAACTATTCGAATTATTTAAACTGCCCTTAACTGCCCATACATATATATATATAACAAATAAACATTCTAGAATTTGCTAGAAACATGTTACTATGCTTAAAGATTTCTAGAATTACCTACAAAGTCTTTTAAGATAAGATACTTTTCTTATTCGGTTATCCCGTTAGACTGCCCCTTCTTAGATTCAGTTCTCCTGGAATGTTATTTCCTAAATCAGCATCCCGCACACTCTTTATGCCAGCCAAACCATTTTCTTGGAGCTACTGCACACTGTGGTTTCTCTGGTGAGGTGCCAACCGGTCATGATGGACCATGACGGGTTTCCCTCTGGGAATGTAATTTGGGACAAATGCCTCGACGCCGTCGGGGGTTATAGAGCCAGAATACATCTCCAATTGGATAACTTTTTTCCACAGGTTCGTTGAATTGTTTTTGAACTATTTTTAACCAATTTATTGTATTTATTATAGTTCGCTTGACAAATATTATTTATTAAAACATAATCCGAGCACAGTCGACAAAAAAAGTAATAGTAAATTCGAACTAAAATCAGTCATTTTGCATATAAATCTTGACCAATCAGACTATCGCTACGTTTAAGGTCAACAAGTCCAAATCGTCTGTTTTGTATTTGTTTACATTTACCTGTGCTAATAACTACAAGAAATTTATTCTAAGGGTGTCAAACAGCCAGGCAGACAAATGCAGAAAATGCCATCAATTGTCGAAAACCCATTATGTTCTCTGACATAATAAGGTCTGCAAAATTATCCATTAAATTTGTTCTTATTTAGAATCAACCTCAAAGGATACTTAAAAATTACTAAACTTTAAACTCTACTACGACAGGCCCATTATCACTAACAGAGAGATGGCGAATAACAGGTCTGATATAGTGGTGATGGATAAATTCCTTTATCAGACTAGGTTCTCTTAGTAGACATCGCAATACCAAATAACAACCACATATTAAGTAAGTATTAGGAGAAAAAAAGTTAATATGCAAATCTAGCGTACGAAATCGGACAAATGTGGCATGCATCAAGTAAAGTCGAAGTAGTCCTAGTTATATTATCATCAACAGGACCTGTACAAAAGTCAGTAGAAACTAGACTTTTTAAACTGAGACTTTACAGAAACACCTACATCGACCAACAGAAAGCGGTTACTCTAAACACTTGCCACACTGTATGATAATATTTAGAGGTATGATATTGGAGCCAACCCATTTAATACTTGTAACCGGTGTGGGTGAATGTTATCCAGTCATTTAACTGAGGTACTGTGTATTTGAAATTTTATAATAATAATAATAATAATAATATAATGCACAATTTGGAGGTGATCCGAATTGTGCACCGAACAAGTGTAGAAAACTACGGAAACCATACAGCACGAACATCCTAACAACCTAGCACCGATAACCCACGCAGACACAACCAGTTGTGCAACAGAATACACCAGGATTGGCCCATAAATTTGAATTACTTAGGACATACCTACACTTCTTATTACAAGAACCATCCGCAGGCAGTTCTTAACTACGCTGATTTTAGACTCTAATACGATAAGCCAGTTGTTACCGATAGACAGGTGATGCATAATCATCCAGATATTGTCGTTTATCTAGTGGCATACTAAGAAGGTCAAACTGATACCAGTAATCGTGTCATCTACATGCCTGATCCCCAAGGGTTTCTTAGAAAGCCTTGATAAACTCCATGAGAATACCTTCATCGTCATCGAGAAGGCAGTGATTCTAAACACGTGTCACATTGTTCGTAAATTTCTTAATATGTACATATTGAGCCTAATCCCATGTGCGTTTACGCTGGAAATAGGTGAATATTAATAGTATTTGCTAAGTAAGTAAGTAAGTCCTCTTTAAATAATAATAATAATATAAGTAATAATTACATTATTAATGATTTTATTCAATGAACAAAGAACGGTTAGCAGACATTTTGCCTAATAAAAAATAATGTAATAACTAAATGCATACCAGTTTAAAACGCATTGAAAAACAAATGAACTATTTTTTTTTTTAAATTTGAATTAAGAACAGTGTAATTGTAGTTTCCGTAACAAGTCCTGAAAGTGGTCTTATACTGGACGAGTGGGCAAATTGCAGGGCGAGCCCTGCAAGCCTGCGAGTCCAGTAAAAGCACTTTTGGGACGTATTACGTAATATATTTTTTTTTTAATGGGCATTTTTGTATCATAAACTTCATATTATTTAGTTTACATTTTTATAACAAGAACTCTCTATTAACTAATTTTAACATTTTTTTTAACAAACTTTGCTTGGGTGGCCGCCTTAACAATTTCATCTGGTATAATTTCATCTTCCAATAATTCAAAATCAAATGCATCATTTTAAATATCCATTTTATAATAAATTTCACGTTTTCAACTAAACGTCAAAATATGTCAAGTTAAATTATAGTTTTAAATATATACAAAACTCGGTTACCATAGAAATCAATTGACCGCTACCTTAGACTAACTATTTTATTGTTTTTTTCATTAAAGATAGACCGGAAAGTAAATAAAAATGAGTCCGGTAAAAGCTTTTACTGAACTCATTTTTATTTTCTGGCCTTGTCCGACAAAATAAGATTTTCTGACCTAAAAATAAACCGAAAAGTATTAATTTCTGGCCTGTTTTAAAAAAAAATAATGTATTGCACTGTAAAACAGCGTGGGATACAATTAAAAAAATTGAATTTGTTGTCTAGTTTCTTACAAAAGCTTGTTTTTAGTATTTTTTTTATTTGTTATTTATTAAATTTATAGCATTGGTCGTAAATAAAATATTATACACAACCCAGGTAGTAATGCGTTTTAGACGGTAAACGAAAATTTGTAATTAAATTACACAAATATCAGAAGGACAACACAGAGCACAGTTGTATCCTTTACATCCTTACCAAAATTTGGTTTTGTCTTAATCTAAATGCGGATTCCTAAATGGTCTTACATGTACGGATCAAACACCTCAATTTTCTAAATCTAGATTTACATCAAACTTAATTTATAAAGAAACCTCCTGTTATGTTATGCTGATTCCTAAAACTAAAATTATAATTTTTAAAAATTTAAGGACTAAAAATTGTTGTAGATGTTGAACTTTTACATAAAAAAATTAAAACTGGGAAAAATAAACCATCTGTTGTTTGTTTCAGGTTCACATAACAAAATATATAATAATATATTTTTACAACTAAAATGACTTCCCTTAGCTATTCTCATTTAGGTTCAGTAGCCGGTTCTGTTTTAAAGGAACCATCAAAAGGAAGTCGGCTTAAATTACTCAAGAGAAAACCACATAATACCACTAGATTACTACTGTTTAAATCGAATACCATTTGTTTGTGTAAAGACCACACATAAAGCGGTTTTTGCTTTATTTATTCATTCCCGTGTACAAATATAGAGGATAGTTAGGTTAACGTGAAATATGTCATTGTTATTCTACTTGTGCAATAACTGCAATAAAAGAATTTTATTATCTATACATCTCTTTGTATACTGTTTATTTCCAAGCTTAGGTATCGTGCTGTATTCTGGTTAGACAATTGTGTTGGATTTAATTACTTTGTTAGGCGGGAATATAATTTCTTATACCTACATCGCATGCTTTAAAATAAACTTAAAGAAAATATAATAACTGTGCCATTTATCTTTATTTCTTTAATAAAAAACAAAATTATTTGTTGGGTTATCTATAATTTATTGTTTAAAAAAAAATTATATCTGTCTTCTGTAAAACCATTCTAGAACATGAAGTAAAAACTGTTTTAAAATTGTTGCAAACTGGTTGTAAATCAACCTGATTCCTTTAAAATTCAGAAAAAAAACTGAAAAACACAAAACGGCTGGGACTAAGCCAAAATGAATTTCTCCCCTTATTTTTTAAGTAACCAACTTTTGTTTTTTTCATTCTTGAGAACTAATTAAAACCATAAATAATAACTGATATTTCTTTTGCCCTCTCTACACTCTACAATGGCGGCATTAATGTACGCAAAAAGATCTGCTCAAAGAACTGGTCAATACACATTGACAAAACTTGCAATGTAAAAACTTACACTTAGAGTTAGTATTAAAAGAATCCATTGTTTGCGACAAACAACACCAATCGGATAACCACGCAAATCGCAAATCTGAAGCCGAGAAACATTAGCATTCGATGCTCAATTTGACATTCTATCGATATACAAACTTAGTTTGTTCTTCTGACTTCTTTGTAATAACTTTGCTAAATTTTCAGTATCTAAATCTCTATATTATCCAATGCTTACCGTAACACAGTATCAACTACCTTTTACTTATTATTCCATCTATAAGAATTCAATTATTAAAATGTGAAAAAAAATTTGTTCGATAGTAACGGTTAAAAAAACGAAGGTTATAATAATTTTTTGAAGTAAAACTTCTTTAGCGACACCAGGAGTAAAAAAGTTATTCTAACGGACGTGACGTCATTCTAATAACAGAAACCGGAAACAAAACCTAATACTGACACGATTTTGCATGGGCGCCGGCAGCAGGGTGCAAGAGGGTGCGCTTGCACCCCCCTGCTATGAAAGAAAATACCTGAATTTACCAGAAAATTATATATTTTTTTAATTTTTTTATTAAATTATTGTTTGAATAAAAACTAAAGGCGTCGCGGTTGCTGTCCAAATCATTCTACATTCTATATATATATTAGATCATAATAGTGTGTAGATGCAGATGCACCCCCTGAAAATAATCCTGACGGCGCTCATGCGATTTTGCCTCCTATATGAAATAAAATTAAATCTGTAACTGTATGAATTGACAGCTGATCATCTTGTCAATCGAAATACATTGTATAAATAGTTTTTTGTGTATAAAGTGTTTGTATTAAATATGAATAAACAATGTGGATTTATTAATGAAGAAAGTGATGAAAAAATATTGATTGAAAATGAGTGAATAGGTAGGTACTCTATATGCATAAATTTTATTTTTGGTGTGTAATTACATTATTTATACCTAATTATTTATACCTATTATTTATACCTAGCTATTTTCGTTTTATAGACTTAGAGCTAAAAAGAAAAAGAAATTGTGAACGTCAAAGGGGATATTATAAGCGCCAGAAAGATTTGAAGAAAAATGACAAAAATGAAAAAATGAAGAGACAGCCACAGTCATTATGATTTGATTAAGTAAGTTTATATACATACATACATATTATGATAGTAAATAATTGTTTATACGGAATCTTTACGTTGAGTAAAGAAGCATGTTGCACGTTTTTGTTCATAAAAATAATAATATTCAAAATATTTTAACACTTTCTTATACTTATTTTAGGTTTGGTTAGGTAGCCATAAAGGCCATAAAGTCAAGATGGCTAATCTTTTACCACCAATAACAGATCCTTCGTAGACGTGAAGGAAACAAACTTAACTCAGGATTTTAAATTTTATGGAATATGCTATAAAATGCTACAAAATGAAATGGTTATCTAACTATCGAAGGCTCTTGTGTTGTGATGTATTACAATAAGGTAGATACAGCTACAAAATCACACATTCTAAACGTAATGTGTGTATATTTTTAATATTGTTTACCTATTATTGAAGCAAAACTTCTTTAGGCACGACTAGGGGTAGATTCTAACGGAAGATTCTGATGGAAGTAATTGTATAATTTCAGCTATGGGAGGAGTTTAAATTTCCGAAATTTATTTATGAAATTTTCAAACGGTTTCAAATACATTAATGGTATTTATAGACTAAAATCTATGTTTCACATTTTAGTTATCATAAACCTATTATTTCATATATAAAAAAAATTCGAAAAGAGGTTGACCTTAAAGGCCATCCTTGCAACTTCCCGCTAGTTTTAACCGCAAAGCTATAGTAACGTGACGTATTTTGACGTTTTTGACTTTTTTTGAAATGTTTAAAACGCCATAACTTTTTAACGCCTTATTCGATTTTGATGTTCAAGATGGCATTCGACGCAGTTTTTTGAGACCTAAAAACGTTACCGAGAGTGCAAAATCGGTTAGTCAAAAAATCTCAAGGTTATTGAAAAAAAACACTTTTTTTGAAATTTTTCGACAACGATATCTCACGAACGAATCAACCGATTTTAATTTGCAAAACGGCATTCGACGTGGCTTTTTAAGCTTAAGAGCTGTTTAGGTTATGAAATTGATCAATGAAATAGCCAAAAAGATATGCCCAAAAAACATCATTTTTACCAATTGTTTTTTTCGGTTATTTTGAAGTTTCTCGAAATCTACCAGCTCTAATCGGTTCAAACTTACAGGGAATCTAAGTTAGATGGAACTCTTTGGAATGCTTTTTATTTCATTCCGATCGGTCAAGCCGTTCAAAAGTTATAAGAGGTTTACATACATCCACACACACACACACACATCCACACGTACATACAGACATACAGACACCCTCGTAAAAATAGTCAGGGGAGGTTCCTAAGACCTCAAAACGTTGAGATCCGATGAAAACTCGATTTTCGAAAAACGGGGTGAAACCAATAACTTCCCGATTTTAAAAAAAAAATTAATTTTTTTTAGCGGGAAGTTAAAAATAATGATAACTTTCAAATTCCTATTTCTAATGAATAATATAAATATAACATCTCATTTTTTTTGTAAAGTATATAGGCAATAAATATGATTGAATTGTAATTAAATATTTATTTTCCGATACGTACGTCAACAAGTTTTACTTCAATCGCGCGTAAAGGTTACACGCACACTCTTTTTTTTTTTTGAATTTTGAGAACTCTCTAAATTTATTAAACAAATTTAGTGTTTGCTCAGTTAATGTTTAAGGTACATTGTGGTAGCAATCTGCCCAAAGATCACATCAAGAAACATTAACAAGACTTGAGTTGTAATTTTCTCTAAGATCGCTATTAAAAGTTGGCTTTTCCACATCCATATCCCTAATAGAAAGTTGGCATATGCCACCAACTGTCACATTTCCAATTGCTAATTTTAATTTAAAATAAATAAATAAAAAAAAAATGGCCCGTGGTAAGCCAGGCGCATCAGTAGATTTATATTAATTGAAAATATTAAAAGTAAACGTTTCAGAAAAAAATGTTTTAGATAAAAGTTGTAGGACTCTTTAAGACAAAAAAAAGTCCCCTAATATTTTTTTGTACAGGGTGGAGTAAAAAGTTACGAATTATTTTCCATTTTGATTTGATGTCACGCCCAAATGGCCGTACCGATTTGGCCCATTAACGAACTTGACCGAGATTTTGGGACGATTGATTTTTGTACTAAATTTCATTTCGATCCGTTAAGAAGTGCGACCGCTATCGTGTCCACAGATTTCGTTTTATCGGAAGTATACATACATACAATATAATATATAAGATATAAATCTACTAAAAGGTACCCATCATGTTCTATTAAAATAAATTTTAGATTACTGAATGTTTAATTTATTTACAGAAATTTTGAAAAATTAAAAAACAATGCTTTCATTACAATGCTTTCATTACAATAAAAGTGCTAAAAAATCAAAATATTAAATTTGTCAATAACCTTTAACCTAATTTGACAGTTTATATAAAAAACACACAGTACACATGCAATAATAAATTATTATTATTTTTTAAGTAGGTAATCACTTTTTTATGATTAGCTTGCAAATTCAAAATAAAAAGTGTTTTTCATTTGATATAAAGAACTAATGCTATAATATGATACTGGCAATTATTTATTGCTTACTTATAAAAATTCTACCCGGTCTATTAATTCAATTTCTTTTACCGACTAGTCCAATTTTAATGTGGTTTTTAGTGATGAGTTTTGATTTGGTCGGTGCATGTTCTTAGAGAGATGTTATGGTAACAATACATCAGGAGGCGCTGCAGTAATTATTCTTTTGCACATACAAATGTTGCCATTTTTCTCCTAAACTACTAGTCGAATTCTGATGCGGTTTTTAGTTAAAGGTTCTTAGGTATGTTTTACGGTAAAGACATACTAGGATACGCTACAGTTAACCAAAACTACTACTTTGAATTTGATGTGGTTTTCATTAGGTAATTGTGATTAATTATTGAGGATTATTATTTAGTTGTTACAGTGGTAAATCACTTGATTTACTGACATATTTAACGTATTGTCATTTTTTCTTCCTGCAGTTAAATATGTATTTTCTAATATCATAATTATTTTTTCTTCGTTAAACAACTATTTTAGAGTTGCAGTTTAATTTTCTCTTTATCATACCTATTAGAAAATATTTTACCTAATGATATCAAGTTAAGTTACAAAAAAGCTTTTAGGAAAGTTGTAAATACTTATTTAATTATTGATTAATATATTTTTCCGTCGATCGTTCATTTATGATGAATTTTAACACACTCAAAATCGTTGATTAATAACCCCTGTTAATGAATGATTTTCTATTAATCAACGATTTGTACTAAAACATTTAAAATCGAGTAGCCTGTCTGTCATTGTTAGTTCTTACTGTCATTATAGGCAAGACAACATGCATATATCTTTTTATATTCACACTAAAAAATTCAAAATCAAGTAGCTCCTCTTGATACTAACTGTCAATGTTAGTAATGTAATAACTGTCATTGTATATCATTATTTACTTTATTTTGTATCTGAAAAATCAAAAAAAAATAAAGATATTTCTGAAAAGTACGGTCGACGGAAAAGTTTTGTAACGAACTCGTGAATTAAAATGGCGATTAACAATCTCGAACATTAACGCGCTCGCTATGCTCGCGCGCTAAAATATCTCGATTGTTAATCGCCCTTGTTAATACACTTGTTGCTTAAATAACTATAAATACACTACATCAGTTTTGTAACAGTATTATACGTTACAAGGTCGGTAGATGACTTATTACAGTAGGTAAGAGTTAGTTTACGGACGTGGCGACGTAGGAGCCAAGTCCAGAAATAAAAACGAGTAGGTACTGTAATAACACCTAACGACCATGTATGGTATTATATTTTATTTCACTCGGTTTTTTATAAATTAATAAATTCATAAAAATTTTAACAGTATTATAGTTTGTAACTTGACTAAAAATAGTTCGTAACTTTATAAGTTAGGTCAAATTACCTTAAAAGCCATCTGTTACTGTCAAATAGTTTATTTATTATTAAGATTTAATTGTTAATATTATTATAGTATTTTTAAATGTCAAAAATTAAAAGTAATTGTCTTCCCTTAAACAATCAGAGCAGCGTTGCTGGGCAACACATTACAGTACCAGATACCGTAATGTTTTACTTACCGGCGCCAAATTAGTTATAGGGAAGTGGACAGGATGAAATACAATGTATTTACCGAAGTCCTTTAGAAAGTTTGAAATAAAAACAAAATTTGAAATGTAATTAAAAAAATATTTTAACATAAATATAAATAAGCATATATAGCAATTAAATATCTGCATTACTTAAAACATCAAAACTAAATTATTTAATGGCAGCTCTAGATGGATTTTCTTCAGTTTGTTATTAAGTGCAGAGAGAGTTGTTATTGGCACATCTTTATGAACCAAATAGGGAAGTGTTTTTAAAAATGAATACTCTGTTGTTCTTATGTCCTACTCTCTAAGAGATGAAATCAACTTATGTATAAGCTTTTGACGTTAAATTTCTCTAGCCACATAAATTATTTAAGTCAGGGATTTTTAAATTTATTCTTTTTAAATCACATTTTGGTCGTCATGGGTTTTTTTTAAACAGTTTTTTGTTATTTTTAGTTTTAAGAGGTGTAATTATTTCTTTTTTATAATTCACGTACACAAAGTTTCTATTTCGACACTAAAAACAGTATCAAAATAGATTCATTGTAACACTGTTTTTGGTAACTTTTTGTTTTACACAATTGGTTGCACAACACTGATTTTCAACGAAAGAGTTCAGGTAATAAATCAAGAAGTATGTTGTAGTAAATTATTAACTACATTATCAGCGTTATTGCTAAATTCGGAATATTTTATACAAATTTGACAAACATTCTAATTTAAAATCATTAAAACTGACAAGTGTCAAAACTGTCAAGATTGCCAACATAAATAAATATTTCGAAAAACTCTCATTTAACTTTTTTTTATACTTTTAAAAGTTCATTATAAAAAATAGTATGTAACACTCGAGTTACAATGACGGTTTGTAGTACTCGTTCTTTGCGAAACTCACCGCTTCGCGGTTCGTTTCACAAACTGAACTCGTACTACGAAACCTCTGTCATTGTAACACTTGTATTACAATATACTATTGTACAACCAATCGCAATAGTACATTTTTATCGAATCAATCTCCTACATTGATTTTGTAAGATCAAAAACCCAGAATAAGATACCTCACAAACCCAAGCTTTAAAATTGTTTATTTTATCTGTTTTGGGGATAGTTAATTTTATTTATGTATATTTTAATGCTCTTAGTTACTTGATTATAAAATCTTAAATGTGTAGATTTCTATGTAATAAATCAATTATGTATTATCTAGATATTATTTAAATTAATAACAAAAAATTTGTTCCTTAAGCTTGATATATACTCTCAAAACTTTAACCATGTGTAGTTTGTAATGTGCTAAATGGTTGCACATGATATATTTCAACAATATAACCGCATTCACATTTAGAGGTACGAGTATAAAACTCCTACACTTAAAAAGAACACTTTACCTGATATGTATTCAATCCGATTTTTAATGTGTTACGCTTGACTTAGCGTTAGTAGGCAAACGATGATGATACATACATCCATCATTGCAAAACTTGGTATTCGATGTTGTGAATACGGTTACGAAAGTTGTATGTTATTAAGGTTTTTCTAAGTATGGGAACAAATTTTTATTCTTTGGTAGTATATTGTTCAATACTTACAATCACAAAAGGCAGGACAGATACTAAATTTGGTTTTGGTAATTGGTATTTGGAAACTCATTATTATAAATGGGTAAAATATTCCAAATATATATTATCACCTCTTCAGCGTTTAGTACAGTTACACTTATCTATACATTCCTTTAATTAATTTTATTTAAATTCTAATAAAATTTTTAATAAAAAGAATAAAGTTTACTGTTTTTGTTTTGTTATTTAATTATTATTTTGTTATTAAAATATTGTTCTTAACTTAAAAAATTCCAGGATTTAGGTGTTTATCTTAGAAATACTTTGGTCTTTAACCTATAATAAACTTATTTGATATTGTAAGATGTTTTAAAATATTATAATTTTAATTGCTAGTTTTTTAACTTTCACCTTATTAATTTTCGATTAAGGTTAACATTTATACGTTTAAGTCTTGAACACAAGGTTTCTTATGGCAAGATATGAGAATGTATGGATGTATGAGCAAAATTAGGGGTAAAAGATACACCTGCGACCTATAAGAATTATTGTATCCCCCTTTTCTTGTTATAATTCTGATGTTTCCTTAGACTTATAGAAGCTCTTCTAGTCCTATATTAGTTTTTCCTTTTCTATTTCGTATGACCCTAGGTATCTGAACCTAGAATTACGTGATGAAATACATTCTGAAACTATGTGTATTGAAGTTTCATCCTCTACCTCATAAAATCTGCACATTGACTCCTCTTAATTGGTAGTACCCGCTTAATATTCCCGTTATCATACAGGTTCTTCTTACTTAAGTTTAGACATCTCTTCTGTTTATAGTCCTTCTAGATCGTTTTAGTACTTGGATTTTTCTTTATTTACTTCTTTTCTTTATTTTCCTAGGACTGTACTACTACTGATTTCACAGAATGGCTCTGGTCCCCAAGTATAGGGTCTTAGCTTCTTTTTTTGGCAGCTTATCTGCTGTTTTGTTTCCTTCTGTTTTTGTGTGTCCTGGATCCCAGAAGAGAGCAACAGTGTTAGTTTGTTTTTGTTCATTTAGTTTGCCTAAGCATTCCCAGACCATCTTTAAACTAATTGTGTGTGAGTTTAGAGCTTTGATGGCTGCTTGACTGTCTGATATAATTACAATCTATTGTCTAGGATAGTTTCTTTCTATATTAAATTTAATGGCACGAATATTCACTCGAACAGTGGGTATTCACCCAGGAGCTAGGTCCAAGAAAGCCTACTCCTGTTTCACAAATTTAAATTTATTTGGCGTGCTATCTTGGGGCATTTCCCTATTTTAATGAAATTGAATTAATTGTTTTTTTTTACCCTTTTATATATTGTTTTCTTTCCTACACTTTTTACTTGAATGTGTAGTGGCGTGAGATTTGGGATAACTTCCATTGCAGCAGTAAGACATGTTCCGCTTAATAAAGTGATGCATGCACAGGTTAGTCTCTGAATCTTTAAGAGGTTTGTCCTACTAGTAGTCAGATTATCTCTTATGCGCTAAGCTACTGATCCATAAGTGATGATTAGTTTGACTATTGCCCAATTCTTTACTGCAATGTTTCTGCACACCATAAGGGCTGTTGTAGCTTTGTGTATAATTTCGTTTTCGTGTCTGTTCCAAAGTAACGTGTTATCTAGGGTTAGCCCTAGATATTTAACCTGTTTTTCACACAATGACTTTTTTAAGTTAGGTTTCTTTTTTTTTTAAACGCTACTAAAGTTGTCTTGGTGGAGTAAATATTAAGTCTCAGTGAATAACACCATTGGTTTGCTTTGTTTAGCCCTTTCTGTACTATGTCACGGAGGAAATTTTCATATTACCATTTTGAGAGAACAGCCACGTCATCGGAATACCCTTGGTAAGGTATACAATGTTCGATCAATTGCCAGAGTAAGCTATTCACATTAAGTCTTGGATTTCATTAGTCAATTTTATCAAGGCGGTCTGGCTAAATTTGTCCTCTTGATACGCATGTTGACTAGGGTGCAGTGGCACCTGTTCCAGGATTTTTGTTCAAATATAATTATCTACAGCGTTTTTCATCGTCTTAAAAATAAACAATGTAAGGCTGATTGGATGGATAACGACACCTCTGAGAAATGTTTGTTTAAGTGGATTCTCCACACTTTATTCCTGCTGTTTTTATTTAAAACGTTTTTTACATAGTTTTATACCTAATAAAGAAATATAATTGGATTGGACTTATTGTTCATCAATTAAGTTCTCTTTAAAAAAAACAATATCTTTGGCCAAACGCAGTTGGATTATTTATTGTGGCAAATTTATTGATTTTCTTCTTTATTCTTGCATGTAAACAGCCAGCCTTAGGTACGATTGACTTATTTAATTTTTAAAAAACTATTAAAAAAAACCAGTAAAAAGAATATTTATGGCAACTGCAATTGTTTAGGTTCAAATAACAACTTTGTGTATTGAAGTATAAATTTTAGCTTGAGTTTTATTATTTATTCAAGTTAAAATAGTACTGTTTTACTATAGCAACTGCATTGGCAAATTTACTATTATAAAATCTTTAAAACACATTCATCACATTCAATATTATTCAAAGAATAAGAAAATTACAAATAAGTTTATTTTTTTACAAATACTTCTAAAAATTTAAATAGTATCGTTAACAGGGTAACACAAATAGTAAAATAATCAAGGATAATATAACAAGACCCTAATTATAGTTGGCTATTTTTGTGGTATCTAGATTTCAAGAATATTAATAAAAAAATGAAATCTAAAAATTTTTACATTGCTGAATAGGCAATTAAATGCTCTTTCAAACGAGGTATCACATGACCCCTCATGCCATTTAAAAAAATGGGGTGCTGGCACCCCTTGGAAAGGGGTTTGAAGTGGATGGTGGTTTTTTAGCGTCATAAAGTGTCATTTTAAAATTAAAAATTGACGTGTTTTGGAATTTTTCTTTTACACGCTTATTAACGGAGAAAATGAATTTATCCGTTACTTTTGGACTTCAATGTATGTTTTTATTTAAAAAAAATACAAATAAAATTCAAATCTGCCATTATTATTTATGTATACCTTAGTAATACTTTATTTTTCTAATATGTATACTTAAAAATGATTACAGATATATTGCCGTTGACTGTATTTCTAACTGCATCCATTGCAAAATGAAGAATTATTATGAGGAATCATTACAAATTGGCGTAGCTATTAGGTAACCGCAGTTTCTTAACGGATCTCATCTACTGTACTGAATTAGAATAATTATGTTGATGTAAAATAAGGTGTTGGGTGGTGCGAAAATTACGTTAGAATGACTTTTACGGAAACATGTGATGTACCGTTCAAGTAATCGAACATTGTTAAGGTCATTACATCGATTGTAATATTTTATAAAAATTTAATTATTGCATCTGTTTTAACATTCAGTAAAAAACATGTGCGTTAATGGACTTGTTAATTTGTTTCCAATTTTAATACCTTTAGTAAATTTTTAATTTGTTAATATTTTTGTTATTATATTATACACTATAAAGATAACAAAATAAGTAATAATAACCATTAAAAGATATTTATTTATTTTTAGAATTTTAAATAATAATAAAAGAATACAACACATAATACTTTTGTTAATATTTACAAAAATAATAATACGAGAAAAATCTCTCTTTCTTTATAACAAATTCATTTAATTTATAGTTGATATATATATTTTTTAATTTTATTATCTTTAAATATACCCAAATTGGATTATTTTTTATTGTAATTGTAAATATTAGGACAATAAGGTAATTTTTAAAAATTTGTATAGTAAACTTTGCCTGTAAGAATAGTTTTGTTTTTTATTTTAGTCCGCAAAATTGGTGCTATTCTTTTCTCTCAAGTTCAGCTTTTTCTACAAGAACACAAATAATTCCTATAGTTTCCATTGGTCAAATATAGGTAGTTTTCGAATAATTTAGTGCAATATAAGTTACTTGTGAATTGCCTGGAAATAAAACGAAACAGCAATAAAAAACAAAATAAATAAAAACTTAGAAGGAAGTAAAAAATCCAAATTAATAAAAAAAACAACAAAAGAAAAGATAACCAGGAACAAAAGGTAACATTATATTGGATAACAGAAAAGTTACAAGAATTTAAAAAAATTTAAAAAAAATTGATACGGCAAAAAAAGTAAGAAACGTTACAAATATAAAAAACAACTAGAAAATATTAGACAAAAACAACAAAACATAAGAAACATGAAATAATAAAAAAAATTTAAACGTTAAAAAAATAAAAACATAAAAAATAAAAAATTAAAAAAAAAACGAGCAGGCAATAAAAAATGATTAAAAACATAAAAACACAACATCAACAAAAATTAAAAAATAAAAGAAAAAAAATAGTATGTAAAAAAACTAAAAAGTAATGACACACTAAGGCAATGTTAACAGATAAAACAAGAAAGCATCAAAAATTAAAAACAGTTTATGCTGTTTATAATAGGTTTTTTTATTATTAAGTATGTCCTCGTAGGTATAGATAGACCTAAATACAAATGTACCGAAAACATCTATTGGGGCAGAAGAGACAATTTATTAATTTGGGATTTAAAGGCCTGCATGTTAGGACGAGTGCAGAAGACATGGGAAGGTAAGGAGTTTCACAATCTGGAGACCCTGGGGATGAAGGAACGATCGAATCGATCCGTTCTCGATGTCGGGCACTGAACAGTATAAGGGTGCACGGAGTTGACACGTCGCGGTGCTCTGGCTGGTTTGACAAGTGATGGAATTATAGAACGAAAATCGTCTGAGCAAAATCCGTTTATGTATCAGTAAAACAAGGAAAGATCAGCCAGTGCTCGTCAGTGGGATAATGGGGCTAGGTTTTTGGTGATACTGGTGTCGTTTATTAGTCGATCTGCTCTTCTCTGTATTGCATCAAGAACTCCGAGCCTTGACGGAGCCGCCGATTTCCATACATGCGAGCAGTATTCAAGATTAGGCCATATTTGGGCTTTGTAAAGAGTAGCCAAGTTGGATGGAGAAAAATATTTCCGTGCTCTAAACAGAAAGCCTAATTTCTTTCCTGCTGCAGCTGCTATGGATGCAATATGTTTGTTTCATAGTAAGTCCTGGGAGATCGTTATACCAACCAGCGTAATGGAGTCGCCAGCTACCAGTGTCTGATCGTTCATTGTAATGGATGAGTCGTATGTTTGCCTCTTGTTGGACAGGCAACATGTCTTTGTCTTGGAAGCGTTGAAATTAAGAAGATTCTTTCTTCCTCACTTGTCTACAATTCTTAAATCTTGATTGGGAGAAGCCGTTGTGGATCTTTTGTCCTCTTCCAGAATATCTAGAGGTATAGGACGGTTGTGCGCTTTGCTACAGTGTAGGTTGCTATCATCTGCAAAACCATGTATCGGGTTATTAGTGGCTTCTAGTAGATCATTAATGTGTAATAAGAATAGAGTAGGAGCTAGAGCCGATCCTTGGGGAACTCCAGCGTTGATCTTGTAGAGGTTGGAAGAATGTCCATTTATAGCAACTTGGATGTGCCTGTTGGAGAGAAAGTTGAATATCCATTTACAAAAGTTTTGCGAGAGTCCGTATGAAGGCAGTTTGTTCAAAAGAGCCGCATACCACACTTGATCAAATGCTTTTGAGATGTCTAGTGATACTATTTGAGTCTTCCCATAGCAGTGGATGGCATCACTCCAGACATGAGTTACGTATGCTAGTAGATCGGCTGTTGATCTTTGTAGGCGAAAACCATATTGCCTGTCACTTAAAAGGTTGTATGTCTCAAGGTAGCTCAGGATCTCGTGATTGACGTATTTCTCCATAGTTTTGCTAATAACAGATTGAAGAGCTATAGGTCTGCAGTTAGGAGGCTGGGTTTTATAGCCTTTCTTGGGCACTGGTTGTACTCGAGCAGTTTTCCAGGACTCTGATTTAGATGAAAATGCAAAAACAAGTAGAGAGAATTGAAAAAGAACCTTTTAAAAGTAAATATAGACAAATACATGATGTTTTGTACAATATGTAATAATTTTGGTGTATAATACGTTATTTGCATAAACATGTAAAAACAAGTCAGGATAACCTAAAAGATTGTCTTCTTAATAGATTTAAATACTTAGTAAAACTAATTTGAATTCAAATGATTATTAAAATTTTAACTTCCAAACTTCCATACTAATTAAAGAATCTAATTTGAGATGAATTATTTTAAAAATCGCAAATTTTTAAATATTTGTAACTAACATAATCTTGATTTTTATCCTTTTTTGTACCCAATTTCATATTTTCTTAAATATAATTAAAATAAAATACTCATTAAAACTTTCATATTGGGTATTATAAAAGTTTGAATCACAAACTATATTACAAAAATAACTAAACCACATGACTAAATTAACATTAACCAAGCAGATTATAATTAAGTTTCCACATAAACGGTAAAAATAATCATATTTCGATATTTTAGGGTACTACTACTGTGTGTTCTTCGCAATAGTTATTAGTGGTAATAGACCTCCAACCGTTGCGGTTGATTCAGTAGACCAAACAAACCAAGCAATTTGTTTTTTTTTTTGTCTTCACGATACCGCCAGTTCATTAGGATTGATTGGAAGCTGTATGCCGACCTAAACTTACATTTTTTAATAATAAAATTGTCTCAATAGGAAATTTTGCACAATGATTTAACAAGCATAAAAATCTGTGTAGGTGATTTGAGAAATGTGAATTAGACAGGAAATACCAGATCTAATAAGGATAATTTAGCCTATTTGGAATTTTCTTTGTGGTAATCTTTCTTGTATGATATATTTAAGATATTTTTTTTTGTTAAATTGTAAACAACAATAATAGTTATTTATGTATCAAGGGCGTAAAACAGGCGTTTATGGACCGCAACGTGTAAATAAGAGCCCGAGCCGGCGGGCGGTAAAGTAGTCCACGGGCGCTAAAGTGGCATTTTACGCCCGCTAAATGTATGTAATAATCTGTACTTTACCGCCCGGTCGTGCATAAAAAATATTACAGGTGCTTATTTGGGTGATATTTTGGTCTTCAATTAATTTTTCGAGATATTTTTTTGAAATTTGCCTACTAGATATTACTGTCATTATCTATAACAAACTGGATAAAAAGGTAGACAAAATTTAAATATTAGAACTAAACTAATATTTAATAAACGTGACCGGAGTAAATTGATCCTTAAACTTTTACTTACATAAGTAAAAAACAGTATTTAAAATATTGTAACAATTACGAAATGAATATTAATACCACAGACTGATCGAGAATTGCAAAAAATATTCCAAAGGGTTTTGGAAACTTTAAGGGTATTTAAAAACCTTCGAGAACAAATTAGTCTAGCGATAGGTACCTATATGTAAATCTGAATTTTGCCTAGTATTAATTTTATGAATGTCATTATTTTTCTTAAAGTTTTTTCGATTTAAGTAGATATATATGCAAACCTAAAAAATATACAGTGAAGGGAGAGTTAATATGCCATATTCAACAAAAAGTGGCTTACAAGAGTGACGACTAGGCTTTCCTGCCATAATTCTGACAATCTTTTTTTGACCCACAAACACATCCTTTCAATCAACAGAGTTACCCCACGTACAAATCCCATACCTTAGTCTACTCTCCACGTGAGCGTAATAGACGCAAGAAAGGTATTTATTATTTAATACTTTTTTAATAGATCTAAAAAGATAAGCAATAGAACTAAATTTTTTAACTAAAAATTGACAATGTGTTTTCCAATCAAGATGTTCATCTATGTAAACACCTAGAAATTTTACAGGATCTTTAGTATTATTTATGGTTTTATTATTGCACATAACTAACAATGTGTTATATCTTACACTCTGATAAGAATGAAACAAAAGTGTATTAGTTTTTTCATTGTTAAAAAATAAATTATTACTGCTAAAATAATTCGAAACTTTACCCAAACATGTTGAAATAGACCTCTCCAATTCGTTGATTTCTAAAGCATGCAAGGTTATATTAAAGTCATTGGCATAAGCTATATAGTTATAGTTATCAAATAAATTATCAACATTGTTGACATATAATATAAATAATATTGGTCCTAATATTGAACCCTGTGGGACTCCCATAGATAAAACGCGTTCTTCAGAATTACAGTTAAGCACTTTATTATGTTCTGAAAATTTAATACTCACATATTGTGTACGATTACTTAAAAATGAACTAAGCCACTCCAAAGCTCTACCTCTAATTCCATAATTGTTTAACTTGTTAATCAAAATTCTGTGGTCCACACAATCGAACGCCCTGCTCAGATCACACAAAACTGTAACAGGACACTCACCTTTATCGAGAAAAGACAGCACCTTCTCATAGAAACATGTTAAAGCAGTGACTGTGGATTTTCCCTGTTGAAAACCATGCTGCCTACCTGATATAATTTCGTATTTTTCCAAAAAACTCAGCTGCCGATTTAAAAATGCATATTCGTATACTTTTTGAAACCCATTAGGTAATGTAACAGGTCTATAATTCTCTGGAAGGTAGCGACTGCCTTTTTTATAAACGGGAATAACCTTACCTTTTTTAAGCTTTCTGAAAAACAACCTGTATAAAAAGATAAATTTATTACATATGCCAGAGGAGCTAAAATAAGTTTTATTGTTCTTTTAATTAAAACCATCGGTATTTCATCAGGACCAGAAGACCGTTTACTCTTTAATCTTTTTATTAACAAAATCTCCAACTCTGCTTCAGTAAAAGGAGATAAAAATAAAGAATTTAAATTTGAACTAGGCTCAATCAGTTAAGAATCAGCATTTGTCCCATTTGGCAGACCCGATGTGAGTAAAACTGGAGTATCAATAAAATAATTATTTAAAATTGATGATATATTGAAAGGATCATTGATAATTATATTATCATTCTTTAAGCAAATATTATTTGTATTTTGTTTAATACTGGTCAGTTCGGAAATAATGTTCCACGCCTCACGTCCACAATTTGCGGAGTTTTCTATTCTCGAGTTATAATATGCCCGCTTAGTTCTATTGACTAAGTAATGAACAATGTTGCGCCTTTTTAATTCTATACTTTGTTATTAAATTAGAAAAACTTTTGAAAAAATAAAGATCTTTAAGGCGAGATGATCGTATTTCATTATTTATCCAGATTTTTCTATCATTTTTAATAATATGACGTTTTTTATTGGGAGAATTAAGATTAAAGTAATATTCATATACAGTGAAAAAATAATGTCTTCTCTAATTTCGTGATTTTAAGCTTTTGTTAAGCCTGTAGAAGTTTAACTTTGCTTTAATTTTCAGTTTAATGTAAAGAAAGGTTCAGCATTACTTTTGTTACTGTTGGTGAAGTGCTTCCTAAAAGTTCCTGTGAGGCCAGGGCAAACAGCAAGTCTTTAGCCTTGCTTAGCTTAATATTAGTATTTTTACCTAAATGTTTTGCCTTTCTTCGTATATGTGATTGTTGTTTCATTTGTTATAGATCCAATCCAACATGTTTGATTCTAAATCTCACTTTTGCAAAGTTGCAATTAAAGTTACCAAACATCTTTTTAACCTGAAAATTTACAACCTATTTGTTACCTACAATTATTTACAGCAAAGATTTTGCTTTATTTTAATACAGTGGTTACTTTCGTCTCGTCTAGGTTCTATATGGAAAACCTGTTAAACTGTATTTATCTTTAACGTTGAGTTCTCGTGCTCCATTTTTTTCCTAATTGTTTCTCCAGAATTATTAAATTCCATCATCGGTTAACACTAGAGTAGGAAAAAAGTATTTTGTTTAGAACTTTTTAGACAAATTTTTCTAATTTGGAAACAGTGTGAATATTGTTAATACTAAACTAAGTATATAGTCATATTTTTCTTTTTTTTTGCTCGTAATGATTTTTATCGTTTTTATTAGTTCTGCTTCTTAAACTTAAATCTTCTTATTAAATGTTAGGGCTTTTTGGAAATAAGTAAAATTTAAGAACAGTGTTGTTGCTTCCATTTACTTTTTCTTTACTTTTCTTTGTACCACAAACAATTATTTTTTTATTAACCCTTATTTTTTTGACGTGATTCGTTAATATAGCTGTTTTTTATATCAATAATATTGATACCAGCAGCAGTTCAATACAAATATATTTTTTAAAGAACAATTCTTTTATTTGAATAAACAATTAAACTAAGAAATTTACACATCTGTAGCTATGCTAACAACTTAGTCACCTAGTGTAGGTGCATAGTGAAGAATGAAACACTTCGACAATGTTGTAAAAATTTAAACTAAAGGATAAAGCAAAAGAAAATAGGTTAACAAAATTGTTTCCGATCTAGTCTTTATCTTCTATGCATGATTTTGGTCTTCATTTTTTGCCCGAAATTTATTAAAAAAATGTGTGTTGGATTTTATGATATATATATATATATATATATATATAAAATCAAAATAGGTAATTATAAAGATACATACTTATTATCAAAAGAAATTCACAGAATATAAAAAAAAAATTAAATCAAATTTGGTCAGAATATTTTCCATACTAAAACATAAAAGACTGTGATAATGATAAGAGGGTTTTTTAAAAAAAGAATAATGAAGAATTTTATCGCAGTAAATACCTATGTAGCGTATAAACTAAAAGGTAATGCCTAATAAGAAACAAAATGAGCTTAGTAACAAAAAAAAAATTTAGATGAAATAGAAACAAAACAAAAAAATGCAATGTTTATTGCTTGATTAATTAAATCGTTGTAAAACTATTTGAAGTTTTAAATAACCTTTCGTTTTTATTATTGGACTCATCACAGTTTGTTATTTTATTTTGTTAATTCGAGACATATAATAGGTATGATCGAACATCTCGAGAAAGAATTCTGAAAGTAATCATTGGATGTGTGTAGACAACTCTTACTACGATAGTGTATTCTGGGTTGCTCAGACTATAAACAAAGAATAATTTAAAATCATGAAAAACCTAAATTTATACAATATTTCTATTAGAAATTAACATTTTAAATAAAATATAAATAGAATAAATCACCATTTCATGAAATTACCAAAATCAAATTTTGTTGTTTGTTTAAAAATATGAACCTTTAAACGTCTAAGAATATTTTAACCCAAAAAAATTCGTTTTTGCTATACACTAGGTACTCTTTTAATATTTTTACGAAAATATATAACAATTTAATAAAAGTTTATATCGAAACATATTTTCTGATTTTGGAATTTTTGTACTAACTGATAAGAGATGGATTATGATATTCTGTAAAAGAGTGAACTGATTTAGGATTTAAAAACATCTTCAGAAATTAAATTCAATCACTTGCAAATAATTAGGTATCAGGTCGGCGTTTTCGTTGTTATAGTTTTCGCATGTACGGCCTTACGTAATTAAACAAAGATGATGGTGTAGGTGTAGGTAGTGATGTGTGTACCTACTGCAACATCGGGGAATGTAAATCCTAAAATTGACACTGTAGCGTTTTCTTTGGCATAAGGCCCTCTATAAAAAAACATTTGGAACTTAGATCCCTAAAAAGATAATGGAATACTCCGTTAAGATAAACTGCATGAAATATTTTGCATGTCTTAATTTTTGTACTGACTTACTACAAATTTCCACTGTAATGGGCTTGAGTCGTTAGTTTTTGAGTTAAGGTTACTATATAGCAGTGGTGGCGCATAGTAGTATGTTTTGAGGGTAAAAAATTAAAAAAAAAAACAGGTGAAAAATTGAAGTCACAGGTAAAATGTTGAAGGTAAAGATTTTTTGAATAATACCGCATGGCATTGATTCTTTGGGCTCTTACTCTGACAAAAAAATCACTGAGTTTGCAATGCCATGTGCTCCAATAAACTTTATAACTTGGCCACTGTTGCAGTACGCACGATCAGAGGGCACGCAGCGTTTAAACGAACCATGTATCGTACCGCATTGAGCTCTGTTTACGGAATATTTAAAATTTATGTATTGCCAAGGAAGTAACTAAACAATCCGACTCTAAATATATGTTAATACGTACTCAGGTGCCCTTATGGAACAAACAAAACTGGTTTAGAGTGTGCCTGTCGAATTAGATAATTTAAATCTCAATACCCAAGAATCTTGCACCATTGACTATCTGAATTTTGGAGCCATTTAGGTTGGTACTGGTGAATCAATTCTTGACTGGTATGTTTTGAAAAGCAGGATATTTGTTTTTTTTTGCTTAATATTTGTTTGTTGTTAAAGAAACAATTTTGAATATCTAACATTTTATTATTTGCCCTTAATTGTAAATCAAAATAAATCACTTACTATGAAATTGGTTTCGTCAGCATAATTGACCACTTGGATGTTATATTGTGCTGTTATTGAAGTACTTAAGTAATTTAAATATATTGCGGTACTCCTATATCTGGATTTATTATATCTGAATGAGCAATTTTATCATCTCTTTTAACTGACACTAGTTGTTTCCTCGTATGAAGGTAACATTTTTTCCAATTTAAAGTTCTTCGCCTAATCCCATGCTTCTCTAGCTTGATTAAAATGATTTATTGATTTAAACATTTATATGCCTTTGATAGGACCAAAAATAATCCCAACACCATATCACCCTTTTCCAAACTGTTTAAAATATCCTGAATGAATTCGAAACATGCTGTTTTTGAAGATTTTTCTGTAATCTAACCATGCTGACGATCACTTAAAAAACTAACTACCCGTATTGACATTACTAATTCGAAAACGTTTGAAAATGGTGGAAGTAAGCTTATAGGACGATGATTGCTCAGTTGAGATTGATTCCCCTTTTTAGAAAGTTTTTTATATTTTCACCGTGTTCTTTGTCTCTCTGTCATTCCGCCGAATTTTGTAATCGAATTTAAACCTATTTCCCGACTACCTAGAGCTTTGACATTTTCAGGATAGCTAAGATCTGGATGACAATGCATGTTTCAAATGTGTTTACGCATATACATTAATTTCGAAATTTATACTGAATTGATATGAAATATGATATAAATTGTGTATACATGTTATCATTCCGCGGAATTTTGTAATCGAATTTAAACCTATTTCCCGACTACCTATAGCTCTGAAATTTTCAGGATAGCTAAGATCTGGATGACAATGCATGTTTCAAGTGTGTTTAGGCATATACATTAATTTCGACATTTATACTGAATTGATATGAAATATGATATAAATTGTGTATACATGTTATCATTTTGAAAGTTTTTAAATATGTCCTTCGTAGCCTAGTTGATTAAGCGTCGGATATGAATCAAGGTGACAGTTCTATTATGTTATCATAATGGGATCGACTACGCGAGAGAGAATTTTTTACATGTGACAACAGTAATTATTATTTTAACTGTTAATAAGATAACTAATTTAGAAAAGTTTTAAAAATTTTAGACTATACTGTGGACTATGCCGTAATCTACCTTGTAAAGCGCTATTTGCCAAGGGAGTAATAATTTAATAACAGTAATATGACTTATAAATCACCAAAAAAAACTTTCTACTATAAAAAGTTCTTTTATAAATTGTGATTATTATATACTGGTATTATAACAGCTATATTTTTAGCGGTTCTGGAAAAACTCCATACATAAGTTAGTTGATTATTATCTGAACTATATATATTGCACCTTCTTTGTATCTCTAGAAAAATTTCAACATGACTACCGAATGCGAGTGCGGGTATTTTGAAGCATTTGTTCCCTTCCAACTTATTGTATTTTCTGTTATATTTGCAAAACTTTTACGATCTGGATCTGGAAATTTGGGGAGGGGCGAGCTAGTGCTCAGCCAGCACTGAGGCCACATATGACCCTTTGTGCATCCTCCCGTGTGTAGGGATATCCTCACCTCAGGCTGTCACCAGGCCTAGTGATTTAAAATAGATGATGAGGCTCCCGAGGGGGATTTCCCTGACATCGGCTGGTGTAAGCCAGTACTCGCCCAACACGGATCTTTTGATTTTGGGTTCTACTGTTTCCTCTTCTTGTTCGCAGCCTCTGCATAGCGGCGATTCTATTAATTTCATCATAAAGAGATGTCGCAATTGGCAGTGACTTTTACGATATTTTATACTGTTTACAGAAGACATCTAAAGATAATTTTCTCAAGCTAATTCTTTATTATATTAAAAATTTAAACGTTTTATAACCATCTGTAGGGAACAGTAAATGAGAACACTTGTGTTTAATTTTTTTTTCAGGGAGTGGAATTTGTTTAGTGACTCAAGAAAATCTACGAATTACTATAGTAAAAATAAACTGGCTATCGCTTTAAACCATAAATTTATTTTTTCTACAAACGTCACTAAAAGTGGAATTTTTAACGCGTGCTGTCAGTGTCTAAAATGTCTTTTTACGACACTGGTGTTAAATGTCATTTACTTTTAGCACCAGTGCTAAAAGTGATTTACTTTTAGCACTGCTAAGAAAAGCTTGTAATACCTGCTTATGTCCTGGTTATTTATATTCATCATCGCTTTCAACATAGAATAATTGGACCAAAGCGTCGATGATTTCCATATTTTAACACGCTTTAATTAACTTCACCTGTATGTATGTATGTTTGTTTGTTTGTAACTCTCCACTCCGCGGCTGCTGCCTCGAATAAGTCCCGTACAGGGTTGCCATTAATGGGGATTTTTCACCACATGTGGGGAAAAGTTCAACAAATGAAAGCAGTGTGGTGAAAAAGTGGGGAAGTGGTGATATTTATTGAAAAATACTATAAAAGTGGGGAATAATTATGGTATTTAAAAAAATTATGCCTTTACAGCAAAAATATACGTATATTATAATTATTCTAAAACCTTAAATTAATATATTGGATGTATAGCTACTATTAATTATGGTCGCTATTCGTTGACGCGCTGACTGTAACTATTCTGTAAAATCCTAAATGTTGCAGGTGCACTCTATTGAGTATTGACGGGAAATGTAAAGATAACATTGTTTACAGTATCACAAATAATAATATAAGCTAGTTTGGCTTTATTACCAGAAGATACTTTCTATTGGTATTGGTAATTTAAAAAAAATAACTATAAATAAATTTTAAATAGTTATTAGGTGCAAATTACATTACTTTTTCGATAAATATACCAATATTTATAAATAATTGTATGTTGTTTTTTAATTGAGTTCTTTTTTAGTAATTTTTTTTTTCGTTTCATATTATGTTTGTATTGATGTTTCTGCAACTGTGTTTATGCTTATTTTGATTATATTAAAAGAAATATATTTAAGTAAAGTCAATATTTTTATTTATGTTACTGTTATATTAAATTTGCCGCCATTTTTTACGAAGTGGGGATTTTGTCTTCAATAGATGTGGTGAAAAATTTATGGCATGGCCACGCTGCTCCCTTATCGTTATTTTTAGTCACTACCTCCCCGTGCCGGGAGTGGGTAATTTGTGCGCCAACTAAATAAACGAATAATGATTGAGGGTCTTGTAATCGTCACAGCAAATTAACGAATCTATTGAAATAAAATAAATTGGACTAAAAAGTAAAAAATAAATATAGTTTAAAAAAACTAAAAAACACGCTTTTATAGCATATATGAAACTAACAAGTAAAAAAATAAATGTAATTAAGGAAAACTAAAAAGCATGTTTCTGAAAAACATCGAACTAAAAAGTTAAAAATAATTTTCAAAATAAAATTAAAACAAAAATAAATGAAAAATACAAGTATTATTGTGAAAAAAGCGTGGGCGCTGCATACCATATTTTTCGAATGTCAAGCGCCCACGCTTTTTCACAATAATACTAGTATTTTTCATTTATTTTTGTTTTAATTTTATTTTGAAAATTATTTTCAACTTTTTAGTTCGATGTTTTTCAGAAACATGCTTTTTAGTTTTCCTTAATTACATTTATTTTCTTACTTGTTAGTTTCATAGGCTATAGAAGCGTGTTTTTTAGTTTTTTTAAACTATATTTATTTTAGACTTTTCTTCAAAGTAAGCGGGCAGCACTTTTTCACTGGTTTCCCTACCTCTAACATTTTTTTGATCACAGCACTTCAGAAAACAATCGAATGAAAACTCATAATGTCGCTTTGACTTATTAGGCAATAATTGAAAGGTAGCTTTATTAGCAGCTTCTTCAATTTCCACCAGGAGAAATTCATTTTCTTGATCACTTTCCATCATCGAATAAAAATTTATAACATTTGTTTGACGCAAGCTGTCAAAAACAAATCAACAATCGATTTTTTCTTCGTCCTAGCAACGTATTTCGTAGGTAAGTTAGATGAAATTAGATACATTTTATCAATTTATTTATTAAAAATAATAATAAGCGTTAATTTGGACTATTACTAGCGTTCGTAAAAAAAATATTGTATGATATACGTGTTAAAATGGATTTTATTTTGTTCGAAGGGATGAGGCACTCCGCCTACGGCGTCGTGCCTCAAACTTCCCTTCTCACAAAATAAAATCTCACTTTTAACACTTATATCATAAATAACTATTAATTTCTAGAGTTCTTTTAATATCTTTAAGTTTTCTTAATGTTTTATAGTTTTTATCATATCAATGGACGCTTTTGAATGCTTACCACTTTTTCTTATTAAAAAGTACCAAGATTTTGCATTAAACTATCTTATTTTCATTCACTTTATTAAAAACATTTGTTGTCAGTTCCATTAGTTGTGTTTTTAATAAATATATTTGTTTTTAGTTAATTATAAAAAAATATATCATATTTCCTCTTATACAAATGATTTTATTAGATATACACAGATATACAAAGCACCTAACTTACATGGCAAGTTAACAGTGTGCGTATTGTCCAGAAATTTGTTATGCTAATTTAAATTTCCCACGTAGGAATAAACGTGTGGAGGCAAATAAACCGAACACCTGTGTTAAAAGTAATACCGATCTTACTAAAATTTCCAAATCGAGATTCTTGTAGGTACTTTATTGTATTTTCCATAAGCGCAAGAGAACCGAATATATTACAAACAACAACAGTTACTTTCGACCCATAGACTAGTAAATTTAGTGACCACCAACCTCTCTGTGTCAACCAGTTTGACAATAATGTTTATTAATCTTTTCCACATTCCACCTGAACGTGTCTTTTCTCAATCAGAGTCAGTACTGGATATAAATTGATGAGGTTTACTGCTTGTTGCCATTTTATACAGGATGATTTAGATATTTTTGATAAGTATATATCCAATAATTTATAAAACATTTTTTTATTATAATCTTGCATTAAGAATTTACATTGTATGGAAAATTCCAACCGAAAAATTGCATTTACACAAATTTATCGACTATCCAAACAAAAACAGTAGGCAATTTGAATTTTGTAAAAGTAGATGATATAGATATAATAGGTATACATAAAAAATTAGTAGCATTTGGCGAGTGATAGATATTAAAACTTAGGTTTCGTTTTAAAAATTGTTAGTAACTTTACGTATAATTAATAAAAATATGTTTACTTGTGGTATTTTTTTGACGATTTAATACCATTCACTTTACTCTTTATAATGACAACACACACATCATTATCCATGATTACTTTAAAAAATAAATAATTTTTTATACACAACTGAGGGCTCGATTTATCACAGACTGTCAACTATTGACACATAATTGTTTATATTCATGAGGTTAAGGTCTTATTATTTTTAATAGGGGACTAGGACCATAGATTTCTATTTACAAAATAAAATTTTTAAAACTTCGAAACCAGAAATACAATAAGGAGAAATTAAATCAACATCATATCTGACAGAACTTGTACCTGAGACTTCATTCTTTAGCAGAAAGCGATTTAAAAATTAGTTGGAGTTTAATGTTTTGGTTGTTTATTTAACAAAAAATTATATATGTGCTTAAGGAAAATTAAATTAGTATAACCTAGACGACAAGAGTTAAATCACGATAGGATCAAAAACGGCGACTAAACCCTAAACGGTCTAAGGAACAAACTTTAAAAAACTTTTGTCAGTTTCTTTTTATATTTATTTATATGTTATAGAGATTATATAAAATTATATAAAATTGGAGACTCCCAAAATAATCTTCATGAACATATGGAGAAAAAACAAATAAAATATTAATGGTTTTTAGATGTTAATTGAAGTTTGGTAATAATATAAGAAAGTAAAAGTCAATTGAAATTATTCTAGGTATATATTATTAAAGGTATATGAAGTGAAAGTCATGTATTCATCTATAAATCTATTAAGAATTAGACAATTATAAGTAATAGAAATTAACAAATCTTAAACTGTAGAGGAATCACAAGATTTTATAATAATTAGACTCTGTACGTCCCTTAAAGTACAACCATCACGAATAATTTAATAAAAAAATAGAGATTTCTAACTTTATGTTAAGATGTTAATAACCACAACAGCACAAATATACACCTGGCACATACAACCTCAACCAATAAGAGAATAGTGAACCTCAAAAAACTAAAATTTTGTGATGAAAAGTCCTATTGTTGCGCAGTCATAGAAGTAGATGTCGCTGATTAATAAGGAAGTTGAGAGTTTTTATGACATTTGTAAGTTTTCATACATGTTGCACTACACCTGAAAGTTAGAGTTGGCGAAGGAAATATCAATCAATCAATCAATCAATCAATCAAATAAGCTTTATTGTCAAAAAATTTACAAAAATTTGTGTAGACAAAGCCAACAACAGATAAATATAAGATAGAACTAGGAACTAGTTCTACCATATATACATAATACATATACACATAAACATAAACATAAAAATATAAATATTTAGAAAAAACATCATTAGTTCACAAAACAATCCATAACAAACAAAAATTGTTTCACCAACCAATTTATAAACTTAAATATTGTTTCCTAAACAAAATTACAACTGTAAACAAAAAATCAAAAAATCAAAAAATCACACATTAAACAGATGAATAACATTGATAACCGTGATATTGCAACAAATTTTGTGTAAGGAGCGATGATTTTTGGTAAGTATTAAGAAAATGTCTTACAATTTACGTTAAATGAAAAAAATCTTTCAATTGTTTAAAATGTTTAAAGAAAATCACTACTTCGGTTTTGCCCCTTAAATGTTAGTGCGCGGGGTAAGTTCGAAGTATGTGACGGGGTAAGGCCGTTATTTGCCTTATGCAGAAATTTCAGGAAATATTTTACTTTTTTTTGGTTCTTTGCCAAATTATATATTTATAACTATTTTTAGATAAAAAATGGTTCGAACTTATGTCAGAGAAACCAACCGAAGACCTATTTTCTTGAGTTTTTAACTTACCCAAGCAGCCCTTTGTGTAAAAATCCATAACTTTAAAAATAAACAACCGATTTTAATTTGGTGAAAAACATTTTATAAATGGAAAACAAAATATTCCAATTCTACCTCCTAACGTATGAACATAGATTTTAATAAGTTTTAAACAGCTGGTTACGGACTTGCCCCGTACATGGAGCAAGTCCGGAGTAGCTAACACATTTTTTTGATTTTTTATAAAAGTTATCATTTTCCATATTAATTTGTGTTTCTGACAGTGCAAACTATAGAGTGTTATTTGTAATTTTTGATGATGCCAAGGTAATATTAAATATTTAAAGTGTTAATTGAAAAAATAAATGGCAAAGTCGAATTTAACGAAAATCGGAACGGACTTACCCCACTTCACCTTATATAATTATCAAAAGTGTAGCAGATTAAATTCTAACCTTCACAGAATTTGAAATAAATTATTTTGTTCGTTTTTAATTAAGAAATAATTTCTTAACCCGTAATTTTCAAAAAATACTTCATTAGAAGTTGCATGCATATCTATTACTACAAATGGAACAAATGTCCATTGTTGTATTCTTAAATGACAGAAATAATTAAATACCAATCAGCGGTACCTAATTGGCTCATAAATATCTAAATGAACACATTTTCCGTCTTCCTTATCTGCGAGAATATAATACAAAAACAGGCTAATTAAAATAATTGAAATAGTATCTTCTCCTAGGAGAATTCATTACTTTTATTTCAGTTAGTTATTTTAAAATACACAAGGAAAATATATCGAAGGTTTAAATTTTGTATGACGATTTATAGGTAGATTATAATGTAAAAAAAGAATTTGTTCCTTATAAGCCTTCAGTCTGTTCTCTAATGAATTTAAAAAGTGCTTACAAAAATTTTATTTAAAAAACTTATTTGAATAGCATCAAGCATTTTTTTAAATAGTACATATAATAAAACTGTAGGTAACTAATTGCGGTCTGCAGATGGCAAATAAATTTAAAAATACATAAAAGGAGAGCTTTATAAACACAAATGAACCAAAAATAATGTTTTTTTTTCAATTCGTTCGTTTGTCTGTATGTCTTTAGGTTTGTGCACGCTAACCTCAAATCGGCTTAACTGATTAGAATGCACTTTTTAGAAATATATTCAGGTAAACTATACTTAACATTTACTATTTTTTTTTATTTAGCCCTATTAAAAATTAACTAAGTTATGCCTCCTCACAGAAAACACTTAATGATTTGTATAATACGCATGACACGTGCTTTTGCAGAGAGCATGTTTATAGATTAACTAGCAGCCCGCCCCAGTTTTGCACGGAGTACGAAGATTAAAGAAAAATAAGAAAAGCCATTAAATTTATTCGGTCAACGCTTCCCTGTAAACAATATTACATGTTGTTTTATTTTCTGGCAGCAAAATAAATTGATTTTCAGGTGCTCCGACCCGCCTTAGGCGGTTTGCCATGAGGAAAACCGATCCCTACTATTTGGAAGGTTTGACCTTGGGACCTATTATTAGTAAAAGCGAAAGATGTTGTGATAGGAAATTGAAGCGGTTTAAATGGATTTGGCAGATCAGTTGGGATCATCGGTATCCTCAGTGTATGAGCTAGTTGACCAGCTGGTGGTTCAGTAATAAAAGTTAAAACGCATGTTGAAGAAAGACCGTTGGAAGCGCGGAGCACCGAATGCGAGAAGCGCTTGGATAACCCGATGGGTATTGCGTATTGCTGTTAAACGTATTAAATGTAAGAAGCTTTTTTATCTGGAGGCAGAAATTTGAAATTTGATATTTAAGTTTTTTATAAAAAACAACAGTTTTAATCACAGGTGGCAGATAAGTTTATTATATGCGAAGGCCGTGACGTCAGGCAATATTCTTATCCAGAATTTGACACGAACGCAGCTGCGAGTGTAGTGTTTAAAATTATAACTCAATAAATTTATAGAAAAACAATTTTATTTAAATCATTTTTAGCAGTATTTCTCTGACAAAATATGACCACCTGATGATCGTCTGAGTTTTTGTTACAATAAAATACACATTAAAATCTTTAACAGACACATTATACTAAGATATAAGGGGCCATCCATTGATTACGTGAGGTAATCAAGAGGTAGGAAAGGGTCAAGTTGAGTCTCATTTAATCTCTTTTTGGGAGAGGGGGGTCTTGGAAAAAATCACGTTATTTTTTTCCGTTGTACCTAAACAGTGGCGAGAAAATAGTTTTATATTTAGTAATCTTTTATTCTTTACTAAAATATGATTAAAGCGTACACAAATTGTTAAACGAAACATTGCGACTGTTGCACAGAAGCTCATCGACTGCCAATTGAACGCAATAATTACGATTTCATAATTTTCTTGTCAAATTCTTCTTTCAGTTGTAGTTTCTCAGCAATCTTAAATATTAGTGTACAAATCGTAAGTAAAAGTATTTAGCATTTTTTAAATAAATTTCACACTTACATTGGAAAACTACATTTTAAAACCGTTACGTGAGATTTAGAGATTATGGAAGGGATTGAATCTTATCTTACGAAATTTTACCAGCAGGGGGTCAAAAATTGTAAAAAATGCATAACGCAATTAATGGACTAAGGATATATAAAATATACGTACGAATCAATTTTATTATGTATTTTAATTTTTTGACTACTCCTGTATTTCTATGACCAATAATGTCCACCGTCACATGAGTGTCTTCGCAGGTGTCAGTGTCTTGTGGGAGTGCCGTAGTTGTACTTTCTGGGACCAGGTCATCAGGTGAAAGTATGAAGATGATCTCTATAGCTATCAGCAACGAAACTAAGAAAAGTATTTATTTCTCTTTATTAGGCAACAAATAATTCAAACATTTACAAAACATTAACAACTTTTATAATTAATACCGTACTTTTTAATCAGAATCAAACATTTTTTACAGAGTATACTTAGCATATGTTTAACGCAAACAATATAATTTATGATAGACTATTTTTTTCTAATCATAAAAAATCGTATTATGTAATGGGATTGACATCTTTAATTAAGTAAATAAATAGGATTATCAATATATTATAAAAAATTATTTTTGAAAGATTGTTTAAGTATTTTAAACTTATAAATTTACAATTAGTATCAAACTGTACGATGGGAACATAAACTAAGCTCTTGCTTAAAACAATTGATGAGGAAAGGTTTGATTTTTTGTTTGTTTGAAATGAATAGGCTCCGAAACTACTGGACCGATTTCAAAAATTCTTTTACCGTTGGCAAGCTACACTATTCCCGAGTGACATAGGCTATGTTTCATTTAAAAAAAAATAGGGATCCTTACTAAAATGCCATTAATGTAACCAAAAATGACCTTAAAATCCTTACATCGCGTGCGCTGAGAGTACTATTGATTATAGAATAAAATAATGTACTACGATTTCGAAGAATATATAAATATCTACAGAAAATGCCGCGACAGCATATGTCTAAATGTTATAGTTACGTCACAATAACTAATTTTTTATTTTTTAAAAGTTTTTATCTTGGTATTAATCCTTATCAAAATAACTTATTTCATAATCACGACAGATATCACAAATTTAGCATGTGCAATGGGACGAGGCTCTTTATAAAGGAATTAAAGGACAATTAAGTTGTAGCAACCAATATAACTGAACCACCAGCTGGTCAACTAGCTCATACACTGAGGATACCGATGATCCCAACTGATCTACCAAATCCATTTAAACCGCTTCAATTTCCTATCAAAACATCTTTCGCTTTTACTAATAATAAGTCTTAAGGTCAAACCTTCCAAATAGTAGGGATCGGTTTTCCTCAAGGCCAACCGCCTAAGGCGGGTAGAAGCACCTGAAAATCAATTTATTTTGCTGCCAGAAAATAAAATAACATGTAATATTGTTTACAGGGAAGCGTTGACCCAATAAATTTAATGGCTTTTGTTATTTTTCTTTAATCCCCGTGCAAAGCCTGGGCGGGCTGCTAGTATACTATAAAAATATTTAAAATCTCCTACATTTTTTAAGAGTAATAGAACAATTTATTTTAAACATTTCACATTTTGCTATCTAGCTTTAAGTAACCAGTGTTATACTCTTAATTAACTAAACGATAGCTCTTCTAACTTTAATACATATTTTACAGTAAACTATTCTTTTTGAGATAACTCTTAACGGATTTTTGAAATTTCAAAAATTTCAAAAACATATTTTACACCTTCTCAGAATTTACCGGTCACACCTTTTTTATATTTAAGCTATTATCCACAAGACGAATTTTTTATTATTTTGGTGCAATTACACTGTATACAAAAACAATAAATTATTGTCTTTACCATCTTTTTTTAAACTCTACAGGATACATACCTACTTCACGCATAATTTAAACAACTCTAATGGATGTCTTCTCCTCAAGTATAAATTAGGGACTATTAAACTCAATAAACTAGTTTATTTTAAATAACAACAGCTCCAATCCATCTATCTTACATTGCAGCTTAAAAAGGCATAAAATACCACACAGAAACCACGATGATTTTGTTGGTTAAGTGCGTTTACTTATATCTAGAAAAAATACTGAACAGCTAAATCGTTAAATTATTAATTTTTAAAAAGGACAAGTTTAAAAACTGTGATACTAAAACATGCACTCTAATTATAAAATTAACTTTACGAAAAAGCAAAAATGGCAAAATTAAATTTTGTTACCTTGCTGAGATGTAGATTTTAAAGTTGTCTGTTTAAAGGAAATAAATATATGACTTATACATCATTCAAAGCTTATTTTTATTAAAGTAGGCCTTGTTAGGGTGATGAATTTCGCCCTGTATATTTAATCTTATTTTCAGTTGTAAATGCGCTGTTGTCACGTCCTCAATAAAAGCATAGTGTTAGTGACAATAAATAAAATAACAATTGTGTACTCCATTTCAGCACCATCAAATCATTAAAAATTAGTACTTTCACAAAAAACGAAAATCGCAATTTAAAAATATATATTTAGATATAATGAATGCATTTACAAAATAATAGTACTTAATTAAATGAAAGCACACAATAAAAACATTTACAAAAAAGTCTTCATTTGCAATTAGGAACAAATTTTCTATGTATATATAACGGTATTATAAAATAAGTTTTACAACAAACATTTAAATTGGACCAGCTATAAATGAGAAAATACAAAATATTTCATTTTGTCGATAAGTATTATAGCAGATATATATTAAAGAATTTTTCGTGGAGCTTTCCAGGTAGTGCGGTATTATGACATACCAATTGGTTTCAGCTATTTTGATAAGCAGAACAAAATGTTATGCTTCAAATAATGGAAATCCGTTTAATATGTGTTCAATAGCTACAGTGCAATAATTCAGCAGAAAAGCAGATACACTAATGGTAAAATAAGCAAAGTATAAAAAAATGAAACATACAACATTAAAAAAAACATATAAACAACAAAAATTGGAGTAACAGATTTGGTTAAAACTATTGTCACGTTCATCTATTCGTTATGTATTTTCAATTCACCTCCAGTATCAAAGGTAAAATGTTGTCAAGTGAACAGTTTTTCATGTAATTAGTCCATTCCGTCAAAATAATTTCTTCTGTGTCTACAAATTTTTTTTACATGTCTGGTGTACATTGTCTTAAAGCTTCTGTCCAAGTTTTGTCCGAATATAAAAATGCAAAATAGAGGTAATCGAAGTAAATCATGTCTATGTTAGTTTATTATTTCATCTACTACATATGTCTTATCGTTGCTTCTGTATTGTGTAAGTATAATTGTCTTTTTTTTTTTTCATTTTTTTATCAATTTCGATGTTATTCCTGCTTAATTATCTCTGTAATATCTATTTTGTAGCTGAAAAAGTAGGTGGTCTGTTTTGTTGTACAGAATGAAATGAAGCATTATTCATGTTTACTACACATTTCTCTGGAAAATTAAATAAAGCAGGAATAAGTTAATTAACAATCCAGTTTTTGAAAATATCACCATTTATAGCTTTGTAATGGTCAATGTCAGTATTTGAAGAGTCTAATAACAAATCACATCCCTCTATTGACCCACCATTTGCTCCTGCGAGTAAAATTGTAAATCGCTTTTCTTTGGATTACACATGCAATGGATTACTTTTTAAGTCAGATTACTGTTTCCATCGACGCGTTGGAGTACCATTTTTTTATATCCACGTCTATGTACACGAATCTGATGATTTCATTGCACTTTTTTAATTTCATAAATTTCTGAAGGAAAGAGATTTTGCTATTCTTCGCTCACTTAAAATTTGTCGTCAGTTCACGTTTTTAAGTTTACATATCATTAATTTTGGATAAATAAGTTTGTTTACCGTTTAAATCTCAGTTTTGTTTTGCGTCAGTCAAAAGTTTATCTGAAGTAAAATATTCGTTTTTATAATTGTACGTCCAAATCTGCCGCTGCAATTTTTTTTTAAATAAAGTTCTTAAATGTATCTGCTTTATCTTTCTTCCTTTTATTTGCCGCTTTTTTACCATTAACTAAATCTTTTTTTAAGATTTTTTGTTTATATTTAACACTAACCTAAAAAAAAACACGAAATATTTAAAAAATGTATGAAATAAAAATTTAAATGATATTTGATTGGTCATAGATTAATGAATGAAATATCGATTCGTCCATGTCCTATCAAATTACATTTTAATTATTATTATGGATCATTGTTATTAAAGAAATTGAAAATATTTTATTCTGAAACATTTTTAACTTTTACTATAGTGTGTAATCTGGCAACATAGTAAAATAATGACTGACAGAAGAAATGTGAGGTTAGGTATGCTTAATAAATTATAAGTAATTTGAATGTAATAAGAATGTAAAAGTGTATTTAATGTAACAAATAACTTCATATACAACTATTAATGAAATTAAAAATGTTTGAAACTATTTGCTGATGAAAATATTTGAATAATCTTGTAAACAAACACAATTACTACTTACATTAAAAACCTAAGAGATGTTATATAAATGCCTCTTCTGAAACTTTTTGGTCTTTTCTAAACATGTAATATCATCTTTGTATTCATTTTTTTGTCTCTACACATTTTTTTTTTTCGGCATATTAATTTTTTTAACCATTATATTTATGATATTTGTTGTCATGCTTGTCAGTTTGTGACTTGCAGTGACTTGGTAACTTTCAAACGGCAACATGACAAAAACCAATACCAACGTGAATAAATAAAAAGATAGCCTGCTAGATATAAATAAACGTTGAATCGTTAATACTCACCAGCCTTTTTATAAAAAAAAAGACTTATTATATGAGATATTTCGAATTTTTAATGAAAACAGCGTTTTTTTGGCTAAGTTCTATTTAATTCTTGATGTAATTGTCTTTAAGGGCCATATGCTTTTCAACATTTTGATGGCGTTTCTGTAAAACAAAATATCCCAATCTTTGCACTACACCTTGGTTTCTGTGACGATTTACTCATTCCAGATAAACGTCCGAAGGAATCACCGCTTGAGGAATAGAAACAGTTGCTAGTCATTGAAGAACAACTTTCGAGAATACGGTAGATACCCAGATAGCATGCAAACTTGGGGCAAGTTTGATTTTTCTTTGCTTCTTAATTGCTGCGTCAAATATGACGAGACAAGTTTGTGACAAAATCTCTGTAATATTGTTAAGTTAAATATGAACTTTCAAGTTTGCGACAATATTGCTCGTATATTGTTATGATAAAGATAATGCGTCAAGTATGTAGCAACATTGCTGCAACGTTATCACTGCACCCACGCGCGCAAGTGACGCGGGCGCCATCTGCTGACTAAACTTGACATGCTGCTGACTGAACATTACCGAGTTGACTAACGTGACGCGGTTAGAATATATTTTTACTTCTAGTTTTTTAACTTAGATTGTAATGATTATGATGTCTTCTACAATAAACAATGTTCAGCTTAAACCCGATTAGTTTGTGCTTGTGGATAGCGTATTTTTTGCTTTCCAGTAGTTGAGGTAAGTTTATTATATATTTTTTGTAGTTTCTTGCTGTGCTCACACATTCACTATCAAAAATAAAAAGTCCCTGGTTATTGATATTCACAGCCATATGGGATTTTAATTAATGTATCTTGTTTAAATTAGAGGTTATTTCACAGATACACATCGCGGTTTTGCAAAGACTCCGAAATGTCAGGATCAAATATAATTAAAAATTGCGATGTATATCCGTGAAAAATATTTTAATTGAAATAGGTATATAGTCACCAAACCATGATAATACAATGTCTCAAGTTGTATAACCTCAATTTTTTTTTTGTCACAGTGATGATGCACAGATAGATATTTACTTGAACTATGGAGGGACCCTCCATAACTTGAACATTAACTCCTTTAGTTTTAAGAGTTTGTAACAATTTGTTTGTTTTTTTCAGAGCTGTTAGACTAACAAAAGCATCGAAATCTGAAACTAGCGAATATAATCTGGGTGCTAATGCCAACGACGAATAGTTCTAGACAATAATTTTAATTTGATACTTCAACTAACGTTTTGATTTATTACTAATGACTTAATAAATAAGTTATATGATTATAAATTGGTTTTATTCTGATGTGGTTTCGAACCGAACAGCCTGGATAAAAAATAATATTTCCGTAACAATGTTAGGGCAAGTTTGCCGTTACAAGGTTAGGACAAGTTTGCCATAACAAAGTTGTTGGAATCTTTGTAAAACAAACTTGCATACAAGTTTGTCACACTGAAACTAGAAAGTTTGATTTAAACTTGCTGCAAGTTTGTAAAGTTGCCACGGCAAACTTGAAGCAAGCCTTCTTTTTTGATGTATCAAACTTATTGCAAGTCTGAAACAAGTTTATATTGTTATCTGGGTAAGCTACTAATTCAATTTGTAATTGGTCTAATATAAACAGCACTTTCAAAGACTCGTGTGACGATCCTTTGTTGTGATAAAAAATAACTTTTTTCTTCTCCACAACGCTGTTTTTTTTTCATTTCTTCATTTTATCTTTTAATTTGGCCAATAATGCTTCATAATACTTTTTTATCAGTTTTGTTTATTTGTAGGAACCGATACATATTCCATCAAGAAAAGGCCAAAACCCTAGCGAGCGTGCGTTGGTTTTTTGCTGCTTGCTGACTTTCTATTAAACTCAGGCATATAATAATAGATTATTCATCGTCACAAAACTTTGCAATAAGTCTGCTTGATAACGGTGCAACAAAACCTAATGAGGCGCATTTAATCGACAAAACACTGTTTTATTTGATGGATGGTCATCAAATGCAGCACCCTTCGCGCTGATGACTTTTTCATATCCAAAACATTGTGCAAATTGTATCCCACCATTGTTTTAAAAACCTAACAACCTTGAGTGAAGTGCTTTCTCGGTGCTTGTTCGAACCATTTCAAATTCACTTAACCACTAATAAACTATTGCTTTCAGAAAAATAGATGCAAATAATATTTATTTAATAAATTCATTAAATGTTTTACATCAAAATGCGATATTCTTGATTTTCCATTTTTTCACATAGTCGAATAAGGTAGAGACACATACACGATTTTAGCTTTTAAACAAATAAACCAATACACATATACAATTGTATCAAATGAATTATGTTTATTTTATAGTGCAACTATGTATTTAAAATTTCCAGAACTTAGTATTATGAATTTTAATTAAATATTTTAGGGGTTTCACACTGATTTACTCATTTAAGAATAGAATACACTCTTACATTTCCAGTTTTTTTGTGGAAAATTTCATAATTAACACCTTTATCTAGATTTAAATTACTATGAATTTGTAAAAACAATTTGAGTTTCCTTTCATACACAAATACACGCTTCTTCATTCAGCTTTTCAAATTATATGTTTTTACATACACACCTTTGCTTTTTATTGTGATTTAAATAAATTATTATTTTTTTGTGTCCATTTAATCAACAATTAGCTAATAAAATTTTGTCTATATATCCTAATAAAATTATTTTTTTATAATTGGATATTCTAAGAATTTGTAGATCTTCTCTAAATACAGAATTTGTTTGTTTATAACACTCATTTAAATGTTTCTGTGAATTTTCTTTAGATACTTATCAACAAAAATTTACTGAACCATTACTAGAATAAAAAATAAATTTATTATTAAAAATGTTGGATTAATACGGTATACGAATCAGCATCGCAAGACAATGGGAAAAAATTTTGCTATGATTATATTAAAAAAACGGAAGTAAAAACTTAGTTTATTTGTATATTACCCAATAAATGCACCTAACAGTTTATTTTGTAGGTAAAGTTCCCATGCTAATCGGTGGATGGGAACGGAACTTGTCAGAAAAATGTCCATATAGGAATAAATAAGTAAATGTACATAAGTGTTTTTAATGTGGCGCGGCAAGAGATCGACGGCTAGTCCAGGAACTAAAACTAAGAGCACCAAACACTAAAAGCAGCCTGCGCTGCAGGTCAGTGAGTTCTCGCGACCCTTGACACGGGCCGCGGCTCGAAACAATGCACACGTTCCGTGGAGATAACATTGTTACTTCTTACTATACGGCAACGATTGAAGAAAATCGAAGATGGTCAAAGAAATGACGGAATTTAGCATTCTTTTTTTGTTTTGAGTACCTACCATAGGTACTTAATTAGGATCTAATAAAAATCATATAACAGGAATCAGTCTTTTGTGGTAACAATAACTCTCTTTTTTTGTAAGAGGGTAAAACTTTTTAGCAAAAAATTTAAAAATATTCGAAAGATTACAAAATATTTTTATACTTACCTATGATTAATACCTATAGCCGGTAGCGCATTAAAAAAAATTTACATACTAATGCCTTTATTGTTCACAGCGTATTTGATCATATCTTTATTAAACTTTTGTCAGATAGGTCACCTACCCAATTGCTCCTTGAGCATATATATAAACTTAAGCATGACCGATTCCTTCACAATAATATTTTGTTTTCTGATGAAGCAACATTTACAACAAACGGAGCCCAATTGTCGATATTGGGCTAATTGACAACCCGAGCTACAGGATTAACTGTAATAGTCAATTTGCTAAAAAAGTTAATGTTTGGTGTTCGGTTTTACCGGATCGAATAATCGGACCGTATTTTCTTGAAGATACATTAAATCAGGAGGTATATTTGTATTTGCTTGACAACTTCTTAATACCTGAATTAGAAAATATTCTTTTGGAGCAAAGGTCTAACATGTACTTTCAACATGATAGATGTTCGTCACATTCGACTTTGCTAATTAGAGGATGGGTGGATGAATATTTTCCTGGGCGATGGATGGGACGTTATGGACCAATATTTTTTTGCCCCGATCCCCCGATTGAACTATTTTAGATTTTTTTATGGGCCTACTTAAAACAAAAAGTTTACGCAAATAATTTATACCATAATATTAAAGACTTGAAACAAAATATCACTGATGCCGTTAACGATATTACCCCAGAAATTCTGCGAAATACTTACAACAAATTTAGAAGAGAATTGAGACATGTTTTGAAGCTGGGGGAGGATATATTGAATAGATTATTTTTTATTTAGTTAGTGTTTCTTACATTATTATTCTGTATTGTTATTTTTAATAGTAGTAATTATAATTCTTCAATAGTTAACATTGTTGTCAAATATTTATTAAAGAATGACAATTTGAAAACCACTACATAGTATAAAACAAAGTCGCTTTCTCTGTCCCTATGTCCCTATGCCCCTTTGTATGCTTAAATCTTTAAAACTACGCAACGGATTTTGATGTGTTTTTTTTAATAGATAGAGTGATTCCAGAGAAAGGTTTATATGGATAATAACATCCATTAGATAGTGAAGAAATACTGTTATTTTTGAGGTTTCTAATGTGATGTCGTTAATTATCAATTTTTTTCCACTTACATTGCAAACGCAGGCTGAACCCTACGAGATTTATCAAAATAATGTATACTATTTGTACGCATTGAATAGGTCTACAGACAACTCCGCGATAGCATATGTCTATCTCTTATGGATATCCCACAATAATATTTTTTTGTCATTTACTTTTTACGACAAATAATGGCTAATTTTCGAAGCGATTTTAACCAATACAGCATTAATCCTTATCCAATTAAATAGCTTAAATACATTGTTGATTTAATATAGATCTATAAGGTCCTTTGCAGCACAAGATTTAAATGAATATTTTCGAAAATATTACAGATTTAAAATTGCGGGAAGTAGCGCTTGCGGTGTTACTGGCCGGTCTGGGCGGCAACAGCGTGCCTATAAACAGCGTGTCGGAGGCCGCAAATTTCCCTATAGCACTTTGAATTTTGCAGCGATTGGACGCGTTTATTACGAAAGTAATCAATATGACCGCTACCCTCAGGTGGCGCAGTTGAGATGTTATAAATTTACACCTGTAGTTCTTACATAACTAAGTACTATGACGCCGTTGATATCTCATATATTTAAAAGAGCAAAACTTACTTACCTAAGAACTATGACACCACCGTTAGGTGGCGCAGTTAATATATCATATACCTAACCGATAAATTACAAAGTACTATAAATAATAGTAAAAACTGGTAACTAACGAGAAAATATAATAAAAATCGTAAAAATAAAAATAAAAAATTGGGAAAAATATTAGTGTTAGGCGGTGCGAAGTTCGCCGGGTCCGCTAGTTATTTATAAAAGTTGACAGATACTTGGGACATCGTAAACGTCAGTCACTAGATTAATACATTATTTTCGAACTAAGTGCACAAATTCATACGGTTTTCATAAAACTGGCCATAAAATCAGACGGATTTTGAAAACCTTGAATTTTATTATATATTATGGAGTTTTAGAACAAGCAAAACTTTTATAAAGAATGACATTTTTCACTAAAACTAATATTTAAAAATTTTTCACTTATAGGATACCCCATCCGTGGACTTGCTGTATATTCATATATACCATTATACTTACTTTTAATGCCTAATGTTGTGGTTTTTACAAACTAGTGGAGTAGAGAAGGAGACACTGTAGGACACTTTTTGACCTTTGAACCCTGTGGCGTCATCTGACAGCTTTAGCGTCAAAAAAATGTTATTTTAACGTTACTAAATTTATGAACGTCACAGTTCCAAATGTGAAACGCCAAAACGTCAAAATAGCGCTAAAATTTGTCGCAATAACTGTTTAAAAAATTGGTACGAAGAAATTTTCGATTTACATGTATTTCTTATGAAAAAACGTCGTTCCAAAGTGACAAATTTTAGCCCTATTTTGACGATTTGGCGTTTCACATTTGGAACTGCGACGTTCATGAATTTAGTAACGTTAAAATAACATTTTTTTGACGCTAAAGCTGTCAGATGACGCCACAGGGTTCAAAGGTCAAAAAGTGTCCTACAGTGTCTCCTTCTCTACTGGTTTACTCTCAAACAAAATTGGAATTGGCTTAAATTGGTATTAAACATATAAAATAATAAAGTTTCAAGTAACTAAGATGAGGGCATTCGTTCATATGCAAATATAACTGAATAAAAATTGTTCCATACTATCTTGATCTAAACCGTTGGTAACATTTACTTGTATCTATTCTAATTGTCAAACAACATTTAATAAATTAGTATAGACTAGAATTCAATTGCGTTATTTTCTTTCTATTTAAAACATATTTATTGTATCATTGCTTCAATTAAAGTTCTTTAAATATTCTGCGAATCGAATGAATGCAGAGAAATCGCAAAATTGCATTAGGTGTTCAAGTTTTTACCTTAAGTGCGACAAACAGGACCACACGCGCTTTCTTGGCAGCAATTACTCAAGAAAGAGCGATTTATCGGTAACACATTAACATGTTCGTAGGTAGCGTCGGTAATTTTTAAATATTATCACTGTTATGAGATCAGCGAGCGAATACACCTTATCGGCATACTTGCCGAAAATTCCAATTTTGTTGATTGGGCTATTAGCATACATTTTTTTAAAAATTGGTATCCATTTAGGGGGGACAACTTAAATTTTAATTGGATTATATATGGGTGAAATTATGATAATATGCTCTACTATCTTATTTACAGTAAGTATTTACAATTAGTCGGTCGCTGATTTCTAGTGTAGTCTTATTTTTGATTTTTTTAACATGAAACCACTTATATTATTTGGTATTATGTAATTTTATTGGGTCAATATTTGTCTTTATATTATCTTCAAAATAATTTTTAGGGTTATTAAGCTTCTGCACTACCAACACTGACTAATTAATATATTAAAGTTAGCCCTCGCCCTTTCTATGTCTTCCTAAACGAGTTTTAGATCGTTCTTTAATGCATTCAAAAACAATTTATATCAGTGAATTGACAGATTAAAAAAATACAAATCTCATAAACAAAATATCGGTGGTTTACATTCATTAAATGTTTAAAGGATCCTTTGCTGATACCATCACAAGGTACAATTTATAAGATTCTGTCCAAGGATCTTTGCTTTAAAACGTCTTTTTTACTGAAATTTTAAACCTGAACTTCGAGATAAACATTAAAATACTGGGGATAATCTGAACCTTGTACTGAGAATCAGTAACAAGGCTGCGACTGTCAGAAGACTAAAAAAAGAAATAAGAATGGCTAGGGGTTAAATAAACTCTTCACATAGCCCCAGAGACAGCACAGATCAGAGTCCCACATTTAATAAAAGTATTGAGAAAAGTCACCGAAGTAGTCAATCAGCTCCAAAACTAAATAAATTTGTAGCGTTCACTTTCTGCTATGTAATCTTAGTATGTCTCTCAGCATCAAGCATCTCATATTATAAGGACGCTGAAGTGCTATCAACGAAAAATGTTGCTGATGGTCATTTCCAGTTCAGATTTTCTAGTCAAAAAAAGAACGAATAGTTTTGATAGTAACGCTACCTTACTGTACTGAAAGAAAGCGAGAAGAAGTGTTTTCTTGCAGGAAAGGTAGGGGAGAATGACACACATATTAATAAAAAATAGCAAGGACTGGATTAAATGTCACTATAGTAAGTAATAATAATAATTATTCACAGAACTGCTGATTGGACGTGATTCACTTTTTATACAGTACATAAAATGACATATACCATCTACTCATATATTGCAGACAGTAGAACACGGATAAGCACACCTTATTCGTAAAAAAACTTCGTAGATGGCAGCCAAGATTCGTAGTATGGTCTCAGAGATAGCTTTAGGAAAGGTGATAGCTACCAAGCCAGTATGGAACACGCGGAATACTTTATTTCTTTGCGACACGACCTCTAGGGTACATGGTACTGGCTTTTCTTCTAAACAGAATACAAAAGAATAAAAATACTATTTGAAACAATTATCCTTTTAAATAAAATAATCTTAAAAAAAGTTTGAAAAGCTATGAAAGCTAAAAAAATCACTTAAATTTCAAACAAGTGTTTAGCGGTTTTTTTTTAATAAGAATTTTGACAATTCCTTACATTCCTTCTTTATTATGGAGACTTTTTAGAGTTTCGACAATATTTCTAATAATTTTTTAAGTAAAAGATAAGCAATCTGAGACATGAGATGTTTTGCTAACAAATAGTTCTCTTGTACGTATTTTAGGCTTTCATTTCCGTTTTGTAGTAATAAATAACTTTAATATAACTTTAATATTTGGTTGGTTCAAGCTCCTGTAAAGTTATTTCACTGAATTTAAGACCAGCCTCTTTGTAAAGTTTGTAGGTACTTCTTTTACATCTTATTTATAAATATTTTATTCAACACCTAATGGAGCTTTTAGATCTGCTTTCTTTGATACAGGAAAATATATTAGACCTATTTAAAAAAAATGCTTATTAAATTTTCTTTTCAATAGTTGTTTATGTTAATAAAATTCCTTACAGTGTAGGCGAATAATGTTTTTTTCTAGTAATAGGCAATATCAAAAATTATAGGTACTGCGGAAAATTTATTGGATCTCCTAAAGGGTAGATTTTTAGTACAATTGTATATACTTTGTACCTTATCTGTAATCTATATAATATTTTTGGACCAACTATAGAACTGGTTTTTGTCTTTTCTGTATTTTTTTTAATGAACAAAACTGTATATCGCTGCATTAGCAGTAATTTATTTTTAAATACTCTGCCCAATACTTCTAAAACCCTATAGAATATTTAGGTTTTTTACATTTTTTAGTAGTTAATGTCTATTCATTAACATAACTCAATAACAGTTAAGAGATCGGAAAAAATGACCAGAATTTATTGACAAAATCCGGTGTAAAACACCTTACAGCATCCCACATTTAAGCGCCAAATAATCTAAAATCCCGTTGACATTTTAATCTCTAATATATTTCCTTTTTCAAACGAATCTAGTATCTACCGCCGAACAGTGAACAGTCTCGAAAACCCAAAACAAGTAGCAACTAAAAAGCAAAAGACATTTTGATATAGTCTAAGTGCCTAATTCAATCCGCTCGGACAGTTACGTTTATCGATATAATATTAGAATTCTTGATACCTAATAATCGTTAATCCCATTAAAATGGTTGAATCATTTGAGTCAATAGTAATTTATTATAATTAATGGAAAAATTACGTGAAAAGACACACTTTGGAATTTCATTTTAATCTAATAAATCCAAATTAGATCCTGCTCAGCCGAATCGAAATATTCATTTATATTTTAATGGTCTGACAATTTCCATGAAAAAAATATAAACCTGTGAGATATGTCAACGATGAGTTGTGTTTATTAGGCACACCAACTCGAACAATTTTTAACAGCTACCAGGTGAAATCAAATAGTAATATTTTGCTTAAAGACATTATGATTTTGTTTATAAATCAGTAACTCTACTATTGTTTGTTATTTTTTATTAAATTAATATTTTGTTTTTTATTACTACAGCAAAAAATTGTTCATCAACAACACTAATTGGGGTGGTTTCTTATTGTAATTTATTCTGACAATACCTATCAGTATTGTTAAGATCAAAACTATATTAGTTTTGTTGGATTTGTATAAATTTGTTTCTTTATTACATGCAAATTATCTTTTGAAACAGAAAAAACGACTTTTTAAAAACAATTTAAAATTACACAAGAGACTTTATTACTTGAAAGTTAACAAAGATCTGATTTTATTTAACAAATTACTATAATTTATAATGTTGTATTAAAAGTATTGTCAGCGGTTTTGTATTCTGTATAGTCGGCGTGTTTCGTTCCATAACTTGCACAAATAATGTTTGGTGTACCTACTTTCCAATACTTTTGTTACTGGATCTGGAAGTTTGGGGAGAGGCAAGCGAGTGCTCTGCCAGCAATAAAGCCACATATGGCCCATTGTGGATCCTTATTTAAGATCTATGCCTTTATATGTAAGTACTCTTTTAACCCGAGTTAATAAAAAAAGCAAAAGTTGAATTTTAATAAATTTTTTGTCTAGATTTTAATTGGTTTACTTTTCGCTTCACAGGGTACACAGAAATAACAAAATAATATACATAGATGTTTCTATATTTTTTTATTTCTTTATTTGTTTATCTTGTCTACTACATATTTAAACAAATAATAAATTCTGTTACTAGTTTAAGTAGATATTTTCTTTTCCTAGCTAGAGCATGTAACTCAATATTTTCAGTTACTTAAATAAGTTTTATTAAAATAACTAAATTTTGATTTATCAAAAATTTTCTTATCTTACAAATTTGAATTCTCACCATAAGGATAAGTAAGGCAAAGCGAAGTATAATTATCTTATTTGTTTCCTAAATAAAAGTGTGTAATTTCAATTTTAGAAAGAACAATCTGTCGTGTTATCTTAAATATATTCTTTTTTATTTTTTTGATAATTTTTCATTGAGCTCGTCCGAATCCACGCTCGCTCTCCACCAACCAACCGAGTGCCGTTCGCACTAGTAAACCTTAAGACGAGCACCTAACGATTAAAAAGGTTACAAGTTTAAGTTTATTAACAAGGATATTACTTCAATCAATAGACAGAAAAAGGCTATATTTGACAATAATTCAGGAATGAATTGGACCGGTGCAGTTGTGTTGAGGGCAATAACTATACATATTAAATACAAAAGGTTACCTCTGAAGGGGTATTGTTTATAAGCAGGTAGCTGGCCAAAATTAGTTTTTTAATCCTACAGGCTAAAGTATGTATTTTATAAAAAAAGTTTAAATAAAAGTTGCAGGAAACAAATATCTTCAATTTAGGACTATATAAATAAAGTCAATTTGGTCTAATTGTCATTGCTAAAAAGTCACAAAATCCCTCAAAATGGTCGTTTTTTCACTGCTCTTTTGAAGTTATACTTCTATTCGGACACTCTGTGGAATGAATTAGTGTGTAGCTAAATGGGAAAAATCATTACATATGTAATGGTGTGAGTAAGAGAGAGACAGAATCACATATAAGGTATATTGTTCGGTAAAAACAAAGATGAAATATTTACTACATGTTATTAGTCATCACTATAAGTCCTTTGAATACCGTTTAAACATTTATTGCATTGAAAAGAGATAGATATACAACAAACAGTCTGAGCTATTGTTATTGTATTACATTGACGTATCGCATTATGTTTGACATATTATTTTATAATTCTGTCCAGTAAGTATACATATTAAGTTTAGTATTTTATATTAATAATAATATTCAGTAATAAGTATTGTATTGTAGTCTAAAATACCGTCACATGGTTGCAATATATCCTTCACTATGCTTTTGAGTCCAAGACATGCGTGTGAGTTAAAACCTGTTCCTGCAAAGTTACTGAAAAGTGCAGTTCAAAGTGCGTTAAAATTTTTAAAAGTGTGTACCTATATGTTGTTAGAAAATGTTTTGCATTGTTTTCTAGTGTTTTAAAATCTGTAATAGCCCACGGTAAGCAAATCGGGTTTTGTAAACACTTTTTTTGTACATTGATCGTTTTACTGGTTAGTTTTCGTGTTTGAAGTAAGGACACACATCAACTGGTCTTATTTTTCTAAGTATTTATTTAATTGAATACAGTTAATTTAAAAAAAAAATTATTTCTACTTGCCTGTGTTTGTAGTTATTAAGTTTTATTAGTTAACAGTGCATAGAAGTATAAATTCTGCCGGCAGTCCCACTGACTGCCACACCCTTTTTTTATGACTTTTTTATTACTTTTATGGCCTTAAAATGAAGCCTTTCTAATTCTAAAAAAATTAAGATTTTGTAAGAGCCAATCAGATAATTTGTTGCTAAGATATTCTTAAATGTTTATCTCAAGTCACTTAATGTATACCTAATGCTATAACTTTTTGTTGCTTATCCTTTTTAATTCCACAAAATCTCGTTTACCTTTTAAATATCCAAATTAACGTATTATGTAAAAAGTATAGTCAAAATTTAATTTTCAACCCTTTAAATTTCGCTTTAAAAAAAGTTTTTTTTTAACATTTTAAGGCTACAGCGCTCTCTGTAAATTTCACAAATTTTTAATGTTAAAATTCGAAGGGCTGACTTTAAAACAAAGAGTTTAAAAAAATTCGGAGACAAATTATTGTTTAATCATATTTCATTTGTTTATAATAATTAAAAAACAAATCCAGCGGCTTCTGCTAGTTAAAGGTTTATATTTTTTCATTGTGAAATACAACTTTCAAAAACAAAGGTGCCAAAATATAAAAAACAAGTATATAAAGAAAGGCAAAATTCAAGTCAACTTTGAAAAAGATGTTAAAAAATAAAAATGGGTGCCACTTATTTCTTTTATCCTATGGATGGGAAAGGTATGAAATCCCTGAAAAAAAGAAAAAAAAAATATATAATTATAATAAAATAACCCGATAGATTATTAATAAAAATTTTGAAATTCCACACTTCACCCAGAGACCGAAAAATAAAGATATTAACAATCCATAATGTATCCTTTAAGGTTTAAAACAAAAACTTGTTTCACAAAAAAATTTAAGCTTAATCAAAATTTATTCAGTTGTTGAATGAATAAAAAAAAAAAAACTTAAAATTAGATTTCACAATAAAAATATAGAAAATATTCACAATAAGTAAATATTAAAATACAGTCTCATACAAATTTAAATATAACAGATAAGTATAAAATATTGCTATTATGTGTACTCCAATAAAAACTAAAAAGTGATAATATACTTTTTTAAACGAATTAAAATTTGGTTGGTTTCACCTTATAGCTTTATTAAGTTGCATTCTAGGTATAGTATTTTTTAAGATAATTGGTTTAGAATTAATGGCAAGGAAGTGCACCCTATTGTGATGGGCAATAAACAGCGTGTATATATCCCTAACAACCTTATCTATCATAATACTACTTAAAGGGTCGGACTGTGAAAGTTTATGTTTCTTAATTCTTGATGGATTTAGTATTAATTTGGAGAAATTTGATTGAATTGGCTGTTACTTGATGGATATCCATAACCAAGTTAAATAAAAAGTTTATGTAAGTATTAGTTTATATAAGTATATACAAGTTTATAACTTAACAGTGTCTTTTAGAACGAATAATAATACACTGCGTAGTTTTAAGAAATTATGGAAAATTTTAAGGAACAAGGCCTTATTTTTATGTATAGAAGCAAATTATTCAGAAGAAATAAATGTTAGTTTTTTTAAAAATGCTACAGTCTGGTTAAAATCCGTAATATTAAAACTGTATAAGGTTTTGATTCTTTAAACTCTTCATTAATTCTAAATCTAGAATCCTAGAATTACAGACAAATTGCGGATAATGCAAGTTTGTTATGATACAAATTAATAATAATCAAAAGCTGTACCTATACGATATTATATTTTCGACAAAACTCCGTTGTTACTAATTGCAGTGGTAAATAAATTCTGATTAACTACCTACTTTGTGGGAATCAAGGTAATTTTATTTCCGGACAAATTGTTGTGATAAATTGATGTCTCCATGGGCTTATACCTGACTACGGTATAATTTATTAGTTTAAGCTAATTTATTCCAAATAATGTTTACACATCAGTTATTTAATATATATAGGTACCTGGGAATCTTAAAAACTGATGTAAGAAATTTGTCAAAGTTGTTTATTACTTTTAAATTTACTTATTGATGTAAAACATTCCCAATGTATATTTATATTGTCAATTTGATAACTCTTTACACAATTGACTTTAAAAAACATTTTTTTACAGTTTGTGCAAAAATTAATATATTTAATGCAATATTTATGCCAATAACATGGAGAGGCAAACTTCATAAGTTATTATAACCAGAAATAGAATTAACAGATAGTAGGCATAAGAAACAAAAGATAAATGCAAAAATGAACAAACTCGGAGGGCTTATGAACCCGAAAACAATTACAACGAAATAAAATGGATAGAACAATCGGAGCTACAAATAATTATTAAAAACACTTGAAGCAAAAATAAACGGTATACAAAAACACTAACCAAAAATCAGTAAATATTTTTTGCAATAACACTATTAAGTCAACAACAACGGTGTAGGTACTACAGCTTTTACTCTGGTTGCGCTAAATTTTTAAACGTGTTTAAATCAAAACGTTGTCCTACAAGAAACAACCATTTAGTGAATAAATAAAATTAAGTTTTTAATATGATTTCTTAATGGTTGTGACATTTATTAAATTCAATTTTTTATTTAAATACATCGATATTAACAAACAGTTTGGAAAAACCATTTTTAGCCTCATTCATTTCGTTAATAGATACTTCATGTCGACCATCCCAAAATTTATTAGAAAATTATTCTAACAAAAATATAACAGAAAACAATAAATAACCACTATAAAACCTGAACTAATCTTGAAGTGTCAAGAGGTGTTTTGTAAAATTTGATTTTATGACCTGCCTATGGCCACTTCCATTAGACGTTAGACCAGAGAGGGACTTACCAATATAATATTTCAATACATATAAGTAGAAACAACCATGAAAATCTTAAAGATAATTAAGATTCCTTGTAACTATGATATACAATGTAATTTTTCTTAGTAAATATTCACAAAAAACTTGCGTTCTAAACTTTTCTTTTTAATCAAATATACTACACTTGCTTAAAGATTAACAACAATGCTGACTTTAAAATAAAATTGTAGAACCAAAAAACATAAATAAGAAAACGCACTTTAGACAAGAAGAAAAGATTATTTATAATTATTATTTTAATGGCAACAATACCAGAATCGTTTAAAAATAACTTTAGAAACAGTAACGATTCAGACCTAAAGTAAAGTTTAAAAAAATTAGAACAAGAGTTTTGCGTAGTATTCAGTTAACATAATATTACTGGAAAACAAAATTACAAATTTGTCTATATAACAGGTGCACAAACTGAAAAACAACCAGCCAAACTTCTAATTTATTTAAAATTTCAGTGGTTAAAACACGGATTACGTACCATTGAGGAACTTTATGTCCCTCCGCCCTACGTCTATGTGCGCTATAAATCTTGAATCAAAGGGTCAGGAATTTTTATATATGGAATCCTCATGTCTTGGAAAAAAAAACACCTGATTTCGGCTCAGGTCAGATAACCCTAACGGTAAAATTTTAGCGGTTTTCCGAAACTCGTGTATATAATGCAAATTTTCTTTGCTTTTGTGTGCACTATAAATCTTAAACGTAACACTATAGGGCATAAAATTTGGTATATAGAATTCCCCTATCATAAAAAATTTTGTTTTAGATCGTATAGCCGTAAGGGTAAAAATTCATATCACCATCACTAATCTAAAATATGTTGGCCTATGAAAATGTTTAAACTGATAATTTAAATTTTGTTAATTTTCAATGGTGAAGGCAAAAATTTTGATTTTTAAGAACAAATTTTTAGGATTATTAGTTAACGATTATTGAAGATATCTTTCATGTGATTTTTTGAATTTTTTAAAATTGTTGGAATTGTAGAAAGTATACAAACAAGTATATATTATATGGCATTAAGGAGAAATTGAAGAAATGTCGCATCCAGCAGGACTCGAACTACAACCGCTGCCTCTACACAGCACCGCTCTAACAACTGAGTTGAATTTAACGACACAAAAGTAAATTGATGGCTAAGCATTTATAGCCTAGTTGTTAGAGAGTTGCCGCGTGGAGTTAAAAATTGCGATTTCGAGTCCTGTTGTATGCGACAATAATTCAATTTCTTCCTAATGTTATTAAATATATTCTTGTTTGTATACTTCCTAAAATTTCAAAATTTTTAAAATTAAAAAAAATAGGTTGTTTAAAAAGTTTTTACTAGATGAAACCATCCAACCCAGTAACATTCCTATGTATTTAAATAGACATCTATCCATTCTATCGATTAAAAGTTATTCTTAGGGCTGTTTTTAAACTGCTGGGTAAGCTCTTTTCTTTAATGTCAAGTCGTCTTAGCTTTACTCCAGAATAACCAAAAACTTTACGGATACAGCTAGAACGTACTCGTAATAATACCTATGTTTATAGTTTTTAGTGCTTAAGGTTAAGAAGGATAGCACTACTACAAAATAGGACTTCGTATGATCTAAACATTCTTTAAGTTGCTTAATTCACATTTTTTATTAACTTTCTGTTAAAAAAGTATATTAATCTTTAGTATATTTATAGAATTTTATAATTTATTGCATAATTATGTAGGTACGAGCCTATCAGTCAACTATATAATTTCTTAACAAATCATCAGTTTAAAATTTTCTTTTAAGAAATAATGTCTATTATTTAGGGTTTTAAAGTCAAAACGTTTTTTTTTTCTATTTTTTTTTTTTAATTTAAAAGCCAAGATTTTTCTGATCCCTAGTTTGATCTGTTCTTATAGAAAAATATTGCTTAAAGAATAATTTAATAATTTTTTTACAACTCGAATAAACCAAAACAGTAAAATGTAATTCTACCAAACTGTAGCTCTACAGTTAACCTTTTGAATTTAATTTAATTCATTTAAATTTTATTATTAAATACTATCAAGGTACTTTATAAGATCTGCTTGTGTGTCCCTTCGTCCTTCCGACAAAAAGACTGTGTGCTCTATTACGTTTGAACGCAAGATCACAGTGTCATGTAAAATCCCCATGTCATGAGGAAAAACCATATTGATTTTGATTTAGATTGGATAACACCAACGATAAAATTTTAACAGATTTCCAAAGTTCGTGTAATAAATGCATATGCATAAATAAATCCAATGGTACTTTCTTCTTAAATTGACGTTGTTACCAAGTAATATATATATATATATATATATATATATATATATATATATATGGATTATTGATATAAAAGGTATGGTTAAAAAATATAACTGTTACATTAATTTTTTTTACACGCCAATAATCCGTTCCTGTACAACATTTTGAAATTATTATCTACTGAACTCAGGCGGACGACCTTTCACCTAAGCACACCTGTTTTAATTGATAAATATTGACCACGTGCTTTAAAATTCAGATTATTTCTCCATAAATTCCAACTATAAACAAGAAAGTTCAATTTTATTGCGATTTTATTAGTATTTTTAAGAAACGCCGAATGGTTTAAATCTGAATGAAATTAGTTTTTAAATGTAGTTCCAATGCCTAATGACGGATTTATAATAGTTAAAAGTACTTTAAGAGATATGATGCTGATAAATGTGTAAGCTTTTTGACAAAGTGACAAATTTAAATATTTTACAGTGATTATTTCCTTCGATTCAAATTAACCAATAGAATGTCATAATTTTTTGAAATCGGACCAATCAGAATCAAATATCAGCGACTATTGCTCTAGAACAATATCAGCGACTATTGCACTAGAGAAATAGTCACGTCATATATAAATTAAATGTCAAAAATTTGTCTTCTCATGAAATAATCTTCCTAATTATAACACGACCTTGATTAATAGTTTGCTATTTTTGTTGTTGCTAAATTTCTCAAAAGTTTTACAATTTGTTTCGACATAATTTGACATTAATAATCAAAGATTAATTAGATTATTAATGTCAAATTATGTCGAAACAAATTGATTCTAAAATATTCTCGAAATCTAGATACCACAAAAACAGCCGACTATAATCAAGGTCTTGTTATATTACCCTTGATAATTGATAGGCTATCATTTTAAGGGTGTGATATTATGACAAATATGTGTTTTATGCTCTAGTGTTTGCTAACGACACTAAATTTCTTTGTTTATTCAACTGTACTGTAAATTTCATTTGTTTTAGTTATATGACTGTTGCAATTCCAAAAATTAAAAATATACAGTAAAAAACTTAAATGTTATGTAGGTACCTACGCAATTTTTCCGATTTATATCATATAGGTAGTAATAATAATATGTTAAAGCAGCTTTAATATCATGTTTTTGACAATTTTTTTTTGTACGAAAACGGAATCTTAGTTCTGGTTTTAAAATATTAATATAATATATCACAGAACATTAGTGACGCATGCAGAAGGTAAAATTTATATACAAGAATTTTTAATTGACAGGAAATATAAATTACTTACCAAATCGTTAAAAGCTTACACAATATATTTCCGTATTCAGATTTGTAAATCTTTATCTAATATTAGACTTAAATTATAATTTCGAGTAATATAGGATTGTTAAAGTAGAGAATAATGAGAAAGAACACTGATTTCTAATTTCAATTATTTGAGAATCTTTGATGGGAATTTTAATATTGAGGTGTTAGTCAAACAAGATATTATGACACTATGAAATATTTGAAAAAGTTCTGTATCCGGCAGGAATCGAAACTAGGATCGCACCTGAAACCGCTGGGCAACTAATATGCGTTTTTGATCACATTTCAATTGAACTTAACTCGTCTAGTAAAAGTGTTCATTTAGTGACTCGTTGACATATTTTTTAGATTTACAATTTAAAAAAAAAGATTTTTTTAATCAATTTAATTATTTGATAAGATTTTTGAAATTAAGAAATTAGACAAACAACGTTTTTAATTTGTTATTGATATCATTTCTTGTTGTCTAATTTTTAATTTTTAAAAGTGTCATTAATGTTTTGATATTTCGTGCTTATAGTTTAATAACGAAATAAAAAAAGTGTTAACTTATTTTTCCAATACAAATTTTATGTAGAAAAATACAAATGAAATGTTTAAAATACAGTATTAAATTTACAATGTTGGCACATTACTAGATTCTTATAACGTAAGGAAATTTTCAACGAATCTTAAAATTGTATGTACTCCAAATAGGTAGGAAATGGAACTGCTAAGTAAAATATCATACAAAAAAGAAAAAAATGACTAAAATAGAATTTTCATAAATATATTGGAGGAGACGATTAAAACATAACATTTAAAAAAAAAGAAAAATAAATGATATCTTAGATCAAAAATTCTTAATTACAGATAGGTTTTTTAAAATTTTTTAATGTTGAAAAGACTTTATATTTCTAAAATTTATGTTTATATAAAATACCTAAATTGCTTTATGTTATTAAATACAAAAATAAAAATAAATCAAATTATGCTATTTTATCTTTTTTTAAATGTATACTTAATCCAGTTATTTTTGTTTAATATCTGAATATATCCATATTTTTCTTTTATGTCAGATATTATTAGTTTAGTTTATTTTATTTTTTTTAATATTTTAATTTTTTAAATGAAGGTATATTAGTTACACACTTTAGTTTTTTTTTAATGATTGTTGGGTGTTTTATTGATTTTGCTATATTTTTTTGGTATATTTTTAATTTTTTAAATTTTTTTAATGTTATTTTTTTTTTATTTTTAGATCTATTTTTATGGCGTCATTTTTATATTATGTTAATTTTGTTTTATATAAATTTTTTAAAAAAAATTGTTTTATAAATATTATAAAAGGATTTTTTTTAATAACAGCACAGTAAAAAACTTGAAGAAATTAAAAGAAAAGTTAAAAAAAATTGACCTAAACTCATAACACAAAAATAACTTTTATTTAAGCAATTTCAAATTTTACTGCGCATAAAAATTACTTCCAAATAAAAAACATTTTTAAGTAGTAAAACGTAGTCGATTATACTTAAAAAAGTCTTTTGATAAAAACAGTTTTTAAAGAAACTAAGTCTTGTAAAAGCTTATTTGTATACAACGGAAAATTTCAGTTTCTGTTTGGAAAGGTCCTCAGATCTCTTAGACATCATTAAATCACTTTTTTGCACGATAGAACGATTTTGCTTAGTTACCGCGTTTGTTGCATGATCATTATGTTGTGTTTACTAAAACAGAACGGTAAGTATTTTACTTACTAGAACGGTATGTAAATAATTGCATATGTAATGTATACAGAGCACATTTGACATTTTAACGTTATTAAAATGTCAAAAGTGCTCTGTCCAATGTCTAATACGGAAAAATATTTCTATCGTGCAAAAAACGTTATAAGCCTCACGAACGTTAAGGACTACCGACCTCTGACAAAAATTGGAGTCGTCACTCCGCTCCTCTCCAAACAATTTAATTGTCTTCGATCGGTAAAATTCCCCTACCTTTCTTGATACTTAATATACTGTAGGGTATTTTTAATTCAATTTTAGATCAACTTCGTGAAACATTGTTTTATTATTGAAGTTACCTAAGATCTTGTTTAGGCAACGTTGATTGTTTTAACTTAATTTGGAATAAAATTCATAAAACCCTCCAAACATCAGATTAAATATGTCGAAGCATACGAAGGTTTAAATCAAATCAGGCCACATCGAAATGGTAATCACCAGCCGCTGTAATACGGAGCTGGGTTAGACGAACTTTTGCCGCCCCAGGTGAAGAAGTCAATCGAAGAAGTTTCTTTTTAGTATTGTCACTAATAAACATTTCGAAATTATAAAAAACCAACGCGGTTAACCAAAATAACAAACAAAACAATATATAAAGCATTTAAAATTTAATAAAATTTGTAAGAAACACATATTAAATAAAATCAAAATCATTCATTACTTAAAGAATTAACTTCTAATCCACTCAAGAGATTAAAGAAAATCGGCATGTTCACTCATGTTACAATTCCATCTATTTTTTTTTTCTCTTATTAAATACAGTATTTAAAAACCTAAAATAAAATTAAAAAAACCTAATTTGTAGTCTGAAGTTAAATAAAAACAATTTAAAATGCGTTATTTATTATCCATTATCACGTGACTGCTAACACCATTTAAAGCGCTATGACGTCACAGTCCGGTAAATAATCTAATTTATCTGTCTTATTCAATAGCCACCAGCGGACTGTTTATTATTACGACTACAATAGCTTACTTTTTTACATAATACATTGTATTACGTTATCACATTTGGAACTAATTATAATATAAAACAAAAAATGTTTAAAGAAATGTAGGTTATGTACTTTAAATCTGTGTTAAATACAAAGTTTTAACAGTTTACTTAAGCTCTGATTTCCTCTATTCTAGATCCAATTTAAATACCTTGTATTTACATTTTTAGTTTGCTAGTATTTACACCAAAATGATCTTCACAAAAATGACTGGTACTTTTCGGTGACAATGATTGTGGGTGTCTTCTAGCAAGTGTTAACCACTTTCTTCTTATTAGAATGTTCTTTGGAACGTTTATAAAAAGTTTGTGCGGTGTACCTACTTATTGAAGTATTCTTACACATTGGCACTGCACAGTTTTTGTAAAACGACGTCATTTTTACAGCTTGTAATCAACAAGTTCTTAATATTTTAGTAAAATACAATGGACTTTAATAGAACGAGAGCTTTGTTTACCGGTCAGTGACGTAGTTTTTTATCAAGTGACAGTATGGAAGGTTTTGGCGGCAATTGTGAAAACAGATCTTTCTATTAATTTTTTACTGAAATTAGTAATATTTCTTTTACAAAAATATATTTTTCGTGTTTATATAAGTTCTATCTATAAAATAAAAGCAATTTGAAAAATTAGTGAACATGCCTATTGTATATAAACTGCATGTATTAAAAATGTTGGTCAAACAAACAATTGCTACTAACCATAAAAAATAGTTATTTATGCAACTAGTGCGTAAAGTGACCTTTTTTGACGAATGTGAATGTTGTCGCATGAGCCGCAGGCGAATTCGACAATCACATGAGTCAAAAAAGGAACATTTACGCACGAGTTACATACAATATTTTTTCTACAACCGAATTTCTTTACAAGAACTACAAGTATAGGCCTGATTTTTTTTACGCACTACTGCGAAAAAAAATATTATATTTAAAACATATTTTAGATAACAAAATATTTATTTTCTAAATTAATCTTACCTTATAATACCGGTACGTAGAAACGCGAAATGCTTGAATTATAAATTAATTGAAATGTCAATCAGTCAGAGCCTACACGTATATTTAAATAAAAATACCTACCCTTATTCATGAACTGATATTTCTGTCATATTAAAAATTAAATTAAAAATTACTGAATATAATATCTAGTTTTGTATGTATTAAACTGCAATAATTTAACAATTAAATAGATTTACACAAATTTACACAATTAAATAATAAAAAAAAAGTTTCTTTGCCCGGAATTGAACCCGAGTCATCTGCGTAGAAGGTAAACCTCTTAGAATCTCGTCCAGTAACACACGTAAAAATATTCGCATAATCTTATAAAAAACAGTGCTTATTTTACTTTTTTTCACTAGTGAAAAAAAAACTTTTTTTTTCACTAGTGAAAAAAAGTTAAACTTTACGAACCTTAGTATTACCTCTACGCACGGTTGTAGAAAAATAATAATAAGTAAAGCCAAGGGTACTGCTACTTTTCATAATAAAATAAAATATTTTAATACCAGAAAATAAATAGTTATTTACAGATTCTTCCTTTAAATATTATAAACTTTGAAATATACAAACATATTCTTGGACAAATCCCACACTGTCCTGTTAGAAAATATCTATGTGAATTCGCGTCTCCGTAATTATTTAGAAACATAAACGTGACCCTAAGAACTCTGACACAGTGGTACTAAAAAAAAATTGATATAAATTGCTTCATATGCAGCAAAGACATTACGGTGTTAGTTATCGCCTTAGAGTCGATATTTTTGTGTGGCTTAAGAGTACTTTAACATGTTTTTGTCGATTGAAAAATGAATGTCTAACACACGTGAGAGGTGTGATCTTTATGCTCTTTGGGTTACTATGATTAATTCCGGAATAAAAGATAAGGCGGTTTAATGAATTATGTAGGTGTCGCTTGTGACGCATCACTCTCAAAGAGATATGAATGAAACGCGCCGTTCCTTATAAAAATCGTTTCTGATTAAATAGTAACAGGTTTGTTTAGAATGTATCATTTTCAAATAAATTTATGTTATAAACTTGGTTAATATTTGGACAACTAAGGTGCGTTTAACAAGAATGCGGAATTTTTGCAAGCATGTATTTTTAAAGTAACAGTTATAAACGTACATTTTATGCAACTTAGAAAAAGGCTAGCTTCGTGTTTGTTCTTTGTAAAGTGTCTTGTTTTGTCCTGTGAGAAAAACTATTTCATTGTAAAAACGCGAAATAAACTATAACTTCTTTGAGTGTGGATAGACGATTTTAGCGATATATACCGAAAGAGTAAAACAATATTTACGGTTATATAGCCCTGTGGATATTCAAACAGCAAATATCACTTTAATTTGTTTAAATAACATTTAATTTGCAATTTTAATTTTAAGATAATTTCCATTTTGTATATCGCTCGTATTTATCTATCTATGTACCTACCTTAATGACGCTTTAAACGTGATATTGACTATCCATACACAAAACATATTAAAACCATTGAGCGCACACACCAAAGACAATTACGTCAAATGATGCGCTTTTGCTGGTACCATCGAATATTCAATCAAGAGATTCTTTAAAAAGCTAAAAAATGTCTTCCTATAGAGACACTGATCTCCCGTGCTCGCCTACGTTGGATAGGTCATGTCTATCAATTGAATGACAATTGGCTAGAAAAATGTGTACTTTTTGAAGAACTAAGCAAGAGGATCCGTAGACAAGAAAGCTAAAAAAACGTTATAAAAACGTTTTACACGAAACACTAAAAGCACTCAACTTAGCAAAAAACTGGGAACGCCATACAGCCAATAGAAGTAATTGGAGACAAATGGTATCAAACTTTTATTATTAACTCATTGTAGAGCATTTAACTACACACCAGGTTTTTAGTGTCCGGACTGTGTCTGCGTAATTTTATTAAGAATAGGATTTAATAGCCCCATGCAATATTGGAATAAACCCGACATCGAGGTTCAACAGTAATAATCATAACTCTCGGTTTAAGTCTTATAGCTATTAAATCAAAATTTTAAATGTTAGTATCTCAAATTTTTTCAAAAATATATACAATTGGGGCCAACTGCAAGTAAATTAAAATCAAATGCCTGGTTGTTGCTATAATTTTTTTTTAAGATATAAAGATTTTTTTGCGTTTTAGTGCATTCTTTTTTTATTTTAAAGGTTTTCAGTTTTTTTAAGCAAATTTTATTTTATCCTTTTTATTTGGTTCTTGGCTTTGTCAGATGTGGGCGCAAATTCATGATGTACTATTTTCAAAACCTTTCGAATACCGAAAGTTTTGGGTTCAGTTCCCAACAATCTCAACATCTACCAATTTGTCTGTTCGGATACATAAGTAAATTCTACAACACCTAGAGACACCAAGCATGTACGCTGAAGAAAAACATCATAAGAAAAGGCTTTTGACATAAAGTGAAACAGTAACGAACTGATTTATATGTTTTTTTTTTTGTGTTAAACACCATTATGAACACATTAACTAAATTGCAGAGTTTGTTCTGTAGATTTTTAAGGTGTTCTCTAGAATATCCTCCACATTGATGGCCAGACCTTAACCATATTTTTATGGGACTATACGGACAGTCGGACACTGTACTCTTTTGAATCCAAAAATCATTTTTTAATTCGGATTTAAAATACCGAAGATATATGCTGTCACATACATAAAAAAATACGGTCGAATTAAGAACGTCTTTGTTTTTTGAAGTCGTTAAAAAATAAAAAATAAAATAGAAAGTATTGTATCAGCACACATATCTACTAAATTTATAAATTTGATATGTAGATGCAATAGCGCAATGGGTTAGAGCTTTGCGAATTAACGCAGGTAGGGTTGCTTTTGAATACAGGCTCTGTTGCATCGAATCCGACGTGGCTTCTTTTTTTTCATACACATAAATAATGGTAAAAAGTTTTTGTAGATAGATTAATCCTATTCAAACAAAAAAATAATGTAATCACTAATAGTTTAAAAAAACTACACTACACGCTTTTATAAAATCCAACTAAAAATAAGAAATATATTGAAACACGTATGGGGTCTTTTTACACAATTTATTTTCAAAATTGTTAAGATACACTGAACTCTGCTGGATAACGTCTAACTACTTGACAATACAATGAACTCTTGTGAACACTTGACTTGAACTGACGTTAACTGCCCATGCATCCCCTTATATACAACATTATTTAATCTAGTCAGTGTGTTTAGAAGTTTCTAGAATTTTCTAGAAACATTATTTGAAATGGTCAGTTGATATTTTTACAAACTTCTAAAAATCAACTGTCAACAACAATCTTTCAAATTAAGGTCCCTTCCTTTACGGTTATCCCGTTACACTGCCCCCTCCTTAGATTCATTCCTCCTGGAATGTTATTTCCTACATCGGAATCCCGCACACTCCCTGAGCCAGCCAAACCGTCTTCTTGGAGTTGCTGCGCATCTCCACTGTGGTGTCCCTGGTAAGGCGCCAAACGATCATGATGGACCACGACGGCTTTCCCTCTGGGAATTTTCACGATCCGATAAATGACATCTTTAATCTTCTTCTTGATGGTGTAAGGACCTTCCCAGTTCTTTTGTAATTTGGGACAAATACCTCGACGCTGTCGGGGGTTATAGAGCCAGACTAAATCTCCAACTTGGTAACTCTTTTCCATTGTCCGTGTGTCATAGTACCTCTTCATCCGATCACTAGATAATTGTAGTTTTCCACGCACCAGGTTGTGTATATTTTCCATTCGATTCTAAAGGTCGGCGACATATTGTTCACGTGCCATTTCTTCACCAGGTTTAGTGATGGTCTTGGTCTTGCAGAAAATGCAAGACCAAGACCAAGACCAAAATCAACTTCAGGCTGCAAGATCAAGACCAAGACCGAGCAGTGCAAGACTTATGCAAGACCAAGACTTAGCATTGCAAGACTTACGCAAGACCAAGACCAAGCCTGCAAGAGTCTTGCGGTCTTGCGTTTTTTAAACAAATAAACCGAAAAATAAAGCAGCCACGGATTATTTTAAACTCTAACCTTTTTACTAAGCACAACTTCTGCTAACGATCTAAAAACAAAATAAAACTGCCGCGGATATTTTTAACCCCAACTCATTTACTAACCACAACCTGTTTTAACGAAGTATTTTTTTTTTGTTCATATATGTATATTTTAACCTAAGGAATCCGACCTCAAGTTTTTGTGCAATACTTATAAATCACTGTGTATATTATAAAGAACCTAGGATGACGCTTTATATTATCAGAATATGCATCTTATTACAGTATCTAAAGGGCATACCTATGGCCATAATAACATTCAAAAATCTTTTTCTTTAGTCCAATACTAATAAAATCATATCGCTTTATTTTAATTTAGAATTAACCTTCTATATGTATTTTAAACGAGTTTATCTGCGACGATTTTGGGCACTTTAAATTTCTACAAACCTTTCAAATGGCATAATGTTTTAGAACAAATAATAATATCAATAATTACGATACCCTTAAGCAGGGCCATAAATCACCAAACAATAGAAAAGCGGCCGGCGGCCGGTTAGGCAAAAGGAATAATTTATATTATTGATATTTTATTAGACTTTGCAAAGAGTGTTGAATATTGGGGTTGTAAATAAACATACCAACATTTTTTTGTTAAATTATTATTTTGGAATCAGTTTAGTATTAAGGCGCCTAAAATAATCTGTCCTTCATAGGAATAGGATCGGTAAATTAAAAAAAAAAGAAGAAAACAATCAGTGACCTGGAATCGTCGTGTGTTAGTGACACTTCAAGGTGATTCAGAAAGTGATGAAGATGTTACACCGTCGACCTCTCAAAAATTAAAAAGATATTTGCCTCATAAAAGATCCAAAAAAAAACAAAACTATCAGATACACGGGATACACAAATACCAACGCCTACGCCGAATATGAAGAGCAAATTTAGTGAATTTTTTCATATTATTCCGAGTAATGATAAAGGAACTGCGCATGGGATTTGTACTTTCATACTTGATTTATCGCTACAATTTAATATAAAAAAAAAACAAAATTTTTATAATGCAAAATACTATCCCTTTCATTTAATCTTTCTTTACTTGTAATGATTTTAAAAACTATTTTTTCCTATTTTTTCTTTTTTTTGTAAAAATGGACCCCAGTTAATCTTTAAAAAAAGTTCAAGACTTGCAAGAGTCTTGGTGCAAGACCAAGACCAAGACCAAGACTGGACCCTGCAAGAACAAGACCAAGACCAAGACCTTGTATGCAAGACAAAGACCAAGACCAAGACTAACCAGGTCTTGGTCTTGTTCTTGCATTTGCTCATCACTAACCAGGTTTACAACCAAACACCAAGTCACATGGTAGCCTCATTTCTCTACCGAACAGGACCTTCCCAGGCGTTTGGCCAGTTGATTCGTTGATGGCCGATCGAATTGCCATTAGAAATAGTGGAATATGTCGATCCCAATCCCTCTGACAATCTGACACCACTTTTGATAGATAGTTGGTTATAGTCCGGTTCATTCGTTCCACCATTCCATCAGACTGAGGGTGCATCGCTGTGGTTCTCGTTTTGTGGATGCCTAATCTTTGGCAAACTTCTTGAAACAGCTTGCTCTCAAAATTTCTTCCTTGGTCTAAATGTAATTCTAATGGTACCCCAAATCGGCTTACGAATTCTTCAACCAATATATCTGGTAAAGTGGTAGCTTCCTGATTGGGAACTGCATATGCTTCAACCCATTTAGTGAAGTAGTCCATTACAACAAAGATGTACTTGTTTCCTACATCGGTCTGTGGAAGTGGCCCCAATACATCTACTGCGATTCTTTCAAAAGGACTTCCAACCAGGTATTGCTGCATTTCCGCCTTCGGTATTCGGTGCGGACCGTTCCTGGCAGCACATGTAGTGCATTTACGACACCAATCTTTAACATCTTTTGCAGCGTTTTCGTGATACCCAGATGTCCTCCAGAACTATCATTATGCATCTGTTTTAAAATTTCCGGTACAGCATTTCTTGGGACCACTATTTGTTTCCTTGTTTCTGTGCCCTCGGAATTTTCTACATGTCTTTTAACGAGCCCTCCGTCCAAAATTAAAGAGTTCCATTGGGACCAGTATGCTTTTAAAGCAGGAGAGGATGAGGATATCTCTCTCCACAACGGACGACGGTCCAATCTCTTCCACTCCCTAATCTTTCTCAGAACGGGATCGTTTTCTTGTTGCTTCTCCAGCATATAGCTCTCGTCTTCTGGCAAAACCTTAACTAAGGCAAGTTTTTCCTCGTTCTGCTCCATACGGTTACAATGGGGGCAATCAGGTCGACATGGTCTTCTGGAAAGTGCGTCAGCATTACGATGTCTGGTTCCAGGTCTGTGCTCGATTTCAACATCATATTCCTGCAGTTTTTCGAGCCATCTTGCTATCTGTCCTTCTGGGTTCCTAAAGCTAAGTAGCCACTTTAAACTAGCATGGTCTGTTCTGATCAGGAATTTTCTGCCATACATATATTTATAAAAGTGTTCGACGGATTTTACAACTGCTAACAGTTCCCTCCGAGTTACACAGTAGTTCTTTTCAGCTTTCGATAAAGTTTTGCTGAAGTAACCAACCACTCTTTCCTTACCGTCTTGTAGCTGTGACAAGACGGCTCCAATTCCCACATTGCTGGCGTCGTTGTCCAGAATAAGCTTACCCTCAGGAAGTGGATAAGCAAGAACAGGTGCTGACGTAAGCTGTTTCTTCAATATTTCAAACGCCTTTTGACATTCCTGATCCCAACAGAAGGACTTATCTTGTTCTGTCAAACGTGTCAAGGGTATGGCGATGTCTCCAAAATTCTTGACATATCGTCGGTAATAGGAACAAAGACCCAAGAAACTCCGGAGCTGATGTTTGTCGATAGGGATTGGCCATTCCTGAACGGCTTGTATCTTAGCGGGGTCAACAGCAACGCCATCCTTGCTTACGTTATGTCATAAATCGTTGACCTGTCTCTTGAACAAGTGGCATTTCTTAACATTCAATGTTAGATTAGCGTTCTGTAATCTTTTAAAAACTTCTTCCAGGTTAGATAAATGTTCCTTAAAGGTCTTACCCATTATGATGATGTCGTCTAGATAAACTAGACAAGTTTCCCATGACAAACCCCGCAGGATGTTCTCCATTAGTCGTTCAAACGTCGCAGGAGCATTACAGAGGCCAAATGGAAGGACCGTGAATTGCCATAACCCTGATCCACTGGTAAAGGCAGTCTTTTCTTTGTCTGCAGGATTCATTTTAACTTGCCAGTATCCGCTTTTAAGGTCCAAGGTAGAAAACAGAGTGGAACCCGCCAAAGCGTCGAGGGCATCATCAATCCTTGGCAGAGGATAACTGTCCTTCTTAGTGACATCATTTAGCTTTCGATAGTCGACACAAAACCGCATTGATCTGTCTTTCTTTCTCACTAATACCACAGGAGAAGCCCACGGACTACTGGATGGTTCGACTATGCCATTTTGAATCATTTCTTTAAGGGCTCTGTCTGCTTCTTCCTTTTTAATTTGAGGCATCCTTCGGGGTAGCTGTCGAATCGGACGTGCATCACCAGTGTCAATTCTATGTTGTACAACATCAGTTCTTCTCAGTTTACTTTTAGAACCAAATACAGGTTTATACCGTTAAAGTAGATCTCTTACCTGTTTCTTTTCTAATTTTGACAAAGGGGGGTCTAATTTTGTCATTAATTGTTCAATTTCGTTGGTCTCATCTGTTTCCGTAACATTTATCTTGTGAATTATGGCCATTACCGGTTCTAAACTTCCCAATTCCGTGTCCTTTCGGAGAAGAACTGGATGATCGTTCAAGTTAATAACTCGGATGGGTACCTCTTTGGCGGATCTAACAAGAGTCTTACCCACAAGGAGTCCTTTTCCCAATTCATGGTCATGGTTCTTCGGCTCTATTATGGCTGGGGCACCATCTGGCTCCAGTCCATCCAACCGCGCTGTGACGACACATTCGCAGCTTGCCGGAAGTTCGATATCATCGATTAGCTTAATCGAGGCATTGTCAACTTGTTTATGGTGCAGGAATATTTTTTCATTACCAGTACGATGGATACGTTGGCGAAGATCCAAATGAAAACCACAGTGGAGCATAACATCCATGCCCAGAACAACATCTTCATCAACGTCAGCCACCAGCACTGAGTGAACAAGAGAAGTTGAACCAATTTGTAGCGTCACCTGTATCTCACCGTAGACTCTAGCAGAATCTCCGGTAGCGGTACGCAGTCTCCAACTGGTAGGCCACATCTTCTTTCGCATAATAATGGATGGTCGAACGATAGTTTTTGTAGCTCCAGTGTCTACCAGCATGCTAAAGTTCTTCCCATCAATGAGGCCCTCCACATATAAGCTGTCCACGTGATGTCGCAGAGTTGCCAATTTAATGGTGTGAGGGGCTTCGGGAATGTTTGGGGTCGATTTCGCCCTCCAGGAGTCGACCCGTTCTAGTTTTCCTGCTGTTGGGGTACTTCAGCAGAAGAGTTTTCTTTTTGGGGGCAAGTATTTCTTATATGGCCTAGTTCTCCGCAGTTCCAGCATCTTACTTGGCGCCTTCTTTTTGGAGATTACTTTATTAATCTCTCTACTACCGCTTCAACGTCGCCAACGGAATGAACGGCATGGTCGTAGTTACCGGTGATTTCCCTTAGTCGAGCAACTCCACGTGAGGCCTCCGTCGCCGCCTCAAACTCCAGGGCAATGGTCAAGGCGTCCACAAGAGTCTTTGGCCGCGCCAACCGTACAGCGCGCTGCAACTCGACGTCTCAAAGACCATCGGTGAAGGTTTGGACTGCTAGGCACTCCAGGAAATCCTCCGCTGCATTTGAATACGCAAGTCGTACCATTCTTGCTACATCCGCTTCAAATTCCTGGATAGTTTCTCCATTTTTCTGTTTTCGGCTCTTTAACTGCATTCGGTACACCGGTTGTAGATGAGTTTGACCATAACGCATCTCTAGACGATTCACCAATAACTCGAAGTTGTCAGCTTCATCCGGCGTCAATGATTGCAAGACGTCTAAAGCTTCGCCTCGCAGAGCTACGGTTAGGGACAATGCTTTCTCCTGGGATGACCATCCATTAGCTCTGGCCGCTGCGTCGAATTGTTTCAGGTAATTTGGCCAGGAAGTCTTCCCGTCGAAGGTCGGGGGTTTCATCGTCGTTCGTACATGGGTCGTCTCCTCGCTTCTTTGTCGTTCGACGTCTGCGTGGCAGGTTTCCACCCTTCTTGCATCTCCGTCGCCGTGTTGGATGGTTTGGTTTCGGCGGCTAGCTTCCTGTTCTTGTTGAAGCTTCCTTATCTCGGACTGCATTTGCTGGTTGATCTGGTTTTGCTCGTCTTGCATGTTGGTCACTTGCTGATTCATGTTGTCCACTTGCTGATTCAAGTTGTCTACTTGCTGATTCAAGTTGGCAACTTGCTGATTCAAGTTGGCAACTTGCTGATTTTGCTCGTCACGAAGATGTGATATTTGATGGGAGAAGGAACTGGATAACTCTTCTGGTAGGGTAGACATCCGTTGTGATAGCTGGGACACGTCTTCGCGCTGGCTTCTTATCTGACTGGATAGCTCCTCTTGTTGGTTCGTTATTCTGCCGGGAAAGTTGTTGAGTTTGTTCTTCTTGTTGGCTCGTCATTCGTTGGGACAGCTGGGACATGTCTTCGCGCTGGCTTTTCATCTGACTGGATAGCTCCTCTTGCTGGCTCGTCATGCGTCCTGATAGCTCCTCTTGCAGCCGGGAAAGTTGTTGAGCTTGTTCTTCTTGCAGCCGGGAAAGTTGTTGAGTTTGTTCTTCTTGCAACCGGGAAAGTTGTTGAGTTAGTTCAGAATTTCCTTTTTGAACTGGGTCTTCGAACTCCACAGCGTCAGGTTCCAAATTATTATTTACGTAGTACTCACGGAGCCTTCTCAACAATAAGGATTTGCTTCCAGTAGTTTCCAACTCTAATTCTTCAAGCTCTCTTCTGAGCTCAGCCACCAATAGTTCATTTATCTTTTTTCCAGGCATTCTTGTATCTTCACCCCACACCTGACACCAATTTGAAACACGTATGAGGGCTTTTTACACAATTTATTTACAAAATTGTTAAGATACACTGAACTCTGCTGGATAACGTCTAACTACTTGACAATACAATGAACTCTTGTGAACACTTGACTTGAACTGACGTTAACTGCCCATGCATCCCCTTATATACAACATTATTTAATCTAGTCAGTGTGTTTAGAAGTTTTTAGAATTTTCTAGAAACATTATTTAAAATGGTCAGTTGATATTTTTACAAACTTCTAAAAATCAACTGTCAACAACAATCTTTCAAATTAAGGTCCCTTCCTTTACGGTTATCCCGTTACAATATTATATTTAGAAATTCTCACAGAGGGCGCCAACACCTATAATTTTGGTGTCATTCGATTGGTATTGATCGCTAGAATTTTTTTGCAATAGTTATAAACAAAAGAGTGAATAAAAAAACAGTGTTTTGTTTTTTTAAAAAACCTCGAAAACAATTAAATATTTTTGAAATTAAATAAAGATCTGAAAAGAGCAGAAAATTTTACGAAAATAAGTCCTGACTCCGGAAACTGTATCTATAATATTTATAGTTTTAACAGAGCCCTAAAGTCATTGCTAAAACGAGGTGTTTGGCGTTCTCGCGCACCGCGTATTTCAATCACGGTAAACAAAAAAAAAATATTTAAATATATTAAATATCAATATTCAAGAATGAAAAAATTCACGTACCTTCGAAATAAGTTGATAGACAATAATCCGAGCGAACGAAAATTTTTACGTATTTTTCCATTAGTTATGCCATTGTTAATCAACAAAATTTTTGAAACTGAAAGTTGACATAAAAACCTTTATAACTATTTAACAAAAAAACTCAATTTTTTGCCCCTTGGTGGAATTGTTCGGAAGAGGTAAAAAAATAGATTTCCGTTGAATAAATTAAAAACTTTTAATTTTCCAGTTATTTATAAACAAACAACATTGAAAAATTAAAAATGTTAATAAAGCAATTGTTTATATATTTTTTTTAATTGGTAATGATTTCGTTTTTTTCTCATTTAGCGTCCCCTGAAAATATTTTTTTTTACTTTTTACTGCTATTATTTAAAAAATTGCTATAAACAAATGCATTATTTTTGAGGCAATGGATTTTTTTTTGATTCGAAGGACAAAAAAATAATACGATTTTTAAAAAAATCATTTCTTAAAAAAAAATTAATGCTCAAAAATGGATTTGTTAATTAACTTTTTTTTTTCGGTCATTTATTATTAATATTAAGGAACCATTCTTGTTTTAAATAATTATTTATATTATTCTTTCATATACCGAGAAAATTACGATTATTTAGTTATATTAAATTAGTTTATTTAATAAACAATTTGTTATAGACAAATAATTTTTTTAATTTAATTATTTTTTTAAACTGTTGTAATAAATAAAAACAAATATGTATCATTTGGTTTATAAAATATTCTTTTATCTATATTTAGAAAATTTTAAATTAACGTACAGTTCAATATTTTCTCCCAGCCTTCGACCACTATTTTTTAAATAACTTTTAAACTAGTACAGATAGAAGAAAAACACTTCAGGTAATTTTTAACCGTTTTAATGTGATAAACAATATGAACGCAACTGAGGCTCTAACTTAATTATTTATTTACTTTATTTGGTTTTATTTAGTAAATTTTTTTTCCAACTTTGTACTAAATAAATTTAAATTCAACAAAAGTACTAAGTTTATATACTGTTGTTGTATCTATTTAGCTGCATAACTGCGATTTGAAGTAAAATTGACCCAAAATAGTTAATTTGGATAAATATTAAGTAAAAATTAACATGTTAATTTAAATAATAAAAATAAACAAAACTAATAAATAAGTGAAAATCTTATTTAAAATTTAAGTTCTACAAACGCAAAAAATAATGACTAGCTAATTTCATGGTCTCCGTATGGTTTTTTGTGACGGTGTCCGCTCAATCTTTCGTGACGGTGTGCGCGCGCATAAAAATTAACTCTAATTATTTTTCCCAAACGCGCCAAGAGGAGCATGACAAGCTACAATATATTAATTTTCATTTGATGCAGAATACTGTGTTCTAATTGTTTCTTACTATGCAAAAATGTTTAACAGAGAAACCTGAATAACTTTGCTGAGTGTCCTAGACATCGTAGTACTTTTTCTTAGGAAACACGAACTAAACTCATGTGAGCCTTACCGGACATACAAAAATGAATTTTAGCATTAAAAATCTTTTAAAACTTACAATAAGTTCCGTTTGTAAGTGTAAAGCAAACTTACTACATTTGGTGAAAAGCGCAAAATGCGAAAATAAAGCTACTTTAATTAATGCACTTTTATACCCATGCACTTATGCGTTAACATTATAAAGCTTGAATATGTTTTATAAATATGCTTGGAACATGTGTTTCACCATTGTGAGTCTATGATTAAAACTAATTATCTACATTGGTTTTTGATTTAAAACGAACAGCAAAATTTAGATACAGTTTCCTATTTTATATAGAATGATCATTTTGTATTAAGAATAATTCAAATATTTGAAAGTGTACTTTAAAGGTTTAATAAGTATTTTTATAATTTGACTAGACTACACTTTTTTGTGTCGCATTTAAAAATTAAAAATTAGACGACCACATTAATCACTATTAAAAATGGAACAAAGTTTACTGTAATTTTCTTGAGTATTTATTGGTAAAAATGTTGAACTATAGTAGCATCTATCCTATCAGAAGGTTGATGAATGCCAACAAGCAATTGGAAGGCTGGTATTCAGCATTCCACTATCGTTCCTGTCGATGATAACAGAAATGAGATATATTCCTCACATTTCCGTATTGATATTTATCGTAAGAACAAACTGCGTACGTCCATGTAGATTGCGCTTGTCCATGTACTTCTTTAAATTGTCAATAAAGAAAATTTTTCTAAGTCCCTTTAGCAGTTAGCGTTCGCTTCGAGCTAAAGATGGGTAACTATATCTTTATTTATAAGTCACGAAGTTTGGATTTAACAGATTGCGAAATCTCTGGTAAATAATTGCTTTCTATGTGGTTTTACGTTTTTCTGATTAAATTCACTCCCAATTGATTCACGGATAAAAGAAATCTATCTAAAATATATTTAGGATTTTTGCTTTACAAGAAATTCAAAATATAATGGGTACTCTTTTAATTTAAAAAACTAAATTTTTTTTTAGAAAAAAAAAAGAATTCAGTAATAAAAAGTAGATGAAGCACCGGATACTTTTCTTAAATATTAAATACTAGCAGCCCGCCCCGGCTTTGCACGGGAATTAAAGAAAAATATTTTTTTACAAACACACTTACTAAAAAGGTTTAAAATTCGAATAATATTGGTATATTTTTTATATATATTTTTTTGTTTTTAATAATTTATTTTCTCTTAGTATTATTTTTTTATTTTTTTTTTTGTTTTTTTCTTAGTACTTTTATTTGTTATTAATAAGTTTTTTTTAAATATTTGATTAGTTTATATTTATTTGCACTAATGTTTGTGAAAAGTTTTACATCTACAAACAAAAGCCATTAAAATTTGGTCAACGCTTCCCTGTAAACGATATTACATGTTGTTTTATTTCCTGGCAGCAAAATAAATTGATTTTCAGGGATCCGACCCGCATTAGGCGGTTGGCCATGAGAAAAACATTCTTTTCGTAGGCTCATCCCTACTAATTGGAAGGTTTGGCCCTTGAGACTTATTATTAGTAAAAGCGAAAGATGTTTTAATGGGAAATTGAAGCCGTTTAAATGGAATTGGTAGATCAGTTGGGATCATCGGTATCCTCGGTATATGAGCTAGTTGACCAGCTGCTGGACCAGTTATAATGGTTGCTACAACTTAATTGTCCTTTAATTCCCTTATAAGTAGCCTCGTCCCATTGCACATGCTCGGAGGGCTTAAATTTCTTAAAAGCATGATTGGAATTCCGATTTTTAACGCCAATTCATGTGGCAGCAGACCGGAAGGGTTGAGTGAATTTAAAAATTCCTGTGGATAATGGACTGCGTCTTCAATATTTGTCATGGTGTCGATTGATTTGTAAAATTTTACGTGGCCGGGAACTTTTTAAATTATCACATCGTTTATTTCGTTAACACTATCATTCGTGGGTGACACTATTGCTCTAGAACACAACCAGTGAAAATCTTTTTCATGTTAATTCTCGATGACAGGGTGTACTGCATCTATTAAAAATTCTAAACAATGGACTATTTGGCCTAGGATGTTAAAATTTATGCTTAAATTTTGGAACTATTTCTAGATAGTTGAAATCTTGATCTTCTTGGCATTTTAAAATGCAAAAAAAACAATATAAGCTATTGAACTCATAAAAAAATTTAATATTAATATTATAATAACTACTGAATCGCTAAGGTGTTTGGACCGTTAAATTTACAATGTCTACTGACAAAAATATGTGTAAAAAAATGACATTAGGTACTTCTGAGAGGAACTGGTGGTTACTTCTGAAAAGAACTGATTTTTACTTTTTAAAAGAACTGGTGTTTCGTTGTGAAATTAACTGTTTTTGTCGCCTATAATTACTTGCTATACAAATTTAAAGTACAAAATATACTTATTGAAAATATATTCAAGCAAGTGAGCCACGTGGTACGATTTTTTTAACACTACATTTTTAAATTCATAATCTATCGTGATTATGAAATAAGTTATTCTGATAAGGATTAATTTCAAGATAAAAACTTTTAAAAAATTAAAAAATAGTTATTGTGACGTAACTATAACAGTTAGACATATGCTGTCGCGGCATTTTTTGTAGATAATTATATCGTAGTACGTTATTTTATTCTATAATCAATAGTATGCTCAGCGCCCGCGATGTAAGGATTTAAAGGTCATTTTTGGTTACATTAATGGCATTTTAGTAAGGATCCATAATTTTATTGAAAATATAATATAGCCTATGTTCATCGGCATTGGTGTAGCTTTCCAACGGTGTAAGAATTTTTCAAATCCGTCCAGTAGTTTCGGAGCCCATTCACTTCAAACAAACATTCAAACCTTTTTTTTATAATATTAGTATAGATAGAATTTATATTTAAAATAAAGGTAATAAAAATATTTTTTGATCAAAATAAATAAATAAACAAAAATGCATATTTGAAAAAAATATATTAACCCATAAAATATGTTGCTTTGTATGCTCGTCAGTATGAAAATTTATAATATTTGGATTAGCGACATTGATAAGTAAGTATATTTCAAATAGAGATGGATGGTAGTATTTCTTACAACAATATGCGAAAGTTCAAAATAATGACTGTAACGTAAATATGGCAGCAATGATAGATTGTAAACCAATTATAAAGTTACCAACAATGGTACTTAACTATAGTCGGGCCGTTCAAAAGATGGAATGATCACAAGAAAAATGTACTCCTTTATTTCGGCCCAAAGTTTATATCATCTCTGGTATGAGTACAGTCTAAACTGTCCTTCGTTTATTGCAGTTTAGGAGGCGTTACATCGTAATAGTCTAAGAGCTGGCTACGAAAATTAAAAATGATAAGGTGCAGTAAAAATGATTATATAAAAACCTTCCTTATCTATTGTATAGCGCGTAGTGTCCACTGCCAGAAGTCTCTCCCGAGGCAGAACGCGTGGGCGGGCGGCCAAACGTGTAAATTTTTGACTTGAAAAAAATCATAAGGTGCAGTTTTGAAAATTTGTAGTTTTATAGTTTTTACCAATAGAAATACTGTAAAATTATTGCCAGAAGTCTAGATCGTGGCTAAAATGTCGCCAGAAGTCATTAAAGTTGTAAATAAATTATTAAAAAAAAATGACAAGGTGCAGTTCTGGCGAATTTTTTTTTTATATTATTTATTGCTAAAAAAAGCTAAATGTAACTTGCCAGAAGTCTAATTGGTGCCTAAGTAAAGATAAGCTAATTAAATCTTTGCAAGTTTTTGAACTGAAAACAATAGTTCTTAAAACGAAATGACAAGGTGCAGTTCTGACAATCGTTATTTTATATTACTTATAGTTTAAAAAAGCAGTGTATATAATGACAGAACCCCAAATAGTGGTTAACTATATTAAAAAAAAACAGCCCTTGGTAAGCCAGGCGCATCAGTAGATTTATATCAATTAAATATACTGAAAGTATACGTTTCAGAAAAAAATGTTTTAGTTAAAAGTTGTAGGTCTCTTTAAGACAAACAAAAAAGATTTCAAACATTTTTTTGTACAGGGTGAAGTAAAAAAGTTACGAATTTTTTTCCATTTTGATTTGATGTCACGCCCAAACGGCCGGACCGATTTGGCCCCTTAACGAACTCGACCGAGATTTTTGTACGATTGTTTTTTGTCCCAATTTTCATTTTGATCCGTTAAGAAATGCGATCGCTATCGTGTCCACAGATTTCGTTATATTTGCGGAACTTTATATATATATTAACTTTTGAACGTAAGGTGTTTTTGAGGTCAGGGGGGCCCAAAACGAAAAACTGTAGTGAAATTTATTAAAAAACATTTGAATAATTCATTAATAATACGAGATGTGAAATGTTTTTTCAAAATTATAAAATAAAAGATGTAAAAGAGCCATTCAAAACAACATTAAAAAAATTTTATTCGTCATCTTTGCCTCCTTGCCCGCAGTTACCATCCACGGTGAAAGAAGTCTTACTAAATAATAAAGAATTTATAGCTGTAGTATTAAATTATTACATAATATAAAGGTCTCACAATATAATTTATTTATAAAAATATTATACGTACCTATTTTAGATGACGAATCAGATATAGATAAAGCTAGCGATGAAGATGAATCCGATTGTGAATGTTGAAAAATATTGGCACTCTCGAATATTTTATTCTTTTAATTATAAATATGTAGTTTAAAAAAGCAGTGTATGTAATGACAGAACCCTAAATAGTGGTTAACTATATGAAAAATAATAAATAAATTACTGCAGTGATAGAACAGTTTTTTTTTATTAAAAACAATTTCAGATATTAATACTTAAAAGAATGATTGGTAAATATAAAGAATTTTCCCAATCTTGATTTTATTAGTTTATTTATTATAAAAAAAATTGTATAATTGATACTGTCAATATTTTTTAACATTCACAATCGGATTGATCCTTTTTATCTTCATCGCTAGCATTATCTATATCTGATTCGTCATCTAAAATAGGTACGTATAATACTTTTATAAATAAATTATATTATAAGACCTTTATATTATGCAATAATTTAATACTATAGCTTTAGATTCTTCATTATTTAGTAAGACTTCTTTCACCGTATGTATGTATAGTTCCGATATAACGAAATCTGTGGACACGATAGCGGTCGCATTTCTTAACGGATCGAAATGAAATTTAGAACAAAAATTAATGGTACAAAAATCTCGGTAATTCGTTAAAGGGCCAAATCGGTCCGGCCGTTTGGGCCTGACATCAAATCAAAATGGAAAAAAATTCGTAACTTTTTTACTTCACCCTGTACAAAAAAATGTTAGGTATCTTTTTTGTTTGTCTTAAAGAGACCTACAACTTTTATCTGAAACTTTTTTTCTGAAACGTATACTTTTAGTATATTCAATTGATATAAATCTACTGATGCGCCTGGCTTACCAAGGGCCGTTTTTTTTAATATAGTTAACCACTATTTGGGGTTCTGTCATTACATACACTGCTTTTTTAAACTATAAGTAATATAAAATAACGATTGTCAGAACTGCACCTTGTCATTTCATTTTAAGAACTATTGTTTTCAGTTCAAAAACTTGTAAAGATTTAATTAGCTTATCTTTACTTAGCCACCAGTTAGACTTCTGGCAATTTACATTTAGCTTTTTTTAGCAATAAATAATATAAAATCAAATTCGCCAGAACTGCACCTTGTCATTTTTTTTAATAATTTATTTACAACTTTAATGACTTCTGGCGACATTTTAGCCACGATCTAGACTTCTGGCAATAATTTTACAGTATTTCTATTGGTAAAAACTGTAAATCTACAAATTTTCAAAACTGCACCTTATGATTTTTTTCAAGTCAAAAATTTACACGTTTGGCCGCCCGCCCACGCGTACCGCCTCGGGAGAGACTTCTGGCAGTGGACACTACGCGCTATACAATAGATAAGGAAGGTTTTTATATAATCATTTTTACTGCACCGTATCATTTTCAATTTTCGTAGCCAGCTCTCCTTCTATAAGATTAAGCCGTCCAGATGCCCGTATTCACTGATCACGCGTCCTTGAATTCCATCTTTTGAACGGCCCGACTATTGTAGCCCTATATTATAAAAGAAGAAAATGCAGCAAAGAGACCAAATTGAAACCTATTGTCGTTGTCTTTTTAGTTGAAATTAATAAATACAGAGACTTAGTGAGGTTTCAAACAAATTGAGCAATAATAAGAACCTGAGATTTAAACAAATACGTGATATAAAATCAGCTAAATTTAGTTTTAAAGTGCTGAAAAAACAAGATGAAGTTGTCAATAAATTATAATCTTTATATTTAAGATCACGAAGTATTATACTTCGTGTTCAAGATACTAAAACTAAAACACAGTTTATTAAGATCATCATAAAAGTCGCCTGGAAGTATTGGGAACTGTAACAGCCCAGTAATTAGAAAAATATCTGCCAAAATTCAAAACATAACCTATAACCATGCCGGTGTGCTCGAAATGCAATGAGAATTGTATATTTAAAGAAGATAAAAATTAATTTTTTGGGTGCCCATGCGATGTTTTTACCGAAATTGTGCTAGAATTTCAGCCTCTGAAATAAGGTGGTTGCCAATGTTGAAAAGGGTGCTAATGTTTATTTGCAACAATTGCATTTAAAACACAAAAGAAGTAGGGGATATGAAGAAAAATATAAGCTAGTTGAACAGAAAGTCAATATTATACCTCAAATCTCAAAAGAAATAAACTCTTTTAAAAATAACCTTAAAAGAACCTTAAACCTTAAACTAAGTTCGCAACGACAGAAAATGATTAAAAAAAAACAGAAGCTGTGCAGAGGTTACAGCTGAAAACAAACGAATTAAAAAGTCAGAAGAAAATGTAGATGCAGAAGTAATTTTAAAAGGTGAATAAAGGGTTTTTGCTGATAGGCTAGTGCCAAATCAACAACTAAATCAGAATTTTGCAGTTAAACCTACTCTAACAGAAATGCAGGAAAGACAAGCTAGATTACACAATGTTTTATTGTTTGATGTTCCAGAAACCAATAAAGGAGAGAGAGTAAGAAAAGAACAATCCAAGGTAGCTGATGTGCTACTTAAGTGCAATGGGAACATTGTATTAAACAATTTAAAATTTTACAGGCTCGGCAAATATCAAGTCAGACCATTTAAAGTAATTTTACCAACTAGTGCTGATGCTTTTTATATACTCAGATATAAAAATCAAATAGACACTACATTGAATATATATATATGTGAAAGCAGACCAAACAATTTTACAAAGAGAGCACCTTAAGAAGCTGATAGAAAAACTCGAAGAACGTAAAGCGAAGGAGGAAAACAACATTAAAATAAAATATATCAATCAGGTGCCCAAAATCAATACCTTTAAATCTAACCAAAAAAACTGATAAATCCAACTCTCCTAGATATCACGTTTTTTATACCAATGCCTGCTCTATCTTTACTAAATTGGACGAACTAAATCTGAGAGTTAACAATTTAATTTCTACTTTTATCTTAAGTGAAACCTTTTGTTTTTTTTTTCTTTTATGAGGGTTGGAAATCTTCCAAAGACTGTACCAGGAAGATAGCCCGGTAGTGTCGAATTTATCTGCCTGAAGCAGGTACTTACCGACTAAAACTTACCCTCTACTTCGGTGTGCGAGCAGGAAACCACCCTGGTATAGGCATAATCATCTGCTCGCTCACCTGTCCTTTTACTCGCATACCCACACTTCCCCGGCTTCTGACAAGGAAGCCGCGCCTTCATCTCCTGCTCTTTCCTTCTTATCACCGCAAGCACATACTCATGTACACGCCTCCAATCCTCTGCATTTGCAATCATCCGGTCCAGCAACTCGAGTTGCCGGCCCAGACAATCTCGCCCAACACTCTCCTTTCATCTGCCCATTTCTCACACTTCAGCATTGTATGTTGCACAGTGTCCAGAGCCCCACAGTACGGACACTCGGGTGTTAATGCCCTTCTGAACCTGTGTAGGTACGTCCGGAAACAACCGTGTCCAGTCAGGACCTGCGTCAGGGCATAGTCCGTAGAACGGTGCCTACACCCCAACCAGGTCCTTATATCTGGAATAAAGGACTTCGTCCACTGAGCCACATCCTCCGTCCTCTCCCACTCTGCTTGCCACATCTCAAGGGATGTAGCCCTCCCTTCCTTCCTCACGTTTTCCCCGAAACGTTGCGACTGGTGGCGCCTGTTCCGGCCCGGCTTTCTTTCACACATACTTTCAGGACGCGCTCGAGTTCTTCCATTGTGGGTGGAAGGCGCGGCAGCGCGTTCATCTTCCATTTGACTTGTTCGTCAAATACATCCATCGTCATTATAGCACCACCTCCGCAGTTCTTTCCCCTATCAATAGCAACCTTTTTGGCTAAGGCAAAAGCGATATACTGATGTTCGGTGCCCGTATACTCCCACCCTTCTACTAAACCCGCGATGTTTTGCGTCGCTAGCGTGACGTCGATGTACGACCTGCTTCGGCCTCTTACAAAAGTGGGTGCTGTACCTGTGTTGAGGACAACAAGGTCCGTCGCACCCACCCATTCCATAAGGATTTGTCCACGGGCGTCTGTGACTGGAGAACCCCACTCCGACGCTTTGGCGTTGAAGTCTCCCAGCAACAGACATCCATTCCCAGCCATACGGACCTGATCCATAATCTCCGTCATGTTGGACTCGTACTCCTTCGCTGTTATGTTCGGTGAAACATAACAGCAGATTATGCACAGACCTTCCATTTTTATTGATAGATAGCCCTGATGAGCTTCCATCCCAAACACCCGGAGATTTCTGTTTATAAGTCGCACACCGACGTCTCCCCGCGCATCCTGATACCACCTGCGACTTCTAGCCATCGTAGGGTTAGGCTCGGCTGCAACCAGAATGTCAAAGTGTTTTTTTACAGCGGTAGCCTCCGCTAGGTTGTGAGCCATCCTCGCCCTGCTCACGTTGGTCTGTAGTATTTGTAACCTCTGGGTAGCCATTTCAAGTGGAAATGCCCACGCATTAACCCCTATTCTTTTGCCTGGCCGCCTCGACCAGACTTCTGAATTTAGGACACTGCAACCTAGTGCTACGATGCCCAGCAGTACCACAGTTCACACACCACGCACTCTTTTCTTGGCATTTGCGTTTGGTGTGGCCCTCCTTGCCTCACCTTCTGCATCCCTTCTGTTTCTCATTCTTGCAACTTGCGCGCAGGTGCCCAAATGCATGGCATTTGTAACACCTCTCTAACCATACCCTGTCCCGTATCAGGCAGGTAACAATCCCCACCTTGATTGATCCAGCTCTCACCAGTCTGCGGTACAAATCCTCATCGACCTTTACGGTGGTACTTTGCTTACTGTTCTGCTGAGGCTTCATTTAACCTAACACACACACATCCTTTTTTCTTGCGAAGGTTTCTACGGCATCGGCAGATGTAACCTCGTCTGCCGTAGTTAGCTCATCCAGTCCGTTTAGGGGGATTCTTCTCCTGGCCATGCCACCTCTGGCAACCACCTTCGATGCGTAGCCGCCTGATGAAACAATCTCCCTGACGTTCTCAGCCATACTGCGGTCACCCCCGAGCTCGAGATAGGCACCACCTTCCTTTGTAGCCCTCACGTTCCGGATCGTCACATTCTCTCTGCCTTGAAGGCTCTCACGACGCCCTTCCTCTCTTTGGGCTTTTTCACGCACTCCAGTTTGCCATTCAATCTGACCTCACGTAAAATCACACTCTGGGATGCCAGCTCCAGGAGCTTCCTGGACATAACTGTCTCCAGTTGCTTCGGAGCCGCCAGCCCCACACTCTCTCTCCCCAGCTCCACAGCTCTGCCACACACAGCCGTGAAAGCGTGAAGAAAACACCCTTTCTCGGACATGCAATCTTTTGGAGGGTGTACCTGTCCGAAACGCCCCGACGATCTCCGCGTCGATTGCTTTCTGCGTAATGCAAATCGCCACGTCACCTGCAGCATCGAGGGAACTACCCTCGCACACCTTTGTCCTTTCATAGACGCTATCCGGCCACTCCTCCCCGACGATCTCAGTGACCTCTTCGGGGCTCTGACATCCAGAGATGCGCGATAGAATCTCCGCGCATCTTTTTTCACGTTCCAGCATGTCCGGCCCCACAAAGAGTGCATCCGGGCTGTTGCTCTTCTCGGAGCACCTCCTCCTTTTCTTTTTCTTCCTCTCTTTCCAGACGGCTTCATCATCCGTCTGATCTGATGAGGAAGACATAATGATAGTCAGCGTTACCGCCGCGGTTGCCCCGATGTCCTCCTTGAGCGCGACTGAAGCGGCCGTGTCAGTACTCTCCGTCCTGGTCACTTTAGTCGGCGTTCTCACCGTCTTCTGAAATCGCTTTGCTATGTCGATCCCTGTCTCAACCTCGCTTGCCGTCCCTTTACAGTCAAAGTAGCGATCGAGTGCCGTTCGGCACTCAGGTTTGCTACTTATCTGTCTACTTTAACTTGTCTTTTCCTTCAATCATGTCCTTATCCTTGCTTGTGTCATTGCCATGTATCCTATCAGTAGTTTTATCTTGTTTCTTATTCATTGAATCCCACGAGTGGGGCCGAAATATTCAAGAGCCGGCGACATGACAGTGCGCTCGTACCGCCGGCCCAGCTACATTACAATGCGGGGGCGTCAGGTCCCCCAAGGGCATCATTCGTGGTCAACTCCGTATGACCATGCAGACCCCAGTACGATAGTTTACACATCATCTTACGTTTTTTTGCTGTAGGTTTGCTCCGCCGATTTTTTAAATTATCTCAGGTTTACTCCTGGGGGATTTGGGTGAGGGGTAATCAGGGAAAAGGGTGGGAGGGAAGAATGGTGACATGGTTGTTTTGGCCCCGCAAGGGAGGCCTTAGGCACGGCGCGGTGAAGCAATCATTGCGATACGCCGCTCATGCTAGACCGTTTGACCCTATAGCGATCCTCACCCCCAGAGTCGCACTCGCTTAACCATATTGTAGTATTAGTCTCAGGTAGAGCAAGGGCCGTCCCAGGGGGTCCTCGGCTGCCGTAGGAATTACCCTACGAGGATGCGGTGTAGTGCTTCTTGGCCCGAGAGCAGTGTCCAAGCGAGCAAAAATGCTCACAAGGGCACCGCGCCCGAGAGCCCCCCAACTTCGTCAAAGTCTATCACCACCCATGGGGGATCTTAAGTGAAACCTGGATAAATGAATATAACAAGGATATCATGTCAATACCGGGATATACACATTATTTACAATTTAGAGACAGTATAAAAGAAGGTTGAGTAATTATTTATGTTAAGGAAGAAATCAATGGTATTAAGATATCAGCCTACATTAATGAATAACATGTTCATGTTATGATACACTCAGTAAACATAGTATGGCTAGATAGATTAAAGATCAGAAATTATTAGTAGGATGTCTTTACAAGCCAGGAAACATTAATGCGGTCGATAATCTAGAATTTGTTAAGTTAATTAAACAAGTAGCTAAGGATACCAAAGAAAATGCTATTATATTTGGTTATTTTAATTACCCAGAAATAGACTGGAACACCCTAATACTAACATCACAAGTTCAAAAATCATTAGATTTCCTCAATTGTTATAAAAATCACTAGTTACCTTTCCAACTAGATTACGTAAGTATCAAAAATCATTACTTGACTTGATACTAGCCAGCGATAGAATATTTGTCACATCTATTAAAGCAGAGCCACCATTAGGTAAAAGTGATCTTTTAGTACTTATGGCAACAGTATAAATTAATATCAAGCCAGGAACAGCTTTTAAATTAAAAAAAAATAAATTTGAAATGTAAACGATGAGACAATAAATGACCACGTATCAAACATAGAATTTTATACTCTGACTAGTAACAATTCTGGTTTAAGCAAAGATTATAATAATTTCTCCAAAATAATGTGTAATACCATAAATAAATTTATACCATGGGTTCAAACGAAGAAAAATCCTTTAAAACCATGGCTTAATAATTAATTATTTAAAGAAATTTAAGAATAACGGCGCTCATGGGTTAAATATATTACTATTGAGAATGATGCTGAATATAGAAATTATAGAGCCCAAAACAATCGAATAAAATTACTAATTACTGAAACTAGAAAAACATATGAGAATAGCTTAGTCACAATGGGTGATAAGAAATTCTATACATATATTAAAATATCTTTAGGTTCAAATAGTACTTTAATCAGCTTAAAAGATGTAGATTCTGATGTATTAGTCACTGATCCCACAAAGATATCTAAAAGATTCTCTAACCAGTTCGACAAGAGTTTCTTCAGCCGAAATCCTAGCAATCACCTTCCAACCATAAAAACTCTCAGAGTATCTGTAGATGGTGCATTTTACTTCCGAAAAAGTCAGTTAAGCTATCCACTATCTAAAAACTATATCAAGTCCTGGTAGTGATGGAATACGTGTTATTTTCCTACAAAGATGTATGGATTCATTAAAAGTAGCATTAACTAAAGTAATGAATCATTTTATGGATAGTGGAATAGTACCGAGCACCTGGAAGCATGCCATTGTGACACCACTTTTCAAAAAAGGAACCAAACACGATCCTGCTAATTATACGCCAGTAAGTCTTACTAGCAACATATGAAAGGTAATGGAGAAAGTAATATCCAGAGAGATCACCGATTTTTGTTTAAATAATAGATAAATACCCCCATCACAGCATGGTTTTCTGCCAAAATGGTCAGTAGCAACTAACTTGCTGTTATCTTTGAATCAGTGGACTGTTTTATACTTTATACTTAGAAAATAAAATTATAATACTTTAGGAACCAGATTTATTAAAGAATGAATATTTCTAACACATGGTTTACTTTTCTTTATTGAACTTAACCTATATATATTTTTCTTCTCTCTAATGTCATTCTAGTTAGACGACTCTTACCAAGTAAGATAACTAACACTTAACACCTTTCTCTTTAAGGTTTAGTTTTCGGTGAGTTTTAATATCTTGACCAAAGCGAGATCGCTTGTGATTTTTACTACACTTATTATTAAAATTATGTTTTTCACTTGCTTTTGGTATGTTACTAAGTGGACTATTACTACCACACGCATAATCTCTAACATTATTTTGACCTATTATATTGTTAGGTATAACTATTACTATTGCATTTTACGATAAAGTTAGGAAACAATTCCGAATCCAGTAAGATCTCGGTTCTTTTGCTCGTTCTACAACAACAGCTTTATCCCAAGTTTTGTCTCTAATATTTCTTATCACTATCTTATCTCTCGGTTTAAATGTTGATGAATTTTTTCGGACGTGTTTATCATTGTTAATTTTAACTTTTTTTCTCTTTGCCTACAAAGTTTATCATGTATGTTTTTTTGTTTCTTTGGTTCTAGTTTTTTACTTGTTGTCGAAATTTCCGATCTTACAATTCTACTCTGTAAAATCTGCGCTGGAGATACATCTAGACTCTAGAGTAATAATAGGAGTATTTTGGTATTTCATTACGTATTCTCGAAAATCTATATTTTCCTCGAAACTTTTCTTAAGAATTTGTTTTCCGATGTTGACAGCTTTTTCTGTGACACTGTTACTCTGGTGGTAATGTGGTGTACAGGTTTTTATTGTGTTTCTCCCAAAAGAATTACATACAAAGACTTGAAATAAATGGTAGATTATGTCTTAAAAAGCATTGATAACGGAATCTGATGTCTTATTCTTTAATAAAATTATTTCAATCCAATGTGAATAGTGGTCGATGACTACTAAGTAAGATTTATTACTAAATTCTAAAATATCTGTTCCTAACTTATTGAATCTTAAAGTGGGTTCTGCGTTGGTGTTTTGAAATTTGACAGCATGTTTGTTTCACAAATACGGCATGATTTAATACAACTATTTACATCATACGCTAAATTTGGCCAAATAAAATATCCTTCTAGGTCTAACTAATCCCAATATGCCCTTTGCGTAGAATTTTTATCATCTCTGTTCTTAAATTTTTTGGAACAACAATTTTTGAAGTAAAACTTCTTTAGTCGCGACTAGGGGTAACTCAGTAATCCTAACGGACGTGACGTTATTCTGATGTACCGCGTACCGGAAACAAAACCTGATTCAAAATACCTAACACGATTCCGCCTACTATATTAAATAAAATTAAATCTGTAATTGTATGAATTGACAGCTTGTCATCTTGTCAACCAAAATACATTGGTGGTAAATAGTTTAAATTTGTGTATAAAGTGTTTGTTTTAAATATGAATAAACAAAGTGGATTTATTAATGAAGAAAGTGATGAAAAAATATTGAATGAAAATGAGTGAGTACCTACTCTATATGCATACATTTTATTTTTGGTGTGTAATTACACTATTTATACCTATTATTTATACCTAGCTATTTTCGTTTTATAGACTTAAAGAGCTAAAAAGAAAAAGAAATTGTGAACGTCAAAGGGCATATTATCAGCGCCAGAAAGATTTGAAGAAAAATGAAAATGAAAAAAAGACGAGACAGCGACATTCATTATGATTTGATTAAGTAAATTTATATAACATACATAAATATTATGATAGTTAAGTAAAGAAGCATTTTGCACGTTTTTGTTCATAAAATAATAATATTCGAAATGTTTTAACACTTGCTTATACTTATTTTAGGTTTGGTTAGGTAGCCATAAAGGCCATAAAACCACTAGTCAGGATGGCTGATCTTATACCAGCAATAACAGATCCTTCGTAGAACTGAAGAAAACAAACTCAACTCAGGATTTTAAATTTTATGGAATATGCTATAAAATGCTACAAAATAAAATGGTTATCTAACTATCGAATGCTCTTGTGTTGTGTTGTATTACAATAAGGTAGATACAGCTACAAAATCACACATTCTAAACGTAATGTGTGTATATTTTTAATATTGTTTACCTATTATTGATGCAAAACTTCTTTAGGCGCGACTAGGGGTAACTCTAACGTTAGATTCTAACGGAAGATTCTGATGGAAGTAACGGTGTGATTTCAGCTATGGGAGAAGCTTAAATTTTTAAAATTTATTTATGAAATTTTTAAAATTTTCAAACGGTTTCAAATACATCAATGGTATTTAGAGAGTAAAATCTATGTTTCACATTTTAGTTATCATAAACCTATTATTTCATATATAAAAAATAATGATAACTTTTAAACTCCTATTTCTAATGAATAATATAAATATAACATTTGATTTTTTGTAAAGTATATAGACAATAAATATAATTGAATTGTAATTAGATATTTATTTTCCGATACGTACATCAAAAAGTTTTACTTCAATAGTGCGTAAAGGTTACACGCACACTCTTTTTTTATCTTCAACAAACACGATACCAGCTTCTACGTATATATCGTTTTTTAAGGGAGTAATATGGTTTACAGTCTGGTGGTAACTTTTTTTCTTTAGGCCAAGAATTATAATAATAATCATAAATTTTCATTAAAGTTTTGTCACGGCTTGTTTCTATTCGTAATTCATATTTTTTTTTCGTTACTTATAGGTAGATATTTTGTTTTTTTCCTTTTTATTAAGGATGTCCTGGTAGTTATAGACCTAAATAAAAATGTACCGAGAACATCTATTGGGGCAGAAGAGACAATTTATTAATTTGGGATTTTAAGGCCTGCAAGTAAGGACGAGTGAGGAAGACGTGGGGAGGTAAGGAGTTCCACAATCTGGAGACCCTGGGAATGAAGGAACGATCAAATCGATTCGTTCTCGATGTCCAGCATGAAACAGTATAAGGGTGCATGGAGTTGGCACGTCGCGTTGCTCTGGCTGGTCTGACAATTAAAGGCAATATAGAGCGGAGTTCTTCTGAACAAAATTCGTTTATGTTTCGGTAAAACAAGGAAAGATCAGACACTGCTCTTCGGTGGGACAATGGGGCTAGGTTTTTGGTCATACTGCTCTTCTCTGTATTGCATCAAGAAGTCCGAGCCTTGACGAAGCCGCCAAACCCCATACATGCAAGCAGTATTCAAGATTAGGTCGTATTTGGGCTTTGTAAAGAGTAGCTTAGTTGGATGTAGAAAAATATTTCCGTGCTCTAAACAGAAAACCTAATTTCTTTTCTGCTGCTGTTGCTATGGATGCAATATGTTCGATCCATAGAAAGTCTTGGGAGATCATTATACCAACCAGCGTAATGGAGTCACCCGCTACCAGTGTCTGATCGTTGATTGTAATGGATGAGTCGCCTGTTTGCCTCTTGTTGGACAGGCAACATGTCTTTGTCTTGAAAGCGTTGAAATTAACATTTCTTCCCCACTCGTCTACAATTCTCAAATCTTGATTGAGAAAAGCCGTTGTGGATCTTTTGTCCTCTTCAAGAATATTTAGAGGTATGAGACGGTTGTACGCTTTGCTACAGTGTAAGTTGCTATCTTCTGCAAAACCATGTTTCGGGTTATTAGTGGCTTCCAGTAGATCATTAATGTGTAAAAGGAATAGAGTAGGAGCTAGAGCCGATTCTTGGGAAACTCCAGCGTTGATCTTGTAATGGTTGGAAGAATGTTTATCTACAGCGACTTGGATGTGCCTGTTGGAGGGAAAGTTGAATATCCATCTGCAAAGGTGTGGCGAGAGTCCGTATGAACACAATTTGTTCAAAAGAGCTGCATGCTACACTTGATCAAATGCTTTTAATATGTCTAGTAATACTATTTGAGTTTACCCATAGCGGTGGATGGTATCACTCCAGACATAAGTTACATATGCTAGCAGATCGGCTGTTTACCTTTGTTGGCGAAAACCATATTGCCTGTTACTTAAAAGGTTGTGTGTCTCAAGGTAGCTCAGGATCTCGTGATTAACGTATTTCTCCACATTTTTGATAATATCAAATAGAAGGGCTATAAGTATGTAGTCAGAAGGCTGGGTTTTACAGCCTTTCTTGGGGACTGTTTGTACTCGAGCAGTTTTCCAGGATTCTGGAAATACACCAGTTTCATATGATAGTTGAAATAGCTTAGTGAAAACTGGCACTAGTTTAGGAGCACAACATTTTAAGAGCAAAGCAGGTATTTCATCAAGGCCGCTTGCTTTGTTGGTATTTAGAGTAGCAAAGACTCTCTGCACACGCTTAACCGTAAATATGATCTTTTTCGTTGTGTGGGGAGTCCGTGGAATAGAAGGTGTTTCAATGTTTCCCAGTGAGTTAAGTGTCGAGTTCGAAAAGAATACTTTGGCAAAGAGTTCTGCCTTTTCTGTAGGGGACGTAACTATTAAGCCTTAAGGGAACAAACTATTTGTAAAATTGTTGTTGATATGTTTGGCGAGAGTCCAAAAGGACCAGATTCCATTATGGTTTACAGTACATGATACCGTAATGTTTTACTTACCGGCGCCAAATTGATTATAGGGAAGTTTATTTACTGGACAGTATGAAATTCAAATTTATAGCTTTCTCCAAACTCAAATTATCGATACGTAATAATGCTTCTCTTGTAACAGGATCCCTTATTTTCATAAGAATTTTGTTTCGAAGAGTTTTATTTTCGTTCGATTCATTCGGGTCTACATTGTTGTAATTGCAACTTTTTACCAAATGTCGGCATTCAGTTAGGAAGTGCTCAAAACTTTCTGCTTCCTTTTGCCTTTTTCTTAAGAAGTTAAGACGTTCAAAGCATTTATTTACTTTTGGGTTAACATACTTCTCAATAAAATTTACCATGCATTCACACTTGTTCTCTGTTTCATCCTTCAGTATAGCGAAAGTTGCCAAAATTCTAGCAGAATTGGTGCCTATAATATTTCTTAAAATCGATAGCTTTACACTGTCTTGAGATTCGTTTTGTCCAGTAGCTATTATATAATCTTCGAAACTTGTTTCCCAGAATTTCCATTTTGTAGATGCATTTTGACTTTCTATATTAAAGTCGCAGGGAAGTTTTACCGATTCGTTTACCATTTTATTTTTCTAATACATACACTATATCTTACTATGCTTTGTCTTTAAACTTGGATTCCTTAGCACTGCGTAATGTTTTATACTTTATACTAAGAAAATGAAATTATAATACTTTAGGAACAAGATTTATTAAAGAATGAATATTTCCAACACATAATTGACTTATCTCTATTGAACTAAACCTATATATATTTTTCTTTTCTCTAATGTCATTCTAGTTAGACGACTCCTAACATAAGTAAGATCACTAACACTAAACATGGACAACTTGGCATGACAACGGTGAACCAACAAATGTTATATACTTGGATTATGCAAAAGCATTTAATAAAGTACCACATAAAATCCTAGTTTGGAACATCTTGTAATAGGGGAAACTTACTTAACTGGATTGAAAATTTCTTAATGAATAGGCAGTTATATGTTAGAGTGAATGGTTAAACATCAACAAATCATCGCGGTATCAGTGAAGTACCACAGGATTCTGTACTTGGACCACTGCTATTTATCTTATATACTGACCTGGCAGCGACAAAAAATCACTTGTAGAATATTTTTCAGACGATGCAAAATACTGTAATCCACTTGAGAGTCATGAAGTTCTACAAGAAGATTTTGATAAAATTAACAACTGGTTAGATAACTGGCTACTACCATTAAATCACAATAAATATACAGTACTACATATAGGACCAAATAATCCAGAAAATGTGTGTCACCTCAATGGAGGGAATCTTCTTACAGTTAAAGTCCCAAAAGATCTTAGTGTTTATATATCCTCAGATTTAAAACGGGAAACACCCATTTCAAAAATCACGAAAAAGACAAACAGAATCATTTATTTAATCAAAATTGCATTCAATGACCACTTAAAACTGTATAAAACGTATATAAGACCCAAAATAGAGTTTTCAACGCCAGTTGGGAACCCATATTTTATTAAAAATATTAATATGCTGGTAAAGGTTTAAAGTCTTTCCATTCTGGAACTCCAAACACAAAGAACCTAGGCATAGAGGCGACCTGATAGAAACGTATACAAATGGATTGGTGGTTATTATTCTTGTAAAGGTATTTCTCACATTTATCAAGAAGAAACTTCATTACCAACCGAGTAGTATACACTTGGAACAACCTGAAAGAAGACACTTTCTCATCGAGATCTGTTAACCAATTAAAAAACAAACTTGATAAAGAACTGAAAAGTTTCTATAACATTCTAGTCCACTATACGACTTAGCTCTTGTAATATACTGTGATAAAGGTTAATGTACTGTGATAACTGTTTTTGTGATATTTGTATAATGTATTATTTATTGACTTTTTAAGGTATGATCAGTGCTCATCGGTTTAACCGCTTACTGATCTTTAATAATAATAATAAAATAATAAAAAGGCGAAAATTTGTTGACTATTTTGTATACAGAAACCCGTTCTTTTCAGGCTGCGCTAGTGATTTAAAATCAAAATAAAATCTCTTTCAAAGCCCCATTCTAAGGTCTGACAAACAAGCCACTTCTCATCTGCATACAATTCTCTCATAAAACTCGCAGTTCTATATGACCCGTATCAGCGAGGGTGACAAGTATACCAGGATGATGTTGTAACTGTATTTATATACGAACGCTGAATAACGATGAGAATATCAGGAAATGAAATTGGTTATATAAACAATGGAGTAAATATTTTTAATTAAAAATAAGCTTCTTCTATTTCTTTATCCCTAAATTAAATGGAACATCCTAACAACAAAGTCTTTTCTATAAATATCATAGAATGCAGAATATAAAATTAATATTCTGCATTCTACGATATTAATTAATAATTCGCTTTATTAAATATGACAATTTTTTTGTAATAATACTTTAAAGTCTTTTCTTTCAATTTAATTTTAAATAAGATAATGAAGATAATAGTTTGGTTTTATAGCACTCTTGTAAAATGACAAACTCTATCTTTACAGGAGTGAGAATAATCTTTATTAGAATAGTGTATCAAGTATGTACATATTTCATAGAATTTAGAATTTAACTACAAAATAGTATCGGTTTCTTAAAAAAAATAAGGGCGTAAAATATATTTTGTCCACGACTGTTCTACAAAACGTTCATTATACTAGTGCTTCATAAAGAATAATAGTACCTATTATTCACTAGTGAATAATGGTTCATTATTCACTGCATGACGTCACAACAGAACGTATGTCCAAACTTTATAAGAGAATAACTCATATTAGACAAATTTTATATTTTCCTTTGACATTTCAATCCGTATTTATATGTCAATGGTGTAAACAAACAAAACACATGTATATAGAATCGACCTACCTTTTACCACTACATCTAAGCTACACACTTTAATCTTTAAATTTAGATCGTAGTTAGTGTAAGTCATATACATTTGAAACTTCAATTACATTAATTAGAGCGTAAATTTAGAATTTTAAAGTTGTGATTATAGCAATTGTGTCGTGGACAAAGTATAGTATTCTATTCGTGTATAATGGCTGTGGCTCGTGTTGTAAACTTCATCTTCGTGAATAATAGCTACCATTATACGCTCGTTGAATAATATACTATTTCAAACTAATCAGGCTAGATATCTAAAAAATATTTTACTTCTAATTATGATACCTTTGTAGTAAACACATTCTGAATCAGAAACCATTTATTCAATATTTAATTATTCTACAATCTGCATTTCACAGAAACTTTGCAAGATCTACAGAATTATAGAAAAATTCAATATTCTTAAAGCAAAACATCTTAAACACCGTTATTTAAGCTGTCATTAAAGTACTTACTCAATACTATAGTCCAAACCCATTAAAATAGACGTCAACGAGTCAGGAAAAATTTTAAGAAGAAGAAGAGAGAGAGAGAGAGAGATAGTACTTTATTGTTTTTTAAAATTACAAGAATTTTGTAAACAAAGTATAAAAAATATAAACATAGTATAAACACATTACATTTTACAAATTACAAACAAATACAAAGAAGATAAGGTAGAGGACCTTATATGAACTATATAACTTCAGAGAGAAGTTGGTCAAATTAAAAAAAAACACACACATTTAACAAATAATATGCTTTTTTAACCAGCATGTTTTTAAGTTGTCTCCTGAACAGATTTAGATTTGGAAGGGTTTTCAGGGCATTAGGAAGATAATTATATATTTGTACCCCTTTATATACAAAAGAATTTTGAATTAATGAATATTTAGGAATAGGCAGTCTAATATTATGAGAGTCCTGTCTCGTGCTGTAATTGTGGAAATCGCCACTTTCAGTGAGATTACCCTTATGTTTATAAATTAAGGACGCAGTTTCTAAGATATAAATAGACATTAGCGTTAAAATTTCGTGTTTGATGAATAACGGCTTGCAATGTTCAAGGTACCCTTTCTTACATAGATAACGAATTGCTCTCTTTTGAAGAGTAAAAACAGAACCAAAAAGATAGCCATGACATGAACCCCAAAAAGCTATTCCGTATCTTAAATGTGACTCAACCAACGCAATATACACCTGCTTTGCTATGCGTACGTCACAATAGTAGGATATATTGCGCACTGAAAAACATCCAGATGAAACTTTATGACACAAATTGTTTATGTGAGAGTCCCATTTAATTTGGAAGTCAATGTTGATACCTAAGTATTTAGTGACACTTTTTACCTCAAGTGTAAGGTCGTTTGTCCTAATGCTATTTACCGTGCCTCTAAATGACACCAAATTTGTTTTATGATTATTTAACACGATTTTGTTTGTTGAGCACCAATCTAGAAGCAGGCCGAGGTCAGAAGATATTGTTTTACCCAATGAAGAGGAGGGCACATTCGACCAACATAAAGTAGCATCGTCAGCAAATAGTGTAAAACTGCTTTTTGTGGGTAACTTAGCGATATCATTTATGTAAAGCAGAAATAAAATTGGGCCCAGAATAGAACCTTGAGGCACACCAATATTGACAGCTATCTTTATAGATTCTAATCCTAGATTCCTTACAATTTGTTCTCTACCTGTTAAGTATGAGCTAAACCAGTTTAAAGTCACACCTCTGATGCCATATCGCTCTATCTTTTGCAAAAGTATGTGGTGATCAACACAGTCGAAAGCTTTGGAAAAATCGCAAGATTCGGCTGTCTAATCGTTCAATGATTTTTATGAATTCTGACAATGTACTGGACAATACTAAATTTTCTTTCCGATCTTAAAAGAATCGAGATCCTGAAAAAAATTTCTCTTATTACTTTTATCCTTACGGTAATTGAAAGCATATTAAGTTATAATATTTACTTTATTAAATTTTATAAAAACACTATAAAGCTAATCTTTAAGGTAGATTACGCCTAAAATGCTAAATTTAGAGCAGACTCATAGGACTTTTAAATTATTTAAAAACCTATGATAATTTTATATGATTGGTCCCTTTAAAGTGTGTCTATTTGTGACGAATGTCATGGCAATGTTAATTTTGTCTGCAGCAACACAGAAGAGTTGCGAGAATATTTTTTTAAATCAGTTTCCCAAGTTAGTAAGCCAGTATGTTCTTTTTTTGCTGGGCATTGTCTTTCAGATATTGGGGTATATCTAAATATTTTTAGTTTAAAGTATTAAGAAGACTGTAGCTTTTAATACTTGATTATGATTAGTACTTCTTGACCTTTTTTTAGCGTGTTCAGGACTTCTTCAAGTACACGGAATCTTAAATATGCTGCGTAGCATTAACACATTTAACGCCTCCAGCATCCTCCTTACATCTCTAATTAGAAAAGACGTAGCATTACGCTACTCTAACTTTTTTATTAAAAGAGAGGTTGTGGCTCTTAACAAGGCCCTCATTATATGACAAGTGAGGACCGTTTCCAATACTAACTCTTATTTTTTGAATGTTGGTCGATCGTTGCGTTTATATAGTCTTGACAAAGAGTTGAATATTGGTTATTTTTTTATTGCTAATCAGCTTTGTCTTCTTTACGTTAAAATTGACACCATATTGTTGACTGTGATACGTAAATTTGTTTAATAGTGTTTCAATATCTTTTAGATTATCCGCTAATACACACAAAATTGTCATCAGCATATCTTATGATGTTAAATCGGTACTCGTTTAGTGGATTATCTTCTTACACTTTTTTTAAGGCTTCACCAATAAATCGTAGATAAAAAATAAGATGGGTTCCAAAACACCACAGTTACATTTTATTCATGATTTTCAAGTATAAGGTGTGATTATCTTTAATCCTAAGATATGCTGTCTGGTAGAAATTTTAATAGAATTTTTCCTATTCTTTGTTGTTAATTTCTGTTTTTTAAGTATTTGCATAATCTTGACGTTATGTACTTAATTAAACGCTTTTTGTAACTAATGTGCTTATTGACATCCTATTATCTTTTATCTAAAACTTGTACTTATTAAGAACAGAGCCCCTCTCGTACCAACATCATTAATGAATATAATCTAGTTTAAGGGATAAATTCTTAATATTTTATTATTATTTTTTAAAAATGATTTATGAGATTTATCGAGGTGTATACTTTGCATTTCTTGGCTTCTAGTTTATGCAGAAATGCCATAAACTCAGATTTCCACCATTTTGTTGGTATTTTTATTTATGTTTTTAGACATCTTTGTGATTATGTTTATTAATTTGTTTTTTATAAGTTTGAGTAATTCAGCCTATATATTATCGTTTCGATTGCATTAACATCTTTAAGGTTTGTTTTTACAGAACATACTGGCCAAAAGGAATCATCACTTTGATTATTAAACAGTTTCATAGGGATTTATTCATACTCTGTTATTTTACGTTATGTGTTTAAGATAATTTGAACATTGAAGTCAGTTAGGTTTCTTTCTTGTCTTCGTTTTAGTCAACCTGTGAGTTCCATTACCTTTTTTTTTGTACATCATAAATATCGCGTTTTAATTATGCAGCCCTAATTAAGTCGCATCTTAACATTTCTTCTATTTCTTTTACTTCTATAATTGTCTTTTTATCGTTATACTTATTATTTTATACCTGTATGGCTCGTACTTAGCTTTTATTTTTCGTGATATTCTATACTATTTTATTTACTTTTTAAAGAGGTTTTCCATCGGTTCCTAAAATAAAACTACTAGATGTTTAGCTATTTTACATATTTTTTTATCTATTAAATAATTAAAAATTGTAAAAAAAATTATAAACAATTTTGAACAACATTGGTCCTAAAACAGGTATTAAAATAACACCTCTATCGAAACAATTCTTTTTCATCACATCTTCCTTCTTGACTTGACTTTTCTGGTTACGAATTTTTTTTTGCTAATATTTTACTATATTGTTCAATTATTCTGGATGTATGATACGCCTTTGCCTATTAAAATCCAAGAGAAATAATCGCTGTGCCATTACATTATAAAAATTCACGCACCGGTTTGCTCAGGTATATTTCCTAGCGCAATTTCTATAGTAGCGGGACAATTGAATTCAACATTATATTATGGTCTACTATTTAGTTTCAGGCTTGTCTATACGGATAAATCATTGCAGCATCTTTGCATATACGAGTATGGCTATTTGAAAAATGGGTTTTACACGACGAGAGTAATTGTTATTGATATGGGATATAATTCATACAAGACTGTAAATATATTAGAAGGTATTTATAAACACATAATACAGGGATTTTTCTTTTAAAACAACTCATCATTTAGTCAGATATAAAAACTTTAATTCAACAAGGTTAAAAAAATGATTTAAAATTCTACCACAATTTTAAGAAAAAATGGAAAAAGGAATAAAACTTTTTTTAATAGGAACATATAAATTACCTAGTACATAAAGAAGTTCAAAAGATATGTTTAAAAAATAAAAAAAAAATAACGCAGATGTAAAATTTAAAGTACCTACACCTTTTGATAAATGTAAACAATCGTGATATTTAAAAAAAACACAAGAAATTTAAAAAGTAAATGGATATTTTAATAAATATTACAAACATAGAATAAGTTTGATTTTAAGCTATTTTGACATTATATATATATATATATAGAATAGATCAAAAAAATTTTTTGGGTTTACAGGGATGCAGCCAAAATTAGGTACTTTAGAAAGATTCTATTTTTACAAATACCAAGCTTTCGAATTTATTTCAAATTCTTTTTCAAGGCTATAAATAAAGAAATTGGTTATAAATTGCTTGAACTTAAAAATGTAAAGATGTACTTACAAGTAAAGTGAATCAGTATAAAATTGTTTGTAATGTAAATAAAAATAAAATATAAACACAAAACTTAAATATTTTGAATTGAAAAGTATCGTTTTTTTGAAATTGATTAAGTTGTCAAATTTTTTAATTTAGGTTGTTTGATATTTATAAATTATTTTTAATTATTGTGTAATACTTAACTGTGTTGTATTTTGACTTGTATTAATGCAATCATTCACTGTTAAAAGATAACAATAAATTATATTTAAATTTTGAGTTTCATTTCTTTTGTTCATTGTATTTTTATTTTTATTGATATGAAACATTTCCATAAATTTCCTTTTAGTTGTAGTATTTTCAATATCTAATATTTGAATATTATTATAATCCATATGGTGGAATTCATCAATTACATGTTCAGCTAATGCACATTTTCTTTTTTTTAACCTAGCATCACTACGATGTTGAGTAATTCTATGTTTAAGATTTTGTAAAGTTTGACCAATATATACCTTATCACAATTATAACAAGGAATTTTATAAACAACATTATTAAGATTCATTAATATCTTCTTTTTGTTTTAATTTTGAATAAAGAGAACCAATGTGCTATTTTAATATTGTTAAAAGTTTTAATAATTTTAGTGGTTAAATTACCTAAATACGTTATTGATCCATAAGTGATACTTAAGTTTGAATTATTTTCTGTGTGATTTACTCGTTCATATGTAGTTGTGTTAAATAAAAGTTTTTTTAAAAGTTTGTTAAGAGTTTTAATTTGTAAAATCTTACAATTAATATGAACTTGGAATAAAAGTTTAACTGATTCTAATTGTAAGTACATATTAATTGTTTTTTACTTCGAGAGAAAATTATAAAGGTTGTAGTAAACTTGGAGTTATCAAATTTTAAATACTGACTTATATATTTTTAAACTAGTTGTTAGAGGTATATTTTCTTTAAATCTATTTATTATTTACAAATGTGAAATATGATATGAAGATGTACCTGATAATATATCGGTTATCTTACCGTGTAGTTTGTCACTTCCACGTAAGGCGTCTTGTGGGTTTACAAGATATATTACTGGAAAATTATTTTAAACGAAGTACCTGAACATGTAAATACTAGCATTGGCCAGGCTCGTATATTATAAATTTTTAAATACCCATTGGCTATTGGACTGAATACATTTTAAGGGTAGTTACGAGGTGTATTCAAAAAGTAAGGGACGTTTGATTATTAGAGAAGTAATTATTATAACTTATTTAAAACTTGTTAAGTTCATTAAATAATGCCCTAGTATTTTTTATCTATTGTTTACCAAGAAGGAAGAAAAAAATATATATCTAGTAATATGTATAGTGAGTGGTCACACAGTTATTTACAAAAGAAGTGAGTATTTCTTTATTTAATTCATGAAGGAATATTTCTGATAACAGATGTTAACTATAGATCGTTTCTGAATTGATACACGTTTCTAGTTCACTACAGCTGTAATTATTGCACTCCGTTAATCATATTAACCTAGAGCAGGTTATTTAAAACGGAGGAATCAAATTGAGCACCACTTAGCAGGTACAAGACTTCGGGTTGGGGGTTGTATGAAGAAAGTACTACAGCTGGCAACGTTGCAACACGAAATCTCCGAAATATCAGTATGCCCGATTGTGCGCGTAAAATCTTGAAAAAAATAGTGTTATTCTTCTAACAAGTTTATTTTCATCTTGTCTTCCAATATTAATATGGGTGACGATAACAGTTTTGTTACTAGCGAACGGAGCAAAAAACATTTAAGTTTTGCCAGTTAAAATTTAGAAGTTATAATAAAAACAATAATCATCTTTGGCGATCTTCTAAAATCAATTATAAGTAAATCATATCTAACCCACAAGGTAATAATTTCGAGATAATCAAAAGTGAAATAAATCACAACCATAAAGCACCACCAATATTGAAACAAACTTTGAATACCCAACAACAGCCAACGCCTGCGAATTTTTTCACATCAATTAAATATAATATTTACCATCAACACCCCGATATTTACAGTTTCATTGATGTGTTGCTAAATTTTCAATTATTTTCATATGTAAAGATTAAATCGACAAATTTTAGTAAAATTAGTAGACAGAGAGACGAAAAGATTAAAACTTCTATTAATTTGTACAAAAACAAATTTATAAGCGACAAAATATTTTTGGAAAAAGTATCTTTTGTTAATTTACCTGTGAATTTGAGAATATATATATTTTTTTTTAATAAATAAATAATTTTTTACAATTTAAAAATTGTAGTTTTATTTACATTTTTTTTTTTTACTTATTAACTGTTTTTTTCGTTACAGTAACATTATTTTTATATATTATATATACACACACACGTATATAGTTTGTCCGTCGGATCTTTGCACATACGTCATCATTCATAATTATGCGAATAAAATCAAGACTGTACTTTAAACGTAGGTCGATAAGTATGATCGATGAAAAAATTCGGAAGTGGCTACTATCACATCGAACGTTTTTTTTTTTGAGTTGCATCTATTACCGATTAACAAATTGGTTATAAAGCGAATAAACTTAATACCTGTTCAATAAATTGCTGACGGACATTTTAATTTATTTGAAATATTTTTCAGGACATTTCGATTGTGAGTCTTATGTTTACCGATTGTTAATTATTAGAATTAACATGTTTTATTATTATTGTTGAGTAGATTAATCAACTATATAATCCAAAAAGACATACAGAATAGTTTATAGTTGGTACTTGGAAGACTTAAGTACGAAAGACTTTGTAGTCAAGCATTCAAATAAGTAAAAAGGTAGATAATAAATAAAAAGAAGTGTGGAACTCTTAGGATTCCGAGGAAAGCAAACCTTTTAATGTTATCCTCTGAACTTAAAAAAGTATGCCAATATACGAAAGCGGAGCCCTAATCGGCCCAACGGGTCGGAGACCTGACGCGAGACGCAAAAATTGTGAATATGAATAAATATGAAGTCTTGCAAAAAAGTAACATTGAGAACTGAAAAGACAAAGTGAATGGAAGAAAGTAGTAAAAAAAAACATAAAAAGACCTTAGAAAAACAAATTGTTACTAATCTTTTAGCGCTGGGCCTCTTGCCTGTTGAGCTTTTTAAATAAATAAATGTTATCAAATTAAATTGATAAATAAAAAACATTTATAACATATAGTTTATATAAACAATATATTGTATATAAATCTAGGTTTGTAAAAAAATAGCCGGTTATTATTTGTAATATATATTTAAACTTTGTACAAAATTGTTTTAAATTTCAGAATCACTGTCAGAATCAGAACTGTCACCAATATCTATTCTGATTGTTTGAATATCAATATCAACTATATTTTTGTCTCGGTCATACCACTTTTTTATGATTTCATGAGTATGTCTCACACATTTTTCCCAAATATTTGTATTACATTGGTTAAGTGCCTCTTGCCACATATTGATAACAGCAATATCAGAATGCCCATCCCTACCAATGTTCTTTAATTATTTTTTAATAATTTCCTTCTAATAATACAAAGTCGAATTCTTTAACAATTTAGACCCTAACACACCATATATACGTCACTATACTTGCTTAAAACTTGGTTTTTTTATATGCCTGGGTTTACACATATAAGATTACAGCAGAAACGACTATTGACCACCACTTATATTCACCTTTCTTGTAAACGACAACTTTTTAGTTGTAGTTAACTAAATCTGTTAAGTAAATAAGCTAATATAACAAATAAAAAATAATATGTCTTATTATAAATTTATAAATAAGAAAAAAAATAATGATACATTTTTTCCTTGAAAACAAATATGAATAATAATATTAGAAGCGTAAATAAATGCTAGATGACATGCCTTTGAAACAGCACCTCAAATTTGCCTTGAGCTTGCCGACAAAAAAGAAATTAGTTTAATAACAAATCAGTAGCAAGAAACAAAAAAAAGTAAAATTAAAAACCAATAAACCGAAATTACTTTTATCTGTAGCTGGAACTGTCAATATCGGACTGTAACCAATCAAACTATTGTAAGTAAAACACGACCCCAATCAAAAAAGAGTTATATCAATTGTGATGCTCTTAGTAGGTATAACAATAAAATTAATTGCGGAAAGAAATTTTGTATTGTTCAGTTACACAGTTATGATGTTCACTTTTTCATGGACATGAACACTTTTCTGTCATGTAAATTCAAGTCTGCTGATCGAAATTTGAAGGATAACCAAAGCTTTCTTTTTACTCTAGGGAAGTAGGTAAATAAATATGATTTTTTAAACCATATAATTAATTATATAAAGAACCATGTTTTATAATAAGGTTTACTTAAAAAAGTGCGGTACAGAATCTTTTTTAATTTTAATGGGTAGTATCCATTGTCAGTTGAGTTATTAGCTCTTTTACGATGACAGTTAGCACTTAAATGAATAATCTAATACAACTGATACAGCTGTATTAAGCTAACTTAAAAAATACATTTAAGTAATACAGTATGCGCCAAAACAAACGACACTGAAAAACTAAAGCTTTATTAAACATGAAAAATTAAATATTCAACTAATGCGAATTTAAGTTTTGCTTCTATACAAAATGTGTTCAAAGTGTTCGCCATTGCGTTCCAAGCAGTATTCATAACACTTAACAAGATTGCTTAGCATGTTATTAAAAATAGGATGCTGCATTCTTCTGAAAAAGGTCAACATTTTTTCACGGAGTTCATCAATAGTTGCCGGTGGGTTTTCTGTAAAAATGGCTTGTTTTAACATACCACATACGTAAGCATCAGAAGTTGTGAGATCAGGTGAATGAGAAAGGTAAGGAAAATTCGTGTTACGGGAAATTACGCGGTCTTCAAAATTTTATCGAATCATATCTAAGGATGCTGTCGTGGTATGACAAGCAGCCCCATCCTGTTGGAACCATTGAATATTCAACTGTACAATCTGCCCAATTTCACTTTAGCTCTGACGTTAAGATGCGCACTGGTTAATGATGAACCAAGGTGGGGAGACGCTCAGATTGTCGGTCTCTAGACAATGTCTTCTGGCTTTGTTGTGATGCTCTCTTTTCTTCATTTGCGCATATCACAGATAAAGTGAAATTTGGCAGATTATATGTTTCTGGCACGACATAATTGTCTGAGATCAATACAAAATGGTGTCAAAATTTGTTCTCTATATCGCACTTGATTAAGTGTAACGCATCTTCTACAATCGTCTTCCACGAAGTAAGGACCCAATCTGATCTCTGGATCTGGAAATTTGGGAGGGGCGAGCTAGTGCTCAGCCAGCACTGAGGCCACATATGACCCATTGTGCATCCTCCCGTGTGTAGGGATATCCTCACCTCACGATGTCACAAGGCCTATTGATTTAAAATAGGTGATGAGGCTCCCGAGGGGGATCTCCCTGACATCGGCTGGTGTAAGCCAATACTCGCCCAACACGGATCTTCTGATTTCAGAAAAAGCAGAGCAGTCATACATAATGTGTTCTACTGTTTCCTCTTCTTGTTCGCAGCCTCTGCATAGCGGCGATTCTGTTAGTTTCATCCTAAAGAGATGTTGTCGCAATTGGCAGTGACCTGTCAGGATTCCCACAGCTGTTCGGAGATTTTGTCTGGTCAATGCCTTAATTTTTTTTGCTGTTTCCTTGCCAGGTTGAGGTAATAACTCTCTGGCCAGTCTAAAGTTCGTAGTTTCATCCCAGCACTGTATAAATTTTTGGTGAGAGTGCTGTTTAATAAGGTCCACGACTGCGGACAATGTTAGCTTGGTAAACGGGCGAGGGCTAACATATCTGTAGCCCGCAGCCCTCTTTGCTAAATTGTTCGCAATGCGGTTGCCTTTAGAGTTCCCATGTCCTTTGATCCACCTGAGAGTGACCACTTTATTCTGGCTGGCCTCAGTTAGAGATTGGTGGCATTCTAGTACTAAACTTGAAGTGAAACGTGGTCTATTCAAGGTCAGTAGTGCTTGTCGGCAGTCTGTATATATATTTATATTCCTGCCTGTGATGTTCCTATTGATTAATTCTTTTGCAGCTATGGTTATGCCTGTGAGTTCTGATTGAACCACACTTGACAAGCCATCCATAGCCCATTTTGTTTTTAGGCTTAAGGATCTAGCTAGAGTAAATTCCACATCCCACACCTTGCTTTGTTTTTGATCCATCCGTATATACGCTCAGAGCGTTCACTACGTTGGGGTCTGCTGTCTTGTTTGTTAATATTTTGTTGGGTTTGTCAAAGACAAATCTTGGTGCGACGGCATCCGTGACTGCCTGTAAGAGTGGTATCACTTTTATCGATTCCCTCCACAGACTATCCCTATAGGTGCCAGTCCCTACAGTGGGTTCGATACCAACCCTGCGAAAGCGTACCATGGTCATCAATGCGACCTCCTTAACAAATATATCAAGGGGGGTGAGACCAAGTATGACTTCCATTGCGCTGGTCGGTGTGCTTCGCATGGCTCCTGTTACGAGAAGGCATGCTGATCTTTAAATTTGGTTTAATTTTTTGATAGCTGTCGTTTGTTTCACTTTAGGCCACCACACGACAGCACCATATGTTAGCATAGGTCTTATGATTGCCGTGTAGATCCACATGGTGACCTTGGGGGATAATCCCCAGGTCTGTCCTATGGTTCGGCGGCATTGCTCATAAGATATAAATGCTTTTTTAACTCTGCTTTCTATGTGTGAGTTCCACGTCAGCTTGCTGTCGAGGATAACACCTAAGTATTTCACTTCTGTAGCAAAGCTTAATTTAAGGTTGAAAAGACTGGGTGCGTTTAAGCCCCTAGGTTTCTTTTTCTTCGTGAAGAGAACCATTTCTGTCTTTTTGGGGTTAATAGACAGTGACTGTTCTTTGCACCATGTCTCTAAAGTTCTGAAAGCCACTTGCATTCTGTCGCAAAGGGTGCTTTCAAACTTTCCTGTTGGCAGAATAACAATGTCGTCTGCGTAGGCTACTGTATAAATTTTGTCATGTTCATTGAGGCGGTGAATTAGGCTGTCTAGAACAATGTTTTACAGTAGAAGTAATAAAACCCCTCCCTGTGGGCAGCCCCTCGTAACCTTGCCTCGTATCTTGACTTCATTTACAGTTATTTCTATTGCACGCATGGAGAGCATGCTGAGAATCCATCCGCTTATTGTTGTAGGTACATTTCGATCAGTAAGCGAGTGCATTATTTTAGGGAACGTGGTTTTGTCGAAAGCTCCCTCGATATCTATGAATACGCCCAGGGTGGACTCTTTCTTGTCCAATGATCGCTCGATCTGACCAACCACATGATGTAGGGCCGTATCGGTGGATTTCCCTGTTGTGTATGCATGTTGGTTGGGATGCAGTGGTTTGGTGTTAATCAGTGTATCCCTTATATACCTTTCATTTAGCCTCTCTAGCGTTTTTAATAAGAACGATGTAAGGCTAATAGGCCGGTAAGCTTTTGGAATGGAGTAGGGAAGCTCTGAATATTTGCACTAGGTGAGGAAGAAGTTCCTCCAGACCCCACTGCAGCAGGGCTGGATAAACTCCGTCCATTCCCGGTGATTTGAAGGGGGAAAAGCTAGATATTGCCCATTTAACTTTGTCCTCGGTAACAATGAGTCTGACAGTAAGGACCCAATAATCCATTACCTGACACTGCGCACCAAATCGTTACACGGCCACTCTACGATGATGTCTGGTCGTTCAAAACCAAGAAAACGATTTGTATGTCGATTGATAAATCCATTGAGATGGATGTGACATTCGTCTGTAAACCACACATTGGAAAAAAATAGAGGTTGTTCATAAACCATTGCCAAGACTGAAGCACAATAAACAACTCTTGATTTCTTGTCTTGTCTTGTCAAGTGATGCCCAATCTGTCCTTTATAGAAAAAACCACCAATCATCTTAAACATTCTTCGGGTAGACGTTTCACTTAAATTCATTTTTAGAGATGTTCTGCGGAGACTTCTTTTTGGTGATTCTAACACCTGTTGAAATAGCCTTCCTTGATTCGCATTTGTTGTCACGGTAACTGGACAACCAATACAGCTTTTGCGTTGAGTAAGAACCCTGTTCGTCGAAATTTTGCAACGACTCTTAACAAGTCCTTATTAGTCGGTGCACACTTCTGAAACTCTTTCCGAAATTGATTGGCAACCATTAACAATCTAGGTCCATTTGATCGCCCATTCCCGTATAAGCGGAAATAATACTCAATAATAAATATTTTTTCTTGCGTTGTAAGCACCATTTCGAATCTTTTTGACAGTTTGTTAGAATAAATAATGTTTAAAAATACCATGACAACCATTGTCACTTGTCATGCGATTATATTTCACAGGCTTCCTAATTTCAGTGTCCTTTATTTTGGCGCATACCGAATTAACACAGTGTCAGATACTAAAAAACATACACTCCGCCAATTTAAGTTATTTGTCATTGACAGTCAATTGTCACTGCTTTGAATTAATTTTGTTATTCTTGGTCGTAAATAATGTCATAAAAATTCGGTTTTATTTAATAAATTCATTAATTCCGTAATTTTCAAATATGCATTATGCTTAAATAACTGGGAATTGTAACGTTATAGCTTCGAGTTACCTGTTTGTGTTACAGAAACCACCTATAAGATATTAATTTTTTAGTATTGTTGTTATTTGAAGTCGGTTTTATAGTCTTAAATGTTTAATATTTTAAACCCCAAATTTAAGAGCAACTTAATGCTGCAGTGTTGTGTTGTGTTCAAACCGAACGGTCGTGTTATTGTATGCACAAAGTGTTCCAGCGTATATCACAAAAGCTGCTTACAACAAAATTTCAAAAATAAAGTGAAGTTTGTAGAGAAAAATAAAATAATCTGTTGTCAAGTGATGAATAACTCAAGTGAAACTGAAGAAGAGACCAGCATCCTAGAAAAAACAATTAGTGAACTCTCAGAAGACGCAGAAATGAAAGACAGGTACATCAAAAAATTGAACGATGAAAATCAAATTGCAATCGAACAAGCATTGGATTCTGAAAAAGAACTGAACTCATTCATAGAAACTCAGAAAAACGTTATCAAAGAAATGGAACTCATGATAACCGAACTGAAACAAGAACTAGCTGATAAAGTGGTACAAAAAAAAATTACAAAAACTGTAAACACCCAAACACATTCTCGTCTCATAAATCACCAGTGTACAATGACTGAACCGATCTTCTCCAGTGGTGTAGATATTAGGGTTTCAGAAATTAAACAAATCGAAGGTGTAAACGAGAGTGCTGAAAATAACAAGGGACAGAATGAAGTATCCAAGAGTAATGGAAAATATGTGACATCGCCAAAAAACAAAGAATACAAAATTAACGGAAATAAAACGAGAAGTTTAAAGCCAAAGAATCCCAAAATCATTAGAAGACACAAAAAAGATAAGAAAAATCACCAGAAAACAAACAATAGCTCAGCAGAAGCGAAAACATGTACGGAAATGGGATTTACAATAGAAATCGTCCCACACGAAATAAACCTCTATGATGAGCTCAAACAATCTGAACAACAAGGAGACTCAGGTCTTAGTCAACTGCATAAAAGTGGAAAATCAGAAAGAAGAATCACAGACACATACGAGAGAACCATGAATAATTGCACTCAAGAAGTACCACTCGAGGCTCTCCAAGATACAACCAAAAGAAAACCAAACAAAATCTTCATATGTGGAGACCAATATGGGAAAAACTTTCCCAGCGTTTTGAAGACAATTGAAGGTATTGCGGAAAAATACACAATAGATGAGAATTTGTCTACATCTTATATCGAGTTAAGTGAATTAACAGATAATATTTTTTATGATACATACGAATTTGGTAAAAATGGTGCAATAATTGTAATGTTCAACTCGCGCAGTGTAAGTAACAGCAAAACTCTAAACATAGCCTTGAAGAACTTGTTGAATCTTAGCAAAACAACAAATCTAATCATTATAAATGAAGTCAACTCATCTGAAGACAAAATACTCAACAAAATATTATCAAATCGAGTCCATACTGAAACACTTATGTGGGCTTTTTACACAATTTATTTACAAAATTGTTAAGATACACTGAACTCTGCTGGATAACGTCTAACTACTTGACAATATAATGAACTCTTGTGAACACTTGACTCGAACTGACGTAAACTGCCCATGCATCCCCTTATATACAACATTATTTAATCTAGTCAGTGTGTTTAGAAGTTTCTAGAATTTTCTAGAAACATTATTTAAAATGGTCAGTTGATTTTTTTACAAACTTCTAAAAATCAACTGTCAACAACAATCTTTCAAATTAAGATCCCTTCCTTTACGGTTATCCCGTTACACTGCCCCCTCCTTAGATTCATTCCTCCTGGAATGTTATTTCCTACATCGGAATCCCGCACACTCCCTGAGCCAGCCAAACCATCTTCTTGGAGTTGCTGCGCATCTCCACTGTGGTTTTCCTGGTAAGGCGCCAAACGATCATGATGGACCACGACGGGTTTCCCTCTGGGAATTTTCACGATCCGATAAATGACATCGTTAATCTTCTTCTTGATGGTGTAAGAACCTTCCCAGTTCTTTTGTAATTTGGGACAAATACCTCGACGCCGTCGGGGGTTATAGAGCCAGACTAAATCTCCAACTTGGTAACTCTTTTCCATTGTCCGTGTGTCATAGTACCTCTTCATCCGATCACTAGATAATTGTAGTTTTCCACGCACCAGGTTGTGTATATTTTCCATTCGATTCTGACGGTCGGTGACATATTGTTCACGTGCCATTTCTTCACCAGGTTTACAACCAAACAACAAGTCACATGGTAGCCTCATTTCTCTACCGAACAGGACCTTCGCAGGCGTTTGGCCAGTTGATTCGTTGATGGCCGATCGAATTGCCATTAGAAATAGTGGAATATGTCGATCCCAATCCCTCTGACAATCTGACACCACTTTTGATAGATAGTTGGTTATAGTCCGGTTCATTCGTTCCACCATTCCATCAGACTGAGGGTGCATCGCTGTGGTTCTCGTTTTGTGGATGCCTAATCTTTGGCAAACTTCTTGAAACAGCTTGCTCTCAAAATTTCTTCCTTGGTCTAAATGTAATTCTAATGGTACCCCAAATCGGCTTACGAATTCTTCAACCAATATATCTGGTAAAGTGGTAGCTTCCTGATTGGGAACTGCATATGCTTCAACCCATTTAGTGAAGTAGTCCATTACAACAAAGATGTACTTGTTTCCTACATCGGTCTGTGGAAGTGGCCCCAATACGTCTACTGCGATTCTTTCAAAAGGACTTCCAACCAGGTATTGCTGCATTTCCGCCTTCGGTTTTCGGTGCGGACCGTTACTGGCAGCACATGTAGTGCATTTACGACACCAATCTTTAACATCATTAGTGAAATTTACCCAGTAAAATCTATCTCGGATCTTTTGCAGCGTTTTCGTGATACCCAGATGTCCTCCAGAACTATCATTATGCATCTGTTTTAAAATTTCCGGTACAGCATTTCTTGGGACCACTATTTGTTTCCTTGTTTCTGTGCCCACGGAATTTTCTACAAGTCTTTTAACGAGCCCTCCGTCCAAAATTAAAGAGTTCCATTGGGACCAGTATGCTTTTAAAGCAGGAGAGGATGAGGATATCTCTCTCCACAACGGACGACGGTCCATTCTCTTTCACTCCCTAATCTTTCTCAGAACGGGATCGTTTTCTTGTTGCTCCGCCAGCATAGAGCTCTCGTCTCCTGGCACAACCTTAACTAAGGCAAGTTTTTCCTCGTTCTGCTCCATACGGGTACAATGGGGGCAATCAGGTCGACATGGTCTTCTGGAAAGTGCATCAGCATTACGATGTCTGGTTCCAGGTCTGTGCTCGATTTCAACATTATATTCCTGCAGTTTTTCGAGCCATCTTGCTATCTGTCCTTCTGGGTTCCTAAAGCTAAGTAGCCACTTTAAACTAGCATGGTCTGTTCTGATCAGGAAAGTGTTCGACGGATTTTACAACTGCTAACAGTTCCCTCCGAGTTACACAGTAGTTCTTTTCAGCTTTCGATAAAGTTTTGCTGAAGTAACCAACCACTCTTTCCTTACCATCTTGTAGCTGTGACAAGACGGCTCCAATTCCCACATTGCTGGCGTCGGTGTCCAGAATAAGCTTACCATCAGGAAGTGGATAAGCAAGAACAGGTGCTGACGTAAGCTGTTTCTTCAAAATTTCAAACGCCTTTTGACATTCCTGATCCCAACAGAAGGACTTATCTTGTTCTGTCAAACGTGTCAAGGGTTTGGCGATGTCTCCAAAATTCTTGACATATCGTCGGTAATAGGAACAAAGACCCAAGAAACTCCGGAGCTGATGTTTGTCGATAGGGATTGGCCATTCCTGAACGGCTTGTATCTTAGCGGGGTCAACAGCAACGCCATTCTTGCTTACGTTATGTCCTAAATAGTTGACCTGTCTCTGGAACAAGTGGCATTTCTTAACATTCAATGTTAAATTAGCGTTCTGTAATCTTTTAAAAACTTCTTCCAGGTTAGATAAATGTTCCTTAAAGGTCTTACCCATTATGATGATGTCGTCTAGATAAACTAGACAAATGTCCCATGACAAACCCCGCAGGATGTTCTCCATTAGTCGTTTAAACGTCGCAGGAGCATTACAGAGGCCAAATGGAAGGACCGTGAATTGCCATAACCCTGATCCACTGGTAAAGGCAGTCTTTTCTTTGTCTGCAGAATTCATTTTAACTTGCCAGTATCCGCTTTTAAGGTCCAAGGTAGAAAACAGAGTAGAACCCGCCAAAGCGTCGAGGGCATCATCAATCCTTGGCAGAGGATAACTGTCCTTCTTAGTAACATCATTTAGCTTTCGATAGTCGACACAAAACCGCATTGATCCGTCTTTCTTTCTCACTAATACCACAGGAGAAGCCCACGGACTACTGGATGGTTCGACTATGCCATTTTGAATCATTTCTTTAAGGGCTCTGTCTGCTTCTTCCTTTTTAACTTGAGGCATCCTTCGGGGTACCTGTCGAATTGGACGTGCATCACCAGTGTCAATTCTATGTGGTACAAAATCAGTTCTTCCCAGTTTACTTTTAGAACCAAATACAGGTTTATAACGGTAAAGTAGATCTCTTACCTGTTTCTTTTCTAACTTTGACAAAGAGGGGTCTAATTTTGTCATTAATTGTTCAATTTCGTTGGTCTCATCTGTTTCCGTAACATTTATCTTGTGAATTATGGCCATTACTGGTTCTAAACTTCCCATTTCCGTGTCCTTTTGGAGAAGAACTGGATAATCGTTCAAGTTGATAACTCGGATGGGTACCTCTTTGGCGGATCTAACAAGAGTCTTACCCACAAGGAGTTCTTTTCCCAATTCATGGTCATGGTTCTTCGGCTCTATCATGGCTGGGGCACCATCTGGCTCCAGTCCATCCAACCGCGCTGTGACGACACATTCGCAGCTTGCCGGAAGTTCGATATCATCGATTAGCTTAATCGAGGCATTGTCAGCTTGTTTTCGGTGCAGGAATATTTCTTCATTACCAGTACGAAGGAATAAAAACTACAGTGGAGCATAACATCCATGCCCAGAACAACATCTTCATCAACGTCAGCTACCAGCACTGAGTGAACAAGAGAGGTTGAACCAAACTGTAGCGTCACCTGTATCTCACCGTAGACTCTAGCAGAATCTCCGGTAGCGGTACGCAGTCTCCAACTGGTAGGCAACATCTTATTTCGCATAATGATGGTTGGTCGGACCATAGTTTTTGTAGCTCCAGTGTCTACCAGCATGCTAATATTCTTCCCATCAAGGAGGCCATCTTCATATAAGCTGTCCACGTGATGTCGCAGAGTTGCCAATTTAATGGTGTGAGGGACTTCGGGAATGTTTGGGGTCGAAGTCGCCCTCCAGGAGTCGACCCGTTTAAAGTTTTCCTGCTGCTGGGTACTTCAGCAGGAGATTTTTCTTTTTGGGGGCAAGTATTTCTTATATGGCCTAGTTCTCCGCAGTTCCAGCATCTCACTGGGCGCCTTCTTTTTGGAGATAACTTCATTAATCTCTCTACTACCGCTTCAACGTCGCTAACGGAATGAACGGCATGGTCGTAGTTACCGGTGATTTCCCTTAGTCGAGCAACTCCACGTGAGGCCTCCGTCGCCGCCTCAATCTCCAGGGCAATGGTCAAGGCGTCCACAAGAGTCTTCGGCCGCGCCAACCGTACAGCGCGCTGCAACTCGACGTCTCGAAGACCATCGGTGAAGGTTTGGACTGCTAGGCACTCCAGGAAATCCTCCGCTGCATTTGAATGCGCAAATCGTACCATTCTTGCTACATCCGCTTCAAATTCCTGGATAGTTTCTCCATTTTTCTGTTTTCGGCTCTTTAACTGCATTTGGTACACCGGTTGTAGATGAGTTTGACTATAACGCATCTCTAGACGATTCACCAATAACTCGAAGTTGTCAGCTTCATCCGGTGTCAATGATTGCAAGACGTCTAAAGCTTCGCCTCGCAGAGCTACGGTTAGGGACAATGCTTTCTCCTGGGATGACCATCCATTAGCTCTGGCCGCTGCGTCGAATTGTTTCAGGTAATTTGGCCAGGAAGTCTTCCCGTCGAAGGTCGGGGGTTTCATTGTCGTTCGCACCTGGGTCGTCTCCTCGTTTCTTCGCCGTTCGACGTCTGCGTGGCAGGTTTCCATCCTTCCTGCATCTCCGTCGCCGTGGTAAATGGTTTGGTTTTGTAGACAAGCTTCCAGTTCATGTTTAAGCTTTTCTATCTCGGACTGCACTTGCTGGTTGATCTCGTCTCTGAAGTTGGCCACCTGCTGATTTTGCTCCTCTCGCAAGTTGGCTACTTGCTGATTTTGCTCGTCCCGAAGATGTGATATCTGCTGGGAGAACGAACTGGATAACTCATCTGATAGGGTAGACATCCGTTGTGATAGCTGGGACACCTCTTCGCGCTGGCTCTTCATCTGACTGGATAGCTCCTCTTGCTGGCTCGTCATTCGTCCTGATAGCTCCTCTTGCAGCCGGGAAAGTTGTTGAGTTTGTTCTTCTTGTTGGCTCGTCATTCGTTGGGACAGCTGGGATATATCTTCGCGCTGGCTCTTCATCTGACTGGATAGCTCCTCATGTTGCCGGGAAAGTTGTTGAGCTTGTTCTTCTTGTTCGTTCGTCATTCGTTGGGACAGCTGGGACATGTCTTCGCGCTGGCTCTTCATCTGACTGGATAGCTCCTCATGTTGCCGGGAAAGTTGTTGAGTTAGTTCAGAATTTGATTTTTGAACTGGGTCTTCGAACTCCACAGCGTCAGGGTCCAAATTATTATTTACGTAGTATTCACGGAGCCTTCTCAACAATACGGATTTGCTCCCAGTAGTTTCCAACTCTACTTCTTCAAGCTCTCTTCTGAGCTCAGCCACCAATAGTTCCTTTATCGTTTTTCCGGGCATTCTTGTATCTTCACCCCACACCTGACACCAATTTGAAACACTTATGGGGGCTTTTTACACAATTTATTTACAAAATTGTTAAGATACACTGAACTCTGCTGGATAACGTCTAACTACTTGACAATATAATGAACTCTTGTAAACACTTGACTCGAACTGACGTAAACTGCCCATGCATCCCCTTATATACAACATTATTTAATCTAGTCAGTGTGTTTAGAAGTTTCTAGATTTTTTTAGAAACATTATTTAAAATGGTCAGTTAATTTTTTACAAACTTCTAAAAATCAACTGTCAACAACAATCTTTCAAATTAAGGTCCCTTCCTTTACGGTTATCCCGTTACAATACATTCAAGAAACGGAACTTCAACTGTTCCCTGAGCTATTTTACAGATTTAAAACAAAAAGACAGTAAGTGCATAATATATAGAAAACTTGAATGTTACTTCAAGTCGTTCAACACACAAAAAATGTTTTTAACAGTTACCCCTTTAACTATGGTGGACTGCTCAAATATGTTCAGTACAACCGCTGATCCTTTTTTAGATTGTCAACAACAGATGGAAACCCCCCTATAGTTAATACGGGTGACTGTGTTGATGTGAGAACTAGTCATCAACAAAATACTTCATTGATTCTGCTGAATATCCTATCTGTTCGTAACAAAATTGATGAACTCTCAATATTCTTGGAATCTGAGAAATTTCCAACATTTTTACTTTTAACTGAACATTGGTTAATGAATGATGAACCATGTTTCATTCCTGATTACCTCATTGCCTCAAAATTTTGTCGAAAACAAATGTTACATGGAGGGACAATGATTCTCGTACATAAAAGTATGTCGGACGAATATCCATTAGTTGATGTACACAAATATGATAATATGTTAGTGGAGGGTGAATTTGAGTTCTCAATAGGTTACAATAAGAAGAATAATCTGTATATTATATGTATTTATAGAGCGCCTTCAGTTGCAAGTGATACACACATATTTCTTGAAAGACTGGAAATGCTTTTATCATGTCTACCACTCAAATCGAAAAAAGTTCTGGCAGGAGATTTTAATATAGATTTGTCTCAAAATTGCAATTTCACTAATATCCTACAAAATAATTCATTAGTTTCAGTCTAAATATGCATATTGACGAGCCGACTAGAATCACTGACAAGTCTGCTACACTGATTGATTATGTATGCTCAAATTTTACTGACAAATCAGATACTAAAGATATTTCTGCAGGCTTATCCGATCATGAAGCAATCCAATTCAATTTTTCACTCAATGCAGAGAAGAGAAATTCAGAGAGGGTAGAATCTTCAGTAAAAAAAACTATGACAAATTCAAACTATCTTGTGAACAGTCAAACTGGAATAATATAATAAAATTTGATGAATGCTTTCCACTAAAACAATTGAAAATAAAGAATAAAAAGCCCTGGATAACAACAGGATTGAAAATTTCTTCGAAAAATTTTAGATCCCTGCGTACAATTAAAAAATTCACAACAAACATACATTTTTTGGAATATTTTAATAAATATAGGAATATTTATAGAAATTTGATTAAACTAGCTAAAAATATCTATTACTCCAAAAGAGTTGAACAATCAAAAAACAAACCTAAAGAGAAATGGGCAATAATAAATGAATTAAGGGGGAAGGGAAGCATATCGACAACAGCGGAGAGTATTGACATCAACCCGAATGCCCTTAATGACTACTACTGTTCGATTGCCAAAAAGTTAACAGCTAATCTAGTATACCAACAGGATCCTTTGAGTTACCTTGACAATACTCAGTGCCATGCCCATTTTACATTAACACCAACAAATGTTCATGAAATAAAACAAACACTGATGGAAATAAAAAACGATAAGTCCTCTGGATTAGATGGATTAACTAGAAGACTTCTACAAAACTTACCATTCAGGGTGCTCTCGGTACTAGCAGAACTAATAAATAATTCTTTCGAAACTGGAGTTTTTCCCTCAGGTTTAAAGACGGCACTTGTTATGCCTCTTTATAAGGGTGGTGATACCACCACTCCTTCAAATTTCAGACCAATCTCGTTGTTGTCCACAATTTCGAAGATCATAGAAAAATTAGTGAAGAAAAGATTGTTGAAATTTTTAACAAATGGAAATATAATAAATGAATGTCAATTTCGGTTTCAAACTTCCAAAAATACTAATGACGCAATCTTCTCATTTTTGGAACAAGTATACATGAGTTTGAATGAAGGTGAAGCTATTGCAGCAGTATTCTGTGACTTTTCAAAGGCATTTGATTGTGTTAATCATGGAATACTGCTGCAAAAAATGCTTCGCTATGGAATAAGAGGAGCAAATCTCGAGTGGTTCAGGTCATACCTTGATAATAGATCACAAATAGTAAAAATAAACAATGTGTGTTCTGAAATTAAGGCTACACATTGCGGAGTACCTCAGGGATCTGTTTTAGGACCTATTTTGTTTTTACTATATATTAACGATCTCACTACATTAAATATCAACGGATCCTTCACAATTTTTGCAGACGATACCACTTTATTATGGCATGGAAAAAACACTGAAATTTTGAAACAAGTGGTCTCTTCAGATTTATCCAAGGTTAAACAATGGTGTGACTCAAACTTTCTCTGTTTCAATGTGGATAAGACGAAAATTGTAAACTTTAAATTCAGCTATGATAACTTGCAACTGGATGGTATCAATATCGCAGAAACACACTGTACTAGGTTTCTTGGATTGCATATTGATAATAAGTTGAAATTCAATAAACATATTACATCATTATGTAAGAAGTTAGCCTCTGGATCATATGCTGTAAGAGTTGTCGCAAATGAACTCGACATATCCACAGCCAGATCGACTTACTTTGCCCTAGTAGAATCCTATCTACGATATGGCATTGCGTTTTGGGGATTTTGTAATAAAGAACTCCTTAATCAGGTATTCGTACTGCAAAAGAGATCTCTTAGATATTTGTGTAGAGCTAACTACAGAGATAGCTGTAGACATCTCTTTGTACAACAGAGGATTCTAACTGTAGTGAGCATTTTTATTCTGGAAGTGGTGTGCCTGATTCACAAGAGATGCGTTACTGATACTCGTGAAGATAGATCTTACAATACCAGACAGAGTAGGAATCATAATATTCATTTGCCAATACCTAAACTGAATTTAACAAAACACTCTAATATGTATGCAGGGAAGAAAATATTCAATAACCTACCACAGTTAACCAAGATTATATTGGATCATAAAATTTTCCGAAAATCGGTTAAAAATCTGCTTCTTGGGAAAGCATAGGTACTATAGCCTGCAGGAATATTATGTTGACATGCTTCAAAGGCCGTAAAATGATGTTGCATATTATTATTATTATTGTTATTATTAGTTTCTTCAGTGCACTTGCATGTAGATTAACATGTTGTTATATGCTTGCTGAGATGTTTTTATATATATGTATATATGTGTATATATATATATATGTATATATATGTGTGTATATGTATATATGTATATATTGTGATTCAATTGCATTTATATTATGCAAAGATATAATGTTTCTTTTTTGTTAATATTGTTAATATTTCCTGTCTTTATTCTTTATTTTGACTGTATGTATTTAGTCCAGGGTAATAAGCAAAAACAAACCCTTTTCGTGACTTCGAATAATCCAGGTATCTGACAAGTTTTTTTGTTATTATAGACCTGTAGGAAGAAAACCTACCGGTTCCCTGCAGAGATTTCGGAGCGGTATTTTAATTATAAACAATTTAGTGCAAAAAACGCGATTTTTTCGGTTTTTGCATCCCTACTAAAAAGGTAAATGGTTGACATACAATTACAAAATTTTATCTTTAAGAACATTGCAAATGCTTTAAAACGGCGTTTTTTAAAAATTAAGAAATCAATTTGTTGCTCCGCAAACTGCAAAATAGAGCAAAACCGTTATTTCTTAATAAATATTATTAAAATTAATCTGGACCTTTAATATTTCACCCGAAGTTGGGCATTGGGGTACTTAATATACCCTTAAAATTTCAGACCGATTTATTAATCAGTTTTATTCTATTTGTTTATCCCGGAGAACTTTTTTTTGCAATAACATTAGACAGAAAATAATAAAGATAGGGCAATTCTGCGACTGCCAAATGAAAGTAGAAGACTTATAATAATAATACATATATATTAAAAAAAAAAATTAAAAAATTAATTTATTATAGTCCAAAATTGTAATGCAAAATTATTAAAATTGTTAGTTTATAAACATTTACAATAACTTTAAAAATATTATCCGCAGAAAAAATCTTTTTACATATTTGAAAAGCTGGCATTTTTACACGAATTTTCAAAAAAAAAAAAGATGGTCTAGGTCAATTTGGGCCAAAGTTAGTCATTTTTTTTTCAAAAATTCACAACTAATTTGTTTATAATAATTAAGGAACGTAATTGGTGCCATTTTAATGAATGGGGTTAGTATTTTTTATGAAAAAAATTGCACAAACAATGCACCTTTACAGGACCATCTACGAATTTTAGTCGTGGTAAGTGGAGGGGGAACCGATAGATCCACGATTTCAAAAACTGAAAAAGCAACTTTAAACTACTACAATTTTCTATATCTCCAGATCTACTCAATGGATTTTGATCTTTCTTTTTTTAATTTGTATGTATCTTTTTCATACATTACAAATATGCAATTTTTTTATAAATTTATTAATTAATAAATAGTCTAATTTGTTTAAACAATTTTTGAAAAAACAATTTTCTTCTAAAAATCTATTTTTTAATCATACTATCATTAATAATCATATAAAAACTTAAAGTACACTTTTATAAATAAATTATCTTTAATAAATAATTAATTATTATTAAATTTTACCTAAAAAATGTATGTTTTACATAAATATATAAAGATTTAAATTTATATACAAATAAATACTGCTCCTAAAATAATAATATTTTCAAATATTGAAATCTGAGTAATCCAAATATTAAAACGTCTCAACTCAATGATGTTTACTTAAAAATATTTTCGATTACGTTGGTGGGGATATTCATATCCCAAATTGACCTAGACCAATTTTTTTTTTGAAAATTCGTGTAAGAATGCCAGCTTTTCGAATATGTAAAAAGATTTTTTTTACGGATAATATTTTTAAAGTTATTGTAAATGTTTATGAACTAAAAATTTTAATAATTTTGCATTATAATTTTGGACTATAATAAATAATTTTTTTAAGTTTTTTTTAATATATATTAATATAATAAGTCTTCTACTTTCATTTGGCATTCGCAGAATTGCCCTATCTTTATTATTTTCTGTCTAATGTTATTGCAAAAAAAAGTTCTCTGGGATAAACAAATAGAATAACTTTTAAACTGATTGATGGATCGGTCTGAAATTTTGAGGGTTTATTAAGTACCCCAATGCCCAACTTTGGGAAAAATATTAAAGGTCCAGATCTATTTTAATAATAGTTATCAACAAATAACGGTTTTGCTTTATTTTGCAGTTTGCGGAGCAACAAATTGATTTCTTAGTTTTTAAAAAACGCCATTTTAAAGCATTTGCAATGTTCTTAAAGATAAAATTTTGTTATTGTATGTCAACCATTTACCTTTTTACTAGGGATGCAAAAACCGAAAAAATCGCGTTTTTTGCACTAAATTGTTAATAATTAAATACCGCTCCGAAATCGCTGCATGAAACCGGTAGGTTTTCTTCCTATAGGTCTATAATAACAAAAAAACTTGTCAGATACCTGGATTATTCGAAGTCACGAGAAAAACTAACTTCCCTGGACTAATTGTATTTACACCTATCTGTTTTATATTTAATATTATATGACCAAATTTATATTTATATTTTATAACTTACTTTGTCAATAAGAATCTTCTTGGACAATAAAGTATATATATATATATATATATCTATCTATCTATCTACATTACAATGAATATGAAAAAGAGTCAATTCTGGAAAATTGTTTTAAATTATTCTTTATAGTATAATAAACACTTCACATATACCTACCTATATTTTCAGGACTTTTTAATAATTTCTGTAAAATTTTAACTACAATACTCTCGCAAAAAAAGCTGACAGATTACATCTCATCTGTGTGACGGCATAGACAATTTCAAAAATTTCAAAAATCCGTTGAGAGTTATCTCAAAAAATACTAGTTTACTAAAAATCAATGGTTCCGGTCTCCTAACCGAATAAAAATATAAGACAGGGCACAAATAAAGTGACTTAGAGTTTGATGTTTCAATTGTCGATTTGACAAATCTTCTCATTAACGTCATGTAACATGTGCTTAAGGAGAAAGTGAGTGAATGTCATATCTGACAGGATTCGAGTTTATTATAACGTTTTGCTTCCTAACCACTTGAGCATCCAATAGCTTAAGTGGTTAAAGCATGCCTGCGTATAAGGCAGTGATGGTGGGTTCGAGTCCCACTGGATGTGACATTTTTTCAATTTCTGCTTAATGTCATTTATTAATTTCTTGTTTGTATAATTTCTAGATTTCAAAAATTTCAAATATCCTTTGAGAGTTATCTCAAAAAATAATAGTTTACTAATTATTAATGTATACATTAATTTTTGCATAAACAGGTTTCTTAAATTTCGCGCAGTCAATAATCATTTTAAGAAAACGTTCATTAAATTAAATAGGCATCAGCTTCTTCCACACGGGCTGCTAAAGTAACATGCTTTTAAAACTTGACTAACATTAAAAAATCAAAAAGGATTATGATTTAAAATTTTTACTAGCAAATATCCATCATCCAGGTAACTGATAAAGGAAATAACACCAAGGAGCGCTTAAAGTAAATGAACACACATTGACTATTCTCATATCATTGCTATCTTAATGTATCTAAAAATAAATATGGTTATCTAACGGCCCAATAAAATTATTGTAACTAATTAGGAAATACATATTGGTACTTTCGAAAATTCAGTGATATTATACTTTAAATCTTTTTACTGTTATACACTTCATTTTACCAACTCTTTAACAATTCGTGATACAAAAACAATTTTTCTAACATACTAAAGAAAATTCTCACACCTCCTTAACAACTATATCACCTACAAGTGTGACTCACGATGGGATTGCCTAGAGGGCGCTGTTCATTATACTTACATTATACCATTCAAATTGAATAGGACGTGATATATATTCGACAGAATAACGTTCGCGTGGGAAGCCCATTGTGTGACGAAGCGGTAATATTAATAGTGTATCAAGTAAATGTAATTGGGAGGTAATTAAGTCTTTGTCATTATTATTTGTCATTACAAAAATTATTTTATTGCTGCCGTCTTTGGAGTTCATCCTACATCTGGATTTTAAATAAGGAATTTGATTACATCTCCTCCATTCTACAAAAACATTTATTTTTTTAAATATACAATAATAATAACAATGATTACCTATTATTCAGTTCTAACAAAACATTACATTTTCATACGCTTTACTTAATGTAAACTTTCTTTTGCACTTTAAGTAGCATTAACAAACAATTATTAGTTAGACGGTCGTATTACATGTAAAAAACAGATTTATAAATAAAAAGCGAACATATTCTTAGCAACTTGTAACTAATAATGTCAAAGACACTAATAAAATGAATGTTATTATTCATCATTTTGTCTTGACTGTAACTAACTGTGCCTTATCAGTCTTGTTACTCTAAGTAGTGTAGCAAAAGAGGATAGTCGCCAGAGTAGATTACTAAAAATATAAGTAATTATCTTCTATGTTATATACAGACGAGAAGGAAAAACAGGTACCACCCTGTGTTACTCTAAGTTTATTTTCGAACAAAAAGGGTGGATAAATAGAGTTGCGGCTAAGCAAAATTTTTTTAAACTAGTTATTACACAGTTATTCGGTTTGTTAAAGTTAACATTTATCCAAAGGCAATAGGAATGACAATGCTAATAAACTACACATGCAAAGTATTAATATTCGTCATATTGTATCTACTTTCACTGATTGTCAATCGTCTATTGTTGTCATTATTATCATTCCTAGTAGTAAATTTAAGGCAATAACAATCACGCAATATACCAAGAAAAATGGATTTGTGGTATGTTGGATAATCGAATAAACGTATTGTTTTTTAACTTTAATATACGTTGCAAGCAGAACAATTACATGAACAACACTTTGGTATTAAACAGAGTTTTTGCAACATGCGTTATTTTTTATACTTTATTTAAAGAAAATAAAATATGTGAAATGGAGCAAACGTGCATCCATGCAGCATGTATCCGTCTGAAACGATTAGTCAGATCTAGACATGTACACTCAGTTTTTGTTCTGTTTCGTCCATACATCGCACAGTATATCTTACATGATAACTCTTTGTTTTAGATAGTTAAAACCTAATTGGTCAGCCATTTAAAATTCGGTGTCACCAGGTGTAAATTGTTTATAATTTGTCATTCTTGACAGTAAATTTACTAAATTATAAATTTTTTGTTTACAACTAATATATTCCTAATTAGAAGTTAAAGAGTAACTCTGAGGTGTATGATACACCTCCTAGTTAGCTTTCAAGCCTCATTGGAGCCTCAACATTTAAGAACAGCTTTAAAAACTTAAAAGTTGTATTGACACTACTGTGCATAAAACGAATGTGGAAAGTATTATTTAATGGCGAATTACAATACAATTCTCTTTAGTGTTCTTATTATACAGTTGTTAGTTTTTAAGGCATTAAAAATCAAATTTATATAAACGGATTTATTTAATAAATCATTATTTGTAGATTTCACAATGTCCTTATATTTTAATTATTATAATTAACAACAAACCAACTAATTTAAGTTGCTATACCAACTGTTATATATATATATATATATATATATATATATATATATATATATATATATAACAGTTGGTTACCATATATATATATATGGTAACAGCCTCAGGAGCGTCTAGGACGGGCAGGAGATGTAAAATGTCACGTTTGATAGAGAACTGAAAGGATGTAAAAATATATAGATTTTATACTTACAATTGATCACAATTTATATAAAAAACTTTTTATAGTAGAAAGATATTTTTTTTGATTTATAGGCCACATTACTATTACATAAATTGTATTGTTACTTGCATTTGTATATTAAGTGGGAATTTTGTAATCGATTTAAAACTCATATCAACCCAAAATTGTGACAAAATTTTTATGCCTAAACACACTTGAAACACATCCTGAAAATTTAAGAGTTTTAGGTAGTCGGGAAATAGGTTTAAATTCGATTACAAAATTTCTCCCGGAATGACAAAGAGAAAGAAAAGGAGACAAAAAAAATTACGAAAATAAAAAAACTTTTTATATTCCCATAAAAAATTTAGAATGTCTTGAAATTGTATCAAAATCTCTATGTATATGCCTAAACACACTTGAAACATGCATTATCATCCAGTTCTTAGCTATCCTAAAAATTTCAGAGCTGTAGGTGATCGGGAAATAGCTTAGGTAAATTCGATTACAAAATTCCACCTGGAATGACAAAAAGAAAAACAAACAGACAAAGAATACGACGAAAATAAAAAATAAAACTTTTAAAAATAGTTTTTTTTGCATATCTTTATATATATATATATATATATATATATATATATATATATATATATTTATTGTGTTCGTGTGTATGTTACTGAACTCCTTCTAAACGGCTAAACCAAATTTCATAATTTTTTTTGTATATATTTAAATGGATTCGAGAATGGTTTAGACTTACTATTTGGTCCACTATAAAAAAAATTTTAATATTTTTTTTGCTTTTTTTGTATATTTCGACGGTAAAAAGACAATATCCCCTAAGTGACATTTATTGTTTAGTTCTACGAATTCCTAATAGATGACAGTTTAAATTAATTAAGTAATTCTATAAACCTTTGACATCTAGGTTAGATAGACACCCGGTAGATGGCACTGTATTTTGATTTTTAGATTATTGAACAGTTACGTTGTCAGAAAACCCAATAGATAATGTTGAATTTCGATTTATAAATAAATAAATAAACAAAAAACCAAAAGAAAAGGGAAAATACTAAAAAAATAAAGCCAAAAAATATATTTCTAAAAGAAATGATATAACGCCACCGTAAGGTGGCGTAGTTAATATATCATACACTTAAACAAGCAGTTTTTACTAAATCAAATACTATGACGCCACCGTAAGTTATTATCTCACACATTTAAACGAGAAATTCTTACTAAATTAAGTACTATGAAGCCACTGTAAGGTGGCGCAGTGGATTTCCAATATATTTAATCGATAAATTATAAAATACAACGAAAAAAATAGTATAAACCTGATAACGAGAAAATATGATAAAATAAAAAAAATCATTGAAAGCAAAATAGTAAAAATTCGAAAAAACGAAAAATGGTCACGACAGTGTTATGCGGTACGAAGTCCGCCGGGACAGCTAGTGATATGTAAATATAAGTAACCGCGATACTCATTTTAGAGATAGAGTCGTGTAAACATAGAACAAAAATACAAAAAGTTAAAAATCCGCAGTATCATAGATTTAGATTAATTAAAATTTAGCAAAATTCGGATATAAAATATCTTTTCACGTATATATAATATATACGTATATATATATATATATATATATATATATATATATATATATATATATATATATATATATATATATATATATATAAACAAATAGTTATAAACGTTTCACCATTTTGTGTTTTCTTACATTGTTCTGGAAAAACAATATCCCTTCGATGGAGTGGCAAAGCGGGAGCAGCTGCTTTCTTTTGACGAATATTTTGTATTGTCCTCTTCAAGTTTGATACTTTTGGCAAACATCCTGCAGTCGGCTAGCTCAGTTCAATACAAGCAGTGAAAATAACAAGATAAGGTACTTCTTGGAAAGTTCTTGCATTTTCCCTAATGTTGTTAAAAAAAAATGTTTTTTCCATTTCTCTTACATTAGCAGCATGGTTATGCTCCCCAGATTTTTTGATTACAGATTCTCCAAATGTTATAGCTCGAGCAATACACTTTTTCTTGGTATAATAATCACATTTCCCAAATATTTTAACCTTTGTCCTTTTTGTATACGTACTTAGCCGTCAAGCAACAACTTCAAGAAAATTTTAGAAATGAATATGTATAGATATTAAAACTTATATTTATAGTAACCTATGGATAATAATATTTAATTCTTTTTTTTTAAATAAGTCTTCTCTAAGATCTTTCCAATAAAACCTAATACATCTGGCAAATTATAATCTCAAAATATCGGAATTAAATAGAAATAAAATTGCTCTTATCTTATAAATAGTAGTATGCAGATTATCCCAGAATTAATTTTAAAAAATCACAATCTTAAAACATTGTAAATAAATAGAAATTATATTAATAAAAATTGGTATTATATTTAATTATAAATACCTGATAATCATAAATATTTGGAAAGGTGATTTCTAGAAGATTCACATAACAAGATATTCACTTCAATAATAGCTTAGGTAATTAGGTATATAAAGATTATTTATATTTTGAATATGTTTTTGTGTAGTTATTCCATATTTTTAGTTAGGAAATAAATTATACATAAATATTCTCTAATTAAAGATAATTATCAAACTTTATTTAATACAGATAATGTGAAATAATAAGTCCATAGAAACAAATATTGTGCTTAAAATCAGTAGAATAATTTTTTATACCTGTAAAATAAACCATCAACTTCAATATTGTTTGCGAATCTTTCGTCGGCAAATTGTTTATCGGCAAATTTACCATTCGGCGAACCTTCCAGTCGGCCAATTGTATTCGGCAAATCGTCCATCGGCAAATTGTTCTGGGCAAATTTTCCTAGACCCAAACTTTAGTGTATGTGTATAAGATCTAAATTATTTGTTAAAATATTAAATTCAACATCGATGAAATTTAAAAAAAAATGACACATCCACAGGATCGTGACACTGGTAGAAATGAAATCGGTATTTAAAGGTTATCACTCTGTTCTTTTAAATACTATTTAATTTGTTCACCAGACATTTTACGCAACCATAATAAACCATTTATTAATCAGTTATTAAACTTCGACGAAAAATTGATCTTATACTAAAATTTTAATCGTTCATATTATTGGTTGTCGCCTACTAATTTGGTACTTCAAACAATTAAAGCTTTCTTGCACCCAAACAAGGTTTTGTTGTGTTTGGTAGACAGTAACTAAAATTGTCCACTATAAGTTTTTAAAAAGAGTCCAATTATCACTGCTTACTAGTATTGTAAGCAGCTTTAACAAGTACAAGCAACACTTATCCAGAACGAGCCTAAATCGGAAAAAACTGGCTCAGAAACGTTACCGCACCCACCATATCTCCTGACATTTTGCCAAGTGATTATCACCTTTTTTGTTTTTTGACAACTATATAAGACACAGACAGAGGGTGTAATGAATGCATTCCGCCAATTTTTTGACTCCTTCAATACCGGCATACACAAAAATGGTTCCACGTGCAAAGGATCATTGAGTAAAAGTAGTTAATTCGACGAATAATTAGTGTCTTATTGTGTTTTAATAAAAATATAATATTTTTCTATCAAAAACCGCAAAAATCTATTTGGTTACCTAAGAGATCATACTTTTATTTTTTATATCCTTCTGTCCTATTGTCTTTTTTTAGAGTATTTCTACAATTAGATTAATCTACTTTGTTAATATATAAGAAAGAATATTTGGCATTATAGCAATCAGTTTATACAGTAAGATAGGTTAAAATTGGGTAACAGCAAGCCTTTGCCTATTTTTTTTTTTTTGTTATGTATTTATTACTAAGTATGTTTTATTTTGATAAGATCCAGTAATGCTACTAAAAGACGCTCCCTTATGCTTAAATTAACCTCAGTTAAAAAATAGCTGTGTCTCCTGTTTTTGCTTTTTCGTTGAGTCTCGTGGGTCCAGAAATGATCTTTGAGGATCTATAAACTAAAGAGACAAAAATAGAGTCTTTGTGTTGCTGAGCACAATAAATATAATGCTAAGTTATCACGATTATTAGTGCTGATCACATATCGAGTTAATTTCTAGAAAAATTATTTATCTTTGTTAGTAAAAGTGTATTAATGTAAAATGAAAACATTAGTTCTTACAAAAAAAATGGAAATTGTCGTTATTTTAACAGATAATTTAAGAAATTTGTAATATTTACCGCTATCATAAATTACTCTGCCTTATTTCTACATTACCACAAGACAACGCGTGTTGTTTAAGGGGAAATTCCGAAATAAGTTTAAGAATCAAATTTTAACTGTTTATATAATTGCAGTATTTAAAGTAACAATCGTGTTAAACTTAGAATTTAATATAAAAGCATTAGTATACTTGGATAAATATAGAGGTATAATTTAAACTTTAAACGACATAAATAAACGTTGTAGGTATAACAATAATGAAACACATAAAGTAAATCTTACCTCCTATGTTGCTTGATAACTATAGAAATGCACTGTCATATTAAGTGAATGCCGGTATTCGCACATCATCATTGGGATCCTTTCACACGCTTCGTCATAGCCATGTTCAAATATAGGTGGGTCTCCAGCAGACAGCTCAATAGTTATGTGGTACTTCTTTAAGAGTACTTTAATTCTATTTGACCAATAACTTGACCTTGTGATGGGCATTTATTAACCTGAATTGTGTTTAACTGAACTCATTTGACAAGAATTTATATTTATAGTCAGTAAACAAATAACAAAAGTTAACTATTAAATTCCTTTCAAAACGGCTTATCCTAGTAGTAAAACCGATAATTCACCGTCAGCATCATCATTAAATCGTTGTAATCTAGTAATATTAAATTTAATAAGGATAATATTTATAAGCTTGTTAGTCAACGTAACCGCCTTCATTGCGGTTGCACTTAATTATTGGTTAAACGATTATCTTGATAAGACTCTCTAGACGAGGAACTTGTATGGTAAATTTTATATGTAGAAGTGTATTTATACTCTATACTGTCATCGAAGAATAATCGTAAAATAAACTTCTCGCACTGAATCTTTAATAAAATAGAAAGTTTTTCTGGAATAACGATTAAATACACACAAGATTACACTAGAGGATAAGGAATGTTGCTATTAATTAACATATGCCACTTGAAAAAACATGACTTATATTTTACTTGAATTTTTTTTTTTAATCTGCTTTCCAAAAGATTTAAATACCCATGTAGGTTAGATAGATATTCTGACAGTCGGTAATAAAATTGTAGTGTCTGTTTGTAATATTATAATAACCACTTTTTACTGGTTTTATATGTACATACACACGGTGTATTAGCGAAATATTTTTTTTTAATTTTTGTCTATCTGTCTGTCCCGGCTAATCTCTGGAACAGTTCAACCGATTTGGATAGACCTATTACAGCATGTAGCTTATGTTATATAAAGTAACTTAAGCTACTTTTTATTTAGAACGACTAAATTTTTTGTCTCTGTTTTGCTGGCACATAATGCGGAAGCGGGCTATTGCAAACAGTTGTGTCCCAACGAATTCAAATAAAAATTAGTTTTTAGCACTTATATCATACTTTTTTAAACTCGCATGAAGTCACAAGCTTAGCTAGTTAGTAAATTTAAATACATAAAATAAATTAAACGAAATATTACATCAAATATATGTTGAAGCTTTAACTTCTGTGCAGTCGTAAAATGAGTACAATCTTTACAATATATACAACTTATTATTAGGTTGTAATTTATAAATTATACATAATCAAACTTTGTAACGTTCGTTTTTGGGCCGAAATCCACCTGACTATATTTGGTATTTATTTTAAATTGTATCGCGTCGCCGTGGAGGGAGAACGGGCAAATTGTTTTCTTCGTTTAGAATATTAGTTCGATTCGTTGATTTTCACTCCGTTTCTTCACCAAACCAAAAACCTTTTTAAATTCTTCGGCCCTTCGTTAAGTAAGTAAAATTTTTGCTTCAGTATAAATTTTTATTTGTATTAAATTATCCAAATTGCGGTGAATTTGTTATTTTATAATTTTACTAACACTCAATGTCAAATACATTGCTATCGTGAAAGTCAGTTTTTTGTGATCATCAAATATATAAACAACATGTGAATATAATTAAATTTTTCTCGAAAATATGAAGAACCAGATGGCGAATGTATTTGATAGTAAATTATTAAAGGTTGGAGTTTTGATTATAATTTTATTATTAGGGTTCCTGGTTCCTGCCAATTTAAGAAGAGCCCTAGTAAGGATTATCTTACAATTCTTAAATAAACGCTGACTGCCGTCAGCCATCACGGGATAGTTTCTTAAGGCAGATTCTTTTTAAGAAAACACCAGGCCATCCATAATTGGAAGTAGGAAAGAATTTCTGTAGTCAAATAGTCAAGCTCCAATGAATTAAAAGCCAGAAGATACAAACATAAGAGATTAAATTAATCATTTTTTTTAAACAAAAAATTTTCTTTAATTTGAATTGATTTAATAAATCATCTTAAAACTGATTTTTTTCGTTTTATTTGCTTGTCTGTACTTTGGCGCCCTGAATTTGTGTTTGGAGAGAATTGATAAAACTCAGAAGGAAGCCACGAACCCAGGAGTTAGCCTAGGGTAAATTAGGGTAACAACTTAAACTTATACTTATTTTTAGAATTTTGTGAAATTAACTTAGTTTTAACAAAAGACTTTTAATAAAAAAGTACAAGCAGCAATCTAAATAATGGTCGACAAAATAACCACAATTAAATTTTTTAGGTTTTAAAACAAAATAAACTTTTTATAGCCAAATAGAAAAAACACCAAAAAATTGTTAATTTTATTAATTCGTTTTGCCACTTTTAGCTCTTATATTAACTTAATCTACCTTGGCATGGTATAAATTAAATTATCAACATTGTTATGAGGTGTGCTTTTGCATTTTACTAATGCTTAAATAATAAGATGAACAACCTTTCCTGGATTGATTCGAAGAACTTTTATACAACTGATTGATAGCATCTAGGTCAAGTAAACAAAGAAGTCTAATCCTGTGACACTTTTTGTTTTATGAAATTCTTTAGGCAGTGCTTCTTAAAAAGAGGTGCAGTCTAATCCATTAAGATAAAATTGTCCCTAACTGCAGGCCTCCAAAGTGCAACGATTGCTGTTTGCGCTAGATTAACAAACCTTAAATCCGTTAAAAAGATTGTTGAGTTTTTGCCTGTATCTTTTTCGTCTTCATGGAAGTTTGAGAACCCGAATTCAGAGAGCATTTTTTAATAATGGTTTTAACCTGCGGCTTTCAGATGTTGTAATTGCAAACTGTGTTTTGGCTTTACTATTACGGGTTAGAGAAGGACAGGAATGTGCAGATTAAAATAAGCAACCAGTAACTATTTGATGAAATACAGAAATTCTTCTCTATAGAAAGCTTGGGGGTCCAAAACATTAAACTCGCCTTATCAAAAGAAATTGAAAGAGCTAGGTACTTTCAAGAGAACACACTACATCAAGTAGGAGATCAGTATAAAATTGGTTTGTTATGAAAAATACAACAAAATAAAGTTAAAAGACAGCAAACAAATGGCTTTAATAAGACTGGCTTGTGCGATGGTCTAAGAATTTTTAGTTTGACCTTGACCATGACCATCATGGTAAAATTTTTAAAAAGGTCATATTTGGACGTAAAATTTCACGCCCTTTCGATTCCCGTTGTCAAAAATATTTGTTTCCATTTAAAAAAATTGACCTGACCATGATGGTCATGGTCATGGTCAAATCCATCTTAACCATCTGATAGCCAAGCAAAAACCATAAATTTTATAAGTTTTTTTCTGTGACCCATGGTTTTTAAATTACCACGGGGTTTCGATACTTCTTCCTCACCCGGTATATATGGATTAAGATTTTATAAACATGGTTAAGCTCAAATTTAAGAAATAAATAAGGTGTGCCAATTTGTCGGAGTACCTAAAAGTACCACATGGTATGTAGAAATATAATACGAATGTTATAGTTTTAAACAGACCTTGATTTTTCTATAATCTATATAGGGGTGAAAGCTTTAAAAATAGTTGCACATAAAAAAATAAATTCTAAATAAAAATAAGTGTTATCAGGTGTATGCATTTCGCTAGAGATCTTTAAAAAAACTTAAGAAAGCATACAGTGGCAATACAGCCAAGGGTATAACAGTATCAAAATCGATCCGGTGCATTCAGATGATGGGACATATTCTGAATAACGAAATAGTCTTGAATTTTAGTCAGATCATGGTTTTTCTTATCATGATTAAATAATTTAATAATGCTTTAAACAAACAAATATAAAATATTAATTAAAATTAATATAAGAAAATAAAAATAAATAAATAAAAATTTAAAAAAAACAGTATAAAAAAAAACATTATCGTAAAAATTAAAAAATTAGAATTTAATAAGACCTTCGACAAATAATAAACACAAACTAAACTCAAAAATCAAAAATATTAATGAGCCGAAAAAACTACCGTAATATAAAAAAAGCTTAAAATTTGAAACGATCTTAAAAAATCAGAATTAATTGTTCATAAATAAAAATTGTTTATATAATTTGAAAAAAATCTTAAGAATCAAAAAAAAAAACTACAAAAGAACATTGTAAATTATTTAAACATAGGTACCGTAAAAAAAGAAAAATGTTATAAAAGTTACAATCACAATATACTTAAATTATTGTGAAAACCAAATCAAAACAAAAGCTTTAGAATTAACGGTGGGAAGTTAAGATTGAAAAAAAAGAATTAAAAATAATAAAAATCCCAAAAAGTGAAAATATAATAAAAATTAAAACAAAAACAAAAAAATTAAATTAATAGAAAATAACTGAAAAAATTAAAACTTATGGTAAATACTTAACAAAAAAACAAAAACTTATACCAGTTCCTAAACAAGTTGTAATCATAAAAATAAATAAAAAATCAAACAAAAATAAAACAAAGTAAAATGAAAAACATCATAAATTTAAAAAATGTTATAAAAATAAAAAAATGTCATAAGCTACCAAAAAATTTAAGTAACACTATTTTGGAACCATCAATTAAAGAATCTATATAGGAATGTTAAAGCACCTGCTTCATCATCTGTTGCTGTCCATTGAAGATATATTTAAACTTCTATTTAAAAAAATCAGAATAATTATACAATTTTCGCACATTCTATCCTTGATTATATTTTATTGGCCAATATATTATTTAAACAGATATAATATTATATAATGTATTAAAGAAAATATGAGTCTAACTCTAGTATATAAATGATTTTGTCTGTTCACATGGCATAACGAAGACTAGGTTAAGAATTTCTCATGTTGAATATGAAATTGCTGAACGTCCCGAACATGTAAAATTAACACCTGGATTGTTCGGTAATTGACATGGACGTGAAATTTGTGTTTAGAATATAACCTTATGAGTGGCAATGTTTTACCGCGGCCGTGCCAGTTATCCTCATTTCAAAAGGTCGCGAGGGTCAGGACTCTAAACGTTTCAATTTTATGTATCAGATCTTGTGGCTAATGCTATGCATTATATTGTATATCGCAACACGATATGTTTCATCGAAAACAGTTATTGTTGTTCTCTTCTTGATTTTATGCATTTTACACCTAAACATCGTGTATACATGTAAATACTTATACGGGTAGGTATTATCAGTCGCAAAGTTATTTAGATATCAATATCATGACTTATTTAAGCGGACAAAACTAAATTTAAACATATATTTAAACACTTTTACTGGTTTTAACTTAATTTCATTATATTTGCTTTCTACTTAAAAAAATAGTATATTATTCAACGAGCGTATAATGGTAGCTATTATTCACGAAGATGAAGTTTACAACACGAGCCACAGGCGAGTGTTGTAAATCATTTGAGTGAATAATAGCCATTATACACGAAACTTTGTCCACGACACAATAATTGTTATAATCACAAGTTTAAAATTCTAAATTTACGCTTTAATTAATGTAATTGAAGTTTCAAATATATATGACTTATACTAACTACGATCTAAATTTAAAGATTAAAGTGTGTAGCTTAGATGTAGTGGTAAAAGGTAGGTCGATTCTTTATACATGTGTTTTGTTTGTTTACACCATCGACATATAAATACGGATTGAAATGTCAAAAGAAAATATAAAATTTGTCTAATATGAGTTATTCTCTTATAAAGTTTGAACATACATTCTGTTATGACGTCATGCAGTGAATAACGAACCTTTATTCACTAGTGAATAATAGGTACTATTATTATTTATGAAGCACTAGTTTAATAAACGTTTTGTAGAACAGTCGTGGACAAATATAATTTATACGCAAGATATATGATCAATAATTTTATTATCAGTCCAAAAAAATGAGCCTAGCACAAAACGAGTATATATCAGACGTATACTCTAGTCAACATCTTCAAAAACATGAAAAATTAAAATAAAAGTCCTAAAAATATAAGTGATAACTCATTGGATTCGGAATCACCTCTAGAAAAATGTTTTTGAAGGAAAAGTGTGCAGGCAAAAAATTGCAATTGTTATTAACAAAATAAGATGAAAAAAAACAGATGATTGTGTTTTTGTCAATAACTCGAAAAATATTAATATTAAAGCAATTTTGAAAAAAGCCCGTTAAAGAGGAGGAAATTTCCGAAAAAAAAGTCTGTTCTTCCGGAACCCTATCGCCATTATTTATATTTTTAATTTGACGTTGAAAATGGGGCTTTGAGCGGCTTTTACGGCATGCGCGCGCTACCGCTAAATGGTGTTTATCAGATAAAATATTTTTTTTATGACATAAAATGTTATTTTAAAAATTTGAAAAAATTCCAGTATTTTCCTAACACTTGAAAGAATCTAAATGAGTTGGAAAAAACATTTTTTCAGTGTTTTTCAAAAAGTTATTCAATTGTTAACTAACAAATTTTACTAATCTCTGTTGACATAAACAATGGGATAAAATGTATAAATAAATGGCCTAAAAATTTGACACTTCGTGGAGCCCTTTTCATATGTATACTTTACAAGATCCTGCGATAAATCTTCATAAAAGTTTATTAATTTGTTAATAATACTTTCTAATATCCTACGTCACGTTAACTGTAGCGCCAAATAACTTGCCAATTAAAAAAATGATATATCTTTTAAACTATTGGAGATATGATAAAGGATATTAAGGAGTTTTTTATAGAAAATAAATTTCTATTTTAAATAATTCTAAGACCAAATTCGTATTTATTGTTTATTAGATACTACATGCATTTATTTGGAAAAATTCTGTATTATTTTTTACTTTTTCGCAATATTTTGCAATAGATATGAAAAATCATAATTAACAAATTAATAAACTTTTATAAACATTTATCACAGAATCTTGTAAAGTATACATATAAAAAGGGCTCCACAAAGTTTCAAATTTTTAGGCCAATTGTTTATACCTTTTATCTCATTGTTTATGTCAACAGATATTAGGAAAAAATTTGTTAGTTAACAATTGGATAACTTTTTGAAAAACAGTGATAAAATGTTTTTTCCGACTGATTTAGATTCTTTTAAGTGTAAGGAAAATACTGGAATTTTTTCAAATTTTTAAAATAACATTTTATGTCATAAAAAAAATAATTTATCTGATAAACACCGTTTAGCGGTAGCGCGTGTATGCCGTAAAAGCCGCTCAAAGCCCCATTTTCAACGTCAAATTAAAGTTATAAATAATGGAGATAGAGTTTCGAGAGGATGGACTTTTTTTTCGGAAATTTCCTCCTCTTTAACGAGCTGTTTTCAAAATTGCCTAAATATTAATATTTTTCGAGTTATTAACAAAAACATAAACATCTGTTTTTTTTCATCTTATTTTGTTAATAACAATTGCAATTTTTTGCCTGCACACTTGTACTTCGAAAACATTTTTCTACAGGTAATTCCGAATCCAATGAGCTATCGCTCTTATTTTTAGGAACTTTATTTTAATTTTTCACGTTTTTGAAGATGTTGACTAGAGTAGTAGTTCATTTGTTTTCAAGTTTAAATGTTATTAGCTGTAGAAAACTTAACCTCTGTTATTACTAAATTATTGCGTGGTTTTCAATTTTTAACAGGGATGTATCTTGACCTTTTGTGTGAAGAGTGAGGGGTGAAGCTTTGAATTACTTTGATAAGATAAGAGAATTAATTAATTCATTTTATTAATTTATTTTACTAAACATAATTAAAATAATAAACCATTTTATAACTGATTTTTAGAATTTTATTTGTGTGTCTGTACTTGGCGCCCTTTAATTAATGTTTGGAGGTAATTAAATAAAACTCAGAAGGAAGCCACGACCCCAGGAGCTAGCCTAGGGCAATTTTAAGGTTACAAGTTGGCGCCCAACGTCAATTTAATCTTTAATGGGCTAATTAAGTTACAACTTCTGCAAACCATTTCAGTTTGTACACGAATATCATGCTTATGACAATATACCTTTGGCTCCGAAAAACGACACTCTTTCAAACTTGCCGCTTGCTCGCTTTGTAGAGGATTTTTAAATTATATGTCCAGAAAGGTTTAACATAAACGCTGACACTTTTAAATAAAGGACAAATCCAACGGTGGTTTTACGAAAAACTAAAGGAAATTAAACTAAATTTTGTCCAGGACCCCATGAGAGATATTTAAAGAAATTTGCGTGCTAGAACAGAATGGGTCATTCCACATAATTCGATAGTATAATTTAGTTAGTTTTTAAATTGATAACTAGTAAGTATTTAAAAAAAGGATAAAAAAATCCGATAAATATTTTTTGCCGAAACTTTTTGTAAGAGGTTATTAAGATTTTAGGGCCCTGTAATAGGACTTAACGTACTCTTAAGGGATGGGATTGTAGAATGGAATGGGAATTTTTATCTGTAGCTATTGTTTTGTGGTTTAGCTCGACGTTCCGAAATGTTAATTTGGAAAATTGACAATGTAGCGTGTGTTTCCGGCCTAAGAAATTCTTTTTAGCGAGAATAATGAAAAATACAGAAATCTTTGTCGTAAACTCAGTGATTATGGGGAACACGAGATATTATTAATATGAAAATAGACTGTTGTGCAGTCGATAAACAAGTGCTATAGAAAGCCTTAAATCTGCTATGAGAGGCATTCTAAGATTAAAAAGTAAGATATTTTTTTTTAGGTTTCTTGTAAAGGCCTTTATTTTGATGGATATTGAGGATTCTCTGGTATTAGATGTTGGATCTATGTATATACTGTGAACATTTCGTAGCTTTTCTATATGATCTGTACCGAATGGTAAGGTTTTCCGCCTTGCGAATTGTGGCTTTTTTGTGACTACTCGTAAGTTAAAAAATTTTGAAAAGCAGCAGATTATGAAACAGGTTGAACACCTTTATAGTTATAAGAAGTCAAGTAGATATTATAAAGTGTGTAGGTTTTTGGTTAGACATCCTTCGAATGTATGACAAGTTAAAAAAATATTGTTACATACAAATATTCTTTATATATAAAAAAGAAAATTTAAACTTACTCTTCTTGAGGTTATCATTTTTTAGCAAATCCTAATATGAATACATTTTTAAGTTGATTATAAAATGACAGTTGTTAATTATAAAATTTCAAAATTTCTAAGGTAATACATAATCTACATCACAGTACACTTAATGTAACAAAAAAAGGATAGAAAAGAATGTATTCTCAAATTATTTAAGTTTAATTTTTATATTTATTGTTGGTGGTGGTTCGACTATTTTCAATTTTTAGTGGTGGTGGTTAAAAAAAATTATTTATGATATTATTTTATTTATTTATTAGTTTTGATTTCTTTGTATAAATTCGTTTTTTTATCCAATTTAGTTCAGTTGTTTAAGTTTATTAAGTTTTATTCAATTATTTATGTTAGATATATTTTTTTAGTTTTATAATATTGTGATTGTTTGATATAGGAAAAGGTGTATAAATAATATGTTCTATTTCTATTTTTTGTTTAAAACTATTAATTCATTTTTGAACTAGTTATTATTATCAGATAGGATGTAGCAATAAATATTACTTAATTTTTCTATACCTGATTTTCTATTTACACAATTTTCAGTTTTTTGTATATTTATTTGACATTTCTAAAAATAAACGTTTATAATAGTTTTTTTTTTCTTTTTCAAATATTTTTGTTTCAGAAACTATGTTTGAAGATTATTGCATGATCCGCTAAAGCACAAGATTTAAATTTATTTGTGTTTGTAAATACGAGGTTTCAAAACCGTTAAGGACCAAATTTAAAAAGGTTTCTTTTCCATGAAATAAGAATTCTATATACCAAATTTCATGACTGTGTGGCCAATTCATAAGTTATAGCACACACGGACGGAGGGTCACACAAGCCCTAAAGAGAACCTATGGTACCAAATAATAAATAATTAAACCTAAGAGTACACTGAACTAACGTTCTTACTATCATCTGATTTTTTTTACACATTATTTTGCTACGGTAAGAATTACCCGTCATAAACACGCCTTCATTAATCTGCTGCCATCAATCAACAGAAAAGTGATTACTTAAAAAAAAACTTGTTTGAATTGTACAATTTAATATATACTTAATATATTTAGGTTAGCCATTTTGCCATATAAAAAAGCAGTATTTTTACATATGTTAACTGTTTTACCAAAATTGAATAAAATATATTATTAGGCACCAACACATTGGCTTAAATTCTATAGGATATCTGTAATAAAACGATAAATATTTCGATAAAGATGAATATTTATTTAAGAGTTTTAGATAAAATCCATGATTTTATATAAAATTATCTTTAGCTATTATCTGAACAATTCTTAATGAACTACCCTACAAAATCGATCCCAGTTAGATATTTTAAATGAAGATCATATAAAACAACTTTAATAAGAAGAATGCGGTTATATTATTTATTATAGCAATGTTAACTTTATTTATAAATATACAAAACTAAAAAATAGTGAGTGGTCATAAAGACGCGGATGATATCGATATACATATTCCCATTGAATAACTAAAATATAAAACTGTTGGTGTTTACAGCCATTTATCTTGTCATAACCGGTATCTCACACTATAGTTGACCGATATCTCATTTATCACATAAATCCAATCAGTCAAACATCACAGTCCATCAATTCTACTATTTCTAACATTAATCATAGACGGCAGGAGATGCGTCTTAGTTACCATTATATGGCCTATCGATTTTATGGATGAAATAGTAGCAGCAATGTGTAATTTATTTAATATAAGAAGAAATCATAGACAGTTTTTTGTTTCAGAAAAAAAAACATGTACAAAATTAACATTATTCTTAACTTTCACAAAGGAAAAAGTGAGAAGAATGAATTAAAAAACAGAAAACATTTACAAAAGTTAATTTTAAGAATTTAGCAACTGAAATATTGTAGAATGTCCTTAAAAAATTAATTGCACCCGTGGAAGGTAGATAGAAAATAAAAAAAGAGTATCATCTTTAAAATGTTTAAAATGTTAACAATGAACATACTTGTAGGGATTAATGAGCGAACGGCCTTGTAATATATAGAACATAAGATGATTAGTATGCATTTATAATCGAATAAAATGAACATTTGGATAGTATTTCAGTAAAGTTTAATATACAGGGTCGTCCGTAAGTAATAGACTAAAGTACCTAGTACCTATTACGATCTGACGCAATTTCCTTTAATAAAAAATTAAAAGGCCAGCTTAAAAGGGGAGAAAGTATGTTTTAGATATAAATTTTTTATAGCAACTGGATCCTAGATTTCTCATTGTTGCTTTAGGTGATTTTTGCAAATTAATTGGGCTGTTTGCTGCGACAACGAATTCTCGTAGTACATGAAATAGATGACGGACCTATTTATCATTCACCAATTAAAACACTTTTGAACTAATAAATAAAGTTTAATAAAAAATTAAGTAATCCACGTGCGTTAAATATTAGGAGTAAATAGTTTTTTTAACAATCACTTTTTTGCTTGAAATTGACAACTAAAAGTAGATGTGGATATTTAACGCTCTAGAGCGTTAAAGTACAAAAAAATGTGCGTCGTTATTAGCAACCGTTAATTAATAAATAAAACTTACACAATATTTTGACATTTATGTGGTGTTTTTGCCAACTCCAATATAAGTGAAAGTAATGTACAAAATACACTTTCCGAAATCAGAAATTTGGCAAAGCAGTAGTCTTAAACTGGTTATCAGAGAATTTAAAGGCTGCATACGAAAAGTAATATAATTCCGTTGTACCATGGTGCAGTGAAAAGACAATATGCAATGACAAATATTCTAAAAACGTATTAATTGCCTATTTTTCTAAAAAGGCAAAGCTTCATTACTCTGTTATATTTACTCAAGACTAAAAGTAACATTGTGTACAAAGAACGATGTTGATATAAGTCAGTTCAATAAACTAATTGCTTTTAAAAAAAACAAGAGATCGAGTAAAAAGCTAAGAAATCCAAAACCATTTAAGAAAGCGAAAAAAACAAATATTTATTTAAAGCACCTAATAAAGCACATTTGCTAAAAAAGGTAAGTTCAAAAATCGAAAAAAAAGTAATATAATTGTACATAGTTGCGTTATTACAGGTTATTTTAATAATGGGAATTGCCTGTAAACGCGACCAACTAGTAAAAATAAGCTTAAAAAGACATTCAAGATAAATAGTCTAATCAACAAGTACCTTTTTTAAAAAATTCTTACAGAGGGCACCAAAAATTATGATTTTGGTGTCATTCAATTGGGATTGATCTCTAGAAACTTTTTAAAAAAGTTGAAAATGCGCTCAAAAAATTTGCAATAGTTATAAACAAAAGAGTGAAAAAAAAACAGTGTTTTGGTTTTTTGGAAAGATCTCGAAAACAATTAAATATTTTCGAAATTGAAAAAAAGATCTAAAAAAAAACAATTTTTTTTACAAATATACGTCCCGACTCCCGAAACTGTATCTCCAATATTTATAATTTTAACAAAGCCCTAAAGTCATTGCTAAAACAATAAAAAAAATTTTTAAGAAACGATTTTTTTTAAATCATAATATTTTTTTGTCCTTCGAACCAAAAAAAAATTCCGTTGCCTCAAAAATAATGCATTTGTTTATAACAATTTTTTAAATAATAGCATTAAAAAATAAAACAAATATTTTCAGATGACGCTAAATAAGAAGAAAACTAAATCATTTCGAATTAAAAAAATATATTATCAACATTGCTTTATCAACATTTTTAATTTTTCAATGCAATGGATTGTTTATAAATAACTGGAAATTTAAAAATTTTTGTTTTTTTTTCAACGGAAATCTATTTTCTTACCCCTTTTGAACAGGTCTACCAAGGGACAAAAAATTGAGCTTTTTTGTTAAATAATTATAAAGGTTTTTATGTTAATTTTCGGTTTCAAAAAATAATGAAAAAATACGTAAAAAAAATTTTCGCGCCGATTATTGTTTATCAACTTATTCCGAAGGTACGTGAATTTTTCCATTCTTTAATATTGATGTTTAATATATTTAAATAATTTTTTTGTTTACCGTGACTGAAATACGCGGCGCGCGAGAACGCCAAACAATGAATTTAGGGCTCTGTTAAAATTATAAATATTGGAGATACAGTTTCGGCATTTCGGACTTAATTTTGTGCAATTTTCTGCTCTTTTTAGATCTATTTTTTAATTTTAAAAATATATAATTGTTTTCGAAATTTACACTGTTTTTTTTTCACTCTTTTGTTTATAACTATTGCAATTTTTTTTGATGCATTTTCAACTTTTTTAAAAAGTTTCTAGAGATTAATACCAATCGAATGACACCAAAATCATAATTTTTGGTGCCCTCTGTGAGAATTTCCCAAAAAAGGTACTTGTTGATTAGGCTAAACGAAGCGCTTTTCTACAAGACCTATCAGTAAAAATACAATCACGGAAAGTGTTGCAATTAAATTAAATTCTGTTCAAAATTGGATCTTAACCTCCCTGATAACACATTATACACAGAACACTGCTTCCGACGAACGTCGTCCACTTTATCAGTTAATGGTGGGAGTGGCATTAGACAATTAAAACAACAAGGGGTTGAAAAAATTCGACTGTCGCGAAAGGTTATATTGATGACTAGTTGTACTCGCAACGTCGTTCGCGTGGCGTGTGATTGTTGTAGAAAAATTTTTTACCCCACCCCATTTAAGGAATGGGAGAGAATTTTTTATACACTAGATGTTAAGTTGAAAGAAAACAAATGCATCTGTGAAAACCGCATTCGAATCGGATCAGTAGTTTTCATGTGATGCGCGCACAAACATACAGACAGACAAAAAAATCTAACCACATTTTTGGGTTCTATTTCGATGTACCCGCGACGTCATTCGCGTGGCGTGTTGATTTTTGTATAAAAATTTCTTTCCTCACCCCGTTAAAGGGGTGGGGGGAGAAAGTTTTATACACCAGATGTTAAGTTGAAAGAAGACAAATACGTCTTTGAAAACCGCATTCAAATAGGATCAGTAGTTTTCATGTGATGCGCGCACAAACATATACATTTCTACAGTTTTATTATATATGTATAGAGTATAGATGTATAGATAGATATAGATAATATTAATAACTAAATTAAAACAGTAATAAAATTTTTATCGGACTCATCGAATACATATCCACATTTGTTCACAGCAATCAAGAATTAACTATATCAAAATATTGTCACAACACGCCTTCGTGATCGGCTATTGTTATTATTTATTGGAAGGATTGTTTTTTAACTTTAATATTATTATAATAAGTAAATTATCTTCGTTAAGTGTGTTATTTGATTTTCTGTAATAAATTTCACTATCAAAAATTGTTTCATTATATTAAATGATTCTAGAAAAAAAATTGTAGTATTACGAGCAAAAAGTGTCTTATAACTATCCATTGTTTTTCAGCTGTTATAGGTATAGTTAAAACCATATTTTAAAAAGGGTTTTGAACCGTTTCAGGAGCTCTTTAAGCGGATCAACATAAAAGAGGTAAGATTTATGTTAGCTCCAAAGCTAATAAAAAATTCTTAAGCAAACTAGCCATTGTGAATAGTTAAATGATACTTATCATTTGGAAGTAAATTTCATGATACAAAAACCTATCTTAAAATTTTTCATTTTTAATTGGACTTTTTTAGAATTGTGATTTGTTCATTTATATATTTTTTTAAAATCAAACCAATTTTACGAAACCCAAACACTTATTTAAATTAGATTTTTGGATAAAAAATAGTTGATCGACTCACAACAAAGCAAAATGTTGTGGCTACAAAAATTGAATTGAAGGACAATAATCTGAAATATCTATAAAATTTAATAACCTGACTGGTAGTCTGTGGTATATTTTATTATTGTTATGGATAGATAATTGTAATGTCACCACAAACTCCTGGTGTTTTACTTCCCAGTGTGTGATCGCGATCTCCAATAGACACAATACTTCATGAATTCCGATCGTAAAGTGGTTACTGTATTTTCATGTCCTCTTCGTTTTCATTTACGTTACTTATAAAGGGCTTTCATAAGTTATAGCTCGTTGTCTTTGATTTACGACCAGATTAAAATTTAACGATAACCCGGTATAAAAGGGTGCTCAGCTTAAAACCTATTTATAACAGACACTGTAAAATTTCATGACGTTTATCAATATTTATTTAATTTTTAATATTGTCCCATTTGATTTGTAGTATTATGATTGAAATATGTTTAAGAATAAAAAATGCGTCTATCAATTAATTGTTAGTTAAAGTTTTTTAATTTGTTATATAAAAGTTACAATTTAACTATTTGAAGCAGAATTTTTAAAATTTTATCTTTTTCTGCTGTTCTTGACTTTATCTGATAGCTAATTCCGAAAATTAAAATATTATTTTTTTATTATAAATAAATTACAAGATAAGTTTGTACTGAAAAAATTTAACTAAATAGTTAAACATCAACAAGAACTTTAATATATAGTTCCAAATGTACTTCCAGAAAAATGTAAGGCTTAAAAGACTTGTTGCAATAGATCTACAACTTATGGTTTGACAAAAAAAAACACGTGTTGTTTGTGGTCTAAAATTCAACTTTGTGAGGTAATTTTATGGTAGCAATGACAAAGTCACCTGTTTACCTGTTACTAATATATTAGCATTTATGTTTAACGGTTGATGACATTGTTGTCTTTTTTTAAACTAAAGCAGTCTGACATAGGGTCAGTCCGGTTGTTCTACATCCTAATTAGGCTTATTTTACTTTTAACATTGGTTCATGTTACCGACTTTAGGATGAGAACCCTTACTAGTGTGCACAGGTCTAAGAAATGGAAGGCAACCGGTTGTTTGAGGAGGCAGTTTAAAGTCTTCACAAGAAATCCTGTAATGACTCGTAGCTGATTTATACTGGTTTTGCGCAGTGTTTTAGGTTTTCTGGCACACATCTGTTTAATAGATATTCTGCTGTGTGCTTTGCCAGGGATGGGCTCTTACTATTGGTTGTGTTGTCTACTGCTTTAAGCTTTCTTTCGGCTCCATTCCGTACTTTTTGGTAACTCTTACGTGGCTCTAAACCTAGAATTTGGTCGCTCATCCTTTTCTTGCTATATCAGCTTGTTTGTTGCCTTGTATTCTTCTACTTCACATTCGGTTACTAGAACTTGGTATCACACGAGTGTTAAAAAAACGTTATACGTATCATTTTTTATCCCTATCATTTCACTATTTTTTATATTTGTCGCTACGTTGTATGAAGTGTTAAAAGTTAAACCGAAAATGAACCAGTTTGACTATACACAAAATCCCTGATATCTTTTGTTAACATTCTATTATAAAATGACTAGGTTCGTCATTGATGATTAAAACTAACCATAATTAATTAGATATTTTTTATAAAAAATATATATATTTATTATTATTCACTACCTGCGAATTGTAGTGGGTTTTTATTCCAGCCACTGTGTTAATGTAGAATGTGCTAAATATGAAACATAATCGATCTGAATAAAAAATCAACTAGAATCCACTACGAATATGTGGAGAACAGCGAAAATAATTTAGTGAATTTGAGAATGCTAGTATCTCATTTGTTAAACTTAATACTTATTCAAAAGTGAAGATATTATTTATTTGATGTGATTAAGAAACTCTGTCGCAAATCTTATTTCTTTTGTAAGAAGTAAGTCAGAGATTTTAATATTTTTATAGTAAATTGTTGTAAGCTTAATAATATACCTATACCAACCCGTCATATAAGAAAACTACAGGTAACATTAAGACATACCCGTTATAAAAAATAAGCTACCGCTTTTGTGGCCTGACTATAATTATCATAGTTATCAAAAAATCGTATTTAATAGCTGGGCCTTAATACTTATTATGGTATAAATTGAATGCGAAATGAGAGACAAACAAGTTGCATGTATATTATTATCGGATAATAAGTCAAGCTCAAAAAGCTGGTGTTACTTCAATTAAGAAATAAATTTACTGTTCAGTGGAACAGTATTATAATAGTAATTTTACCAATCTTTTAGTCCAGGAGTTTTTTTCGATAATCGCATTATTTTTAATTACTGTAATTTTATACATCATTTAAACCTGGTTGTTAATAAAAAACTGACAAATATTTTCACCAAATCATTTTAACTACCAACCTAATATGTATTTTTGATAAAGTATTCAAATATAATTACTTTTAAATATTGTATTATTATTGGTACCTTTCTGTTTGGGTTCTCTACTGTTTTTCGTAGCTATTTTTTGCAAATGAATTATAATCTTTTATGTTTATGAGTTTATATTCATTCTTTCAGTATTTTATTTAATCTATCAAGTTTTTATTCCATTAGCTCAGTTTACGTTCCTTGCGTCTTCTCTTGCTGCCATAAGAATTCCTTATAGCTAAGATCATTCTAATACAATATTGACTAATATACATAATTGGTATTTTACTCAATTATCATTATGTTGTTTTCTATAATCTTTTTTGTCAAATTTTGTGTTGTCCATTGTCTTTTTATTACAAGCATTGACATGCTTCTTTCACTATCCAACATTAAATTGTATTAGTGAATTTCTACCTATTTTTCTTATTGTTTGCATCTTTCTGTTTTCAATGATCTTCTGTCCTTTTTTTTGCTGATTTTTGCAAACCCCATGATAATTTAACTACTTTATTTAAACCTACAATTTTTGTTTCTTGTCTATATTCTTTAAACCCTATTATCTCATAAGAGTTGCAAATTAATATGAGATTTTGGCTTACAGTCTTACTTACTTTGTTTTATCTTTTCTTAGTTTTTTTCGGCTGTTTTTAACTATTTTTTCTGAAGGAAAATGTTAACGTATTTTTTGCCTTTCTTTTAATTTATTCTCCTTAGTCTTTGACCTTAAGAATATAGGACCCTTACTATATGTTTAGTCATTTATGTTTTTTTTCCTTTACTTTTAGGAAAGAGTTATTTAATTTTTATTTATTTAATTTTTTTTTCAGTTATTTACATATTATTATATTTTTTATTTAAGGTCATGTTCCTTGCCTCTCTTAGGTCTTAATAAAAAGCTAAAAAGTTAAAGAAGTCTTAACATCATTTTGCTTTAGTCTCTAAAACTGGAAATACTTTTTTGTCTTAAGTCGTCATAATGTGATAATATCTATAATCTGTCTAATTGTTTTTTTCTTAATTTTTTTTTAAATCTTCCTAAACATTTAATCACTGCGTACATTCCACCTTTATCTTTGACCTTCAATATATTTTAATAGAGTTAGTTTCGTTTCTTCTTCATTTAAATGTCATTATTTTTAATCAAACTTTGTCTGCATTTTCTAAACACTAATATTTTTATTAATTTTTTTTTAACAAAAACTTTTCCCATTGATTTTTATTCGCTGTACTTTCCAGGACTTGAACGGTACCGTTTTTGTATCAAATTTTGGCATTTCTGTGTTTCTCTTGGTAATCTCTAATTTTTATTTTATTGTTATTTGATTTTGTAGTGATATTCTTGTCTATTTATAATAATAATAATAATAATAATAATAAAGGTCTTTATTTGCACTTTTGTATACAAACATGTGCCTGATTAGGGCGAGATTTAGCTTAGAGCTATTCTTACATCTAACCCATTGAAGACAAAAATTTTTTTTATAATAAAATATATAAATAAAGTACAAAAACATAATAAAATATAAATCACAGTGTAATTATCTAAACACTTAAAATAATAATAATTAAGCTAATAGTAAAATTAGAAACAATAATAAAATAGAAAATAATTATAAGAAAAAAAGATAAAATGTAAAATTGATGAAAATTCAATATTAAAATTTAAAATATCCAAATTAATATGAAAATAGAAAATTAGTTGTTACAAACATGAATACTACTGCTGGCTGTTCAGTAGATGTTTTTTTAGATTAAACTTAAATGAGTCGATAGAGAGAGCATTCCTGATATCAAATTCCAGAGTACCTATTGTACAGACTGATCGCATTAAAAGTAAAACTTTTAGTATAACCTGCACTGTAATATCGCGGCAAAGTTAATGTCTTAGAGTCTCTGATAACCACATTATGGGTTGAAGTCCTATAAATAAGTTTTGATCAAAGATAAGGAGGGGTCTTAGTTACAATAATTTTAAATACTGTAACGTTTTTAACAAATTAAAACACAGGTTCGATTTATTTTTAAGTTGATTTATTTTCTAACGAATAACTACACAAACTATAACACTGCTAAATACTAAATTCACAATTTATTTGCACTATTCGAAAGCTTAAATATTCGCGCTACCTGGATACTAACTCCGCATTCGAATCTGCTTTATTTATATACTGCAACGCCATCTCACGTTCGAGGACCAGAGAATTCGAGAACAGAGTTCTTCATTGTTTTTGGTACCAGAATATTCGCTGCAGAGGGTGTCCGGATTATTCTCGATTCTCGAGAGTTCTGGATAAGCTAAACATTCACCCAGTGGCGTAGTTTCGTTACACTGCCCCCTCCTTAACTCTGATCGTCCCGATCAGATACTTTCCAGTGCTTCCCAGGTGTATGACGGAAACGACAGTTGGACCCAGCCCGACAGATTCCTTTACCAAAGAAATAACAGTCCACGCTCTTCTGTAGATCTACTTCTTTCGGTTGGTAACAGCCAACTGTTATTGACACTCCGGAACCATAGAAAATTACCTCGATCATGCTCCTTACAATCTTCCAGTCAATTTGTTCCGTTCCATTGCTGATCTTTGGTATCGCCAATTCCTTGATTTCGTAATGACTCATAATTTCCTTCAAGTTACTCAATGCGTGCCAAATGTCCCTGTAGGCCAGTTTTTCATTGGACGCCCTTTTCGTCACCAGATAAAGTATGGACCTGCGGCCATCTTCTAGTCGCAACACTTTGCCTACCCGTGGTTGTTGGTCGAGCAGTTCATCTAAACGTCCAAATTTCTTCTTGAAGACGGATGCTATGCCTCTTTCCATACTAAGATCTTGAGACACACAGTGAGCAATCGACACGTTTTTAGGAACTTTGAAGATGTCTTGCCGAACTTCTGCAGTAACGCCAAACCTAATTTTCTTTCGGTTGATATAATCGGTAATGAATCTGTCAAAGTCAGGCCGATTCTCTTCGATGCTTGCTTCCTGCGAAACGGCCCTAGCTTCCTCGACATTATTAGAGCCTTCGTAAGGTGAAAGTCGATTTATGTGGACCACTTTCGGCTTTCTCTAGGCAGTTTTTAAATTCGATAAATTACGTCGTTTATCCTTTTCTTAATCTCATACGGGCCTTCCCATTGTCTCTGCAGCTTGGGACATAAACCCTTGCGTCGCTGTGGGTTGTGAAGCCATACAAGGTCTCCTGTTTCAAATATCCTGTTATTTGACCTGACGTTATATTGATTTTTCATGCGATCGCTAGCAATCTGAATGTTCTTCCGGACGATGTCATGGATCTGATGCATTTTCAGCTTAAGTTGGTCTGCGTAGCCTTCACCAGCGACGCCCTCTTCTGAAGGTTTGCTGCCAAATTCAAGGTCGCATGGTAGGCGTAATTCACGTCCAATCATGAGACAGGCAGGTGTCTGGCCGGTGGTTTCATTAACTGCTGATCGGTATGCCATCAGGAACATGGGTAGGTATTGGTCCCAATCTTTCTGGTGCTCCGATACCACTTTCGATAGATGTTTTCCCATCGTTCGATTCATCCTTTCGACCATGCCATCTGACTGAGGATGCAGAGGCGTTGTTCTGGTTTTATGAGCACCTAGCAAACGGCATACATCTTGAAAGAGGCTCGACTCGAAGTTCCTGCCTTGGTCCGAATGAATTTCTAAAGGCACACCAAACCGACTAAAGAACTCTTTGACCAATACTTCCGCAACGGTCGCAGCCTCTTGGTTAGGGATCGCGTAAGCCTCCGTCCACTTCGTAAAATAGTCCATGGCTACCAGAATGTATTTATTTCCATCGTCCGTTTCCGGAAAGGGTCCTGCGACATCTATCGCCACTCTTTCCATTGGACTTCCCACGTTATACTGCCTCATGGGAGCTCGTTTCTTGCCAACGGTTCCATTACTTGCAGCACACAACTCGCACTTCTGGCACCAGCGTCTCACATCATCCTTGCAGTTCACCCAGTAAAATCGCTCGCGAACTTTCTGCAAGGTCTTCGTTATTCCGAAGTGCCCTCCTGACGTACCATCGTGCATTTGACGTAGAATTTCCGGCACTTTGCTTCTTGGTACCACCATCTGCAATCTGGACTCGGTACCATCTTCATTCTCGAAAGTTCGATACAGTACTTCGCTCCGCATCACTAGGCTATCCCATTGGCTCCAATATGATTTAACTTCTGGGCTTTGTGCGCTTACTTCTTGCCAAGGAGGTCTTTCACCGTGACGTTTCCAACCCAACACAATTCTCAAGCATGGATCTTCTTCTTGAGATTTCCGGAGCTCCTGGGGTTGCCAGCTCTCGTTAACGACAGTGGTCCGTCGTATAGGGCAGAGTTTTTCCTCTAATCGCGAACAATGAGTGCAGCTTTCTTTGCACGGTCTTCTTGACAATGCATCAGCGTTGAGATGAGTTTTTCCTGCCCTATGCTCGATATCACAGTCATATTCCTGCATTCGCTCCAACCATCTGGCCACTTGACCCTCGGGGTTTCGGAATTGCATTAGCCACTTTAGAGCTGCGTGGTCGGTTCTCAGTAAAAACTTTCTGCCATAGAGATACTTATGAAAGTGCTCGCAAGCCTTAACCACCCCTAGGAGTTCTCTTCTGGTCACGCAATAATTCCGTTCTGGCTTGGACAAGACTTTACTAAAGTAAGCGATGACTTTTTCCTGTCAATCTTGGATTTGTGATAACACAGCTCCAATGGCAGTATTAATAGCATCCGTATCCAGCACAAATTTTCCGTCGTGCCTAGGATAACTCAAAATCGGGGCGCTGATGAGAGCTTCTTGCAGATGTTCAAAAGCCTTCTGACAATCTTCGTCCCAGCAAAATTCCTTGCCTTCTTCCGTCAGTTTGGTCAATGGTTTGGCGATATGGGCGAATGATTTAACGAACCGCCGATAATAAGTACACAAGCCGAGGAAACTTCTTACCTCATGCTTATCTTTTGGTATGGGCCATTCCTTTATTGCGGCGATCTTCTCAGGGTCCGCTGTTACACCATCATTGGACACAATATGACCCAAATATTTAACTTCTCTTCGGAACAGGTGGCATTTTTTTGGACTCAATTTTAAGTTGGCTTGACGTAGTCGCTGAAGTACCTCTCTCAAATTCCTCGAATGTTCCTCGAACGATCTCCCAATCACGATGACATCATCCAAATAAACCAGGCAAGTTTGCCAAGTTAATCCTCTCAGGACTGCCTCCATCAGTCTCTCGAATGTAGCAGGGGCATTACATAACCCAAAAGGCATGACTGTAAATTGCCAGAGGCCTGACCCTATGGAAAAAGCAGTCTTTTCTCGATCGGCTGGATCCATTTCTACTTGCCAATAGCCACTCTTCAAATCAAGCGTGGAGAACCATCGGGAACCGGAGAGAGTGTCTAGTGTGTCGTCTATTCTGGGCAGGGGATAGCTGTCCTTTTTGGTAAGTGAGTTTAGCTGACGGTAATCAATGCAAAATCTTGTGGAACCATCCTTCTTCTTTACCAATACCACTGGTGAGGTCCATGGACTGTTTGATGGTTCAATCACCCCCTGTTCCTTCATATCTGCGATGATACCCTCAGCCTCTTCTCGTTTGGCCCAAGGAAGTCTTCTCGGTTGTTGTCGAATCGGATGAGCATCCCCGGTATTTATTTTATGAGAAACAATGCTTGTCTTGCCCTTGTCTTTGTCATTCAGGGCAAACACATCTTGATATTCCACAAGCATAGCTTTCACCTCTTGTTCTTGTTTTGGGTCTAAATTTGGGCAGTTACTAATGACCGTATCGACAAGTTGTTGAGGAAACTTTGCTCCTGGTGGCTTCGTGATGATCGCAGAACATATCGCTGATACAGGAACACACTGTCCTACCACGGTACCTTTATTCACCTTGATGTGATTCTCTTTTAAATTCATTACTCTCACTGGAATAGTGTCTTTGACCTTTATTAGAGCTTTGGCGATTAATAGGTCTTTGTTGTTGGCTTCTTCAATTATTCTCAGGCTACCGTCCCTGCAATACCCATCAAGACTGGTCATTAGGATTTTTTCGCTACGGCCTGGTATTATAATGTCACAAGTAGTTATTAAACGGACAACATCTTCTTGTTCGTCATGGAAGGGGAGCTCTTCTTCGCCGACCCTAAGAGAGCCATTTTTGACATCTACTATGGCCCCCAGTTTTTTTAAAAGATCCATACCGAGGATGAACTGGTCTGCTATCTCGGCTACTAATACTCGATGTCTAACACTGGTCTTTCCTAGCTTTATGAGCATATTGGCTTCTCCATACGTCTTTATTATCTCGCCCGTAGCCGTTCTCAATCTTACTGGTGTCGGCGATAATAGAGATTGCTCTTCCACCAACTCTGGTCTTGTAATGGTTTTTGTTGCTCCCGTGTCTATTAACATAGAAGTGTTCCTCTCGTTTGCAAGTCCGTCGATGTACAAACTGGAAACTCCACCAGAAGATGTTACGTTGACCGTGACTACAGGGGCTTTACTCTCCAGGGTCGACGCTCGCCCCTTCATGTCGACCCGCTTTAGTTTTCCGACGGCTGTTTCTTGCAATTGCGGCGTAGGTGACCGAACTCGCCGCAATTCCAGCACCTTGGTTCCCGTCTCGTCTCCATTTTGTCTTTACGAATAATTCTTCTTACCAGTTCTTCGAGGCTTTCAGTCTCCGATTCTTCTCCAATCGTTCTTAAACGGTGACCCCGCGAAGTTTGGCTCGCCGTTTCATGTTCTAGCGCTATAGCGAGAGCTTCATCTAGTAGCTTCGGTCGAGCCAGTTTCAAAGCTTTCTGTAAATCGTTGTCCCTCAAGCCATTTACAAAAGTGTCGACTGCTATTTCTTCCAGAAAACTATCGGGCGCTATAGGATATGCCAACCGGACCATACGCGCGATGTCCGCCTCAAATTCTTGCAAGTTCTCGGTTGCGCGTTGATTTCGGGTGCGCAATTGGGCTTTATAAACTTGCTGTAAGTGGCTATCTCCGTAGCGGTTTTCCAATCTGGAGAAAAGCGTCTGATAGCAGTACTCTTGATCTTTTGGTATTGATCTCAAAATATCTGCGGCGTCACCTCGCAGAGCAGCTGTCAATGATATGGATTTTTGTTGTTCTGTCCATCGATTGGCCATCGCGATTGCTTCGAACTGTTTGACATACGTGGACCAGGACGATTTACCGTCGAAATTCGGCAGTTTGAATTTCATACCGCCGCCACATTCCTCGTATACTAATTCTTTCTTGTCTGTAGTTTCAATAACTTTTACGTCCTGTTCGGCGATGTTAGTGTTGGTGACCATGTTTTCTAATTGTCTGATTTTGTTTTCTAAGCATTCGAACTTTTCTTCGACTTGTTCAATCTTTTCTTCGACTTGTCCAAACTTTTCTTCGACTTGTTTAAATTTATGGTCAACCGTTTTAACAACTTCTTCTAGCTTTCCTTCAACCTTCTTAGCATTTTCCTCCATCTTTTCTTCAACTTTCTTAGCATTTTCCTCCATCTTTTCTTCAACTTTCTTAGCATTTTCCTCCATCTTTTCTTCAACTTTCTTAGCATTTTCCTGCATATTCTTAGCATTATCCTCCATTTTCGCCAAGAGTGATTCTTCGGTGGAAGGGAATTCGAAAGTTTCTGGGTCAAGTCTCTCTTGGGTTAATGCTTCCCTCAATTTTTGCACAAGGGTGGCTTTGGTGCCCGCAGTGTCTTTATCACGTTCTTCTAGTTGTTCTTTTAACTGTTTAACCGTTAACTGTGTTAATTTCATTTCGAATTATCTTAATTAGCACTTCGACAAAGAACTGTCCAAAATGTCGAAAAGTCAATACCGAAACCGGAAAGAGTTTTATCACAAAATTACAAAAACTACGCTCGAAAAGTCCACTAATTAAATTAAAATATCCCACTTCTGACACCAATTGTAACGTTTTTAACAAATTAAAACACAGGTTCGATTTATTTTTAAGTTGATTTATTTTCTAACGAATAACTACACAAACTATAACACTGCTAAATACTAAATTCACAATTTATTTGCACTATTCGAAAGCTTAAATATTCGCGCTACCTGGATACTAACTCCGCATTCGAATCTGCTTTATTTATATACTGCAACGCCATCTCACGTTCGAGGACCAGAGAATTCGAGAACAGAGTTCTTCATTGTTTTTGGTACCAGAATATTCGCTGCAGAGGGTGTCCGGATTATTCTCGATTCTCGAGAGTTCTGGATAAGCTAAACATTCACCCAGTGGCGTAGTTTCGTTACAATACCATAGAAAGAAGTAGGTACCTAAAAAGATTAAATATATTCAGCCACTTTAATCTACTGAAATGTTCACTAATATGATCATATTTTCGCAGATTGTTAACAAACCTACAGCATGTATTCTGCATTATTTGTAGACGCCTTCGAGTAGCATAGGTTAAACAAGGAAAGTAGACTTGTATACCATATAGTATTTTGGATATGACAAGATATTGACATAGTTTAGCCCTCGTAGGCTTACTAACTAATATATGCTTATTAAGGTATAGTTGACGAAGTGTACCTACTGTAACATATTTTAAGTAAATGATTAACATGCTTCTCAAATCTAAGATTTTCATCAAAAATTAGACCCAAGTTTCTTGAATGATCATATAATCAACAATTGGAATGATTTCATTATTAACTGTCAAGACCATATTGTTTTTAATAAATTCTCTAGAAGTTTTGTTCGAAAATATGATACATTTTAAATTTGAGGGATTTATGTGTAGGTTATGTTTAGTACAATATTCATTAATAAGACCTAGATTCAGATTGATTTGATCACAGGCTTCTTGATAATTTTCAACTTTAAATTCGTGAACTATTTGTGTATCGTCAGCAAAAAATTGCACTGCACTATTGAATATCTTTGTGAAAATATCAGCAGTATAAATTAAAAAGAGTAAAGGGCCAAGGACTGACTCTTGTGGCACTCCTGATTTGACAGTAGAGGATGTTGAAAATTGGTTATCTAATACTACCATCTGTGATCGACAAGTTAAGTAAGTTTTAATAAAGTTTAGCGAATTCAAATCAAAGCCAAAATAAGAGCACTTTGCTATTAGAAGAAGGTGATTCAGGGTATCAAAGGCCTTACTGAAATCCAAGAGTACTAAGGCACTTGCTTTCTTATGATCCAAACTACGTATGATGTTATCAGTTAAATTAGCCAATGCAGTAGTTGTGCTGAAACCTTTCTGAAAACCAGACTGATTAGAAGGAATAATCTTATTTTCAACAACATATAATCATAAATTTGTATGTAAGCTACTCTCTCTAAGATTTTAGACAACAGCGATAGAATACTTATAGGTCTTAAGTCATTGTAAGAGTCAGTATTGTCTTTTTTTGCTAATGGTTTAATTAAAGCCTAAAGTCTATTTATATGCAGAAATTTTCTTGTAACAAAAAGTATTTATATATTTATATCATTTTAGAGAAAAATAATGCTTTTAAGTTTCTATTTAATTTATATGTTCAGATTTTTAAATAATATAATAAGAATTTCAAGTAAGTAAACAAATTTAAATTAAACTTTATTGTACATACGCGTAACACTATACCATATTATCTTTTTTCTGCTCTTGTTTAATCTCAATTATTTTGTAACATTTTATAATCCTTTTTCTCTTGTCAATAAGGTTTTATAAAATAAGTTTTATTTTAAAGCCACCATGGTCTAATTAAAATTTTAACACATTGAAAACATTAAAAAAGCACAAAAAAGAATTATAGATTGTTTCGATTGTTAATTTAAAAAATGGCCCTTGGTAAGCCAGGCGCATCAGTAGATTTATATTAATTGAATATATTAAAAGTATACGTTTTAGAAAAAAATGTTTTAGATAAAAGTTGTAGGTCTCTTTGACAAACAAAAAAGTCCCTAAACATTTTTTTGTACAGGGTGTAGTAAAAAAGTTACGAATTTTTTTCCATTTTGATTTAATGTTACGCCCAAACGGCCTTACTGATTTGGCTCATTAACGAACTCGACCGAGATTTTTGGACGATTGATTTTTGTACCAAATTTCATTTCGATCCGTTAAGAAATGCGACCGCTATCGTGTCCACAGATTTTTTTATATCGGAACTATACATATATATATACATATATATATATATATATACTTTTAAACGGAAGGTGTTTTTGAAGTCAGGGGGGCCCAAAACGAAAAACTGTAGTGAAATTTTCCCGAAGTCGTGACTTGCGAACCAGCTGAATAGTAGATATAAATCTACTAAAAATAATCTTTGTCTTAAAAACGCCATATATGTGCTTAATGTGGAATTGAGTAAGTGATCTAGCGTTGATTTAAAATTTAATAAAAATCGCTGACTACGCACGAAGGCATCTATAGCCAAATGGTTAAAGACGCTACTGGCAATAAGTAATAACCGCAGCTTAAAGTCATACTGGATGTAATATTTTTTTGATTACTTCTTAATGTCATTTCTCGTTTGTCTTTTACATAAATTTGGAAAACATTTTACTATAATTGATTTATTGCCGTTTATTTTTTTCCACCTGTGTAATTTTCCAATTTTTAATTTCGTATATTAATATTTTTCTCTACGTTTTTTGCTTTTATGACTATCATGTTTCATCTAAGCTTTTCATTTATATTTCGTGACGTATGATTCCTATAATTATCTTAAATGAATAAAACAGTTTACTGTTCCAAAGTTTTTATTTTTTACTACGTAATGTCATAATCGTTGCTATTTTCTCCTAAGGTTTTTATTCTCAAATAATTCTACCGTTTTTATTATCGCAAATTTATTTTGCTACTTCGAAAACTTAAGCTTTTTGGAAGATTATATTATGTTTCTTGACTTGTTTTATTTTTAAGCTGAATACCGTTATTAAAATATCCAATACCCAATGGCTTGTACGGATATTCATTTAGAAGAAATAGCTGTCTATCATTTATATAGTTTGTTTTATTTATTATTGAACGCCTCTGATTTTGATACTTTTTCTCTGGGATGCGTATAGTGTTATTAATTGAAATATGTTCATCTTCATCACAATTTAATAACAATAAACTATTGTATCATCAATCACTAAATTATTCCATGTCATTTTAGAGGATACGCTTGCCAATTTCTCCATGACAGATCAAATAAATTACCTTCGTATCATGTGAATTAGTTCAAGAGAATAACACGATCACGATCACGACAAAATTGATGTGAGTAATGAGTTGTTTTGTTCAGATTTTGTTGTTGTTGCTAAAATGAGATGACATTTTTGTGTTATGTATACCGTTGTTCGTATTATAACAAACTGCTGCTTTCCGTTATAATCGAAAAATGTATTTTTTTAAATATTTATTTTAAAAAATAAAATAAATAAATTAATTCTTTATTGTTTTCAAAAATTTTAAAAACAATCGCTACATAGTATAAAACAAAGTCGCTTTCTCTGTCCCTATGTCCCTTTGTATGCTTAAATCTTTAAAACTACGCAACGGATTTTGATGCGTTTTTTTTAATAGATAGAGTAATTCAAGAGGAAGGTTTATATTTATAATTACTGTCATTAAATAGTGGAGAAATATTGTTATTTCTGAGGTTTCTAATGTGATGTCGTTAATTATCAATTTTTTCCGCTTACATTGCAACCGCAGGCTGGACTCTACGAGATTTATCAAAATAATGTAATAATTATTTGTACACATTGAAAAGGTCTACAGAAAACTCCGCGATGGTATTTGTCTATCTCTCATGAATATCCCACAATAACATTTTTTTGTCATTTACTTTTTACGACAAATAATGGCTAATTTTCGAAGCGATTTTAACCAATACAGCATCGTTATCCAATTAAATAGCTTAAATACATTGTTGATTTAATATAGATCTGTATGGTCCTTTACAGCACAAGATTTAAATGATTATTTTCGAAGAAATTACAGATTTAAAATTGCGGGACGTAGCGCTTGCGGTGGTACTGACCGGCCGGGCGGCGGCAGCGTGTCGATTTTTCCAGTACCACTTTGAATTTTGCAGCGATCGGACGCGTTTATTACGAAATTAATCATTATGACGCTATCCTAAGGTGGCGCAGTTTATATCTCATATATTTAAAAGAGCAAAACTTACTTACCTAAGAAGTATAACGCCACCGTTAGGTGACGCAGTAAATATATAATAAACCTAACCGATAAATTACAAAGTACTTTAAATAATAGTAAAAACTGGTAACTAATGAGAAAATATGATAAAAAATACAAAAAATTAATCGTAAAAATAAAAAAAAAAATTAAAAAAACATTAGAGTTAGGCGGTGCAAAGTTCGCCGGGTCCGCTAATTAAGAATAAAATACAAAAAATCAATATAGAAGAAAGGTGAAGTTCAGGTCATCACTAAGGGTGATGCCCTGCTCTAAACACTTGAACCAAAACCTAGATTCTATACATTATTTTTATTAAAATAGGTAATGATCAACTAACCCAATGCAGAAGTGAGATCAAGATTAGCCCGAATAGCGTTATGAACTAAAATTAAAATTAACATATTAAAAAAAGATTTTTTAATAAAGGCACTGCTTATCGAATATACAATTTTTAAACGAAAGAACGGTAACAACATTTTTATATCTTAGATTTAAATGATGCACGTCAGTTTTAATGCTCTTTTTTTTTGTATAGGTAAGTTGGCGATTCATTGTATGATAGCTGCAAGATGGTAAAAGCGTCGATTTTCCATATTTAGCCAACCGGCAATGTTTAAAGTATGAGGAACATAAGTCTATTACAGGTATATCGGTTCCTGATAGATTTATTTTGAGATTCTTAATAATATTGTCACCAATATTTTCAAAGACAATTTCTTGTGATTTATCTGGATTTAGTAAAAGGGAACATTTATGAGGTATTTGATAAGTGAGATGTTACGCTATTTACCAAAGACAGTAATAAAGTAAATATAAGATATTTGGAAACCGTCAATATCTTTTTCCGCAAATTCGTGATCAATGTCAATCACTAAGAAATATTCACAAAACAAATTAATAAGGCAGTAAATTAATAGTGAGAAAAGAATAAATAAAATAATACAATATAACAGAATACCAGTGAAAACTGTAATATTACAAAAACAATACTACATAAAACTATTTAATGTACATGTTATAGTCTAAGATAGATATGTAGTCTCTTCCCGGTATATGTAGTTATCCTAGGTTTGTAAAAATCCCAAAGTAAATTTAATTCTTGAATTTACATGGAGTATTTATAATCAAATTAAAAGTTTTCTACCTGTTTAGTTAAGCGTCGAAAGAAAAATAACCTTTTTCTAGCTTTGCCTAGTCGATTCTGGCAGACTTAAGGTTTGTTCCCAATCAACACATGTACTATTAAACGAACGGTTTTGTCATGCGCATTTCATAAAAGCCATTCCAATTAACTTTTGACTAGTTCACAAACAAGTACAGTTGATGTTCCCAATGACTACGTACTGATACATGTATTAGTTTGTAAACTAACAAATCGATCCACGCCTCGAAGCATGTACTGGGTTGTTATGTTTCTGACGACATGCGCAATAGCACATTAGATTTTAAGGATGTCACTGATGACAGGGAATAGAAAATAATTATAGGGTTATGTGTTATGTACTTAATTTGTATTCATCAATTTATTATTAAAATTAATTATGATTTGTTGATTGATTACTGTTTCTATTGCTTTTTATCTATACTTCAGTTTGAAATTTTTGAGGAGGTTATGCATCTTCTGACAAAATAACTGTCATCTCAAGAATTTCTTCTTTTCTGTGACGAAACTTTATACAACACACTTAGCAGTACAGAAAGCGTTCCTAATTCTAATTATTTTGCACTAGTTCACGTACTGGTTTTGGTGTATGACATGCGCAGAACACAGTTCAAGTACTGGTACATGTACGAGTCAAAATAATATATTGGGAACAAACCTATTGTCAAACGTCGATCTGTACTGTACCTATTAAATGTTTCAATTATTTTTTGTACTCATTGCTTTTAAATGCTTATTTTACAGTTTCTTTTACGCACTTGTGCTTTTTTACTTTACCGTTTTAAACAGGGGGCAACAAAAATGACAAAAGTGTCCAGTATAACAACAAGGTTAGGGTTATGCTATTTACATATATAAAAAAAAGCTAACCATTTGTATTAAAATTTTAATTAAAATAAATACATTTACAGCATATTAAAAGTAATAATAATAAAAGATAAGATAAGTTACCCCATGATATATTTCTAAATATAGATTTGTGTAAATTTGTATACCTGGACCGACATTTAAATCTAACGAGAGTTTTTATTGCTATCACTGCTATCACTCTCAATCATTTTGATTAATTCAACGTTTTTAAAATTTGTGAAAAATGTCAAATAATTTAAATTTGACATTTGGATATCATGTTATTGTTACCAACTGTTAATAGAAAAATAAATTATAAAATTTATTATATATTAAAATTTAGTTTTAATTTTAAATTCGTTACAAAATACATTGCCTAACTCTTTTGGGAAGGAATTTTTCGCAATTGCACTAAATGCAGCACTCCCTTCGGTCGTCCTGCAAATATAGCGCTCATGCGAAAATTAGGTAATGAACTATTGTCGATCATTTATAGATATGTAAACGGGTCCTGATCGTTATTACAAGTATATCTTAAACTGTTAAAATCATTTGAAAAAGTTCTCCAACACTTAAAAAAAAACATAGGTCGTGGCTCACTTTCTTCTTGATATTTTTGTAATTGGGGTGCGCCTTTTGTGCCTCAATCAGAGGGTTGCCCAAATTATCCGTAGCGTATGGCAAACCACGCCGTTCTTAAAGTAGAAGAAGCGTTAACCGTGCGAATCAACATAAACAGCAAATATTGTTCGCCTGGTTGGACCCTTAAGTGTGTGCGATTATAGGTCATCTGGAAAAAAGTTGCGTATAAATACCATCATGGCATATCTACAACAATCTAAATATTATAATGCCTCACCTTGTGAGATTTAAAACAATCTTAAAACAAATAGCACTAAAATTTAAAAAATATATTTTATTATATTTAATGTAACAAACTATAAAATTCTACATAATTAAGGTCTGACTGGTCAAACCCCGATTTTTAGAAAATAATTTTTGACGGTTGCCTAAGTAAATTATTCTCTTCTGCAATCGACGAACAATTTTTACTCAAATTACGAAAAACATTACTTATTTGCGCTTTGACAAAGACCTTATGTTAGACCTGAAGATTGACTAGTCAACCTTAGGAGCGCCAGAGCTTCAAGATTTGACTGTAACATATAAATGTACAAAGTAGTTTGAATTCTATTCGTCGCAATTTGCAAGCAACTACGCAGGGAGACAAGGTTCAGTGTAATCTATATTCTCTTTTAAAGAGTCTTAAGTGTATTGTCTAAGTTTACATTTTATAATTAAGTATAAAATATTTGTTAGGCGGTGGTCTCCAATTAAACGCTAGTCGCTACGTTTACTGTTGCGGCGCGGCGTAGAGCGTTTGCGAGTCTCTCGCGGCGACACAGGGTCACTTATAGAGAATGTTCCATGTTCCATCAGTCGACAGCGGTCTCTTGGCCTGTTTTGTCAAAAAATAAATACTAAAACAATATCAAAGCTTCTTTTACTCGAAGAGGAGGAACATCTTCGTCCTCTGCGAATAAAAGAATGATTACCTTATAAAAATGCCAATAGTGAAGAAGAGAAGAAAAAAACATGAATTATTTGTCAGAAGAATTAGAGAAGGTTGTTTAATCATTAACAATATTAAATTTATGGAGTATATTTGTATATCAACGGAAGAGATACCGGAATCCCATTTCTGCAGCGCAAATACCTACTAGTTGTGAAAGTAAGGTAAATATAATTTTTTAATAAAGTTATAATACAATGTATATATATATATATATATATATATATATATATATATATATATATATATATATATATATATATATATATAAACAAAGTGCCAAGAAAACGCGTATTAATATAAAAAAAGGAGGATAACGGGAATGCAACGCAACAAGGATCATGGTTACAAGTAGGAATGGTAACCGCAGACATGCATGTTTCTGGCTCATTAGCCGTCATCATTGCGGCACAACCAAGAAGAGTATTGCTCTTGGCTAGCAAATGTGTTGGGTACTTGGGAGCAAAGGATGTTGGGGAAACATGTGTCAAGAAACACAAAAAACACTAAAACAACGAACGCTCACACAGGAGTCCTATCGCCATTTTGTGCTTACGGCCAGCTGTGCCAATGGGTTTTCGGCTAGCAACCAGCGTCGCCACGTTGGCGAAACGGACTCATTGTGTTTGAGTCGTTCTAGCCCAGGAGAGACTTTGTTTATTTCATCTCCTGGGCTAGAACGACTCAAACACAATGAGTCCGTTTCGCCAACGTGGCGACGCTGGTTGCTAGCCGAAAACCCATTGGCACAGCTGGCCGTAAGCACAAAATGGCGATAGGACTCCTGTGTGAGCGTTCGTTGTTTTAGTGTTTTTTGTGTTTCTTGACACATGTTTTCCCAACATCCTTTGCTCCCAAGTACCCAACACATTTGCTAGCCAAGAGCAATACTCTTCTTGGTTGTGCCGCACTGATGACGGCTAATGAGCCAGAAACATGCATGTCTGCGGTTACCATTCCTACTTGTAACCATGATCCTTGTTGCGTTGCATTCCCGTTATCCTCCTTTGTTTTTTTTTTTTTTTTTTTTTTTTTTTTTTTTTTTTTTATATATATATATATATATATATATATATATATACCTCCTTACCATGCTTGTATACCTCCTTACCATTCTTAAAGTAGATCACCCCCAAACTCACTAGACTGTTGAAACAAATAGGTAACATTAAAATAGCTAATAGAACTTCACTTACGATTAGATCAGTTTATTCAAAAGTTAAAGATAAACCTGCATTGTTGAATTGCTCTAATGTGGTGTATTGCATACCTTGTGGTGATTGTAATAAAACTTATATTGGTCAAACATCGAGAACCCTTTCTAGTAGAATATATTCCCACAAGAGTGATTGTAATTTGTACCCTCAGAGGTCAGCTCTAGCAGAACATGCACACAGTGAAGGACACAACATAAATTATGATGGTGTTAGGATTCTAGCTACAGAACATAATTATAAAAAAAGGCTCTTTTTGGAGATGGCTTACATATCACAAGAAAACAATTCTATGAACAAGAGAAGTAACATAAACCAACTTAGTTCTTTGTACTCTTATCTTTTGTATGTTGATAAAAATAATGTTAATGTTTTCTCTCATAACACCTCCTTATAAGGGCTGTGTCGGTTGGGGAGCCAAGTTCATTGAGGTGAAAACCTCACTGAGCTTGTCTCCTCAGCTTCATAACACTCTCTTTTATATATTTCAATCTGAGTATAATTTTTCTAAATTTGTATAATTGACATAAGTAATTAGTGATGTAGCATCTAGTCATATAAATTAAAAAAATTTTTTGTGCTTTTATTTAATAATTTAAAAGAAAGAATTATTTAGTTAGGCAACCCTGCTTATATTTTTGAAATTTTGACCGGTATATATCAGGTCCTTCAAAAATAGAAGAAGAGATTTTTCTAGAATTGTCAATTACAACTGACAAGACAGGTAGTACCTAACCTAATAATATTTTCTGTCATTGAAGACCATGTGGTGTTAAGATCTTTTAAAAAAACTTTTTTGTAACAAATTGAGAAGGATCTTCCTCAATTTTTGTGATTATGTGTTAATTTGATAATATTGGTTCAGTCCTATGGTTTTCTTGAGATGTCACGTGCAGTAATAACACCTAAGAGAAATTCAATCTCACCAACGTAAGTTGTACTTATTATCATCCTAAAGAATATATTATACAATTTTTCATAGGTGATATTAATGCATTCATTATTTTTGTAGTTTTTCCTGAAGATGAATAAAAATTTATTCGAAAGCTTAAAATATAGTTGAAAGAGTACACTTATTTCACACAGCCGCTAACCCAATAATTTTAAACATCTATATATATATATATATATATATATATATATATATATATATATATATATATATATATATCAGTGGATTCTAATGGTCAAAAGGAACAAAAAAGTCCCAGTAAACACTAGTCCGATTCCAAACCGTTTGGTCATAATTTAGACTTTTGTGTTTTTTATAAAAAACTGGACTTTGACCCACTATTTACGAGATAAAAATTACACCAATTAACCTGGCGACTCATATTTGAAATAATTAGATAGAGCGTTAAATTTTCTATAGAATCAAGGTTGCTTGTAAAAATATTCCATTTATTACCTCGGTTTCTAGCCAAATTTAGATGAAAAATATGCCAAATCAATTATTAAGCTTAAGATTCAAGACAATTTTTTATTAGTTTAAAATTATGTCACGCAATGTCAGACTAGATAAAAAAACTTCCCCGTCTAATAAGCTTTAAATCGATATGCTATTTTAACCTTTTGCTTGTAGGAATGGCAGAAAAAATACAACAAAACTAAAGTAAAACATAACTATCAAAGGTTGTTTTTTCTTTAGGAAAATAGACAATAGTAGCATCAACATATTTTTAATAAAGAAACGATTATATGGTTATACTTGAATGACAGTGTCTAGAATTTCATTGATTACAAAATTCGCTTAAATTGGTTAAATTGAAAAATCCATTGGTGTTCCAAATGTTTGTTTGTAAAATTTATTGTTAAATAAAAAATTAGTATTATTAAATAAGAAAATTAAAATTTGTAAGAATGATTCTGGGTTTATATTACAAAAACTACTAATACATTGCAAATTGTTTTGATTTTTTCTTAAGCAAGCATCTAGATATACATTACTAAATAAAGAAACAACATCTAGGCCTGCCAGAACATAAATGTTAGGATTATTCATATTATTAAAAGTATTAAAAACTTTAAACGAATCTTTTATAAAATAGTCATTATAATTAGTCCCCAGCAGCAGGAAAAACTAGAACGGGTCGACTCTTGGAGGGTGACATCGACCCTAAACAGGTAGACACTAGAGCTACGAAAACTATCGTCCGACCATCCATCATAATGCGGAAAAAGATGGAGCCTACCAGTTAAAGACTGCGTACCGCTTACGGAGAATCTGCTAGAGTCTACGGTGAGATGAAGGTGACACTACAGTTTGGTTCAACCTCTCTTATTCATTTAGTGCTGGTGGCTAACGTTAATGTAGATGTTGTTCTAGGCATGGATGTTATGCTTCACTGTAGTTTTTATTTGGATCTTCACCGACGTATTCTTCGTACCGGTAAAGAGGAAATATTCCTGCATCGGAAACAAGCTAACGATGCCTCGATTAAGCTAATCGATGATGTCGAACTTTCAGCGAGCTGCGAATGTGTCGTAACAGCGCAGTTGGATGGACTGGTGCCAGAAGGTACCACAGCCATGATAGAGCCAAAGAACCATACCCATCAATTAGGAAGAGGGCTCCTTGTGAGTAAGACTATTTGGTTAGATCCGCTAAAGAGGTACCCAACCGAGTTATTAACTTGAACGATTATCCAGTTCTTCTCCAAAAGGACACGGAAATGGGAAGTTTAGAAGCATTAACGGCTATAATTCACAAGGTAAACAATACGGAAACAAATAAGACCAACGAAATTGAAGAATAAATAACAAAATTAGATCCCTTTTTGTCAAAATTTGAAAAGAAACAGGTAAGAGATCTACTTTACCGTTATAAATCTGTATTTGGTTTTAAAAGTAAACTTGGAAGAACGGATGTGGTCCAACATAAAATTGATACTGGCGATGCACGTCCGATTCGACAGGTACCCCGAAAGCTGCCTCAAGTTAAGAAGGAAGAAGCAGGTAGAGCCTCTCCACTAGTCCGTGGGCTTCTTCTGTGGTATAAGTAAGAAAAAAAGACGCATCAATGTGGTTATGTGTCAAATATCAAACGCTTAATGATGTCACTAAGCAGGGCAGTTTCCTCTGCCAAGGATTGATGATGCCCTTGACGCTTTGGCAGGTTCTACTTTGTTTTCTACCTTGGACCTTAAAAGCGAATACTGGCAGGTAAAAATAAATCCTGCAAACAAAGAAAAGACTGCCTTTACCAGTGGATCAGGGTTATGGCAATTAACAGTCCTTCCGTTTGGCCTCTGTAATGCTCCTGTGACATTTAAACGGCTTATGAAGAACCTTCTTCAAGGCTTGTCGTGGGAAACTTGTCTACTTTATCTAGATGACATCATCTTAATGGGCAAGACCTTTAAGAAACATTAATCCAACCTGGAAGAAGCCTTTAAAAGATTACAGAAAGCTAATCTAACATTGAATATTAAGAAATGCCACATGTTCAAGAGACAGGTCAACTAGTTAGGACATAACGTAAGCAAGGATGGTGTTGCTGTGGACCCCGCTAAGATTCAAGCCGTTCAAGAATGACCCATCCCTATCGAGCCACATCAGCAATGAAGTTTCTTGGGCCTTTGTTTCTATTAATGACGGTATGTCAAGAATTTTGAAGACATCGCCAAACAGTTGACACGTTTGACAGAACAAGACAAGTCCTTCTGTTGGGATGAGGAATGTCAAAAGGCGTTTAAACTATTAAAGATACAACTGACGTCTGCCTCTATTCTTGCTTACCCACTTCCTGACGGTTAGCTGATTCTGGACACCGACGCCACCAATGTGGGGATTGGAGCCGTCTTGTCACAGCTACAAGATGGCAGAGAAAAAATGATTGACTACTTAAGCAAAACTTTATCGAAAGCTAAAAAGAACTACGTGTAACTCGGCGGGAACTCCTAGCAGTTGTAAAATCCGTCGAGCACTTTTATCAGTATCTGTATGCCAGAAAATTTCTGATCAGAACAGACCATGCTAGTTTAAAGTGGTATTAGCTTTAGGAACCCAGAAAGACAGATGACAAGATGGCTCGAAAAGCTGCAGGAATATAATATTAAAATCGAGTACAGACCTGGAACAAGAAATTTTTATACTGATGCACTTTCCAGAAGGCCATATCGACATGATTGCCCCCATTGTACCCGCATGGAGCAGAACGAGAAAAAACTTGCATAAGTTAAGGTTGAGCCAGAAGACGAGAGCTCTATGCTGGAGAAGCAACAAGAAAACGATCCCGTTCTGAAAAAAATTCGGGAATGGAAGAGAATGGACCGTCGTCCGTTGTGGGGAGAGATATCCATATCCTCTCCTTCTTTAAAAGCATATTGGGCCCAATCGAACTCTTTACCTTTGGATGGTGGGCTCCTTTAAAGACTTGTAGAAAATTCCGAGGGCACAGAAACAAGGAAACAAATAGTGGTCTCAAGAAATGCTGTACCAGAAATTTTAAAAGGGATACATAGTGATAGTTCTGAAGGACATCTGAATATCACGAAAACGCTGCAAAGGGTCCGAGATAGATTTTTTTAGTGCAATGGTCATTACACCAAATTAAAATAAAATAAAAATGAAAATATAACAACTTGTATTACTGAAGCAAAAAGAAATACATCTGACTTTTTTGAAATATCAAAAATAATAATTAATCAAAACAATTTGTTTCGCCTTTTTTTATATCAACGACGATCCACTGTCTTGGCAACGGTGATCTTCCATATTTTCTATACTGGTTGAGATTATTTTGCTATCCATACGAATAATCTCATAAAGCTCTTCAAAAAGAAAATGAATCTTAATCAGTGATTATTAAATCACTAAAAAAGAAAAGAAGAGACCAAATGATCACCAACGATTGCATATAACTAAAAATCTTTAAATAAAGAAACTTTGTGTGCTCGAAAGAGGCACGAGCACCACAAATACTCCCCCCTTAAAAAAATTAAATTGATATATATATAAATCAATGAAAATTATGATTAAAAAATAACTAAAAAACTGAACTAAAAACTATTTAAATTATTAATAGAAAAAGTGACTTTCTTTTTCGTGGTTGGCACCTGGGTGCTATCAATTTGCTCATTTAATAAAAAAGCTGGTTTAGTCATGTTAATGTTAACACTTATTTCGCGATTACCTTTCAAAATTTTAAAAACTTTTTCACTTCCAGAAACCACTTTGAAAGGACCGTCGTACGGTGCTGTGAGGCTTGGTTTAATACCCGGAACTTTTAAGAAAACGAATTCTGAATTTTTTAACTCTGGATGAACACATGTTTTTGCTGAACCATGTCTTTGTACTTGAGATGGTTTAATGTTATTAAAAATTTCACGAAGTTTAATTAAAATAGGATAAATATCTACATTTTCTTTAGAATTATTAAAGAATTCACCAGGAATACGTAGCGTTTGTCCATAAACAAGTTCTGCGGGTGAACATTGTAAGTCCTCTTTGATTGCAGATCGCAAGCCTAAAAGAATCAAAGGCAATTCATCTTTCCAAGAATTTGAAGTTAGTTTTGACATAAGAGCTGATTTAAGAGTCCGATGAACTCTTTCAATCATGCCGTTCCCTTGTGGACGATAAGGTGTGGTGTGTAAACTTTGAAAACCTAATTGTTTACTGAATTCTTTGAATAAACTTGATTCGAATTGAGTACCTTGATCGTGTGTAATTTTATGAGGTATTCCGAAACGTGGAATATATTGATTTATTAGAGTTCTAATAATATTTTCTGATTCAATATTCCGAAGTGGGTAAACTTCTATCCACCTAGTAACTCTATCAGTGACTGTGAGTACGTAAGTGCAACCTTTTGAAGGCTTCAATGGACCTACTAAGTCAATGTGAATATGTTGAAATCTGCCTTCAGGGACGTTAAAATCTCCTAGACTAGATTTGGAGTGTTTGGAAATTTTTGATTTTTGGCACTGAATACATGATTTCGTCCAAAGATTAATGTTTTTATTCATATGAGGCCAGAAGTATATGTTTTTAATTGCTTTGATTGTGGCTTTAATGCCTAAATGAGCTACGTTATGTACTTTAAGAAAAGAACTGTAACGTAAACTTCGAGGAATATATATAAGTTGTTTATTAGTAGAAGTTTCATACCAAATTTTGAAATTATGTGTTTCAACTTTAATTTGTTTGAGGAAAACCTTATTGTTTCTTCTTTGGTTTGAAGAATTTTGTTTTTGTAAAAGACTAGTTAATTCTATATCTGAATTTTGTTTGTTAAATATATCTTGTAAAGTGAAATTAATATTATCGATTTGATCGTGCTCAATTCGGCTAAGAAAATCTGCAACTTCAACGTTTTTGCTGCCTACGTATTTAATTTTGTTAGTAAATTGTAGAATCTATTTGAAATATCTAAATTGACGTGGTGATTTTTCTGATTTCGAAAAAATTGCTTTATCTATAGGTTTGTGATCTGTAAAAACATGGAAATCTACGCATTCTAACATGTAACGAAAATGTTTAATGGACTCATAAATAGCAAAAAGTTCTTTGTCAAAAACACTGTAGTTTTGTTAACTATTGGTTAATTTTTTAGAGAAATATGCTAAACGTTGTCTAACATCTTGAATAACTTGCTCTAAAGTACTACCTATGGCTGTTGAGCTAGCGTCTGTAGTTAAGAGATCAATTTTGCTCCTTCTTTAGGATGATTAAGCAAAGATGCTTTAATTAACATTTCTTTTGCTTTTTTAAAACATTCTTGGCATTCTTTTGGCCAATTTTCAATATTTTTAAGTTTGTTTGCATTTAAATAATTAATAAATTCGTGTAAAGGACTTAAGATTTTTGCGAATTGAGGTACAAATTTATGATAAAAATTAACCATTCCTACAAATCTTTGTAATGTTTGCAAGTTTTTGGAATTTCGTAATCTGAGATAACTTTAACTCGTTCATCAGATGGCAAAATTCCTTCTAGAGTGATAGAATGACCTAAAAAGTTAACCTTAGTAACTCCAAAAATACATTTAGATGGTTTGACATTAACGCCAAATTTTTCTAACTTCCAAATAAAATATCTAGATGATGTAAATGTTCTTCTTTATTTTTGCTAAAAATTAAAATGTCATCTAGGTAAACGAACAAAAAATCTAATCCTCTGGTGACTTCATTAATAAATCTTTGAAATGTATTACCAGCATTACGTTATTCAAAAGGAGTACGTAGAAATTCGAATGCACCAAATGAAGTAGTAATTGCTGTTTTGTAAATATCTTCTTCAGCCACAATGATACGCTCTTACTAAGTCGATTTTTGAAAAAATTTGAGATCCGTAAATTTTTAAATTAACGTCAGAAATCAACGTTAATGGATAACGTTCTGAAATTGTTTGTTTGTTAGGAAAACGATAAGCACCGCAGGGATGCCAAACTGCAGAGTCCTTCTTAGGAACCATATGCAATGGTGACGTCACTGAAGATGATGATGGCCTGCAAATACCTAAGTCGACCATGTCTTCAAATTCTTTTTTGGCAATTTTATATTTAAGGGGATCTAACCTTCTTGGCTTACTATAAGGTAAATGCCCTTCGGTAACTATGTGATGTTTTACATCATGTTTTGCTTCAGAATGAAAATTGGGAAATGAAAAAATGCTAGAATACTTTCTAAAATAATTTGTATACTGATTTTCAACCGTAAATAGTTTTGGGAGTTCCTGATTGAAATTTTGTAATCTACCAGTGGAAATAATAAAAGTTTCGTTATCTATTAATTTTTGTTTTTTTAAATCAAGTAGCAATCCAAAATTAGATAAGAAATCTGCACCTATTATGGGTTTAGCTATATCTGCAAAGAAAAGGAAATTTTCGGCGTTAACCGAGGTTTACGTTCAGAATTTTTTTTCCATAAGTAAGAATAGTATTGCCTGAAGCGGAAGTCAGTAATATATTTTTATCTTTTTTATGATTGCTAAACATATTCTAGGGAAGACAGCGGATGTCTGCTCCACTATCAACGAGAAAATTTAATTTATTAGTTTTATCGTAAACAAAAAGACGTTTTGACATAGGAACACTGTTGGTAGATTTACAATTATTTACGGTTGAGCTATTTAGTTTTTTTGAATTTGTATTAATTTTGTTGAATGTGTCTGATAAAAGACATGGTGGACCGTTACATTTTTTGGCATTATTTCCAAAATTATGATGATAATAACCTAAATTGCCTGATTTATCACGACTTCTATTTCGATGATTACTTGAATTTACTGATAAATCTGTTTCGGTAAGTTTGACATTGACATTTATGGTAATCGTCTGATGAAAAATTATTTTTTGAAAAATTATTTCTAAGAGAGGAAATTTCTCTTAAAAATTTAGTTTGTTTATCTAATATGTTCTTAAAAATATTTTGACAATGATCTATAAAGTTAGTAATTGTTTTGTTCAAACTAGACATTTCGTCTGATTTAGAAAAATTTTGAATTTCAAAGACCGATTTCGAGTTTTGTCTAAGTGTTTCCCAAATTTTATCTGCAAGATTTAATAAATGAGAGAGATCATGTTGATAAGAAGAAGTTAGAGCAATTTCAATTACATCCGGTAACCGCCTTCTCCATAATTTAATTAATAATTTTTCATCGATTGTTTTATCACCTGCTATTTGCAAAAGTTCTCTGTAATATGTAGAAGGTTTTTTATCACCTAATTCAGAGCTAGACAGCAATTTATCTAAACGAGCTTCCTCTGATAATGTTAACCGACTCAGAATGGTATCTTTTAGAAAATTATATAAATCATTTACTGGAGGTTTACTAATTACATCATAAACCTCGCTAAAAAGTTCTGGCGGTAAATGTGCCACAGTAATGTGATATTTACTTTTGTCACCTTTGACATTATAAATAAAAAATTGACTTTCTAATTGTTTGAACCAAAGTTCTGGTTTTGATGACCAGAAAGTTGGGAGTCTAATATTTTTTAAGTTTTCTAAAGAATCAATACCCTCAGTGACAGAGATATTTGGCTCTGTCATATTAAAATGGTTATATGCAATCTTTCCAAAAAACGGCAAATCAAATGGCTCACCTAATCAAATCCTTTTTGGAGAAACTTCACACGATTATCCGTAGGATTTCAATTCGGTATGCTTAGCTCAAAACGTTTGGGTCTGGATGCTCAGGTCGGAAAACTCTGGTATTGATGCTCTGATCAGGATGCTCAGATTGGGTTCAGATCGGGTTCAGCTCGGATTCAACTCGGGTTCAGCTTGAGTTCAGCTTGGGTTCAGCTTGGATTCAGCTCGGGGTCAGCTTGAGTTCAGCTTGGGTTCAGCTTGAGTTCAACTCGGGGTCAGCTTGAGTTCAGCTTGGGTTCAGCTTGAGTTCAACTCGGGGTCACCAATATTTTAGTGATCGCCAACGATTGCATATAACTAAAAATCTTTAAATAAAGAAACTTTGTGTGCTCGAAAGAGGCACGAGCACCACAATTTTACTGGGTAAATAGCTCTAACGATGTTACAGATTGGTGTCGTAAATGCACTACCTGTGCTGCTAGCAATGGTCCGCATCGAAAACCGAAGGCAGAAATACAGCAATACTTGGTCGGAAGTCTTTTTGAAAGAATCGAAGTAGATGTATTGAGGCCATTTAAACAGAGCGATGTGGGATATAAGTACATCTTTGTTGTCATGGACTACTTCACTAAATGGGTTGAAGCCTATGCAGTTCCCAATTAGGAAGCCACCACTTTAGCAGATATATTAGTTGAAGGATTCGTAAGCCGATTTGGGGTACCAGTAGAATTACATTTAGACCAAGGGAGAAATTTTGAGAGCAAGTTGTTTCAAGAAGTTTGCCAAAAATTAGGCATCCACAAAACGAGAACCACAGCGATGCACCCTCGGTCTGATGGAATGGTGGAACGAATGAACCGGACTATAACCAACTACTTATCTGTTAAAAGTGGTGTCAGAATGTCAGGAGGATTGGGATCGACATATTCCACTATTTCAAATGGCAATTCGATCGGCCATTAACGAATCAACTGGCCTTTTGAAAGAATCGCAGTAGATATATTGGGGCCGTTTCCACAGAGCGATGTGGGATATAAGTACATATTTGTTGTAATGGTTTACTTGGATGAAGCCTACGCAGTTTTTAATCAGAAACTTACCACTCTAGCAGGTATATTAGTTGAAGAATTTATTAGCCGTTTTGGAGTACCACTAGAATTACATTCAGACCAAGGGAGAAATTTTGAGAGCAAGTTGTTTCAAGAAGTTTGCCAAAGATTAGGCATCCACAAAACGAGAACCACAGCGATGCACCCTTAGTCTGATAGAATGGTGAAACGAATGAATCGACTATAACCAATTACCTGTAAAAAGTGCTGTCAGAGTGTCAAAAGTATTGGGATCGACATATTCCATTATATTAGCGAACAACAGGCTAAACGCCTGCGAAGGTCCTGTTCGGTAGAGAAATGAGGCTACCATGTCGGATGTACAGGTACTATGACATGCGGATAATGGAAAAGAGTTACCAAGTTGTAGATTTAGTCTGGTTCTTTAACCCCCGAAAGCGACGAGGTATTTGTCCCAAATTACAGAAGAACTGGAAAGGTCCATACACTATCAAAAGAAAAATTACCGATGTTATTTATCGAATTGTGAAAATTCCCAGAGGGAAACCCGTCGTGGTCCATCATGATCGGTTGGTGCCTTAACAGGGAAACTACAGTGGAGGTGTGCAGCAGCTCCAGGAAGATGGTTTGGCTGGCTCAAGGTGTGTGCGGGATCCGTATTTAGGAAATAACATTCCAGGAGAAATAAATCTAAGGAGGGGGCAGTGTAACGGAATATCCAAATAAGGTAAGGACCTTTACACGAAAGACTGTTTTTAGGTTATTCAAGAATGTTCTCTCTCTGTCTAGTGTGTACCAGTTAGGTTCGATTTATGTTTCGCGTACATTTTAGAGTTCATTTGTTCTATATAAGGGCAGTTAAGAAGAGTTCAAATAATTTGAATAGTTCATTGTATTTTCAATCAGTTTAAACGTTATACAGCAGAGGTCTGTGTATTTTAACAATTTTGTAAATAAATTGTGTTAAAATTCCCATAGGTGATTTAATAAATATATATATTGTTATGATTCTCCTCTTTGGCTCCGGCTTCTAATGGGTTGGGTTCTTGTTTTATATATACCTACTTTTCTTTTATTTATTTTTTTATTTCAATTAAAAATTGAATTTCTAATTAAACTATTTATTATTTTAACTTTCAAAATATTTTAACAATGACAATTCTTAAAAAATTCTAATCAATCAAAATTCAAAAATCAATCATCTATCTCTATGGCATTTCACCGATTTATATTCATAAAAAATTTAATAGTCACTGGTCTATGTCGTCACACTATACAGTAAGATATTTTATTTACACAACAGACACATGTTTCCCCAACATTCTTTGCTCCCAAGTACCCAACACTTTTGCTAGCCAAGTGCAATACCCTACTTGGTTATGCCGCACTGATGACGGCTAATGGGCCAGAAACATCCATGTCTGCGGTTACCATTCCTACTTGTAACCATGATCCTTTGTTGCGTTACATGCCCGTTATCCCCCTTTGTTTATATATATATATATATATATATATATATATATATATATATATATATATATATATATATATAAAATGGGTGCCAAGTATGCGTACCTACGACAAACAAAAGGGGGCAAATTAATGGGCATGTACGCAAAAAGGATCATAGGGACACGAGTAGGAATGGTAACCGCAGACATGCATGTTTCTGGCTCGTTAGCCGTCATTAGTGCGGCATTTTTTTACACATATTTCCCTACCATCCTTTGCTTCCAAGTACTCAACACTTTTGCTAGCCAAGTGCAATACCTTACTTGGTTATGCCGCACTGATGACGGCTAATGAGCCAGAAACATGCATGTCTGCGGTTACCATTCCTACTTGTAACCATGATCCTTTGTTGCGTTACATGCCCGTTATCCCCCTTTGTTTATTATAATACGCGTTTTCTTGGCACCTTGTTTATTTCATCTCCTGGGCTTAGAACGACTTAATCACAGTGAGTCCGTTTCGCCAACGCGGCGACGCTGGTTGCTAGCCGAAAACCCATTGGCACAGCTGGCCGAAAGCACAAAATGGCGATAGGACTCCTGTGTGAGCGTTCGTTGTTTTTGTGTTTGTTTACACATGTTTCCCCAACATCCTTTGCTCCCAAGTACCCAACACTTTTGCTAGCCAAGTGCAATACCCTACTTGGTTATGCCGCACTGATGAAGGCTAATGAGCCAGAAACATCCATGTCTGCGGTTACCATTCCTACTTGTAACCATGATCCTTTGTTGCGTTACATGCCCGTTATCCCCCTTTGTTTATATATATATATATATATATATATATATATGTAAAATGAAAAAAAAATGGGTGCCAAGTATGCGTACCTACGACAAACAAAAGGGGGCAAATTAATGATCATGTACGCAAAAAGGATCATAGGGACACGAGTAGGAATGGTAACCGCAGACATGCATGTTTCTGGCTCGTTAGCCGTCATTAGTGCGGCATTTTTTTACACATATTTCCCTACCATCCTTTGCTTCCAAGTACTCAACACTTTTGCTAGCCAAGTGCAATACCTTACTTGGTTATGCCGCACTGATGACGGCTAACGAGCCAGAAACATGCATGTTTGCGGTTACCATTCCTACTCGTGACCCTATGATCCTTTTTGCGTACATGCCCATTAATTTTCCCCCTTTTGTTATATATATATATATATATATATATATATATATATATATATATATATATATATATATATATATATATATATATATATATATATATATATATATATATATAGGTAGAATAATTCACGACGTAGTATTAATAGGAAAGGAATAACACTCGGGAAACGTCACTTGAAGTCCATAAAGAAGGATGTCCTCTCAGACCCATCATCTCCAGCAGGAGTTCCCCCACACAACCTTTAGCTGGTTTTATAGCAGGAATTTTAGACGTCTCCTTCCATTCCTTTAATAAGTTCAGAGTTAAGGATTCGTTTGAATTTGCAGAGAAGATCAATGGCTTTCAACTACCTGCGGGTTTCGTTTTAGTAAGCTTTGATGTGCGCTCCTTAATTACAAACATTCCACTTGAATTGGTAGTTTCACTAATATCTGACAATTTTCATCTTATTGAAAACAACACTAACATTCCTAAAACTACATTAATAAGTATAATTACGTTTTTGTACGAAAATACCTACTTCAGTTTCCAAGGCTGTTTTTTTCGTCAGATTAAAGGAGCTCCCATGGGAGGAGCACTCTCTCCATCCTTAGCTGAGATAGTCATGAACTCTCTCTTACATTACTGCCAAGAACAGGTTGACTTTCAAATTCCATTCATATACCAATACGTGGATGATTTAATTTGTGCGGTTCCTGAAGATAGAATTGACATCACTCTGGACATATTCAACTCATATAATGCGAATTTATCTTTTACTTGTGAAATAGAATCCGATAGAGCTGTTCCCTTTCTGGATACGCTAGTCGCCAGACATCTTGACAACACCATCAGATTGGATTGGTACAGAAAAAGCACTTTTTCCGGTAGATACATTCCATTTAATTCGTACCATCCCTTAGATCAAAAAATCAATACAGTCCTGGCATTAAAAAATCGTATCATGCGCATTTGCCACACTTCGTTCGTCAATAAAAATTTGGACTTACTTAAGAACATCCTTCTATCCAACCAATACCCAAAGAAATTGATAGACAAACTTCTATTTGGCAATTCTTCTGGATTAAAACCAAACAACAACCAAGATGAAGTGAAACCAGACAAAATTTATATAAAATTGCCATATATAGAAATCCTTACTCCACAAGTTGCTGGGGTTTTCAAAAAACATAATATCATAGTAGCTAATTCAGCATCAAGAAAAATTGGACAGTTTTTCTTTTCAAAATTAATTGACCCTACTCCTATACTAATGAAAAGTGGGATAGTGTATGGTGTTCCGTGTAGTGAGTGTCCTAAAATATACTATGGTCAATCCAGCCAAAAATTATCAAAAAGACTTACTTTGCATAAGAGTGATACGAAGAGGAAGCCTACGGTTACAGCTCTCAGCCAGCACGTACATAATACTGGGCATGCGATGAACTATGATAATGTAAAGGTTTTACACAATGAACAAAATCAATTTAAAAGGAATTTCATAGAGATGTGTTATATATATAACAGTGAATCAGCTATGAATTCCAAGAAAGATGTAGAAGGTCTCAGTTCTATTTACACATTCTTATTAAAACAATCTATCACGAAGAAAATAGTTTCAGACGAAATGTTTACATTAGATAGAGGTTAACTGTCATGTTAATAGTAATTTCCTTCTTCTTTTTCTTTTACTGAACCTTGATCACAAGGCGTTTTATACTTAGTATGCAAACATCCAAGTAATGTTTTTGTGTGTTGTCACTTGTTTCGTTTTTTTAAATAACTTATTTTAATTAATTTTTATATAAAATTGAAATCGATTTAAAAGATAGGGGATTTTTATAAGAGGTGTACACCTTTGTTTTACGTTTTAATACTTGTTACTTTTAATTCGTTTACCATCGACTTTTTATTTAAATTGTGTGAAGTATTTTTTGTTGATCTCTTGTTGGGTGTTATAACAATAAAACACTAGTTATATGCTCTCCCTTTATTGGGAACAATGTTTCACATGGTTTGTGGTTTAATTTAAACACATTCTTATGTAAGTACCAAATATACTAATACAATATGACAATATAAATAAATTCTATTGTAGGCGCTGATGAAGGTAACAAACAGTTACCGAAAATTTCGCAGTTAAGAATAAAAGTTTCACTCTAAATGGCAGTTTAACATCTTTTGCCCACTTGACCTTTCCCGAGTGTTATTCCTTTCCTATATATATATATATATATATATATATATATATATATATATATATTACCACCACGTTTTTGCGATAGCTGCGATATCGAGTCAAAAAAAAATTCTTTAAAAATTCTTTGTTGCTGTTTAATGTTGAGCTTGTTAAGGTCCTTCAAGAAATCTATCATATAGAAGACTTTGATGTGATTCTCTTATATTCAACACGTTTAACGGTAATTTTTTTTTAGTTTTTTTTTTGGGCGATTTAAAGGAACAAACTTTTTATTTTTATTTCTCTAAGTGTAAGAGGTGCGTTTTGTTCCTGTGTGTCCTCCTGCAAGTTTGCCGCTGTCTTGTGTATGTTCTTATAATTGAGCGAGTGCTGATCTTGTACGTCATCTTGTGAATTGTTTTGCGTGCTGTCTTGTACAGGAGATGTGATCTGCTTACTCTCCGGTTGAACATTTGTTGTAGTATCACTGCCAATAAAATAAAATTATACACATAATTTATACTACACTAGACAACATGATAAAAGAGTAAGCAATAATATTACAACTTTACAAGATATCCTTGAACTAATTATTCATGAAGCAAATGAAGATATTAAACTTTAAAATAGGTCATTATAAGTACAGAATAACTGGGGTCCCTTAAATTTTAAAAAAGTACCTACTACACGTTTTTTTAATAAAATACATTGTTAATCTTAAATTGTTTAAATATTACGTCCCATGCTAATTTACTATAGACCAATTAGTATACCGATATAAATCTACATTATACTTCACTAATAACAAAAGTTTTTACTGTCTGTTAAAAACGACATCAACGTTTCGTATTGCCAATTAGCATTAACTTGGGCTGCATCGGTCCCACAGTCCATTTTCTTTTTATTGTATTAATCCCTTAACGATTTGCACCTTTTTTGCAGTCTAAAAATAACGTACTGTTTTTCTTTTCAGATATTTGGCTACTGAAGAAATTATTCGATACCTTGCCTTCCAATTTCGAGTATCACGTAATTATTTATTTGTCATTATAAAACAGACTTTGTTGTAGAGCTATTGATAGTAAGTACTACTGTATCAGTTGTCCTCATAATTTTTTATTTTAACTACAAGAAACGTTTTTTCGTTGTTTTGTTGGCCATAGAAAACGCTGACTCTATATTTCTATGTGTGAACATTGGATTATATGGAAAAGGAGGAGATAACAGAATATTTATAAGTCGGCCATAAGAGGACAGACTGAAAGTGAAAATTTTCCTTTTCCACCTAATACACAGCTGCCTAATTTAGATATATTCTCCTCAGTTCTTAGTCGAAGATGTTGGGTTTCAGTTGCTTCCCCGTTTAATGAATCCATATCATTTTATTCAAAGTCTAGAAGATGCCAAAAAAGGCAATTTAACTATTAACTCAGTAGAGCTCTTAAAACAGCCGAAAGTGCATTTATAATTTTGGCAAATAAATTTAGAGGTTTTCATACGCCTATTTATATGACACTTTGCGCCTTAGTTTAAATCAGGTAGATATTTTAATATACAATGTGCGCGTCTACTGCAAAATAAACATCTGCCATTATTAAGAAACTCTAGAGGATATAATAATAAATAAAAATAATTTTAACAAATTACTATTGTTTATTAATATCGTCAATATAAAAATACTTAAAACTTAAATTTTTAAACAAAAAAATAATTTAAAATATTTATTAATAAACTAAATTTAAATAAGATATGCATTCTATAAAATAAATTTGGATGAGATTCATAAAAATGAGCTTTTAAATTGGCGTGAAACGACTCTCACAAATTTGTAGTTTTTAAAACCAATTCACTTGCGTCAGCCCACAATGAAGGAGGAAAAGGATCGTCATCGCTAATATAATTGTCAACCAGATACTCACAATATTTTTCTAAGTTTCCGTTTTCTGGTATTTTTGAATATAAATCAAATGCTAAACAATCTCCAACTTAATTGGCATCCAAATAGGTTAGTCCGAAAATACTTCAGATCCATTTTCCTATATCAGAATCCAGAATCCTTATTTTGGTATTCAACAGAAAGTCCCAGATTTTGAATTTTACGGTAAAAAGCCTGTCCGAGGTGAAATCGGCAATCAACTTTTTTTGACTGCGGGTACACATCGCTTACTGCAGACGAAATAGCAACTTCAAAATCAGTAATCATGTACTTGGGAACCAATAACGTATCAATTAATTCGCTGCATTTTTTATTGAGTAATTTAAACAGTCTAACATATGTAATTTTCTCCTTATTTGAAAATAGACCAAAAACAAGAGGAATATAATAACCATTCTTTTCCCCATGGATTGTAAACAATTGCTTAAAAAAATTTGTACAATAGCTGAACATACCATCCATATAGATTCTTTCAACCAAACATCACATGTTCAAATTTGTAATGCATGAAAATATAACAATATTGTTATCTTTTTCATTAATAATAACAAAATTTTCATTTTTATTGGTTTTTATATTCAATGTATCTATGACATTTTGTACTTCTTGTATTGATTTTGGAAGTGGAGGCAAAATTTTTCGTCGGCTAGTATAAATCTCCTAGCAGAACTTATTGCTGACATAGTAAAGTATTCTGACTCACGTAACTGCTAATTACATTTTTTTTATAATTTTTGTAGTTTTTCGGTTATATCTTCTACAGCTCTTTTTCACTGCACTAAGTGCACTACACAACATGTATGCTTCCATTCTCGAATCAATTAATGGTAAGTGATTGTGTTTTTCGTGTTCTCGAACCACCAAATTATCATCTCCAATGCTGCCTTACAAGTTTTTATAGAACATCGCCATCGCACTTCTCCACTAGTCAAAACACTCACTTTTTATAAATTTAAATTTTATAACAAAAATCACTGTAGTAACAAAACTTATTATTTATATTCATCTTTACTTTAACTGGCATCAAATAAGAATGAGGAATATTTATAAACATTGTCAGGGGTGGTTGTTATCAACCGTAATTTTATTACAGGATTTGAATTTTCCCAAAAATGACAATTAGGGTTGAGGCGCACAATGTAGGTATACTCTTTCCAAAGTCAATGTAAAATCTCTTGGTCTTTGTCGGATTTTAAACTCCTTTGTTTACCATGCCGACCATTGGCGTGGAATTAAAGAATTTTTTTTTAATTTTTGTTTTAAATTTCAAAGGAAAACGGTTGTTGTATATTTGTATATTTTGTATCAATTTGAAAATTGTCAAATAAATTAATTCTTTCAAATTAAAACTTGTTAATTTAAGTTTCTAATAAGAACATTTGACTAATTATTCAAATGGCACATAACTCATAATATTTTTATAACAATTGTTTGCAAGTAATACTTATTTTGTCAGACAATCTTAAAGGACCACGAGGGGGTATAAGCCTTCCTTGCCTCTGAAAAGGAAAGGGTTGGGTATGTTAGTAAGAATCTAAAATTAGTTTTCTTTTTAAAAACAAGTTTTCAAGATACATCACGATAGTTTTAAAGGAAATTGGTTAGAATGACTAACAAGAATTGTCAGAATCTTCTGAAATAGAATCGGTCCCAAGTTGAATAACTAATGGTGCTATACAACAGGATATTCCTTTTCTATTTTTATACCATGAGCTTTGCAATTTTGCCATACATCGCTATTAATGCCACTAATTACCTCTCGAATATTATCAAGGACAATTGCGCTTATGGTTGTTGACTAATTATATTTTGGTAAACGTTTTTTTACAGTACTTCAAACCATTTCGATTGGATTAAAAATACAGTTGTATGGAGGTAAACGCAAAAGGGTATGAGCGTGTCTGCTACAAATGGTGTCAATGACGTATTTATTTTTAAAATTCTGACTTTTGATCATTCTTAATTTCTTCTTTACTGGAACCTTTTTAGGAACAGTGATATTTTTGATTGCCATAATTTTTAAAATTTGTTTCTTTTTCGTGTTATTATTAGGTATTTTGTTCAATATGCGGAAATGATACGTCGCATCGTCCATAACAATTACCGAATTCGGCGATATGTTAGGCAAGAACTGTTCGACAAACCACTTTTCAAATAAATCTTCGTGATAATCGGCAGAAGACTTTGTTATATTTTTGACCGACAATAGCAACGCATAAGTTACAAAACCGTCTTTGCTTCTGGCATGAAGAATAATAACACGTTGTTCGTTGTTCTCTTGTTCTCCCCTAAGAGACATGTATTGTTTAGTTCGACGAATTCCTAATAGATGACAGTTTAAGTTAATTGAAGTAACTCTTATACACCTTTGACATGTAGGTTAGATTGACACCCGGTAGATGGTACTGTGTTTTGATTTCTAGATTATTCAACATTTAGGTTGTAAAAAAACCCAATAGATAGTGTTGAATTTCGATTCATAAATAAATAAATAAACGAAAAACTAAAAGAAAATGGAAAATTAAAAACAGAAAAAATGCAGGAAAAATAAAGTCAAAAACTATAAAATCAAATAATATAACGCCACCGTAAGGTGTCGCAGTTATTATCTCATATATTTAAACGAGAAATTCTTACTATACCTGGATTTGCAGTTCGTTGGCAGCGGAGGCAGCGACGTCATTTGACGTATATGCAAGTAGACCAATACCCGGTAAGTATTTCTAAGTTAAATCTGGCAACTACGCTTCATTCCTAAAGCGTATTGGTCTACTTGCACATACGTCAAATGTCTTCGCTGCCAACGAACTGCAAATCCAGGTATAAATTAAGTATTATGAAGCCCAACGTAAGGTAGTGCAGCGGATATCTAATATAAAAAATCAATGAAAACAAAAAAAGCAAAATGATAAAAATTACAAAACACGAAAAATGAAAAAAAAGACACGACGCTACTGTTTAGTGTAATCGGCACAACCTAGTTAATTAATTTAAGTATATATTTTTTAAGAATATTTTCATATTATCTTTCTAAGAGTCATTGACGAACAATTGAAGAGTAATGTAGAGAGAACATTTTCAAAATATATAAATTTAGGAATTTTCGAAAATATATCCGATAACCTAGATTCGAAAGTCGGTTCCTTTGTTGGGGTTAGAAGGCGTAGTTGTCTTTTTACATTAATACATTAAACTATACATATAATTAAATCGTAAACCTCTTTCGATTTTAAAAAGGATTAGTAAAGGCACACATTGTATCCAATCCACCGATGGCATGCTGTTGTCTACAGAATATGTTAATTACAATAATATTATAAGTAATAATAATAAACTCAATAGGAATGAAAAATTATCCTGACAAAATAATCACGTATAAGATATCAGATTCCGGTATATTTGTATTTATAATGTGTTTTTCACAAATAAATTAATGTTTTAACTTACCTGACAAACAAATAATACCACTTATTTCTTCCCAGTATTTAGGTTTTGTAATGTTTAATACTTGCATTAAATATTGGTCTATTGCTCTTTACCAATTCGATTAATAACTTTTTTTTGTTAAAGTTACTCAATGGGCCACGTCCGTTACGCTACAATGCTTGGAAACATCTAAACGCAGCGTGCGACACATGAACACTGCGTATGACATTTAATAGTATAAGACTGACCATATCCATCATTTTCTTTAAGAACATACAAACGCAGCGTATGGCGTTGATTGGAGAGCATCCCCTTAGTGATGTCAATGTCAATACTTGTCAATGGTTAAACAAGTAGATTTTGATGTTATGATTTTCCTATTTGCTATTAACTTGTTGTATTGACTATCAGTTTGTAAACTAAAGTGACAACTTTATTTTGTTAAAATATTCTGCTTGATGTAAAATATACTTTGATACATTGTTTAACTGTGTTTGGTCACTCTTTTTTTACTGTACATTCGAAAGTATACTACCCAGGAGCTTTGTAAAATATTTTAATTGACTTACTCTTAAGGCAATCAAAATATGTTAAAAAGTGTGCAATGCAGTGCATTCCGTGTAGTGTCTCACATTTGCGTCTATTGTATGCTGCAGCTTGCACATTTTGGGTAACGTCAAAACATCTTTCTGGTTAACAATGACATAGGTTTAAAAGCAATTATATTACAAATTAAGTAGAAAATTTTTAAAATACAGCAGCGTCGGCCTTTTTTAAGCTCATACTCTTATTTATTTCACATATATTTTGGATAAATTTGTAAATAATTGGTTTTATTATAACTCAATGACTTGCTATATAGGGAGTTTGTTGCTATTTATTTTTTATTATTATTGATCAAGCATTTTTAGAGAATCGTAAAACAATTAATCATTTGCCCTCTTGTACTTTATTGTATTTTAAAAAGTTGTATATTAAATTTTTAATGTTTTTGCTAGTCAAAAATACTTAAGTGTGTGCCAGTATTTTTGAAGTAAAACTTCTTTAGGCGCGACTAGGGGTAACTCATTAATTCTAACGGACGTGACGTCATATTCTATGTAACGCAAAAATCCTGATACAAAAAACCCAACACGATTCCGCCTACTATATTAAATAAAAGTAAAATCTGGTAGGCAACATAATTTACATATTTTGCTGACCTGTCAAATTGACAGCTAATCAACCAAAATACATTGTTGGTAAATAGTTTTACGCCTAAAATTTGTGTATAAAGTGTTTGTTTTAAATATCAATAAACAAAGTGGATTTATTAATGAAGAAAGTGATGAAAAAAATATTGAATAAAAATGAATGAGTACTCTATATGCATATATTTTATTTTCCTTTGAATCGTTTAAAAAATCAATGTTCAAATCTCCACAAAGAATAAAAGATATAAAGTTATTTGTACAGAAAATTAATGCACTATAAAGAGTATCTATAAATGTATTGAAATTTCCAGATGGGGATCTATAAATATTTAATATAGGTACAACAGGTGGGTGATACTGGAGATTTCAATATCTACTTCAAGTGATAAATGAGTCAAAAAATCGTGTTTCTTAATTTCTATGGAAAATTTTGTCAAAATTAGTACACCGCCATGTGATTTATCAGTTCCATTAAGGTAAGAGGCAACAGAGTAATTATTATTAAATCGTATGTAGCCGATATTGTCATTATTGGACCATGTTTTGGATAGACATAATATGTCTGGTTTATTGCTTTAAGATTAGGTCTATTTTATTAGTTTTGTTAGAAATTAATTGACAGTTAACATTTAAAATACGGAAGAAATTATCAGATTTCTCATGATTTTCACACACACAGTTCTTTATGTTTCTACTGACTTCCTTGCGATACATTTTGCGATACGTACGTTAAAACTTTTGATTAGCTAACCTAACCTAACCGTTAATTTCTGTCAAAATTTTTTAAAACGTGAAAGTAAAATTAATGAATTTTAGATAAATTACGAAACAAAATAGTTGTCACTTGAATAAAATGTCGGATTCTCAAGAATATTTTACTCTTTCATCAATAAATAATAATAATAAACGAAAAAATCAAAAACCTGTAGCTACTTGTTAATAAACATATTTTGAATTTATTTTTTAGTTTTACTTCAATCGCGCGTAAAGGTTACACGCACACTCTTTTTTTTTTAATTAGACGAACATAAAATGATGATTGTAAAAATAATTTATAACTGCAACTTTTAACACAAACTAAACCTATGATATCTGTTTATACGCGACAATGCCTTAACTGTTAGGCCACGGATGTAAAAGTTAGTTTGTATTTTGATCGTCATTTGGTTCATTTCAAATCTTCCATAGCACTTATTAAATTTTTATAAGGGACATGCCTCAAATAATTATATTATCTATTTAATTAAAATGTGTTTAAAAAATGTCACAAGAATAACTCCAGTTGTATTTTAAAATCGGAACTGACAAACGATGAAAAAAAGCTATTCTCAATTTTATTAATAAAATTCGTCAAAGTGGAACTGTACTGTCAAACGTAATGTATTTTTTTCTAATCCTTAAAATGTTTTTTATATGAAGACAAATAAACATCGAAAGTATATAATTCAGTAACCTCTGTTTCCTGGAACCAACGTATAGACATAAGAGAATTAGAAGAATGTATTACAATTTAACATTTAATCCAAATGTTGATCAAGACAGCGGCTCCTCTGAAAATATACCGCTGGTTTTATTTATTGCGATACGTAGATGTACACTATTGAACTCACCATGTCGTCAGGAATTCCAATAAATTATACCGACCGTTCCAAATAATTTATGGAAGATTGTTCAACTTCCTAAAATTTCTACTGGAAATATTTGTTCAGTAATTTACATTGTTATATTTTTATTTGACCACAGTACATAATATATACAGATTTTTTTGAATATTTTGCTTTATAATATATCAAAGATTTTTATTTTTAAACTCTATGGCTAAACACTATTTTTACACTCGTACTGGTTTTTGAACAAATTTTTTTTCTTACATCCACTTTATATATTTTCGATGAACATTTTTTTATATTGAGGTTTATATACAATTTAATATTTTGTAATAGAAAAACTTTTTACTGAATACATTTAAAAAAAAAGTATTATTATTATTTGATATTAAAAAAATTGTTAGATAGTGGACTATTTAAAAATGTCTAGGAATCCTAAATTTTCAGAATTTTAATTTTTTTAGAATTTAATTATTCTACTAGATTTAAATTGTATATATATATATATATATATATATATATATATATATATATATATATATATATATATAGTAACGGAAATTAATTGGGTAGCAGCAAGGGATAAATGATTTAGAACACTCTTTTAACCATCCAAGCTTTCGACCCTTATTGGGTCATCTTCAGGGATCTACAAGGTATTTATTTAAAAAAATATATAACACAGTGATTGCACATCTAAAACAACTTACACTTATTTGAGATTATATCATTAAGATGTTATAAATATATTCATCAGTGAACGATACAATTTTGGCCAGTAGGTTTCTATACATATATCTGAGCTCGACAATATAATATTTAAGTAAATATAAAAATTAATTCTTAACAACAAAACAAAACACCACAAAATTAACCAATTGTCAAAAAACCGAAAGGTATATCAGCATCAAATATACTTGTCGGGCCTACGAGAGTTCAAGGTGTCTAATTATCTATTTTATGTTTTTAGCTAACTATAGTAGAGGCCACCTGTAGAGAAAGAAAAATTCAGGACTGTTGATTGTTAAAGTCACAGATTAATCTCTGATTGACGTATTGTCTTTTCTTAAAGGTTATGTTGGACAAAACGAACAAATAACAACAATAAAAGGATATCGAGGTACAAGAAGAAAATAGAAATTAATTTGAAGGGAGGCTGCTACTATCAATAATTAATAGAGTGTCAGTAAGTACGCGTACACGTCACTTAGATTATCTATGTCCGAGCGTTTGTTTATACACTTATCACCCGTTTTAGTTATATAAGCCATTTCCAGGAAAAGACGTTTTGTGATGTTTTGCTCCTTCTCCAAGATAGCTACATTATTGTAGTCCATTTCATGTTTGGTGGTTTTCACATGTTACTAGATCCCGGACAGCAAATTAACATTTCACTATATATATATATATATATATATATATATATATATATATATATATATATATATAATTTAAATCTAGTAGAATAGTATATATATATATATAGTATATATATATATATATATATATATATATATATATATCTTTAATCTAAACTTTGGGCTTTAATTATTGTTGTTTTATTGATGTGAAACATCTATTGGCGCGGTTATTAACCGGATTGTTGGCGTGGCGACGCTAGCCGGAATGAACACCATTATAATACGTGAACAAAATAGTTTTTCTACGATCGCTATAAAAAGAATGCAATTGTTGGAAATTCATAAAGTGTTTGTTTTTTATGACATGTTCTGCAAGAGCAAAATTCACTTTTTTACAATTGCAATCGCTTTTATGTGAAGTTATACGAGCTGACTTTAGGCGTTTGGACAATATATACTCGATTACAGTTCTGACATGGTATCTCATACACAACATTAGATCGTTCTAAAATGTTTAATTTTGATTTCGTTTGTGTAAATAATTGGTTTATAGTTTTGATACATCTGTTTGCAAACTTTAAATTCTCATTTTTAAAAACATTAAGTAATCTAGGTTTTAATTCGTCAATATATGGTGGAGAACAGTATAAAAATGTTGGACTATTGGGATGCTTATCCATAATACTTTGATTTTCACCACGTAGGTTGTTATTGTTGATAATACTGCTATGGAGGAAATTATAAGAGGATGGGGTGAAAGAACTAAATAATAATTTATTGACTAAATGACGAGGATATGAATTTTGGATTAGGATGTCTTTTAGATCGTTGAGGCTTTCTAAGTAAAAAGAAGGATGTGATAACTTGACTACTCTGTCCTTAAGGATCAAAATGAGGTTGATTTTCATTCTCGACGGATAATAAGAATAATATGAACACTCATATCAACACTCATATCGAGAACGGTATGTAGCGATTAAACTCAACTTTAGAAGTGAACTGTATGTGTTCGTTATAATTGTTAAAAATGTTTAGAGCCTCTCCGATACGACCTTCAGGAACAGAGAGAATCAAATCATCAAAATATCTCTTAATGAAAGAATTATTAAAAGGTCATCTCTAAAGACATTCTGTGACTAAGTCATCTAATAAAAAGTTGACAAGGATAGGAGAAATGGTGGATCCCATCGGAGTACAAAAATTTGTTAGTAATTACAGTTATCAAAAATGAAAATGTATACTTTGAAGATAAATAAGTAGCTTTTATTTTTTGCAAAAACAGCGTTAAATTTCTTCTCCAATTTAACCCTTGAGATTTCTAAAAGTGGACTCTGAGTGTCCTAATATTTGTGTGCTTTCTGTTAATGGTGATGTCTTCAATTAAGTAAGAGTCTTAGAGACAAAAAATAATGACTTTTTATTAAAAAAAGCTACTGTTTAATTTGCTTATTTTCGCAGATTTTTTGGCTTCTAAAAGCGATTGAGAAGAATCGTCTGTTTAGCCCATGTACTAAGCATGTTACATGTCTTAATTTAGGATATTTTTTTTTGTCCCGCCTTTAATATATAAGGTGCTGCATCTGACAACAAACGTAGGAGCTTATCAGTTGGAACAGCGGCCGGAAGAAGGCATGCTGCGAGTTTTTCTTGAATAAATCGAGTAACTGATAAAGCATTTGTTTTTTCTGTTTGGAGGAAATAAGATAGGATTTTGTTAATACTGTTTCGTCAAGAACTCCGATCATTAGATGAGCAATATTACGTCCCATAGCATCAGTATTTTAGCCATGCATATATAAAAGTAATTATTTCCAATGTTGAATTTTATTTCTTCAATTACTGAAGCATATAAACCACTCACGTCGTTTCTTCTCGAGGTTTTCTTACTAGGAATATTAATTTTACAATATTTTTACAGAAATCAACTGAAATATTCATTGCTTAAATTTGATAATGAAATATTTGACGCCATCATTGCTCGAGATAAATCCTGGTTGAACATTTGTTGTTGGCTTAGCCTGTTCTTATTCGTTGGTTGAAAACATTTTGACAAACAAGACTGTGCTTTACAATCAGATTATTGCCCTGAATATAGATTCTCGTACCAAGCGACTTACTACCAATTAGACAATGTACCTTTAACCTACGAATAAATAAGAAATAAACAAGTCATGAAATCCCTAAAACTAAATAAGGTACCAGTCTACGATACGTTGACCACAGAAATAACTAAAGAAATTTTCTCAGAAATAGCATCTTCCCTGACTTAATTAATAATAATAATAATAATAATTTATTTCCAAATTCCTTCAAAAAATATAATATGATACATTTTCTGAGGACCTATAGGAGGCAGAAATTGCCCGTACATAGGTGGTCCTACAAACTAAAAATAATAATAATAATCCTACAAACTAAAAATAATCCTACAAACTAAAAATAATAACTGTATTCTAATATTTATTTACAATTCAACTTTTATAGAATAAAGTCTTTTCTTTTTATAATTTTTGTTGTTTGTAATTGCGCTCTAATTAGATTTTATTATGCTAATTTTACTTAATTTCACTGAAGTCACTTATGGTTCTTTGTAGATTTTTCTTTAGTATCTTTTTATTTGTTGTTAATGTTTTCTGTGAATTAGGTAGTTTGTTGAAGTAATAAACTGCATAGTATTCGAAACTTCTTTGTCCTATTGTAGCTCCAAATTTATGTAATGATAGACTTTTGTTTCTGGTGTCTCTTGGGTAATTTAAGTATCTTTCTTTTAGTTCTTGATATTTGAAAATGATGGATTTTAATATAAAAGTTTGTTTGATCTCCAGGATATTTTTATTATTTTGTTTATCAGCTCCTATTATTTTTAATATTTTGCATTGAAGTCTGTGTAATATCTTGTATGTGGTTTCATACAAACCACCCCATCCAATAACACCATATGTAGTTATACTATTAAAAAGGCCATAGTAGAGCTGCAATAGTTGATTCATAGACATTATTTTTCTAAGTTTATAAAATACTGACACCAAGTATTTGGTCTTGCTTATAATGTTATTTACATGTATATCCCATTTCATATGCTGATCAAAAGTAAGTCCCAGGTATTTGTAATTATTTATTCTATTTAGTCTATTGCCATTTATGAAAACAGGAATCGAGATTGGTACTGAGTCTACGTAATTTCCAAACGTTATAAAAGTGGTTTTAGATATATTCAGTGTTAATCTATTTTTGTAGAGCCAAGAGTATATGAAATTTAAGCTTTTAGTCAGTGTAATTGCTATTTCAGTCCAGGTTTTGCCATCAACAGGTATTGCTATATCATCTGCATATGCTACTAGTTCAGGACATAGTTGAAGTATATCATTAATGTAGATAATAAACAGTAATGGGCCCAATATAGATCCTTGTGGTACACCTAAATTGACTTTACGTGTGGTTCCTTTTTGTCCATTAACTTTTACTGATTGCTTTCTGTCCTTTAAATAACTTTTTAATAAATTTAGTGGTAGACCTCTTATTCCAATTCTGTATAATTTTCTAAATAATATGCTATGATTAACAGTATCAAAAGCCTTACTGAAGTCTAGGAAAGCTACTGCCGTTGGTGTGCTCGTAGCTAGATTATTATATATATACCGACTAATTAAAGCTATGGCTTCATTCGTTCCTTTTCTTTTCACAAATCCAAACTGCTTTTCACTTATTATTTTACATTTTTCCAGGAAATTATAGATTCTATTATGCAGTATTTTCTCAAAGACTTTAGTTATATTTGAAATGAGTGCAATTGGTCTGTAGTTTGCAATTTGATTTTTGTTTCCATTTTTATGGATTGGAGAAATCTCAGCTAGTTTAAAATATTCTGGGCATATCCCATTTGAAATTGCATTATTTATAATTTCCACTAGTACATTTGCAATGTAGGGAGCTGCAAGTTTCAGAATATTTGCATGGAGACCATCACATCCACCTTGCTTATTTTTAAGACTGTAAATAATTTTTAGTACTTCAGCTTCATTTGTTAAATTTAAGAAGAAGGTTTTATCGTTTAGCATAGTTTCAGGGATTTGGTGCTGCTGAAGTGGTTCCTCTGCTGAACTGCTTATTTTATCTGCAACTGTACTAAAATATTCATTAAATTTATCAGCAATTTGACTAGGTTCATGAACTATCATATTTTCATCTTTTATATGGTTTATGATACTATTTTTTGGTTTGTTATTAAGTTTTTTATTTACAAAATTCCACATAGTCTTAGAGTCAGCCTTTTTTATACATACATTTTCATATTCATTTCTTGCCCGTCTAATCATTTTTTTTAATAATTGCTCGTATATTAAAAAGTTCTGTTTGTATCTTTCCCTTAAATTCTCATTTGTAATTTCACTTTTCCATTTTAAATATAGTTTCTTTTTTGTATTGACAGACGTTACTAGCGCTGCAGTCATCCACTCTTTTCTGGCTCTTAATTTTTTTGGTTTTTTTACTAGTGATAAATCTGTTATTCTTTTTAGTGAGTTTGTTAACTCATTCAATGCTTCATCAGTGTTTCGTATACTGCTTATATTAGACCATGATTCCTTGATACAGTACTCTATGAACTTATTTTTATTAATTTTATTATGCTTATTTTTTTCAGAAATAACTAAATCATTACTATTAAAGGATACAAATATTGGCGTGTGATCTGTTAATTTATCCAAAAGTTTTCCAGATTTTATTTCTAATGTGCTTTTTAAAAACGCATGATCTAAACATGTTCCCCCATTTACGTTTTCACTAGGATGGGTCACAGAATTAATTAACGATATATAGCTCTTGCTTTGCAGGGTATACCAGTACTCTTCAGTAATATCATCAAAATGTAGCAGATCTATATTGATATCACCAATTATTAAATGGTGTTTGATATTCAAATTTGACTCAATAAAATTGTTAATATCTCTATTGAAACTATTCACATTGTAGTCATGGCATCTGTAAATGCCTGATATTTTAACTTGTACATTTTCTTTAAGATTTATTATGGCACTTACTGTACTTAATTCACCATGCTGTTCATTAATTACATCATGAACTAGGTTGTTTTTTAGGTACATAACGACACCATCATTCTGATTTATAATATTAGAATTATTATAGTGCACATACCCAGGTATGTCAATAAAATTTACTTTTTTTAACAGCCATGCTTCTGAACATACGATCACTTCTGGCTTTTTATCCATTAAATCGAGCATTGATATTAAATTTTGGATATTTTTATTTATGCTGCGAATATTTAAATGCATAACTAGTAATTTTGACTTGACGAAATCTTCCACACTATTATAATCATCAATAACACTAAATACTAATTCTTGATTTGGATTTAATTCTTCAATAATATTCATAATGTTAATTAGATAATAATATTATTTATTATTTACATTTTGAACGGTGGCTCTGGTTTCCATGGGTAATTAGTATTAGTCACATGTTGCTCCCACTTAACTTTATACGTTTCACATTTGTCTATGTCATCTGCTGAATGGTCAACTGCACGCTTTTTTACTAAATAATTATTTGCATTTATGCAATTAATACATTTTTTAACTTCAGAGGTACACTTACTGACTTCATGTTCACCTGCACATTTTAGGCATTTTTGAATTCTTTTATCATTTTGTTTACATTTTATTAAATTATGATTATATCCACAGCATTTTTTGCATCTGTTAATATTAAATTCATCATAAATTTTACATGATTGGTAGCCAACGTACACTGCTTTTAATCTCATAACTTTATCATAAGTATCCATAGATACTTCTGCTATTGCACCTTGCTTTTTATTTTTTTGTACATAAGTATGCTTTATAGTTATACTACCTGGAGATAAATCATTTCTTTTTATTATATCATCTGTAAGCTCTTCTTTACCACTTACTTTATTTATATTTGTAATACGTATTTTTGGATTTTCCTTTTCTGATGCAGTAACAATTAGTGCATCACTATTTTCAGACTTTAATGTATTTAGAATCTCTTCTGAATCTTTTATGCTATTACATTTTACAAATACAGTTCCATTTCTCAGTTTACTCATTTTTAACACTTTAGCAGCAGTCTTTTGTATAACTTGTTTTTGAACAATGTCCATGGTATCTCCCTTGAAATTTTCTTGTGGAGTAATTTTCAACTGAACAAAATTTTGTTTTTTTGGAACATTAGCTACTATATTAGCATAAGATGTATTTGGTTGCAGTAGTGTACTTGGCTGTGAAGCAGATAGATTTCTTAAAAAGGTGTTGTTTTCCCTAAGTTCAATATTATGCTCTTTTAGTTCTTTATTGTATTCTGTTAGTTCTTTATTCAATTTCCTTTCATAACTAAGTTCTTTAATATAATCTAAACACTCATTGCAATCTTTTTCTGTTAGACTAATTTTACTTTTTTTACCTGATTTTGCACTAGAGATTGATGCAGTATCATCATCGACAACATCATTTATATCAATTTCATTAGTAACATCCATACCAGATGCAATATCATTTAAACATTTTTGTAAAATGTATTGTTTTCTTTTTAATATACGTGTTTCAACATCATCATTAGCTTCTTTATTAATTTCATCACATGCTATAACATCTTTGTAAGTTATGTTAACGTGTGCGTGACATACAATTATGTGTCTAGAAATAAAGAAACCTTTATTTTTTTCGACTTTACGTAATTAATTAGAAAAAGTTAAATTTTCTAAACAACTTAAACCTGCAATTATTGAACCTCTATATAAAAGCGGTGAAAAATGCCGTCCATCAAACTATAGATAGATTTCTTTAACAACCAAATTGTATAAATTCAGATAATAGGCTACAATCTTTGATCTAACCCATCTTAAAATGCTTTATTATAAGTGAGTAGAGTCCCAGTCTTTCTAACGGAATTTTGGGATGTTTACCTAGAAAGAATTAAGATTATTTAAAAAGGGTTCTTAAGAATTATTTTTAAAAAAGGTCGCTTATATACCTCTGATCTATTCTATGAGAATTTAAAGGTACTGGCTCCCAAATAATTTTTTTAAAGCTTGCTCACCATTATTACAAGACCCTTGGTTTGTTAAAAAATGTTAATCATAATTAACCAAGTATTATTATTGTTTTATTTTTTGTGTTTGTTGTTAAAATGTTTGTCATATATCTACTACTGTCACGCCTGGGGGGTTTAGGGAGAATGTGCCATAGTGTTTTGGGATGAGGGGTAGCTTACTGAAGGCACTTCCCACCCAGGTCGTGGTTATCCACCCCCTGGTTAGGTATCCTGCTGAAGGCAGAAAACTGGTACGGTAGAGTTTGCGGGAGTAGAGTTTGCGTTTTCTTAGAAATCTGTAGCGTTATCGCCGCGTTTATAATCAGGTAAAGAGATGAAGGGACCGATACCTGCTACTAGTTCTGTTTGCGGACAGCAAGCTGTATCCTACCGAGATATACGAATTCCTAACCGAGGTCATAAAATTTGGGGATTAGTAAGTAATTCGGTAATCCTATGTCCGAATTCCTAACTCAACATCTTCTACCCGATCTTGGCGACTACTTTAGATTTCTTAAGGGGATTGTATTTATGTATATATTTATTTTAACTATTTTTTTATATATTTTGACATGTATGTATGTACATATTTTATCAAATTAATGAAAATAAATATATTTGCAATTTTGAAATCTCTTTAATTTTATTAATCACACAAAGTTACACAAAAATTACAAAAATAAATATATACTTGCAATTTTGAACTTTTTTTAATTTTATTAATCACACAAAATTAGAAAAAAAAATACTTCAAACAGTTTACCTTCTACTATACAGTTTATCTTCACTAAAAACGTTCACTTCAAGATTTTAACGCGCGATACTTTTACGACTCAAATCTAATCGTATAAAAAAAAATAATGTAAAATTTTCCAAAACACATTTCGTTTTTAAAATTTTGAGGACTATTTTAGATTTATCAAATTTAGAATGCAATAATATACAATATTGCAGTTAGGAATTCGGACATAGGATTAACGGAGAGGGTCTGAGACCGGTAGCTCAGCTGGGGGCGATCGTAATGATCTGACCATAGTTAGGAATTCGGTACTACCCTATCCTACTACCAGGTCATAAATGTGATTTACGGTTCCTACGTATAATTTATTCAATTTGCTAATTGTTACTTATACAGTGTATATGAGTCACTTTTTCATTATTATTTTAAACACTATTGTTTATAAAATTTACGCATAGTTCAAAACCCAAAGTGTAACTATCGAATATTAAATTTTGTTAATTGTATAGAGGGTTTGAGAAAAAATGCGACTTTTACTAAAGACTAAATTGCATTAATTTTTGTTAATCGAAAATTGTTACAAAGAAAAAAATTGTTAAAATTTTTGAAATTTAGAAATTATAAGTACAAACAAGAAATTATTAAAATGAGATTAAGGAGAAATTGAAAAAATGTCGCATCCAGTGGGACTCGAACCTACTACCACTGACTTATATTATGAATGTCATATCTGACGGGATTTGAGTTCAATATAACGTTTGGCTTTCTAAACACTTAAGCATCCAATAGCTGAAATGGAATTTTTATCGATAAATAAAAGCTTAAGCATATCTTTAATTTAATTAAAGAGTTTTTGTTATTACTTTTTTATTTTATGGTTAAATAACATAAAAATTGAAAAAAGTATACATACTGTGCTAAAATAAATACTGTAGGTACCGCCAATCAAAATCCTTGTTTGTTTGACATAAACCTAAATTCTAAGATCGTCTTTATCGAAGTAGAATTTAAAAAAAATTTAATATTCCCATTATTATATAGGATGGTGTTTCTTTTAATCCTCTAATCTAATTGCCTATACAATTTCTTCCTTTTCAAACATTTCAAATTGCATTCCGCTCTCAAAATTTGTATTTCGGCCTTTTCGGCTTTATTTTTTAACATTTCAACCAAGTCTTTTATCCTAGGATGAGATCGACCCATCGTATTGAGTTTGTGGTTTCATCCTTCAGCTGCATTATTTGTTCTATGCCTGACTTTGTAGCAGTTCCACATTTAAATTGGAATAAAAGAATTCTCTAGCCAATTTTAAACAAAATAGTCAAGGAAATTGGATAGTTTTTTATTTTCTGGAATTATTTCCATAATATAGAGAAACCCCTCTTGAACATCTTGCGGTTTCAGAAAAGCTAGAGCAGCACACATTTTTATGATGTTTTTAATTTCATTGTTATCATTATACAAAGACGCTAATCCTACGGCTTGTACTTTTCGCCATAAGCTATGTCCAAAATGGAAATAGCACCCATGGATAAACACTTCTGGAAAAACGACTCTTATGGCTGATATTGCAGCAGCTTCAAAATCGATTAAAATTTGTGAAGGGTTCCACTTTGGTATTTCACGTAATATTAAGCTGAACAGTCGGATGTAGGTGTCTTTAGATTTGTTTGGCAGAAGTGCATAAGCGACCGGCAAAACATTGGTTTCTACGCGAGAACTACCTAAATCCGCATGTATAGTATAAATTTGCGCGAATTGCCCTGAACATTGGTCAAATGTACCATCCATTAAAAAATGTAGAGAACTTGATAAACAGATCCTTGCCTTCGTAGCACAGAAAACTTAAATTCTGTTTTCTCCCATATCATCTGCCAGCACAAAATTATTTGCATCGTTCATTTGCAATAGATCATTTTCTAGTTGAATATCTCGTCTTGTTAAAGGTTCTTTTTGAATACCTTGAACTATCGCTTTATTTCTATATAAACAACTCTTTATATTACAAAGCTGTGGTACTTCAGTTACAAATTCGTATCCTTTTCTTGAGATATCATCAAATTCCCCCATATATATTCGTGTTACTGATGTATCTTCTTCAAGCGCACGCTTTTTAGCTCGAAAAACTGCTTTTTTTACTTCGACACCAGCTTCATTAGGGACGCATCGGTGATCTATTGTTCGTATGACAACACTGTTTCTACTTATAAGTTTACCGCGGCACATATGAGTTTTTTTTTAGAAACAACCACATTATTTCATCATTGTTTTTATTCAGACTAATTTATCTATAGGAAAAGCCTCTTTAGATTGCACAAGGTTTACCTCTTTTTGTTTCTATAGTTTCAATTTGGTTTTCCATATTAACGTTAATCACAAAACTTTGTCACAAATCGTAAATTTCACTAACTTGGGCCAAACAGGAATAAATTAGATCGAATGATTGTAAGTGAATTTTTAAATAAATAATTTGAGAAGTAGAGAAGGGGTAATTTCAGTGACCTTGAGTAGGTATTTTAAATTCAAAATTCCCAATTCAAATTTAATAGGTAATGCCATTTACATTAAGAAGATTAAATCTTATTAAGCATCATATTTTAAACAAAATAATAACCATTTTCTACCTGTGTTCCTAAACTGTTGTGGATTATAAGTACCTACATACACCCTCTTTATGACTCCCGCAAACACAACTACCAGAAGAATAAGGTCAGGTACTTATCCCTTCTTATTAGGATCCAACGCAAACGAGAGAAACCGCTAACACTACTTGCCGCAAACTGGAAGACACCAGAAAGGTAACCAAGGGGAAGATGAGATAAACAACAGGAAACAAACAACGAATATATTAACAACGAAACAAACAATAACAATAAATAATTAAAATATGAATAACGAATAACTAAATACAAATCTTAACTAATCTTACCAAATAATCTACATGGTGGCATGTCACACTTACTCACGAAAATACGTCAAGAGTCACAACGGCCCAGACCCAAGGGTCTGTTTTAGGGATACCCCAAAGGGTGACCCTTACAGACAACCTCAGACTCCGAACTCCCCGTGTCCGACCTCAACAACTTGCTTTTATAGCCAATTCATATTCAACGTAAGAATAAAAATTAAACTATTTAAACACGTGTCGAGATCTAACGCAATGACTTTGACCTGGTAAAATTTAATACAAAACAATACAGTAATACAATAAACTAATAAATTAATATCTAGGGCAAAACTGCCCTCTTATCGTATGTGACACTACCTACCTCACGTTAGAACTTAAACCTTACAGTCTTTGACTTCTTGGTAAGTGGCTTATATTTGTTTGCATAATGGCTTTGTTTTTTATGTTTATTTTTAATATACTGTTTTCTAATCTATGCAAATAAATATAATTATTATTATGTTACGTCACTGTTGCGTTATATTTCCACCAGTGGTGCAAACATTGTGTATTGATTACAAAATATAGGCTACAGTGTCAAACCTTATTTTTTATACAAAATATTTATAAATAAAAATAAATAAGTTTACTTGAACAGAATTTTAGAATCTGACAACATTGCAGCTCTAGTTTTGTAAATTGGTCCATGACCCGACGGATGACTACAAAACACAGGACGTTCTTTATTGGGTGCGATGCCATAAATTTGAGGCATTAAATTTTACAACCTGTAGCTTACATGTTGTTTTTTATTGTAAGAGCACATCAGGTAATGTAGAGGCATAAATAATTTTGAAAGTGCTCATCGAGAATGTATGGACTATAAATTTAATTGTGAGATGTTCCTTATGTATACTATTATAGACTGTAAAAATCTACTTTAATTGGAAATTTACAATTCTTCTACAGTTTTCATAAAGCCGACCATATTTATTTTATTAGCTTTACGTGAATACGATCGATTATGAGATTTATTTGCATATATAATTTTATAACATTTTTTAAAATTGCTAAGTGACAACTCTTTTATAATCATGCTTATTATTTATTTATTTGTTTATTTATTTATTTATTTATTTATTTCAATTACAATACCTAACGGGTAATCCCAATTACTAGATAAGGATATCTATACATATAATAAAACTGTAGAAATGTATATGTTTGTGCGCGCATCACATGAAAACTACTGATCCTGTTCGAATGCGGTTTTCAAAGACGTATTTGTCTTCTTTCAACTTAATATCTGGTGTATAAAACTTTCTCCCTCCCCCACCCCTTTAACGAAGTAAGGAACGAAATTTTTATACAAAAATCAACATGCCACGCGAATGACGTTGCGGGTATATCGAATTAGAACCAAAAAATGTGGTAAGATTTTTTTGTCTGTCTGTCTGTATGTTTGTGCGCGCATCACATAAAAAATACTGATCCGATTCGAATGCTGTTTTCACAGATGTATTTGTCTTTTTTCAACTTAACATCTGGTGTATAAAAATTTCTCTCCCATTCCTTAAATGGGGTGGGGTAAGAAATTTTTTTACAACAATCACACGCCACGCGAACGACGTTGCGAGTACAACTAGTAATGTATAAATTTTTTATAAGAGGGTTCGGTTAGGAATGCTCTCTCTTTATATACATAAAAGAAAGTCGTGTTAGTTACATGAACTAAACTGATTTGGCTGAAAATTGGTAGGTGATAGCTCAGAACCAGGAGACGGACATAGAATACTTTTTATCCTGTTCGACCGCGTTTCCGTAAAGTCTTTATAAAACGAAAAATAACAAACACGCATGTGACGTGTTATAACAAAACGTTAATGACAACTAAGACATTACTAAATTAACCGTAACGTACAAAATATAACGAAAAAAAAACATGGAAACTAAGAAGAAAATACGATTGAAACAACAAGAAGAAAAATACATTAAAAACATAAAACAAGTGAATTTAAAGAAACGAAGAATGAAAAGATATTAGTGTTAGGGGGTACGAAGTTCGCCGGGTCAGCTAGTACAACAATACAATTAGACTATATTTATAGTAATGACAATTAAAAAGAATGTACATTTTTACAGAATACACTATGTTTAAAAAAAACTTACTGAGTTACACATTTAAACGAGGATTTAATACGACCTATGCTAGTGTTGAGGATGTCAACATCAGGTTCAATACATGCATAGTTGGAGATCATCTGATATAGCGGAGAAGATTTGTATGCATTAGTTCTATGTGTTGGAATATAGAAAAGATGTTGTATACGAGAACATAAACGCGGAACTTGGATGTTGAGCATAGATTTTATTACCGGACATTAAGACGTTGATTGATCACCTTTTATAAAAGTATATATACATTTTACGTCAACTAGCTGGACTCCACGAATCAAAAAGGTTTATAGACCTGGTCTTGAGGGACATCCCTAGGAGGATACATGCCCTCAATAAAGAAAGAAGCTGATTTAAAAAATCATCGCTAAACTTTTTCCAGCAAAATAATTTTAATATGGTGTATAAAAGTTAAACTCATATCAAAGTATCAAAATACTATTGTTTTTAGAGTAGTTGTAAACTAGTGCAGAACATTTTCTAGTAAAAGACATTACACTGCATTTGATAACATTTAAAAGTAACTAATTACCAAGACACCACTCATTTATCTGTTTAATATTTGATTGCAACACTCGACAATCGTCAAGAGATCCGACATTATAAAACAACTTTAAATCGTCAGCATATAACAGACAATGAATGTTAATATTAGCAACCATATCATTAATAAAGAGCACAAAAAGTAAAGGTCCCAAGACAGACCCTTGCGGGACACCAAAAGTTTGAGGTACTTTTTGAGATGAATAACCCATGTACCCATGTATCTGCCGAACAGATAAGATCTAAGAGTGGAAATAAGTGACGTTTTACTGTTTCTGGGGTGAAACAGATGCTGGCGATCTCTTTTTCTGAACAATTGTTTAAAGGGAGTGATGGTGTAGGACCAGGTACAACAACACTACGGTCAAAAACACTCTAAAATTGTATAGAAAGCGTATCAGCAGTTCATTCTTGTGTTTCTATGATACGGTTGGTGTTCCCATTAACAAGAGTGAAATTCCTGAGTTGAGAGTTCAGGCTACGGCTAATGTAGGAATCAAAGTGTTTATCTGGACCAGAAAGTAAACTATGTTCGTACTTTTTTCAATGATTTCATTGTTTCGAACTCGAGTAGGATAGTTGATCATTTGTTCTCCTGTAGGAAACATAAAGCTTGCCAAAAAGTCAGAGCTATACTGATTATTGGAAGAGATCATTTAGGTACGCCAGTTAATTTTAGGGTAGTTGAAGTCTTCAAACACATACACAGGCAGGCTAGATGTGATAGCTTTCTCAAGTACTTGTATTAAGTGCTGATTTTGTTCAACAGTTGTGGTGTACTTTGGTATGTAGATACAAGCAACTATAATCCTTATCTAGTTAATACAAATATCAAGCCTTTTGATTCAACAGATCCTATTGTACCAAAATCTTTATACTGATCGTAGAGGTTACGATGTGGCCTGCTATATGGTCCTTTACATATACACAAACTTCCCCATTATCACGGCATTCTCCATCTTTTCTATGCATTTTATAACCAGGAATATTTATCATAGCATTAGGTATTTTACTATTTAACCATGATTCTGTTGATAATATAATAGAGGAGTTTGTGTTCTGAATGCTTATCTTTAGTTAATCCAATTTATTTAACATGGAATTTAAATTGCAGTACCAAAATGAGACTTCAACTAGAGAAGTAGAACTTAGTTTTTTGAATTATTACTTTCTTGCTTTTTAACAGTTTTTTTAATGTTTTTAATATATTTATTATTAGTTATATTGTGTAGATTTAATTACTATTACTTTTAAATTTTTAAAACATGATTTATTTATTTGTTCATTAAGAGACACCTTTGTAAATTATACAAAATTGTCCAATGTTTAAAGTTTAATATCTCTTAAACCAAGAAAGTTACACAGTTGCTTTCCTCAGACTATTTTTCTACTATTTGCTATACGATTCATCACTTTTTCTTTTTTTTGGACAAACTTATGTGTTGATAAAAATTTAAAAAAATTTAAACCTCCTTCAAAAAAAATGCTCTGAGAGGGCCAAAAATAAAATCTTTACTTTTTAAAAAAAATGGAAACAACTAGGCATCTGATTTCGATTTCCAATGGTTTGTATCTTTGTAAAAGATTTGAGTTACTAACACTCGAAATGTAGATTTAACAGCTAAGATTAAAATAGAGGGTAATTTGCCATTGGAGCCGATTTCAAGGAAATCGAAATCAGATGTTGTTTTCAATTTTTTTAAGAAATAAAGATTTTATTTCTGGCTTTTTAGAGCATTTTTTTTGAAGGGGGTTTAATTTTTTTAAGTTTTTATTTTATCATTTTTAGTTGGTACTATTTTTAAAACCTTACAAATCCCGTGCAAGAGGTACTGAGTTCAATCCCCAACAATCCGAACATGTATCAATGTGACTTTTTGGAGTAAATTATCTAACACTTAGAAACACGAAGCACGTACGGTAAAGGAAAATATCGTGATGAAACGTGGACTTAATTTTCTGAAATCACCAACACGCAGTGAGCAAGAAAATTGATTAAATACTCATTCTTTCTCCTTGTGAGAAGAGGTCTTTGAATTTAGAGTGGGACACTAACGGGCTAATTATTATGTTTTTAAGTTATACATCATTATTAACATTATTATTAACTTTACTGCAGAGCTTATTTTATTGATTTTTGTGGTGTTTCTTGGAATATCTTCCACATTGATGACCAGACATTAATCAAATTTCTAAGGGATCACACGGACACTCTATTCTTTTGAATGCAAAACGATTTTTTTAAATCGGATAATAAATACCAGAGATATTCGGTAACTAAAAAAATTATGGCTGAATTAAAAACCTCTTTTTGTTTTAAATCGATTAAAGTGAGACAGTAACGCGCCAATTATTATGTTTTTATGTTATAGGTCATTATTTAAATATTAACTTAACTGCCGAGCTTATTCTGTTGATTTTTGTGGTATTTCCTGGAATATCTTTTACATTGATGACCAGACCTTAACCAAATTTATATGAGACCAATGGGAAACTGTACTCTTTTGAATGCAAAAAGAATTTTTCAAATCGGATTAGGTATAAATACCGGAGATATTCGATAACATCCATAAAAAAAATATGGTCGAATTGATAACTTTATCCTTTTTTGAAGTCGGTTAAAAATACAGTCAATCGACAATCGTTTAAAAAACATTAATTAATCTTTATCTTAAAATAGTATTAAAGTTCTAGTACCAACCAAAAATAAAAGAAAGTTGGTGGAACAAAATTTATTCACATGTTTAATTTCAAACTATATTTATAGAAACAGGTTAAAAATAGTTATTTAAGCAACGAGTTTATTAATATAGAAGTTTAATAATCGAAATATTTTAATGCGCGAGCGATAGCGAGCGCATTAATGTTTGAGATTATTAAACTTTATATTAATTTACGAGTTGGTTACAAAATTTTTCCGTCGACTTTTTTTAAGAAAAAAATAGCTTATTTATTAGCATTGAATATTTTGGCCATAAACTGGCTATTAGGCCTTTTTCAGCATGGTATGAGAAATGTGCTAGTACCTACTGATTCTAAATAATGAGTAATATTTTTTGTATTACACCATAAAATAAACTCTGCATATGTTTTATTATATAAAGATTTGCTTTGATCAGGCAATAAATTTAATGATGTTTTAAATAAAATGGCATGATAAAAAAAAACGTGACTGATCAAAAATATTGACATTGACAGATCTCAACATTAATAGCCTGTTAACGCTCTTGTTCGTTAATACGACTTATTAATGATCAATTTTAGACAAAAGTTAGTACATTAACATTGTTATTAATGTAAAGTCGACGGAAAAAATATTTAAATCATAAAGTAGTTAAACGAAAAAAAAGATTTGACAATAAATTCAATGTTCCAAAATCCATAAATATTAACAACAATCTTTAGAAGGTTCCTAATTTATTAATAAATAATTTTAAAACAACACTGAAAATAATTGATAAAATCCACTAATTTAGTTATCCTATTCGAACATATTTGGTTATAAAAGCAGCCATTAATTAATTCTACTCTCTGTGAATGAAGCAAGTGTGAGTTGAATAGTGTTAAAATAAAACTACACACAACAGCAATGTTATCTCTTTTCTTTTTTCTGTTATCCTAAGTTGACAAATTAGATGTCAGCCTTTAACAAGAAAAGTATTTTTAATTTCTTATCAGATTAATTTTGTTAATCAATCAGTATGTCGTAGGATATGATAATAAGTACTCTGAATTTGTAATTTGAGATCTCACACAAATTTTGATGTCATAATTAACACTTCTTTTTGTTTCTATGTAGTTATTTTTTTAGATTTTAAAAGGAATGCAATGAAATCCGAGTGAAAGTAAAATATACTTATTTAATTGTCCAGTTACACGATCTAAGATTTCATACCTCTTATAGGCCTTACTTTTTCTACGAATACTTGTAAAATCCATATCTTAAAATTTTTTGTTAATTATATTACACTTTTCTGTTCTTTTTTTTTTTAAGAAGGTGGAATGCTTGTTGCGCACACTCACAGGGGCACGTGCTCCTGTGGGTAGTGTTGGGCTCGGCCGTGAGGCCCCTATCAACTAAACACTTCCTCCTTTCGCCCCCCTCATGCCGTGGCATCTGTCTTTTCGGAAGTTTCTTCACCGACATGTTTTTTTTTTCGCGTCACGCACTTTTCCCCTCGGTTTTCACTCTTCTTCTCTTTCCCTTGCCTGCTGCCCTCTTTCTATTTCTTCTTTCCTCCTCATGATTTTTCTAATCATGTCGTGCACTTGTTCCCATATATTTTTGCTTTTTACCATTGTTCTTACAATGTTTTCTGCTGTGAGCCTTTCCTCGAGAGCTTCCTCTATTTCTCTTCTTACTTCCTCGAAGAGCTGCACTCCAGAACTGTGTGCTCCGGCGTATCTCTCCCCTCTCCACATGCTCTGCACGTCGTGTCGTCGCTCTTGCCGATCCTGTAGGTGTAGCTCCCGAATGAGCCGTGACCTGACAGGAACTGGGTCAAGTAATAATCCGCAGTGTGGTGTTTACACTTGACCCATTCCCCAAGGTCTCGTATCAGACGTTTGGACCACCTACTTTTTCCACCTGGCAGTGGTTGCCTCCATTCGGCTTCCCATTCTTCCACAGTTCGGTCTCTTTCTTCTTTCTTGGCTCGTGCCGTATTTCCGTCTTCCCGGGAAAATGGTCTCGCCCTTTCTCTTACCAACGTGTCAGCTGGCGGTGTCCCCGCTATCACTTGCACTACTTCAGTACTTACCGTTCTGTATCCACTTATTACTCTGAGTAGCGCTTTCCTCTGTGCCTTGTTGAGTCTATTCTTGTACTTCTCTACCGAGATGGCTGTATGCCATACCGGAGCTCCATAGAGTAGAATAGACTGAACTACTCCATACAGCACCATCCTCTTCTTATATTTGGGCCCCCTGACGTTCGGCATTAATCTCTCCAGGGTGGACATCCTTTCCTCCGCTTTCTTTGCACAGTACTCGACATGTCTCCCAAACCTTAGTTTGTCGTCGATTACAATCCCTAGGTACCTCATTGACCTCTGGTGCTCTATGTCCTTTCCTCTTACCCTGAACTGTATATTCCTTTGATTTCTCGGGCCTTTCAGAATAATCGCCTCTGTCTTTTCGGCTGCTATTTCTAAATTGTGATCTTCCATCCGTTGCGCTGTTTGCTCTATAGCATCGTTTGCTCTTTCAGTCAGTTGTTCCTCATTCATTCCTTCGATTAGTAGAATGAGGTCGTCTGCGAAGGCGATCGCTGTTGTACCTCTTCCCCATCTTTCTTCCAGCAAGCTATCATACATTATATTCCACAGTAGGGGGCCTAATACCGAACCTTGTGGTACTCCCATGCTCAGTCCTTGCTTGAGTCCCTTGTCTATGGTGATTTTTCTATCCGTTAGGCCTCATTTCTTCCTCCTGGGCTGTCCACCTACTTCTTCTACCCTTGGCTTCTGGAAACAGCTTCTTGCACCATTTGACCCTCTGTTCCCTAGTCAGGTCGTACGAGGTCCGGATTCTCAGGCTTCGCGTTGCTATCCTGTATCCATCACCCCATATGTCTCCTTCCAGTTCCTCACAAAGTCGGTTCCAGTGGTCTCTTTTGCTTTTCTTTATAGCCTTTTCCAGGTTCCTCTTTTCTTGTTTTAGGCTAGCTTTCAGCTGCCGTACTTCCTCCCCACCATCCTCATCAGGTCTTATTCTCCTCAATATCCTCATCTTTTCTCTTCTGATCCTGATGCACTTCTTCCGCTTTTCCGCGATTTCGTCCGTCCACCAGTAGGGGGTCAGCTCGTTATTTCCTCTAATGGTTTCAGTCGCCTCCTTGGTCGCTTGCGCAATGTCCTCTGTGAGGGTCCTGTGGTCATATCCCTGCTTACCTCTTATGGCCGCCTTTCTTATGATTCCTTCTTTGAACCTGAAAACATTTAAGATTTTTTTGAGTTTTCTATTTTTACTATTTTTTTGAGCTTTTTTATTTTTTTCCTCTACATCCACATAATTATAGTGTTGGTGAGTATATACATTTACTTTCTCTAGATGCCACCTAGCAGTCCGCTTTGCCAGCTTTCCTGTTGCCATGGTCACATCAATGTGTGACTGCTGGTTTCCCCGACGGAACGTTGGTTCTCCGCTGTTCAAAACCACGAGTTTATTCTCTACTATCCATTTATGCACCATTTCTCCTCTTCGATCTTCATGTGGGGCGCCCCATAATGGAGACTTGGAGTTGAAGTCCCCTGCTATGATGCATTCTCCGCCTGTATCCTTGGCATCCTGCATGATGGCATCTAGTTTTCTACTAAAATCTATGATACTTATATTTGGTGAGATATAGCAACCGTATAAGTACCAGTCGCTCATCTTCACCCTGACAAAACCATCTCCTTTTTTGATACTCTCTACTCCCACCGCTCTATTTATAATGGCGACGGCAACCGAAGATTGGGTATCCATCACGTACCCAAACCTCTCGGACATCGAAATGTTTGGCTCAGAGATGACCGCTAGGTCTATTCCCTCACTTCGCATTTCGGCGTACGAAATGTCGTGTTCCGCTCTGGCCCTCCCGACGTTCAGCTGCATTAGTTTCGTCGTCATTTAGTCGTGTTTGCCCCCCGTTGTTGTTCCATTCCCTTGTGGCTTCCTTCCTCTCTCTCTCCTCTAACACGGCCTGCCTGAATTTAGGACACTTCATTGTGTTTCCCCTGTGTCCTACTTTGCCACATGTTACACATTTAATTGCATTTTTGCATTCCTTAGCCAGATGGTCCGGCTCCTGGCATCTGTAGCAGGTTTGCTTCGCCTCACAGTCCCTTGCCCAGTGCCCCTGTTCTCCACATCTGTGGCATCTCCCTCTTCTCGGCGTCCCTTCGGTCTCGTTTGGACAGAACCTCCCAATATGGCCAAAGTCACCACACCTGTAACATTTTATTACCTCTACTCTTTCTTCAACTGACCAGACTCCCCAACTTGTCCTGATCTTCCCTGTCTCCACTATTCTCTTCCCGAGGCCCTCGGCCACTTATATCCACGCCGTCCTTTTCTCTTTAGATGGTGCGTAAAGTTTCCTCAGCACCACATCCTCCTCCGTTGCCTTGAAACTTTCTGCAACGACTTGGACCACCTCATCCTCCCCGGTCACCTCATCTATACCTCTTACCAGGATGGCCATGTCCGTGTTCACCCTGGCCATTGCCCCTTCCACTTTGGTACCTATCGCGGCCCTTAGCTTCTCGGCCTTTTCCTGGCCACCTCTGACCGTCAGCAGAACGTCCGCCTTCCCCGACTTCTTAGCTCCTTTTACCTCGCTTTCACCCTGACAACGGCTTCAGGTGCCCGTTGTGGCCTAACCCCCTGCTGATTTTCTGGTGTTTCTGCAGAAGACCACCCTCCCTGAGTCCCAAAGTACATATTCCAGGATCTTCCTCCACATCCTTTAATTTTCAGCTTCGTCAATCAGCAGCTCGACCTCTGTCGCCTCTTTCTCCTCCATCATTTCTTTCAGCTTCTTGGCCGCCTCGCACATCTCCACCACCTGGTCTTCTTCGTCCTTCCTTACTGGTATTACGTACGTTGCCTTCCCTTCCTTAGGCGTCTTAGCTCTTTTCCTTCCCCTGATGATCTCAGTCCTTTGGATTACGTACTCATAGTCACCTGGTTTCATTTCCTCCATGACCTCCTTCATTTCCGGGTATCTTTGGATGGCCTTCTTAGCCACCTCGTCTCCATCGTTTCCTATATCCACCACGATGGACACGTCTAGGTCTTCCCTATGTTCTGTTAACGCCTTGGTGGCTTTGAAGACTTCCCCATCCCATTCGTACTCAAAGAGCACCCTCATTTCCTCGGGGGGTTTTTTGCTGCCCAGCGCCATTTTCACTTCTGCCTGTTGTTTTTCTCTGGAGACAGTTTGGGTCCCCATCTCCGCTGTGCTTACCTTTTCCTTCTTACTTACTTCTGTCATATTTCCTTTTATGGCTTTTTTTATCTCTTTTTCTGCCTTTTCCATGCTTGTCTCCGTGCGATGTGCGCGGTCTGCCAGCTTGAGAATATTGTTCTTAATCTCCGTCTTTGTATTCTGACTGCCTCTTACGGCGGTCTTGATCTCCGCCGCTATTTTTATCATCTTGAGGACCTCCTCCTTCAATTCCTGGAACTTTTTATACTTTTGTGTATCGATCTTCTTTGTCCCCGAGCTGCTATCTTCGAAATGAATTACCTCCTGTCCTTGTGCTTCTGCACTATCCGTTCCGCCTTGCTCCTCTACTTCATTTACTTCGTTCACCATCTCGTTTTCATTATCCGTTTCCGTTTCCTTTCCTTGTTTTCCGTTTGTTTTATTTTTGTTGGATTCCATATATGTTCCCACGAGTAAGGGACGTTTCTTCCTGTCCAGCGAGACAGTGCGCCCATGCCTCACTAAGGCCTAAAGTTCTCCTCCGGTCGGCCGTTTCCTTTGGGCATCGCTTACTGTTTAATTTCCCCTGAACCATTTATCTCGTCGGCACGATGTTGCTACACCAGCTATTGGGATTGGGGGTTTTTTGTCGCTGGTTGTCTCCATCGTTTGCCTTGTCGTTTGTTTTTCTTTTGACGCGTTTCTTTTTCGTCCTTTCTCTGATGTTTTTGTTTCTGCCCGGTGTTCTGGCCTCTTTCTTTGGTGGCATTTGTTTGTAGTGTGTCTTCGCCCCGACTCGGCGCCCCCCGGCTGACTATTATCCGCCGGAGTGCGCCGATCCGAGGAGCCCCCGACCAACGGCAAGGTCTTACACCACCTGCGGGGGGAATTATATTACACCTAAATTATTATTTCGACCTAAATTATTATTTTGTCGTTTAGTTTGACACGTATTACAGTGGGATGTCGGTAATGCGTTGGACTATCGATTTAATGCTTTGACTCTGCCCGACTGTTTTATTTGATCTAATTACCGTTTTAATAAACTATGAATAACCTCTCCAGCATACCATTATTTCTGGTGGTGTAATTTTGATATCTTATTAATCGATGTTTCATTTAAATTTATTCAAGATACCCATTTTACATCAACTGTTTTTTCTCTTACAGTATTCTCTTATTCTCGCACAGTATACTGGCAATTCCATCAATAAAAATGTACTAAGGATAACATTTTTCTATTGTGGAAGTACAAAAATTGTTTTCTTTATTTTTTCTCTTTTTAAAGTCTCTTCATTTAGCCATTCTAATGTTTTATGAATTGACAAATTTTTCTTGTGTATTCAGTTCATAATTTTTATCCTATCTTGAATAAATTAATATTATCTCTTTAAGCTTATTTTTTCTTTAAAGCTTTTTTTAAAATTTTATTTTTTGGTTTTAATGATTGCGTTAATCTTTAAGCTCCTTTTTTATTTTTTAGCTACCATTTACCTTTAAGCTTCTTTTTCTTAAGTACCATTTTTTTTCTCTTAGCTACTTTTATTATTTTGAACACTTTAGTTCATTTCAGCTGTTTATTTGTTAATGCTCTTGTATTTGTATTTAGACTCATTTTACGTTTTATACAATTTTTTTTTCAGTTCAGTTTTTTTTAGGTACTTAAAGCTTTTTTTACTGTTTAGGTAAATTTATTACGTTTAATTTTTTTTAAGTGCCTTTTTAAACTCCGTTCTTGTACTAATGCATCGTGATTTTAATGTACGCATTTTTAATTAAAGAAAAAAATGGCATGCGGAACAAATAAAAAAAAATGAATCGAAAAAAATCGTCATAAAAATATGAAAATTTGTATGTAATAGTATGAATTTGAAGAATTTGGTAATCTCTATTAAAAACTATATTATAAAATAATTGTGTATAATACTTTAAAAAATATCCCTATAAATTAATGAAATTAGAAACAAAAAGTAATTTAAAAAAAAAATAAAAATGTCAAAAATCGTAGCAAATGCAAACATTCTAAAAGAATTAAAAAATAAGTTAACCAAAGTAAACTAATCAGATTTAAAAAGATCTCTCATGGATTTTAAAGTTAGAAAGTATACGAACAAGAATATATTAATTGACATTAGGGAGAAATTAAGAAAATGTCAAAAATTCCATGAGACTAAAAATTTATGATTCCTAACCGCGTAAAAATAAATGACTTGGCACAAAAAATTATTTAGAGATTAATGTTTCAATTGTTGATTTGACAATAAATCTTTCTCATGCACACATGTGCTAAAAGAGAAAGTGGGTAAGTCCAAAAGGCTAAGGTACTAATTACTAAGGCATTTTGAGCTTAATGTTAAGAGCGTTACCGAGGTTAGGTAACAGTAGTAGGTTTGAGCCCTGCCATGCGACGTTTTTTCCATTTCTGTTTAATAAATTCCCCTGTGTACAGTTTCTAAATTCTATAATTAGGTATTTTAGATTTTAAGAATTATTTCTAAAAGCTTGCAAAAATCGTAGATTATAAAAAAGAATATTAAAAGAACAGAAGAAATAATAAACAAAAAAGATCACCAGATATAGAAAAGTGATAAAAGATCGAAATATAGAAAATGCTAAAAACTAAAAACTATAATACTTCACAATCTGCTTGTGAATATTTAATTTTATGTCTAATTCACGACAATTCTGTTTTTTTTTATCGATGATTTAGTATTCCCCCGGTAAAATAATATAATTCAGTTGAGTAGTGCGGACATAACCGTAGTACGTGCTGTACTGTGTTCGTTGGCACAATAAAATTTAATGTGGCACAATAAGAATCTGCACCGGTTCTATAGAAAGCTTATTAATGCGCTTTCAGATCAAAGAAAGAATTCAGAAGATGCCTCAACCATTGACCATTGACTTTAATACAGTAAAAGAAATATTTCCGTATTAGAAAACCTATATGGGTATTGAAAAGGCTTCCCGCACACCGTATTTCTTTTAAGACTACTTCTTTTTATCGCCAACAACTAGACTGAAATAAATGATTAATATGTAAGTACACTGAGAATAAATACATTTTTAATTTTATACCAAACAAAAAAGATGTATTTTACTTCTTTAGTTTGTTGTGGGAATTTTTTTAGTAGTTGCATTTGTAGATAGAAATTCTCCTGATAAACTACTTAAATAAATGTCCTTTAAATCCAATAAGTAAAATAAATTATGTATTACTTTGTCAAACATTTATATTTTTAAAATAGATGCCTTTCATATATTTACTATAAGGTAAAATATTTCCATATTTTAGATAGCGTCATTTGCAGCCGAATATGTCAATCTTTGTAAATTACGACAATAGTTATTATCCTAACAAGTGCGGAAAGTTATACTTTCCCGCACGCGAACTGCAGATGCCCGAACGACGCGAAGCGGAGTTCGGGCAAGCAGTTTAAGTGCGGGAAAGTTAATTTCCGCAAGTGTTAGGATCAATACTTTATACAACTACTGCTCTGGAAGTAGAATTTAAGAGGAATATAACAAATAATTTTTTCTTTTGACACATCTGGCAATAAATTTGTTGTTGCATTTTTAGCTGCTTCAACTAGTTCAGGTGGAGTTAAACATCTTGTTAAATCGACCATTATTTTAAATAGAGTACACTTTTTTTAATTACCTACACTTTCTTTTTGCGTTTAATACAGTTGCGTTGTGACAGTTGTGACATAAATTAAAAAGGGTTAGGACTGATCGAGTAGTCTCTCTAGTCAAATAAAAACGACAGATAGTTTAGGCGGAATCCGTGTAGTTATGTGGTCATAACCAAACATGTGCGTTTATGAAATACATATAGTCAAGTATGCGACTATTGTGTACTTCGGAGATGACATACTGCGCTCGAAAAGTCAACTTCCAGAGCAGGCGTTGTATAATAGTATTATACGTTACAAGGTCGGTAGGTGACTTATTACATTACGAGTTAGTTTACGAACGAGGCGACGTAGGAGCCGAGTTTGGAAATGAAAACGAGGACTGTAATAACACCTAACGACCATGTATCGTATTATATTTTATTTCATCCTGTTTTTATAAATTAATAAATTCATAAAAATGTTAACAGTAGTTCGTAACTTGACTAAAAATAGTTCGTAACTTGATTAGTTATGTCAAATTACCTTGAAAGCCATCTGTCACTGTCAAATAATTTTTTATTATTAAGGTTTAATTGTTAATATAAAATTGAATAACATTGACTTCCTTTTAAATATGGATGTAAAAGTAAGTAATTAATTATTTTATTTTTATTTTATAGTTATTATAGTGTTTTTAAATGTCAAAAATTAAAAATAATTGTCTTCCCTTAAGCAATCAGAACAGAGTTGCTAGGCAACACATTACAGTACCTGATACCGTAATGTTGTACTTACCGGCGCCAAATTGGTTATAGGGAAGTGTATTTACTGGACAGGATGAAATAAAAAACTTTTATGTGTTTACCTATAAACTCTATTTGTGAAGGGACTACATTTAAGGTATTTTACAAAAACAGATTCATCACTTTACATGAAATATAAACCACACAACATTTAAATAACTTTGGGCAAACATAGGTACATATATCTTATTTGATTTTATTTTATTTTATTTTATTTTATTTTATTTTATTTTATTTTATTTTATTTTATTTTATTTTATTTTATTTTATTTTATTTTATTTTATTTTATTTTATTTTATTTTATTTTATTTTATTTTATTTTATTTTATTTTATTTTATTTTATTTTATTTTATTTTATTTTATTTTATTTTATTTTATTTTATTTTATTTTATTTTATTTTATTTTATTTTATTTTATTTTATTTTATTTTATTTTATTTTATTTTATTTTATTTTATTTTATTTTATTTTATTTTATTTTATTTTATTTTATTTTATTTTATTTTATTTTATTTTATTTTATTTTATTTTATTTTATTTTATTTTATTTTATTTTATTTTATTTTATTTTATTTTATTTTATTTTATTTTATTTTATTTTATTTTATTTTATTTTATTTTATTTTATTTTATTTTATTTTATTTTATTTTATTTTATTTTATTTTATTTTATTTTATTTTATTTTATTTTATTTTATTTTATTTTATTTTATTTTATTTTATTTTATTTTATTTTATTTTATTTTATTTTATTTTATTTTATTTTATTTTATTTTATTTTATTTTATTTTATTTTATTTTATTTTATTTTATTTTATTTTATTTTATTTTATTTTATTTTATTTTATTTTATTTTATTTTATTTTATTTTATTTTATTTTATTTTATTTTATTTTATTTTATTTTATTTTATTTTATTTTATTTTATTTTATTTTATTTTATTTTATTTTATTTTATTTTATTTTATTTTATTTTATTTTATTTTATTTTATTTTATTTTATTTTATTTTATTTTATTTTATTTTATTTTATTTTATTTTATTTTATTTTTTATTTTATTTATTTTTACGGGCAAGCCCAATTCAGAAAATATTATTACAAAAAGAAAAAAAATATATTACAAAGACAAAAGCAAAACCATAAACAGTGTCAACACAAAGAACAAACATTCTAAAATTTATTGGATAACAAAGCTAATAAGTTAAAGGAAAAAAGGAACATTACGATATAAAAAACAAAACAAAGTTTAAGCTTAAAAATTGCTGATAGAAATTATACTACTAACAATGTGTGTTCAACAAATGTTTTTTAAATCTATCCAAGGAATTGCAGAATATATTTAAGCCATTTAGAGAATTCGCAAGTCTAAGTGTTCGTGGTTAAAAATTGTTGTAAGTATAGTTATATCTATGAAAGCTTATGTAAAAAGTTTGAGTTTGTCTTGTTGACCGAGTAGGTACAAAAAGACCAATTTTTGACAGAAGATCGGGACAGCTACTATTACCATTAATAATGTTAAATAAGATTGTCAGATCTTTTCTTTTTCTACGGGTTTCTAATGAAGTAATATTCAATAATAATTCAATATCTGTGTAGCTACGATATATATATATATATATATATATATATATATATATATATATATATATATATATATATATATATATGTTGTTTAAAAGCTATGTATCTGAGAAAGGTGTGCTGAACTCTATCAAGTTTATTTTTATGAACTAGGTAATATGGGGACCACACAGAGGAACAAAAATCAAGATGAGATTTAACAAGTGAGCAATATAAAATTTTTATTGAATTTATATTTGTGAAATCACGAGATGTTCTTTTAATGAAACCAAGCATTTTCATAGACTTTTGGGCAACGGTACTAATCAGGTGTTTAAAGCTGAGTGAAGAGTCCAGTATTATGCCTAGGTCTCTGATTTGTGTGCATGATTGCAATGCTTGATCGTTAATAGTATAGTCATGTGTTAGCAAATGGTGATTCCTACAGAAACGCATAATATAACACTTACCAACATTTAATTCCATGCCATTAAGAGAGCACCACTGGGATAATTTATTAATATCTGATTGCAGTCCAAAAATATCAACATGAGATCTTATTATTTTAAAGCACTTAAGGTCATCAGCGAAAAGGAGAGCTTTTGTATGGGAAAAACAAGTGGTAATGTCATTAATGAACAGATTAAATAGTAGCGGTCACAGGTGCGAACCTTGAGGAACACCTGAAGTTACATGAAAATGTTAGAATAACAGTTATTTACTCTAACCATTTGAGTTCTTTTTTCTAAATAACTACATAACCAGCTAAATATTTGACCATCAATACCATAAGAACGTAATTTATGTAATAGATGGTCATGGTTTACTTATCAAAGGCTTTAGAGAAGTCAGTGTACACTAAATCAACCTGCAAGCCTTCCTCCAGGGCTTCAGATAGGTAGTCAGTATAACTGAGTAGACTTAGCTCAGCAGATTTACCGGACGAAAACCCAAACTGTGAGTTAGTAATAACACTGGAGCAGTCGTAAGTAAGAAATTCAGTTATAATGCTTTCAAATACTTTAGGGATAGTGCTTAGAATAGATATGGAGCGATAGTTCTTGATATCAGATTTAACACCTGATTTATAAATAGGAGTTACATAAGATTGTATCCAGAAGTCGGGGAATTCACCAGAATCGAGAGAGGCATTGAAGATATGATAAAGTGGTCTAGATAGTATAAAGCTGCATTTTTTTAGAATAATAGGAGGGATCCCATCGGGTCCAGGTCCCTTATTAATATTCAGTTTTGACAATCTCTCATATATTTTTGATATTTGAATGTGGTAGGAAGATACACTAACGTTGGAGTGGATTTGGTTATGGTCATAATTTAGTCTTTGGTTAGTATACACAGATGAAAAATGATTGGCAAATAAATTGGATATATCATTTCCATGAGAGGCAATAGAATTGTTTAGTTTCATTGTGTCAGGTATTATGTTGTTTTCTCTTTTGCTATTAACGAATTTCCAAAATGACTTAACGTTATGTTTAATGGAGTTTTCAGTTTCATTAATATAATTAGTATAGCAATCCCTTGTTAAAAGTTTACATTGGGCTCTAAGTCGACTAAATTCGACATAGCTTTCTGGTGATCTGGTAGCTTTAAACATTTTATGAGCAATTTCTTTGTTATGTATAATTCTTTAAGATTAGGTGTAAACCAGCAAGGAAATTTTTTAGAACTTATTTTTTTTTGTTCCAAGTTTAAAAATATTAAAGTAGGCCTTGTTAGGGTGATGAATTCCGCCCTGTAAATTTAATCTTATTTTCAGTTATAAATGCGCTGTTGTCACGTCCTCAATAAAATCATAGTGTTTCCTCGTCAATTTTAATAAATATATTTAGATATAATGAACGTATTTACAAAATGATAGTAATTAAATAAAAGCAAACAATAAAAACATTTACAAAAATCTTCATTTGCAATTTAGAACAAATTTTCTATGTCTATATAACGGTGTTATAAAATAACTTTTACAACAAATATTTAAATTGGACCAGCTATAAATGAGAAAATACAAAATATTTTATACTTTACATACAATTATTAATGGAATTAAAAATGTTTGAAACTATTTGCCAAAGAAATCATTGAAATAATCTTGTATAGAAACACAATTAGTACTTACATTAAAAACCTCAGAGATCTTATGTAAATATCCATCTTTTGAAATTTTCTGGTCTTTTCTAAACATGTAATATTATCTTTGTATACAGTTTTTTTCTTGGCTTTTTTTAATACGTCTAACCATTATATTTATGATATTTGTAGTCAAGCTTGTCAGTTTTTAACTTGCAGTGACTTGGTACCTTTTAAACACCAATATGATAAAAACCAATACCAACGTAAAAAAATAAAAAAAGATATCTTTAAACGTGGAAACGTGAATATATAGATATTTTACTGTGTCACTGCTTTGACATATATTTGAAGTACATATTTGGCATTAGTGCCAAATGCCGCAGAATATTGGAATTGTTTACGATTTTTAAAGTAACTTGTGCAGAATTTTTTAAATTACAACAACCAAACAACGTTACCATGCTGGTAAGAAAGAAAAAACGACACGACAAAACAATATACAGATAAATAAAATTAGAAATGAGAATTAAACGACTTCTGTCGATCCACGGGTGAACTTGTATAAAAGGACAATTCAAAACAAGAATAATATAACAGTTGCTTTGGATCCGCCATTTTACAACTAGGATGGTAGGTACCTAATCTATTTAAAACTATCTGTAAGTGTCAATCGTAAATTTCTTTGACAAACCTGTCATTGCTGTCAGACTATTTTTAAAATTTATAATCCAATTTATATACTATTTAAAAATGGTTCTTGTCTGGGATCAAATAGTGATCTGCATGTACATTAATACTTAATACAAAATATTTAAATCCTTAGAATACTTGTGAAATTCTGACAGATTTAACAGATGTGTTAGATTCTCATGACATTGGGAGAGATTCCGAAAATTTTTACGCTGTGTTGACAGGCATCACAGATCTGACAGATTTTTATGAAGTTGTGAAAGATTTTCATAAAATCCTTGCTTTCGATATTTGATATTTTGCGTCGATATTTTTATCGTTTCGAAAATTTAAACCAAGATATTTTGGCAACACACTTTTAAAAATAAAGGTAATTTGGGTTGATAGAAGAGTGTAAAAAAATTCGGAAAGAGGTTGACCTTAAAGGCCATCCTTGCAAATGCTCACTACTTTTAACCGCAAAGCTATAGTAACGTGACGTATATTGACGTTTTTTGAAATGTTTAAAAAGCCATAACTTTTCAACGCGTTATTTGATTTTGATGTCCAAGACGGCATTCGACGCAGTTTTTTGAGACCTAAAAATGTTACAAAAAGTGCAAAATCGATTAGTCAAAAAATCTTCAAGTTATTTAAAAAATCACTTTTTTAAATTTTTTGACAACGATATCTCACGAACTAATCAACCGATTTTAATTTTCAGAACGGCATTCGACGTGGTTTTTTAACGGTCCGAATCGGCTCAAACTTACAGGGAATCTAAGTTAGATGGAACTCTTTGGAACACACACACACAAACACACACACACACACACACACACACACACACGCTCGATTTTCGAAAAACGGGGTGAAAACAATAACTTCCCGATTTTAAAATAAAATTTAATTTTTTTGGTGGGAAGTTACAAAACAAAGAGAGTGTGTTGGGAAGTTCCCACAAAACAATTTACAATCTCATTATCATTAAAAATTGAAATAGTTTGACTAAATTTTTATCTAAACAAATTTGTTATTTATATAAAAATTTATTTCACGTGCCAATAAAATAGTAGTGGCACTACTACACAATTAATAAAATATATGAAAACAAAAAAAAAGTTTTGACCCCGACGTGATTTGAACACGCAACCTTCTGATCTGGAGTCAGACGCGCTACCGTTGCGCCACGGAGTCATTGATTCATTTTGATCAAATGATGGTATTAACCGCGATTGATTAATTTGCAGAAAAATGAAATAATAAATAATCGCATTTCATAAAATAGTTATTTATGATATGAGTGTTAAAAGTGAGGTTTTATTTTGTGAGTGAAAACGTTTGTGAAATGAGCGGAGCGAATTGAACAATTTCACGAACAAAATAAAATCACTTTTAACACAAATACCATACAATGTTTTTTGTACAACTTCCCTATTTTGATAATGAAACGAGCGAATTTGCAATGACAATAAACCAAACCGTGTTAAAAGTAAACTTAACCGTGTTAAAAGTAAACTTGTTTACATGGCAACGTGTTAAAAGTATTTTTAACACGCTGCTATGTAAACAATCGTTTTTAACATTGTTTGCTATCATTAAAAGTGTCACTTTTAATGACAGTTGTACAAAAAAAACTTTTTGTATTAGACAGTTTTTTACTGATTTATAGGTCACATTACTATTTTAAAATTATTTTGTATATTATGTGGGAATTTTGTAAACGATTTAAAACTTAAATCAACCGGAAATTGTGTCAAAATCTCTATCCTGAAAATTTAAGATCTCTAGGTAGTCGGGAAATAGGTTTAAATTTGATTACAAAATTCCACCTGTAATGACAAAGAGAAAGACAAAGGACACTACGAAAATAAAAAACTAAAATTTTATTTAAACTATAACAATACCAATAATTAATATTAGATACTTTTACATACCTACGTTACATATATAATGGCGTGAGTAAGAGAGAGACGGAAACACTTATAGGTATATTGGTCGGTAAACAAAAAGATGAAATATTTACCAAATGTCATTAGTCATAAATATAAGCCATTTGAATACTATTTGAACATTCAGTACATTGAAAAGAGATAGATATACAAAAAAGTATTTAAGAAATGTATTTCGGTTACCTTTTTGGGAAATTATAATGTATTTTATAAAAATTCTTACATTACTTCCACAAAATTATTATAAATAATATAAATATTCTTTCATTCCTTGCATTATATATGCGAACCGGTTACTTCTTCCGGAATTTTCGGGTTTAACTTTGTAAATTTTAAATCGTAATTTACTATCAAAAGTTAAAGTCGTTTTTATATCGTTTTATTTCTATCAAAATTATATGACATTATTATGACAATCAACAACTAAATCAAAATCAAATATTTCGTAACATTCTTCCGCCCGAAGAAAATATAAAAAAAAAACAAATAAGTAAAACATAAAATTAAAATGACTATTCATCTCTTCTTCTTGTTCAGGTTTCAGTACAGGCAATTTCGCATAATTTATTGACCGGTCTTTTCAATATTCCAGTCGCTGTTTGAAGATCGACGACTCGCACCACTCCATCTGTTCCTGGGTATGTTCTAATCACTCTACCCCTGGGCCAATGATTTCTAGGAGAATTGCTATCCGCTATAATGACTACATCGTCTTCTTTGAGATTTTCTGTTTTCCCATACCATTTATTTTTCCGATTCAATACGGGTAGGTACTCCTTTAGCCAGCGCTTCCAAAAATTATCTGCTAACTTTTGACCCAGGTGCCATTGTTTTCGAAGATCTAGATTTGAAATATCCGATCGATTTGCCTATCAGGAAGTGATTTGGTGTCAAGCATTCCTCTTCTGGTTCTGTAGGTATGTAGGTAAGGGGACGACTATTAACGCTGAATTCAATTTCACATAAGAGTGTCTGAAGAGTCTCTTCTTTTGGGACCGCCTCCTTCAGTATCACTTTTAAACTATTCTTCACTGTTCTTATCATTCTTTCCCAACATCCAGCAAAATTTGGAGCAACAGGTGGTATAAAATGCCATCTAATATCTTGCATTGTACATTCTTTAATAATTTTGTTATATTCAAAGGTTTTTAAACATTTCTTGATTTCTTTATCTGCAGATTTGAAATTTGTAGCATTATCTGAATATATATGTTTGGGGCAGCCTCTTCTCGAAATCATCCTCTTAATAGCTAATATAGCTGAATCAGTGTTCAGAGAATGGGATAGTTCCAAATGGATTGCTCGAGTCGCTAGACAGGTGAACAATACCCCATACCTCTTTTCCCGTCTTCTTCCAATTTTAACAGTCATTGGACCAAAGTAGTCTATTCCACAGTTGGTGAATGGACGAACATATCCAGTAATTCTTGGGTTTGGTAACATACCCATCTCAGGTTCTATCGGTTTTGATTTCCTGTTCTTGCAAAATAGACAACTGTTAAAAGCTTTTTTAACGGCATTTCTTAAGTGAAGAACCCAATATTTTGACCTTACTTCATTTATAACTGTTTCTATTCCATTGTGATGAAATTTCTCGTGAAAGTAAGCTAAAACAAGTTCAGTAAATCTGTGTTTCTTACTAAATATAATTAAATTTATTTGTCCATATTCTAGATGTGGTGTATGTTTCAGTCTACCTCTCATTCTTAAAATATTTTCTGAGTCTAAATATGGTGAAAGTTTATAAATACTGCTACTTTTGCTTATAGGTTTATGATCCTCAAGATCTTCTTTAAACATCTCTTTTTAAATCCTTCGTAATAATATTTTTTCTGATTCCCAAATTTCTTCTGGATCTAATTCTCTTATACCGTTCTCTTCAATTTCCCTATTCCTTTTATGTTTTCCTGAAAATGTCTTTAAATTTTTAATGAATCTTAAAATCCAAGCAGTTGTTCTAACTAGTTTTAAATATTTCGAGAATTTTTCTACTTTTGGCAAATATTCGACATCTGTTATCATTCCAACATAGCTACTCTTCTTTCTTTCTATCAAGCATTCTTCGTCTTTTTTGAAATGTTCTATTGGCCAAAAGTTTTCTTCTAGTTTTAAAAAATGTGGTCCATTATACCACCCATTAAAATCAACTTTTTTTGATTTTGTCAGACAGTCAGCTGGATTGTTCTTCGTGTTAATCCAACGCCATTCTTCTTGTTTTGATAGACTTAGAATTTCATTTACTCTAATAGTAACAAACTGTTTGTACTTTGAAATGTCCGAACGAAGCCATAAAATGACTGTTTTGGAGTCGCTCCAATAGAAAGTTCGTTCTATCACAACTCTGTGTCCTCTCTTAATCATAGTGCCAAGTCTAACTCCTAACAATGCTGCCATTAGTTCAGTCCTTGGGATACTTATAGGTTTAAGTAAGGTAACTCTTGCTTTTGCTGTAACAAATATTAATTTAGTTTCATTTACTACCTTAAATCTGAAGTATCCTACAGCTCCATATGCTTTACTTCCAGCATCACAGAAAACATGTAGTTCTACAGAATGTATTAACCCGCCAAAGTAAAACCTAGGAATTTCTAAATCAATTAGTAACTTCAAAGTATTAATCCATTTTAGCCAACTGTTTCTTATATCATCTGGAATAAGTTCATCCCATCCTATTTTATTTTTCCAAATTTCTTGCAGTAAAATTCGGACCTGTATAATAATTTGCATGATAAATCCAAGTGGATCATATATTAGCATCGATATTCGTAACATCTCTCTTTTAGTAGGCATCTTCTTTCCTTCCATGATCTCAGGATCTATTTTCTTCAAATGGTTTCTAAATTTAAAAGTATCATTTTGGGAATCCCACCAAACTCCTAATACTCTTTTCACAGGTAATATACTATTTTCCATCAAATTTTTACCTGATGGAGCCCTTAAATCTTCTGGTATCCTATTCAGAATCTCTCGTGAACTACAAATCCAATTGCAAATTTGAAAACCACCATTTTTATGGATCATGATTACTTCCTGTATTTTAAGTAGTGCTCTTTCCTGGTTATCCTCGCCATCTAAATAATCATCCATATAGTGAAGATTAACTATTGCTTCTGAAGCTTCCTTGTAATCATTCTTGAATTCCAAAGCATTTTTGTTCCTTACCATTTGTGCTAAACATGGCGAGCAGTTGGCTCCGAATATCATGGATGTCATCTCATATTCTTTAATTTCGCCTTCATCTTTGCCTCTCCATAGAAATCTCTGTGCTTGTCTGTCTTCTTCTTTAATTTTAATTTGTGGAAACATTTCTTTAATATCAGCTGAAAAACCTATCCTTTTTTCTCGGAATTTCATCAAAATTTCTGTCAAATTATTAAAACAATTTGGACCTACTAACAAGTTGCTGTTGAGGCTTACTCCATGGCTTTAGCTAGCAGCATCAAAAACTAAACGAAGTTTACCTGGTTTGTTTTAATTGAAAACAGCAAAGTGAGGTAGGTACCATGTCTTATTAGTCTTTACCTTACTTTCTTCTTCTGTCAATTCTCTGGCATATCTTTTATCTAAGAAAGATTCTATGGCTTTGGTATAGGCTTTAGCAAAATTATTGTCCTTTCTCATTTTACTTTCTATATAACTTAGTCGTTTTAAAGCTGTACTTCGACTTTCTGGAAGGACAACATTCTCATTTTTCCAAATTAGTCCAACTTCCCATTTGTTTTCTTCATTTCGTCTGATATTTTCTTCAATTTTCTGTACATCTATAGAAATTTCGACCTTTTCAAACTTATTTTTCTCTGAACTTATTCCGTCCCAGTCTAAAGAAAAATAGTTCATCACCAGGTCGTGAAGATCTTTTTCTTCCGACGAATCTTCATTGTATATATGAAAGTTAGAGTTAGGAATATTATCTCTAAGTTGTAAAGTTCCATGAATGGACCAACCTAATAAACATTTTGATAGTGCTGGACCATCCCATGATTCATAGTATACTTCTCTTGCCACTATTAACTGCCAGTTATCTTGTCCAATCAGAATAGTTGGCTTTGCTTGTTTAAAATCTTCCGGGTTAAAATCTTTTAAAAGTCCATAATTTTTCTTTATCCTATTGACAGGTATTGACTGAACTGGAAGATTAAGATCTTTAACAGTTCTAACATTGCTAATAAAATATGATTTTCTTTCATTTTTACCCATTATCTTAATAGAAATTTTTGTAGAGTCCATTTCTGTTCTTGAATTATTATTAGTCCAATTCATTGTAAATGTTTCTTTTTCCCCTGTACATTGAAGAAAATCTGCAATAGACTTCTCTATTAAAGTGAGGCAAGAACCTTCATCACACAACGCATATGTAACCAATGTTCCTCCAGGGCCTTGAAGTACTACTGGCAAAATTTTTAAGATAACCTTTTCTGGCACACTGGAGTCAAGATGATAAACAGAACTGTTGGTTTGTAAGTTTTCACTAGTCGAAGGCATTGCATTTTCAGGTTCTTTATGTAAAAGTTTGTGATGACTTTTAGAACACCCATTTATGTTACAGTTTTGTTTATTTCGACACTTGTTTGATCTATGTTTTGGATATAAACAGCAGAAACATAGTTTTTTATCTACTATAATTTTCCATCGATCATCAATCGTTTTACTAATAAATTCATAACAACTAGTTATTACATGTTTATCATCTTTACACAGAATGCAATAGGATTTTCTTTCATTAGGTTTTATGGTGAAAATATGTTTTGGCCTTTTGTCTTTTTTGTCAATTGAGGAATGTATGTAATCAAATTCCTCAGAAAAGTCATCTAGCCAGTTTGCAAAATTTTCTATAGAAATAATCTTAATATTTAGTTTTTTAATATATTTTCCCCACTGAATTTTTAGAATTAATGGTAATTTTTCTACTAAATCTTTAATAATTTGTGGATTAATGAGATATTCTTTAATGTTAAGACTTTTTAGGATAACAACTGTATTTCTTAATACATTTGCCATGTCAATAACGTTTTCTAAATTATCATCCTTTATAGGTTTAATATATTTAATCTGATTAAATACCTGCTCTAAGATGTCCTGTGTCTTCCCAAAGCGTCTTTCTAAAATACTAATAATATTCAATACCTCGTCAGGAAAATTTAATAATGAAGAAACTGCTTCTCTGGCTTTTCCTTTCAGAGCTTTTTGTAGTCTGCTAATATTCTCTCTGTTAGTGAAGTTACATAAATCAGTAGTCTCCCTAAACTGACTTATGAAGTTTGGCCATTCAATTGGGTTTCCTGAAAAATAAGGCAGATCTTTATTAGCAGACTGTCGAGTTACCAATTTTTCAACGAAAGAATGTTGTTGCTTATCCAAGAAATGAGTATGTCTCTGGCTTAAATTTGTTGGAATGTCATTATCAATAAATTTGTTGCGTCCCTCTTTTCTGTCTTCGGGATTTCTATCATTTTGCTTTAAATTCTTGAACCATTCCTCGGTGTATTCGTTTCTGGACATATCTGATGATGCAGTTGTTACCTCGGCTTCTTCATCTATCTCTAATTCTTTCATTTCTAATTCTAAGTTTACTCGCTCCTTTTCTCTCTGCAGTCTCCGTTTTTCTAAATCAAATTCTTTATTTTCTATTTCAGCTAATTTTTCAAAAGCTTCAATCTTCGCTTCCAAATTTTGTATTTTTCTTGAAACTTTGGAAGATGATTTCCTTGTATGTCTATCCCTATTACCTACAGACCTACTTACAGAAGACCTTGCAGAATCCTTCTCTACAGAGTTACTCCTTGAAGACCTTCTTGCAGATTTCATCTCTGTAGTATCTTTTGATATTTTCGACCTCTCTTGGGACACTCGGCTACTCTGAGGATCCTTTCGGATTGTTCTTCCAGATCTTAAAACTGTACCATTTCCTGTGTTCGACATCTTCTTAAATTCTTATCAAAGGATCGAAGGACCAAATGTAAATTTTAAATCGTAATTTACTATCAAAAGTTAAAGTCGTTTTTATATCGTTTTATTTCTATCAAAATTATATGACATTATTATGACAATCAACAACTAAATCAAAATCAAATATATCGTAACAAACTTTTTATGACTTGGCATGAATAAGTGGTGCAAAGGGTCAACAAATACGCTACCTACGTGACTTCTTTTTAAAATTTTGCAATTTAATTCTAGTTTTTATATCATTATCTTTCTTCGTTTTTTCTCTATTAAAGAGACACCCTCACCCTGTTGCCAACCCATACGCTAGACAAAATATTTGATACTGCACACGTTGGCGGCACTGATTATCCCATACTTTATGCATTTTAGGCTGGGCGCAGAGGCTCGGTTTCCTGATTCGGTTTCCGGATCAGAAATTCAGATTCTGAAACCTGAATGCTTCATTTACATACAAAATATTCAACAAGGCGGCACACGTCCTAACTTTTTCCGAACGGAAAAAACCCGACGTTCGTTTTGGAATTCATTCCATGCGTTTGGGTCATACGAACGAAAAAAAAAATAATAATAACGTCGTTTTCTCGTCTTCTTTATATCTAGCGCCAGTAAAAGTGCAATTTCAATCAATTCATCGTCGTCGTCCATTTATGCTTTCACAGAAACGTCGCTATTCGAACTGACAGTATAAATTCCTAATACAAAAAAATGGATGTTTCCGCTAGGCACACCGAATTTCGAATCTGAATTCCTGATCCGGAAACCGAATCAGGAAACCGAGCGTCTGCGCCCAGCTTAAACTTGTAAAATGGACACGGAAACTGGGATTTATAGTATAGTAGGTCCATATGCTTCCATCATATAATGATTTTGCTAAATCATTCCCATACAAATTTCTGACTTCTATCGGCAGTCCCACTGACTGCCACACCCATATTCTCTTTTGACAGAATGTTTTGCTCTACCAAGTAAGACTAGAAAGGTGTTTTAAGGTTAAGCTAATAGTGGTCGCGAACGTTCCCCTGAGAGCACCGCGCGGCACCCTCTTGTATTTAGCCTTCCCCTGGCATGCGGCGCTCTGTCAGGTGGTGACCTTCCTTTTCCCTTGCTACTCGTGGGACCAACATGGAAACCAAAAAAGTCTTAAAAAAACCAAACACGACTGAGGCTGGACAGAAATGTCCGCCTCAATCAGAAAAACCCAAGCACCGCATAAGTAAACGAGTCTGCGGTGCGGAACTGAAAAGAAGGAGGAAGGCACGCGAGGCTGGGGGAAACCCTGCAGCGCGAACCGCCTCTGGACCTTCAGTAGCACAAACTTCAGATAATGTTGCTAGTTCTTCCTCCAAAAGAGGCAAGGAACACAACGTACCTGAAGGTAAACCTAAGAAAAGAATCAGGTCAGGCGCCTCCTCAACCGAGGTAACGCCTAAAACCCTGAAAAAGGTTAGGCAAGACACAACGGCCGCCAGTCACCTCTGCGTAGCTATAATAGACAAGAGCAACCCCTAGGGAAAAATTTTTGCCGAAAGGGAAGTTCTTGTCCAAGACATGCTGCTGAGAGAGCTGTAAAAAGTAATTTTGGCCGCCTCCTCCAGTAACGCCAAGCCACCAACGTTCCGTCAGTGGTCGCACTCTGGTAAAATCATCAGAGTTACTTGCGATGACGACGCGACGTTGACATGGCTTACCAACAATGTTGTTGGCCTTCGACCGTGGGAGGACGCATCACTCGAGGTGGTGCGAGTAGACTGCCTACCGAAACTGACAAAAGCATCCCTCTGGATCCCGAGTAGATCGACTTAGATACTCAAGGAGAAGGAGGTCGTGCTGCGTCGGCTAAGTGGGCAAAACCCGGACCTTAAGGTCTCGAGATAGTGCTCTTTCCAACACGAGGCCAAAACAGAACCGAGGGGGCATCTCTTCGTCTTCGGAGTAGAAGATGAGGACTTGACTACCCTCAAACGGAAGTCGATGAGGTTGAGCTATGCGCTCACCGTATTGACTATGAAGGTAAAGGCCGCGGAGAGGCCAAGAAGGAAGGTCAGGAGGAGACCAGCAGTGGCGTCGAGCTAGGTAGTCTGGCGGTCGAGACCCCTGCAGACGAGGCACCCGAGGAGGCTCCTGAAAAGATGCAGATCGACGGGTCCTCTGAAACGGTCCCCCTGACCGAATAAATAATAAATAAAAAAAAAATTATAATAATAATAGATCGTAGAGGAGGACTTCATTTATTCAGTGTAACCTTCAGCACAGCAGAGTGGCGATGGCAACCATCAGCCGCCACCTTGCTAAGCAACAGGACACAATTGCATTAATCCAAGAACCCTGGATAAGGAAACCCAGAATCATTGGTTTAAGTACTTTAACTGGTAAAACTTTTTACCTTCCCAGCAATGACCAGCCAAGGACTGCCATATACGTACCTAGGCAAATTAAAGTTCATTCTCTGGCACATCTCTCCTGCTCAGACTTGACTGCAGTAAGGATGGAATGTGCTAGTTGCGACGGACAACCAAATACCGTAGTCCTAGCATCAGTCTACCTCCCCTCTGATGCAGCCGTACCACCACCTGGCAGGGAACCGGAGGAACTCGTAAAGTACTGCCAGCACCAGAAATTGGAGCTCATAATCGGCTGCGACTTCAATGGGCATCACGTCAACTGGGGCAGTAAGGACATAAAAGCCAGAGGTAAGTCACTTTATGACTATATAATAGGGAATAACCTCTGCATTATGAACAGAGGTACCACTCCCACATTTGTAACCTCTCGAAGTCAAACCATAGTAGATATAACGTTGTGTACAACTAAAATATCAAAAAAATCCGATGCTGGCAGGTGTCTGACGAAGTATCAATGTCAGATCACCGGTGGTTAGCATTTAAAATAGATCTGGGTGCTGTGCCCTCAACTCTATCCCGCGACCCTAGAAAGACCGACAGAGCAGCTTACGCTTCTCGGCTGAAAAGGGCTCTGCGGGAGTGTGAGGTTACCACCCCCGGAAATAATAGTGATCTGGAACGGTATACAACAACGATACAGAACACAATCATCAAGTCTTACAAAAGCTCTTGCCCCCTAAGGCTGACTAATAATAAAGGCAAATTCACCCCTTGGTGATGCCCGGATTAAGAACGCCTAAGGAAGATGGCAAGAAAGGCTTTTAACAAGGCAAGTAGTTCAAAACTCCTCGATGATTGGAACTTATACAAGCTCCACCTTAAGGAATACAAGAAAGTCGTTTGGAAAAAACAGAGAACGGCATGGAGAACCTACTGTAAAGAAATCGAGGATTTTTCACAGGCAGCGAGATTCCAAAGAGCCTTAACAAAAGCTCCATATAAAGATATTGGTATACTTACGAAACAGGATGGTAGCCAAACTACCAACCTAGAAGAAAGTTCACATCTCTTGCGAGAAATACACTTCCCCGATTCTGTTGCCACAGTAGAGGCAAAGTGAAACGAGAAACATCACACACCCTCGACAGAGGACTGGCACATTGCCAGACTCGTTTTCACTAAGGACAAAGTTAAATGGGCAATATCTAGCTTCTCCTCCTTCAAATCACCGGGACTGGACGGAGTTTATCCAGCCCTGCTGCAGTGGGGTCTGGAGGAGCTCCTTCCTCACCTAGTGCAAATATTCAGAGCTTTTCTAGCTCTGAATTATATACCAAAGATGTGGAGAGAAGTAAAGTTTGTCTTTATACCAAAACCTGGAAGAAAGGATTACTCCATTCCAAAAGCTTACCGACCTATTAGCCTTACAGCATTCTTATTAAAAACGCTAGAGAGGCTAAATGAAAGGTACATAAGGGATACAGTGATGAACACCAAACCACTGCATCCCAATCAATATGCATACATAACAGGAAAATCCACCGATATGGCCCTACATCATGTGGTTGGTCAGATCGAGCGATCGTTGGACAAGAAAGAGTCCACCCTGGGCGTATTCATAGATATCGAATGAGCTTTTGATAAAACCACGTTCCCTAAAATAATGCACTCGCTTACTAATCGAAATGTACCTACAACAGTAAGCGGATGGATTCTCAGCATGCTATCCATGCGTGCAATAGAAATAACTGTAAATGATTTCAAGATACGAGGCAAGGTTACGACAGGCTGTCCATAGGGAGGGGTTTTATCACCTCTACTGTAGAGCATTGTTCTAGACAGCCTAATTTACCGCCTCAATGAACATGACAAAATCTATACAGTAGCCAACGCAGACGACATTGTAATTCTGCCAACAGGAAAGTTGAAAGCACTCTATGCGACAGAATGCAGGTGGCTTTCAGAACTTTAGAAACATGGTGTAAAGAGCAATCGCTGTCTATTAACCCCAAAAAGACAGAAATGGTTCTCTTCACAAAGAAAAAGAAACCTAGGGGCTTAAACGCACCCAGTCTTTTCAACGGTAAATAAAGCTTTGCTGCAGAAGTGAAATACTTAGGTGTTATCATTGACAGCAAGCTGACGTGGAAGTCACACATTGAAAGCAGATTTAAAAAAGCATTTATATCTTATGAGCAATGCCGCCGAACCTTAGGAAAGACCTGGGAATTATCCCCTAAGGTCACCATGTGGATCTACACGGCAATCATAAGACCTATGCTAACATATGATGCTGTCGTGTGGTGGCCTAAAGTAAAACAAACGACAGCTATAAAAAAATTAAACCAAATCCAAAGATCAGCATGCCTTCTCGTAACAGGAGCCATGCGAAGCACACCGACCAGAGCAATGGAAGTCATACTCGGTCTCACCCCCCTTGACATATTTGTTAAGGAGGTTGCATTGATGACCATGGTACGCTTTCGCACGATTGGTATCAAACCCATTGTAGGGACTGGCACCCATAAGGACAGTCTGTGGAGGGAATCGATAAAGGTGATACCACTCTTACAGGCAGACACGGATGCCGTCACACCAAGATTTGTCTTTGACAAACCCTACAAAATATTAACAAACAAGACAGTAGACCCCAACATAGTGAACGTATATACGGATGGATCAAAAACAAAGCAAGGTGTGGGATGTGGAATTTACTCTGGATCCTTAAACCTAAAAATAAAATGGGCTATGGATGGCTTGTCAAAAGTGGTTCAGTCAGAACTCACAGGCATAACCATAGCTGCAAAAGAATTAATCAATAGGAACATCACAGACAGGAATATAAATATATACACAGACTGCCGACAAGCACTACTGACCTTGAATAGACCACGTTTCGCGTCAAGTTTAGTACTAGAATGTCACCAATCTCTAACTGAGGCCAGCCAGAATCATTCTCAGCTGGATCAAAGGACATGGGAACTCTAAAGGCAACCGCATTGCGAACAATTAAGCAAGGAGGGCTGCGGGCTACAAATATGTAAGCCCTCGCCCATCTACCAAGCTAACATTCTCCGCAGTCGTGGACCTTATCAAACAGCACTCTCACCAAAACTTTATACAGTGCTGGGATGAAACTACGAACTGTAGACTGGCCAGAGAGTTATTGCCTCATCCTGGCGAGGAAACAGCAAAAAAATTTAAGGCATTGACCAGACAAAATCTCCGAACAGCTGTGGGAATCTTGACAGGTCACTGCCAATTGCGACAACATCCCCTTAGGATGAAATTAACAGAATCGCCGCTATGCAGATGCTGCGAACAAGAAGAGGAAACAGTGGAACACATAATGTATGACTGCTCTGCTTTTTCTGAAATCAGAAGATCCGTGTTGGGCGAGTACTGGCTTACACCAGCCGATGTCAGGGAGATCCCCCTCGGGATTTATGTATTAATTTATTGTTATTAATATTTTAATTATTATTGTATATTATTTATATACTACTATTTATCGAGTGATTTAACAAGTAGCAGTTATTGATGTCATTAAACAAGTAGATGTTATTGATACCATAAAAAAACGTTTAGTTATTCTACGAAAAAATTATTTAAGGGAAATAAGATAATATCGTCAACATAATAAAAATATACATCATTCTGTAATGCGACTCCGGCTCTGTCCTGGCTGGCCATATGGGCGAATCCGACCAGCGGGCGACGCCGTGGAATGTTCTATTGAACCATTATCGAAGATTCCGGACTTACACATACGACTGGAAAGATCTCTGCCCTTACGCGAAGTGATCTAGGTGTTTCTCGATCACTCGATGCGCATATAAATAGACTTTACATTCGAAATATAGTCAGTAGAGTTTTGAGTTGAGTCTAAGTAAATAAGTGTTTATATAAATCAATGTTCAGTGTTCATATAAGTTAGTATATTGTAAATAAATTGTGTTATAACATAAATTAAGTGTATTAGTTGTATAAATAAATTAAATAATAAACTGTGAAAATAAATAAACGTCACATTGGTGTCAGAAGTGGGATAGTGTAAATAAATAGTGTAGAAAAATGTCGAAAAAACTTTGTGATTTAAAAGTGGCAGACTTGCGTCGGGAACTTGAAGACCGTGAATTGGACACTACAGGAAAGAAGTCGGAGTTGGTGGAGCGACTTAGACAAGCGATAGTTGATCAAGGATTAGACCCAGAGGAGTTTTTATTTGCTGATGATACTTCATCATTGATGTCTTCTATAAAAAATATTTCTACTGAAATATCTTCTATTTCTACCGATATGTCTTCTCTGAAAACAGACATTTCTTCTTTGGAAAATAAAGTTTCTTCTGAAATTTCATCTTTGGATACTAAAGTTGCTTCTTTAGAGAATAAAGTCTCTTCCGAGATTTCATCCATGGAAAATAGAGTGTCATCAGATATGTCTTCTCTAAAGAACGAGATGACTTCATTCGAGGAGAAAATAAAAGAGATTGAACGAAAAATGGAAGAAATGGGAAAGGGAGAAAGGATTAGTGTGGAAGAATCAAAAGAGAAAAATGATGAAGAAAAGACAAGCTGTAAAGTGGAACAAAAACCAAAACTGGAAAGCAGTGAAAGTTCGGTCCGCATTAAAGCCCCAACCTTTGATGGAAAAATGTCATGGGAAAATTACCTTAAACAGTTTGAAACAGCTGCACGAGCGAACGGATGGTCAGAAAAAGAAAAGGCTGTAAATCTCACGATCGCTCTTAGAGGAGATGCTTGCGACGTTCTTCAGACTATACCGGTGGAAGAGACGGATGACTTTGAACAACTTAAGAAGAGATTAAACATGCGATATGGTCATGAACATCTGGAGAATTTGCACCGGTCACAGTTGAAGATACGAAAACAGAAGCGAGAAGAGACCCTTCAGGAATATGAAGTAGATATTGCCAGGTTGGTCAGATTTGCCTATCCTGCAGCTGATGAAAGAATGATAGAATGTTTAGCAGTAGAAGCATTTCTTGATGGGCTCCGTGATCCTCAAATGAACAAGACTCTTCGTTTAGCCCGTCACAAAACTTTAGTCGATGTCTTGTCCGCTGCGCTTGAGTATGAAGCGGCTTCGAAGGCTTGTGGGGGATACAGTAAAGTAAGATCTGTAAGAGACGAAGAAGACGAGAATAAATTGGACCAATTAGTTAACATGATGAAGAACTTTGCTGAAAACAAAAAGAAGAGGCCCCGCGTGTGTTACAATTGTGGCGAAATGGGACACTTCATCAAATCATGTAAACGTCCAGTGGCCAATGCAAATCGAGCTGGAGTAAGCCCTAGAAACGCCGATTCTCTTTCCAGAAGACCGTGCCCAGCAGATTGCTCCCATTGCAACAAGACAGAATCCAAAGAAACTGCTATACTACGAACAACTGTAGTTAACGATTACTGGGCACCGACTAAAATTAGAGAGGAACAGGAAAATGATCCTGTTTTAAAGAAAATGCGCCAATGGAAGAGAGAAGATCGACGACCTACTTGGCAAGAAGTGTCAAAATTCTGTCCAGTACTTAAATCCTATTGGGCTCAGTGGAACTCTTTCATCCTGGAAGAAGACTTATTGAAACGAGTACTCGAGAATGATGACGGTTCAGAAATCAGAAAGCAGTTAGTTATTCCAAAAACTAGAGTGGCTGAAGTACTCCGACAGTTACATGACAGTCCATCAGGAGGTCATCTCGGTGTTAAGAAAACCCTTCAACGAGTACGGGAAAGGTTTTATTGGATGAATAGTTCCGATAATGTGAAGAGCTGGTGTAAGAAGTGTACCATCTGTGCTGCGAGTAATGGACCGCAGCGAAAAAGGAAAGCTCCCATGAAACAATACAACGTCGGTAGCCCATTCGAGAGGATTGCTTTAGACATTGCTGGACCATTTCCGACGACTGAGAATGGAAATAAGTACATGTTGGTGGTTATGGATTATTTCACGAAGTGGGTAGAAGTCTACGCCATTCCAAATCAAGAGGCCACAACTGTTGCAGATGTCCTAATAAGAGAATTTATCAGTCGATTTGGAGTACCCTTGGAGATTCATAGTGACCAAGGTAGAAATTTCGAAAGCCAGCTTTTCCAAGGAATTTGCGATACTCTAGGAATGAAGAAAACAAGAACTACAGCGTTACATCCACAATCAGATGGAATGGTAGAAAGAATGAATAAGACCATTGGAAAGTATCTGTCAAAAGTAGTGTCCAACCACCAGCGGGACTGGGATCAATACCTTTCGCTCTTCGCGATGGCTTACCGATCCGCAGTCAATGAAACAACAGGCCAAACACCAGCAAAGGTCTTGTTCGGACGAGAGATGACGCTACCATGCGACCTTGAGTTTGGATGCCGACCTGGAGAAGATATAGCTGGAGAAGATTATGTGATCCAGTTACGAAGGAAAATGGACGATATGCATGAACTGGTTCGCTCACATCTTCAAATTGCCAGTGATATAATGAAGAAACGGTATGATACTCAAGCCACGGAAGGATGTTTCGAAGAAGGAGACAAAGTCTGGCTTCATAACCCAAGAAGACAGAAGGGTTACTCGCCGAAGCTACAAACGTCTTGGGAAGGTCCATACATCGTTAAGAAAAGAATCAATGATGTCATATACCGAATAAGTAAGATTCCAAATGGAAAACCGAAAGTGGTACATGGAAACCGGCTGGCACCGTTTGAAGGAGATCATAACCAAGAAGAAGATGTAAATCGACTCCAAGAGACTCCTGATTTTGCCTTCGATGAGTTTATGGGTGCTTATGGGGGTACCGGGAAAGCAAGATATGGCGTAACCATTAAGAAACATCAAGACCTGTTCACACTTCCAGATGACTGCTCGTTGGTCCATAATATTCCTGCCAGTATCAGCGACGCCGAGGATTAGCGTCCGTTTTCCGAAAAAAATTTGGTCGACTATCAGAACTGCAAAGCCAATTGCCAGCCCCCGGAAAAGCTTTGAGACTCCAAGATGGATCACGTTACCTCTTCTATCTAGTGACAAAGAACACCTATGACGACCGACCCACTTATCAAGATGTATGGGAATCTTTACTTAGCCTGAGGGAACACGTACTGGAGTCCAATATACAGAATATAGCAATGCCAAAGATCGAGTGTAAGGAGTTAGACTGGAGGGTCATTCGAAACATGGTGGAAGTAATCTTTCAAGATACCGAAGTCCAAGTATTGGTTTGCAGCCATTCGCCCAGTGTCCAGTTTACAACGAAGACCGTCCTATGTTTTTTTTATACAACTGGAAATTGTAGAAGAGGATCCGACTGCAGATACAATCATTCCCATCCAGCTCTAGTTCCAGGAGGAACTATCTCTTAAGGAGGGGGCAATGTAATGCGACTCCGGCTCTGTCCTGGCTGGCCATATGGGCGAATCCGACCAGCGGGCGACGCCGTGGAATGTTCTATTGAACCATTATCGAAGATTCCGGACTTACACATACGACTGGAAAGATCTCTGCCCTTACGCGAAGTGATCTAGGTGTTTCTCGATCACTCGATGCGCATATAAATAGACTTTACATTCGAAATATAGTCAGTAGAGTTTTGAGTTGAGTCTAAGTAAATAAGTGTTTATATAAATCAATGTTCAGTGTTCATATAAATTAGTATATTGTAAATAAATTGTGTTATAACATAAATTAAGTGTATTAGTTGTATAAATAAATTAAATAATAAACTGTGAAAATAAATAAACGTCACAATTCCAAGTTTAAAAATATTAAAGTAGGTCTTGTTAGGGTGATGAATGTTGCCGTGTATATTTATTCTTATTTTCAGTTGTAAATGTGCTGTTGTCACCTCCTTGATAAAATCATAGTGCTAGTTACAATAAATAAAATAACAATTATTGTGTACTACATTTCAGAGCCATCTATTCATCAAAACTAGGTATACTTATACAAAAGAAAGAAAATCGTCAATTTAAAAATATATAATATGTTTAGATATAATGAACCTATTTCCAAAATAATAATAATTAAATGAAAGCAAACAATAAAAAAATTTACAAAAATGTGTTCATTTGCAATTTAGAACAAATTTTCTGTCTATTTAACGGTAGATATTATAAAATAACTTTTTCAACAAATATTTAAATTGGACCAGCTATAAATGAGAAAATACAAAATATTTTTTTTTGTGGATAAGTACAGTATGCGCCAAAACAAACGACACTGAAAAACTAAAGCTGTATTAAACGTGAAAAATTAAATATAGTCCATTTCATCGTGTTTGGCCGATTTGATATTAGAAACCACTGAAATAAGATTAAACTGTCATCGAAGTTACCAATAGCGGAGAGTTTTTTTTTCTAAATTAGGTCGTAAGTTTCTGAAACTATCAGTGTGGTTTGACATCTACAAAAATATGACATTAATAATAATTATTAAATTCCACCCTTCAACAACGAGCCGTACATGACGGTTACTAGGAATGTGATTTAAGTCAAGACTTCCGTATTGAATACTTTTTATCTACCGGTGAAACAAGATGCAGTTACGTAAGTGTTGTATTAAAAAACAAACGTCCTCATTTAAATTTCTAACTTGCCTGTATTTGAGATAGACGTAACTCTAAATTTACTTCGAGTATGATTTCTGCCAAACTCGGTGAAATGGACTATAACAACATTTCAAATAATGCGAATTTTAAGTTTTGCTTGTATACAAAATGTGTTCAAAGTGCTCGCCATTGCGTTTCAAGCAGTACTAATAACGCTTGAAAAGATTGCTTAGCATGTTATTAAAAATAGGCTGCTGCATTCTTCTGAAAAAGGTTAAGATTTTTTCACGAAGTTCATCAATAGTTGCAGGTGGGTTTTCTGTAAAAATGGATTGTTTTAGCATACTCCATACGTAAGCATCAGGAGTTGTTAGATCAGGTGAATGAGAAGGTTAAGGAAAATTCGTGTTACGGGAAATTACGCGGTCTTCAAAATTTTCTCGAATCAGATCTAAAGATGTTGTCGTGGTATGACAAGTAACCCCGTCCTGTTGAAACCATTGGGTATTCAACTGTATGTTTCTGGCACGACAAAATTGTCTAAAATCAATAAAAAATGGTGTCAAAATTTGTTCTCTATATTGCACTTCATTTAGTGTAACGGGTCTTCTTCGCTCGTCTTCCACGAAGTAAGGGCCCAATAATCCATTACCTGTCACTGCGCACCAAATCGTTACACGGTCACTATGAAGAGGTTTTTCTACGATGATGTCTGGTCGTTTAAAACCAACAAAATGATTTGTCTGTCGATTGATAAATCCGTTCAGATGGATGTGACATTTGTCTGTAATGCACATATTGGAAAAAATAGGGGTTGTTCATAAACCATTGCCAAGACTGAAGCACAATACACAACTCTTGATTTCTTGTCTTGTCAAGTGTTGCCCAATCTGTATTTTATATGAAAACCCACCAATCTTTTTAAACATTTTTCGGGTACCTATACGTATCACTCAAATTCATTTTTAGAGATGTTCTGCGGGGACTTCTTTTTGGTGATTCTAACACCTGTTGAAATAGCCTTCCTTGATTTGCATTTGTTGTCACGGTAACTGTACGACCAGTACAGCTTTTGCCTTGAGTTAGAACGCTTTCTGTTCGTCGAAATTTTGCAACGACTCTTAACAAGTGCTTATTAGTCGGTGCAGGCTTCTGAAAATTCTTCCCGAAATTGATTGGCAACCATTAACAAACTAGGTCCATTTGATCGTCCATCCCGGTATCAGCGGGAATAATTCTCAATAATAAATATTTTTTCTTGCGTTGTAAGCACCATTTTGAATCTTTTTGACAGTTTGTTAGAATAAACAATGTTTAAAAATACCATGACAACCATGGTCACTTGTTTCATATGACGCGATTATATTTCACAGGCTTCCTGATTTCAGTGTTCTTTGTTTTGGCGCATACCGTATTACAGCAGCTATATATTAAAGCATTTTTCGTGGCACTTTCCAGTTAGTGCGGCAATATGACAAACCAGTTGGTTTCAGCTATTTTGTTAAGTAAAACAAAGATAAAAATTCCCACAAAATATTTGCTTTGTTATATATTTAAAGTTTCAAATTTTGGAAATCCTTTTCAAATAGCACTGGCAGTTATAATTATAGCAAAAAAGGCAACTTTTCTCTTTCTATTTTTCATTTTCTTTAGGGTAGGCATTTTAACATTATGTTACTCACAATAAACTATACAGTACCTAAACACAACCATAAAAATTGTTAAAATCTATCCTACCTAACGCTTGATAACTATCTGGGAAAAACGTAAAAGAGAGTTGTACTGCTGATTACGATCAAGACATGAATGTGGACTTGTTTAAAATATAGCTTATTGAATAACTTGTGCCAAACATACTTTGTAACTTTGATATAGTAATCGATAACGTAAAATACCATTTTTATAATTTTGACAAGTAAAGTGACATTTTTCAAAACTGCTGTCAGTTTTGAAAGTTATTACTTTTCATAACTAGTTTTGAAAAGTAAAACTTTACGTAACTAGTTTTGAAAACTTCATTTCAAAACAAGTTACGAAAAATATAAAGCAAATTTAAACAACTAAGAACTATTTTATACGAACTTTATTAAAAAAATATTTAGAAGCAGACAGTTTTAAACAAAAAATTAAATAAGTATACTTAATATTTAGATCAGAAACTTACCTTTTAATTATATCTGTATTAAATAGAATTGTCATTAGAAAGGTGTCAATGCAAAATAAACACGAGAACTAGATGTATTGTTTTTAATTATTATTAGATAATGATGATTTTTTTTAAAAATGGAATTTCGTCAAAATTATAAAAAATCTTGTACGGAACTCGTTATAAAACGCCATTTTGTTTAACTCGTGTTCATTTGCAGCACTCGCTACGCTCTTGCTGCAACATCACACTCGTTAAACAAAATTGGACTTTTCATAACTCGTTACGTAAATAACTATTACGCAAACCAGTTCAAACACCAAATATGATTACTAAAAAAGCGGATACACAAACGCTCCTTAAAGGAAAAAATAACTGTTTACCAAAAAATTCTAATTAGGAAAGAATTAATAAAAAAAAACATCAACAAATTTTTAACAAGAATATGCTATAAATTACTTTTGTTAACAAAAGATACACTCCATTTTTCGGTTACCTCCGTAGATAGAAGTACATAGCAGTAGTATTAAAAGTCGTTTGTAAAAAACTAAACAAACGCCGACGTTGGGTAGTCTAGTTTTAAAATTTTGGCTCAGCAGGTAGCGGCACATGTGCGTCGTCCTTATTGTAATATTTAAAAGTTTCTGCACTGGTTTGTGTTTATGATATTATACTGATATTAATTAGAAGATTTTAAATAATTTTATATGCAGACTGGGGTAGGATAGCTTCACTACCAACGTATTTAGGCCAAATATTTGGATTAGTGAAAGTTTCCGCATGCTCCAAAGAAATAGATACCTTGAAAGAACTATACACATCCGGGTACTTCGACTTCATATTTTCACATCTTGCATTTGGAATCCCCTTTTTGTTTAAAAATGTAACGAGTTCATCACAACTTAAATCAAGTGGACAACGAAGCACATGGAAGTCCGCAGTTCTTATTACTCCCTTGAATTCACTTTCTTCATCAGATTTGCCAAAAAAAATATGTCTTTTTCGCTATCGTCGTCCTTGATACTCCCATTTAGAATTATTTGTATCATTTCTATCAGTTGTTTCCGAGTTTTGCTGAACTTTTTCAGTTGTTTCACCCTGTAAACTGCCAGCTGATGTACTTTTACTTCTCTGTTTATTTGACGTCGTTTTTTGAACAGTTCTTTTTTGTTCGTTATTTACAGTTTCAGATTTATTTGTGTTTGGCAAATTTTTAACATTTCTTAATAATTGCTTATCAGATGTTTTTCTTGCATCGGAATTAAGCAGACAATTATTAGTTTGAGCATGTTTTTCAAAAAGTTTTATCAAATCGATATTACTTTGTTTTAAGGTAACTACCTCTCTTTTTAGATCACACAGCTCTTCATGTAATTTTTTTGTCTGTTCTTCGACACATTTCTTTATAATTGCTGCAAATTCTTCAGTTTTGAAAAAACTAACAACACTACTTGCAACTTAAAAATTTACGAAAATGACGAATATGTCGAATTTAACAGATTGATTTTTCAGTAGTAATAACCCAAGGACATTGATAATTGTTCGAAAAAATTTTATAACAAATTTCGAAAGCTTGTTGCCTGTAAGCAACAAGCTTGAGAAAGTTGTTAAAAATTTTTTGGGCATTTATCAATGTTCGAGGGTTTTTCGGATAGAAAATTGTTTGCTGGTTATATTTCATATTTTCTATCATTGCAAAAGTCCATAAACGCTTTCCATACAAATTTTTTACTGTAAACAGTATTCTTTGGTATATTTGATTCGATAATTTCATTAATATTCTCATCAGTATTACAACCAAACCGTGACATTTTGAAATATTGAATATTTGAAATGTCAAAATCGAAATGAAACGAAATGTAGGTATCCATAGCTACATGATTGAGTGAAAACAGCCCATGGGATCTGTTTTCAGTATAATGTTGGTTTTATTGGTTGTATTCAATCAGATGACCACAAATTAATTGATTTCATTGGATTTCTAATTGAGCAAAAAATTTTCACGTTAATCAATTTAATTTAAGTATTGAATTTAACCAAATTAATTCAAGTCACTTGATTAAAAAAATAATGCGCATTATTTGAAAAAATCATTTATTTTTCATGTTTGCGTAAAAATTACTTGTTTCCAGCACAAATTCAACTCAAAAATAAATTTAATTTAGGGATTTTGTGACATTTATTTTGACTTAAATTGGCTATTTATCTAAAAAAATCAGTGTCTAGGGAAAATACCTGTAAGTTTTATTTAAACAAGGGAATAAATAAAACTATAAACGATTTCTTATTTATTATATATACAAGATATTACATATTCATTATGAATTTTGAAATTAGGTCTTAAGGTCTTATAAACGATTTAACTCCGTTGGTGGCTTATTATTCAAAACAAAAATAATATAATTGGTTGTTCAGCAGTAGCACCCATGTGGATTTTTATTAGGTAGTATATTAATTTGTATTAATTATGGCAATCAAACAATATTTTACATTAAATAGCGGTAATAATAATAAAATTAACAATAAGAAACAGTTTTTAGATTAAGCAGCATTTTTATAAATGTTAATAATACTCTTCAGACCTTTCGAATTTTATTTAATTGTTCAATTTTTTTTCTAGCAAATTAGGCGAAGTGTACTCTTTAGGATTTAATACTCCAATATTTTTTTAACATCTTCAGAAAGTTTCTACAAATGTTACAAATTAGATTACAATAATAACTTGTTATGTTCTGATAATATTTCACTTACCTACTCTTGTGAGGATGAAGCCAATGATGGAATTTGAAGGACATAGGTGTGATGAGAATAAAATATGGAAAACAATCACCATAGTGAGTCAGACCAAGATCTGTTGTTAAAACTATTATTAAAACTTCCCAGGAGAAAATTCCATTGGAAACACTCACAACCGGCGAAAAACAGATTTTACGCTAAGACGCCATCGCTATGTTGGATCGAAATAAACGAGAAACGTTCCTAATTTTTTTTTTTGTCGGGAAAAAAGAACAAAGCCAGGAGGTAGTGTCACAGCCCTACCCCTCTTAAGTGAAGTAGGGCTGTGGTAGTGTGGTCAATACGATTGATTTGTTGCGGTCAACTTAATAGGTCGAGGCCAACTTGCATTGAAGATTTTTATAGGAACCAGACAATTGACAGAAGGGCGAAAGTTAATGTATAATGTTTTTGACGAAATAAATGATATTATTGTTTTTAAATGGGTGTAGTTTTTTAATACCTACCGTGGTCTTAGGGGATTACGTTACTATAGATTTAATAATTGGAAATGAAAATGGATATAGACTTTTAAAGATGAATTATTCAGTTATAGAGGAAGAACTGATATTCAAGGGTAGGTGGTTCTGATCTACGTATAATAAGAAACTATAAATTTCTTTGAGATCTTGTATATCTGTACGTTTGTTTATGCTATTAGGTGCTTGTAAAATATGTGTCATCTTTAAGAAAAGTCTTTTTTTGTAGTTGTTACAAGTGGCGAGAATCTTAATAGAATCATAGTCCAAATTATGGTTTTGTTCGCATGTTCAGCTAAGGAACAACGTTCAGGGTGGTGCCTTACATCACTTTTATGGAGGCTAATTATCTCCTTAATAAATCTGGTCTACTGTTCTGTTTATGACTCCTCTTAGTAGTGTGTGCCTTAATTCAAGTCTTTTTTAATTTTAGACTTAACAATTGTTAGCCAATGTGCATACCATCATAATCATTAAGTAACTATTTAATTAATTTAAATGCCATCATTGTCCGCTGGTCAAAATTCCTAATTTTAATATAATTTCCTATGTTTTACTAATAGATCCTTTTTTTTTATTCAATCAAGAGTTATGGTAAACATTTATTTTGTGTATTTTTTCCTAAATGTCATTATTTATCATCCATAATTTTTATTCTAACAAAAAATTAAAAAAAAAAAAAATTTTAATTTAAAATAAATATAATAAAAATTGGTAGTTACAAGTTATAAAAATCCATTAAAAATCAGCGTATAAAAAGGTAATGTTATGTTAGGTACTTTATGACATAGAAAATTATCTTTTAGATGTACCTACTAACAACATCTAGAAAAGTTATATATTATTTAGATATCTTTGAAATAACATATTCACAAATAGCTAGCAGAAAGATAATATGTTGCTAGACTCTAAAAATAATCATGTTTTTACTAACATAATGTAATCTTTTTCTCATTTATGCCGAACGAGCAAGACTTTAACTATCCATATTTTGAAGATCAAGCAATTTTAATATTTTTCTCAAAAAAAAATTTTTTAGTAGAACAATCAAAACTACAACATTCTGAATTTTTAGCCAAATAGACATGCTTTTTTTACGATATTTAGTAAGATGAACTTTATCGTATCATCTGCGCACTGCTAAATTCAGTTAAATATTTTCTTCATTTTATTTTACCATTCCAATTTTTTGTTAAAACATCAATAAAACCTTATTAAGGTGATAAAGAAACATATTGATTACAAAACAAAGTATTACCAAAACTCCAAAACAACAGACTGATTATACACGTCTAATAAGAATAGTTAAAAAATTCCTTCCACTTTTTGTCTTCACGTAAATAAGTAGCAGAACTAACTTTGAATAATACATCTCATCTCTAAGGTAGACATTATTATATCTGTGGTAGTAAATAAGACGACGTTCAATCAAAAATTCTTTCTGCTCTGTTATTATTATCTTGCCGCTTCGATTTAGAGCAAACGCAGTAGCTAAATTTAATTTTGTGTTTAATAGAATTGCAGCATAGAATAATTTCTGAATTTAATTATGTATGCAGTAAAAAATAGAGGCAAATTGAAACAGTTAAGTTCTTAACTCAATAATTGTCCATTTCATATTTAATCTGTTATTATATAATTGTAAACTACTATTTGTTAACAATAAAGTTTCTACTTTCTTTAAAATTAACTTTATTTATGTTTCAAAACTTTGAATTATTTAGAACAATTACATTCTAAGGAAACTTGTTTTAAGTAATTTATTTTTCGATTCTTCAATTTTTTTCAAAATATCTTAAAAAGTATTGGTTTTATGAAAAAAGTGTTCTGACCAAAAATTTAGCTTTTTTATCATTTTTTTTAACTCACGTAGCTTCAAAATTAAACGAGATATAAGCGTTTAAAGCATTGAATTCTATGCAAAGGGAGCTTCTTTTTAGCCCTTTAAAATTAAAACAAAATTGTCTAGAAAGACACATAATCTTATAGCTTATGAAATTCCCTACAAAATGATGTTTGGGTAAATGCAAAAAGCTTAAAGAAAAACAGAGTTATTGTTAAAGAACCAAAAAATATAATACCTACATTTTTCTAGAGATAATGTTGAAAAATTACGGTGCGTCTAAATTGTGATGTGTTTGGAGTATTTATTCTTTTATACATGCAGTGTCTCCTTTGTATTTACATATCTGATTTACCACATGTATAAACACATGCATAAAAATACCAAACAAAATGACGGATATTCCGTCGTGGTTAAAATTAGATACTCAACTTAAATAAAATCAGAACAACTCAATTTCCTTACACAATTTATATCCTAAGAACACTGTATTTTATTAGTTTAACAGCGCTAAAACTTGTAACAAATAATATATCTTAAATATATAAAACTCAAAGGTGACTGACTGACATAGTGATCTATCAACGCACAGCCCAAACCACTGGTCGGATCGTTCTGAAATTGGCATGCAGGCAGATGTTATGATGCAGGCATCCGCTAAGATGAAATTTTGATAAATTCTACCCCCAAGGGGATAAAAGTTTGTATGAAACTTTGTCAATTTTAAACCGATCCCGCTGAGATTTTGCATACATATAGCTACTATGAAGTAGGCATCCTCTAAGAAAGAATGTTAATAAATTCCCCCCCTAAGGGGATAGAATAGGGGATAAAAGTTTGTATAAATCTTCTTAGATTTCCGACTCATTGAACTGAAATTAAAGAGTGGAGATAGTATGATGAAATGTATTAGTTTAAACCTATTAGTACCTAATAAAACGAATAAATTAAGACAAACAAAATAATTTTTAGGTCTAAATGTTGATAATAGATTGCGTTAGTAGCATTTTAAAACGCGCTATTGGTGTGTTTTCACTGAGTTACATAAACCTGATGATAAGTGGCCGCCGTATAGTACATACTAAACCTAAATATTTCTAACGGATTATATTTGACGATTTTAGCTGTTCTTCTCTTGGCATATTTTGGATTGCATTCGCTTTGTTTCGGTTTAGTAGTTTTGGTTATAAACTCTGCTTTGTATTTGGCATTTGTTTTGTTTTCCTTTGGTTTAAGGATAGGTTAGATACCGAATGATATCCCGTTAAAATTTAAACGACTACAGTTTTCCCTAAAAGTCTGCTTTGCCATGACAATAAACAAGTCTCAGATGCAAACTCTTAAAACTTGAGAGAACATTGCTTCTTTCATGGACAGTTTTATGTTGCGTGCTCACGAGTAAGTTCACCCAGTAGCTTGATAAGTTTTAGCGCCCAATGAAAGATTAGTTAGGAATATTGTGTACAAACGAGTTTTGTCGGCACAAATTTTTTACACACGCTACAAAAGCCGCAAAAACTATACCTTATTGATAATAATATTGAAAAAGATTATCCATCCTCAAATGTGGTGGTTTATGACATAAACGAAAACTCAAAATCAATCCACACATAAAATTTAATTGTTGTTCAAAGAAATACAAAAGGTTGGCAACTAGTTTCGGGATTTGACTCCTATCTTCAGGCCTATAAGTTACAGAAAAGAAAGTTACTACTTAGGTAATATGGTAGATACATTATACAAACCTTTAAAAATTATAAATATCAATGTTCAAAAAAATTGGATAACATCAGAAATATGAATAAGAGTCTTCCTATATTCCAATGACGTTGTATAGTACGTTGTTCAAGTAAAAAGGGATTTATGTGGATTAAAAACAGAACGAAAACATTATATTCAATGATTCTTAACACAAAGAAACGTTTTTATTAAAAAACAAAACAAATAGTAGCTGGCCAGCTAACGAAAAGAAAGGTAACAAAATTCTACACAAGTTAACATAGGAGCCAAGAAAATGGCTTCATACTAAAATCAGGTATTATTATATCATTGGAACTCAAATGATGAAGAAATAGAAATATGTTCATCCACTTAGATTTTATCAGTGTAGAGGCAATTAAACAAACGTTTAAGATGAAAATAAGTGATAGAATAGAGAATCGAAAGATGTTGAGACTATACTCACTCTTCACATATCGAGAAGTGGAGAAAAAGGAAGTGTATATGGAAGGAAATTTCTTCATTAAATCGATGGCCACATGTGAATGGCGGAGTTCTTCTAAGACGTGTGTATCCTTGTTACTAATGTAAGGTGACAAAAAGGACAGCCACAGACGGTTTGAGAATTAATAAAATCATTTGAAGCGGAAGCAAAAGGATATTATAGAACAACAAAGTCAAAGAACATAAGGAAGACTTTCCGCTCATTTGTCATAATTGTCATCTGACCATTTCCTCTTAGTACTTCTTCAAGTTGATTCATAGTGTTTCACGTGGTTCCTGATTTTAGTGAATTTGGATCTTAGTTCCTGCCAAATCAACTTCAAATGATTTTATTAATTCTCAAACCGTCTGTGGCTGTCCTTTTTGTCACCTTACATTAGTAACAAGGATACACACGTCTTAGAAGAACTCCGCCATTCCCATGTGGCCATCGATTTAATGAAGAAATTTCCTTCCATATACACTTCCTTTTTCTCCATTTCTCGATATGTGAAGAGTGAGTATAGTCTCAACATCTTTCGATTCTCTATTCTATCACTTATTTTCATCTTAAACGTTTGTTTAATTGCCTCTACACTGATAAAATCTAAGTGGATGAACATATTTCTATTTCTTCATCATTTGAGTTCCAATGATATAATAATACCTGATTTTAGTATAAAGCCATTTTCTTGGCTCGTATGTAAACTTGTGTAGAATTTTGTTACCTTTCTTTTTGTTAGCTGGCCAGCTACTATTTGTTTTGTTTTTTAATAAAAACGGTTCTTTGTGTTAAGAATCATTGAATATAATGTTTTCGTTCTGTTTTTAATTCACATAAATCCATTTTTACTTGAACAACGTACTATACAACGTCATTGGAATATAGGAAAACTCTTATTCATATTTCTGATGTTATCCATTTTTTTGAACATTGATATGTATAATTTTTAAAGGTTTGTATAATGTATCTACATTATTAGTTAAGTTGTAACTTTCTTTTTTGTAACTTATGATGAAGATGGGAGTCAAATCCCGAAACTAGTTGCCAACCTTTTGTATTTCTTTGAACAACAAATAAATTTTATGTGTGGATTGATTTTGAGTTTTCGTTTATGAAATAATAATATTTCTTAAATTTCCTCTTAATCCCTATCCAAATAAAATTATTTATCACAGGCACTTCTTTTTCAACAAAATTTTCCTCTACAGTATTTGTTTTCATCCAATATGTAAGAAGTTTTTATAGTTTTAAAATAATAATAGTATAATACTGCTGCTGGCTTGAACATTGAAGGATTAATTTGTTTTATGACGTTGTGTATTAAGGAAGAATTTTTATAAATTACACCCCTAAGGGTTTAAAATAGGGGTTGCAAGTGTGTATGAAACTCGGTGGCAAAAAGTAAAGTCTCGCCCTGGTAAGAAATCGTCTTTGTTTCATCCCGCGCCACACATTATATTTTTCATATCACATGCATTGAAACAGCGAGTTTTGATCTCTGTAGCCAGTCGAAGTAAGACTATTTCAGACCCATGCAACTGTTAGTCATAAACATTCTGACATATTTGAAATAATGGCCTTTTTCTTCTGCCCTAGGGGAGAAACAACGTTGTTTTTCACCTAGGGCAAAAACAACTGTCAGTTTCTGACTGACAGTTGCATTGGTCTAAAATTGTCTTATTTTGACTGGCAAAACCGGGATCAAAACTAGCTGTTTCAATGCATGTGATATGAAAACTAATTTTTTCTGATATAGAAAACATGTGCAAAATTTAAGCTTAATCATATGTGACATTAGTTTGAATTACCATTTTCTCCTATAAAAATCTTTCAGTTCAATAATTTTAAGATTATGTTTGCGTTGTTTTTTTTTATTTTTTTTGCAGTATTATTTTATACAACTTAAGTTTACAGTTTAATTATGTATAAACCTATCTATCACTAACAATACTGCTCTAGTAGCCACCTTTTCTAGAATTGCGAAATATGTTTTATTCAATATGCTCTCTGAAGCAAGTACAAGGTTTGCACGTCAACAAAAATGGATCATGACATATGTTAAAATGTTAAAAACTTAGTCGTGCTCCTCGCGAAAACATCGTGATGGTAACCACTCTAGCAACATTATGAGATGAAATCATTGGTCAATATTTATCGTTGAATAAAAACATATAGGTATCCCCTATAAATATGTCTTAACAACAAATGAATGAATACCTATCTCTCACCCTTTCTAGCGTACGAAAATTTATCTCATAAAACCAATTAAACAAAATTAAAAATGACCACATTTAAGTAAATAAAGGGAATGAAAAATAGACAATAAACAAAAACATAATTTACTTATTCTCTATTGTTAATAATATTTTTAAATTTCGTCTAATTAACAGGTCATTTCAACAAATACAAACCCGTAAAGATCTTTTTCTACTCTCTTACTAGTAAATTGTATATTACCTACTATTTGGATGCTAAGTAAATACATTAAAACAGATACTGACACGTAATGACTAGCACGTAATAAAAAAAATTACGCTTCAGTTCTATAAAAATGTGTAATATCACATAAGCCTTGTAAGTCAGTTGGTCGAGTTACGATGGAAACGAATTAACAGACGTTATTTGGAAACATTAAAAATTATTAATCTGTCAGTGTAAATATAGTGGTAATTTAAATACAGATAAATAAAATTCATCGAATAGTGAAGATGAATTTAGTAGCACACCACCCAATATTATGCAGTTAGCTGCGAACACTACCGAGAACCTATTACCAGAAAAATCTAGAGGAAGATATGAAAAGGTATATCAGCAATTTATGGATTGGCGTACAACAAATAATGTAAATTCATTTTCTGAAAACGTACTCTTGGCTTATTTTGGAGAAATCGCTAAGAAATTTAAACCATCCTCATTATGGGCAATATATTCTATGCTAAGAAGTGTTATAACTTTGAAAAATAATGTTAATATTGAAAATTACCCGAAATTGCGAGCTTATCTAAAAAGGCAATCAGAAGGTTTTAAAAACAAAAAATCTAAAATTTTACATCCTGATGAAATACAACTATTTTTAAACGGAGCTCCTGATGTACAGTACTTGTTAATAAAGGTATGTTATTTAACAGTATAACATAAATGTGCCTACTTATAATACTTTTAGTTTAAGGTTATTGCAATTATTGGAATATGTGGAGCTTGTAGGAAACAAGAGTTAAAAAATATTAAAGTTTGTGACATTGATGATTTAAGTACCAAGTTATTGGTTAAAATTCCTGATACGAAAACCAAAATATGTAGATCTTTCGTTATTTCCGGAAATTTCTATAAAATCTGCAAACAATATATAGAAATTCGACTACAGATTAACGATCCGCAAATAAATCAATTTTTTCTTAATTATCAAAGAGGTAAATGTACGAAACAGGTGGTAGGATTAAACAAAATAGGCGGTGTTCCTAAACAAATAGCCGAATATTTAAAGTTACCAGATCCCAAAATGTACACAGGTCACTGTTTAAGACGAACTTCTGCCACTATTTTGGTAGATGCCGGTGGTGATTTAATGGCTCTTAAACGACATGGCGGATGGAAATCTTCAGCAACGGCCGAAGGATATGTCGAAGAGTCAATAAATAATAAGACGTCAACAGCCAATAAAATTATAAATTCAATTGAAAGTAATTTACAGACCTTCACATACACTGAAAATACCAATGTTCAAAAAGAACACACCGTACAGTTTACGTCATCTTACCATTCACCACGTATTATTGAACATCCGTCAAACTCGGATAAGAGTATAGTTATAAATAATTGCCAAAATTTTACAATTAATTATCATAAATAAATGTTTAATTTAAATTGTTACCAAATTTTGTTAAATAAATAAAAGTTACTTGTTATACTTTTTGTTTTTATAAATTAAAATAATCGTAGAAAAAGTATAGTACACAACTTGAGTTGTAAGCTTATTACATGCTCGCGCGCAACTTTTTTACTCGCATGTAATAAGCTTCTTACAACTCTCGTTATGTAATATATTGTATAAACTAATATCCATATATTATGATATTTTTTATCTGAAATATATTTTAATCATATTTTTTTTTAAGTTTTTTATTAATAATGTTTGATACTATTCTAGTAAAGTCCTTCAACTCTTATCACCTCATCATCACAAAATTTATGCTGTTTTTGCAAGATTCTGCAGTGTCGTCCATTTATGTAGACTTCGATATTTTCATGTCCGATTAGAAACCCACGAACTTCTACAGTGAGGTGATTCAATTGATAATACAAGTCGTTCCTTTCATGTTTGTGTTTTCATACAAATCAGCTTCGTTTCATACATATTTTGCTTACATATGCAGCAAGATAATATTTTAAAGAAAGATTTTAAAAGAGAAAGAAAGCTGTATTAATTTAAACATGTTTAAAACGGAACAAAATTTTAAAAATATTCTACAAAGGCTAATTACAAAATATAAAAAACAAGCAACTAATATGCCTAATCTAAAAACTCAAATCTTTTGTTTAAAAGTACCTACCTATTTAAAGTACCTATTTATACAAAAAAATTTATTAACTAATTTTTAACAATTGAGTTTGAGAATCTGTCCATAATCATGAAAATAATATGGGTAAAGAAAATAAAGAGATTCTTAAGGATATGTTAGGAAATCTATACATGTATTAAAAAACTAATAAAGACTAAACAAGAAAACTAAGTAGTAGATGGACAGATTAAAGAATCCTCTGCACACTTCAAGAAAAGTCGCAATGATAAGCAATTCCTTACTATCTTAATTATATGATTAAACTCATTTACAATTTAGTATTACAATAAAAAGCATTTAAAATCTACAAATCAATAATATTGAAATATTTTTAAATTATATCGCATATTTATTTTAGACTAAATCCTATGGAGAGGATTTTAATTTATATGTTTAATTTCCTATATTTTTATATAGTTTAACAGTTGTGGATCAACCTCTTTATCGAGACTAAACAATACTGGCTATAAATGCCCCTAACAGAAAATGACAACCAGCACTGCTTTGTACAGTTTTCAGAAAATGTTGTTGAGGATGGATAAAAAATGTAAAAATATAAATTAAAATATTTTACAGTCTTAGTCTGGTTTATAGAAAATAAATAGAAAATAAAACATTTTTTACTTTTCAACGGTATTAAAAGAATAAAACAAATAAAAGTATAGAAATAAACAAAAATCAATTCAAATAATTTTTTTAATTGAGATAAGATTATATACAGCTAAATACTAGATATTTATCTATATTTTTTTGTTAGAAAGACACTGATGTCGTTACAAAATACAATCAAAACAATATATATTGTCTTCCTAAACTTATTTGCGATACTACATGTAATAAGTGTATAACTATTTTTTCATTTTGCATACCTGCGAGTCATGTTCACGTTCATATCTCCATATCAGGCGAAGCGTGATATGTAGAACACATCCCAAATAATTGGTTATAATAGTTCAAGTTCATCTCGTGTGAACAAAAGCAAATCATTATTTCGAAAATCTCACGGCAGAATACTAGCTAGCATGAATTCAATTCCATATACCTAGATCCTTTGATATAATTATTATTAAATTAGGTACCTTAATTATTTAGCCTAATAAATAAAATTTGTGAAACTGTTTTTTTCCCTGAAATAAAATTTATTTTTGATTATTTTTGCTAGAGACATTTAGAACTAGGCTATTATTCGAAGTTTTACCAAAAGTTTTGTTATGAGGAAAGAAAAAAAACAGCACACCAAATTAGAGCTAACGTCAGTTATAATAAGAAAAGCACAGATTGTTTTAGATTATATTTTATTGTTTAGGGAGTTTTTATCTAAAATAACTAAGTTGCATTCATCTTATCAAGGGGTTTAGCAGGCGATTAATTGACTGACGTCGGCGATAAAAGGATAAAATATTTTTTTTACTAGAAGTAATTACTTAATTATTATAAAAAATTAAAAACTGAGTTGTTGGTGTCAAACGAATACACAGTTTCTTAAGAAATCAATAAGTCCGTATAAGCGATTTGCACACTTGACATCAGTTCCAATTAAGGTCGAATATCACAATACTCGTAAGGAAGATATTAAAATACAATTTATTTACCAAAATTGTAACAGATTCACAAAAACTCTGCTAAAAAACGTCTAAATAGTTTTACAATGAAATTGATCTGTTATAGAACTCCTCTTGACTGCTAATACAAACCGTTATATAGTAAAAACGAATAATCTAGTTTTTTCGAGTAGATTAGAATAGGTGCTTATTGGGTCGGCTGTTAACCTGTATCACTGCGACTTCTGCAGATCTATTGTGACCACCCATTATCTCAAGAAGAGGATTAGAGAACCTTGTCCAGCCCTGCCCTCTTAATGAGACTTAACAGCCTTGACAGTTTCCACGCCGCAAAACTTGGAGCAGCCGATTTCTCCTCTCCCAGTACTAGATACCGCGCCCTTGCAAGGCCTTCGGATTGGCATAGGACATGAAATGCGGTTTCCTCCTCCTCTTGGCAGTATCGATGTCTTCATCTGCTAAGTTCAACTGACTCATGTGTTTTTTGAGCCTACAATGTCCTGTCAAGAGACTGACAATCGTTCTGACATCGTTTTGCCTTTGTGATAGCAGCTCTGCAGTAAACTTCGCCGAGTGTCCCTTTATAAAGAGTTTGGCTTGTCGTTTGATGGGTGATTTTTCCCACCACTGCTGGGCCTTTTCTAGCCTCCATTTCTCAATGGCTGCCTTTCTAAATGTGTTAGCAACTCCACCGAATGTTTCCGGGCCAATCATTGGAGTATTAGCTCCTGCACGGGCCAATTCATCGGTCTTCTCATTGCCTCGAAAACCTAAGTGTCCTGGTATCCATGTCAAAGAATTTGTGTCGTAACTATCTCCTTAAGAGCTGCTTGGCTGTCCGAGTATATGACTACGGTTTTACCCGTTATACCCTGACTTACGATCTCCGTTGCACAGTGTTGTATGTTCATTACTTTAGCCTGAAACACTGTGGCATACGCACCTAGACTTAATTGGACTTTTATCCTGTGTCCTCTACTGTATATACCTGACCATGCGCCTTTCTTAGTCTTGGAGCCTTGGGTATACCATATTGGAATAGGGGACCATTGTTCCATAAGTCCCTTTTCAGTATTTCTACTCGAAAGTTTCTCACAAAGTTATACCTGTGGACTATCCTGTCCTGAGGCATGCTTATTATTTGATCCGCCTTAACTCTATCGTCTAACTCTGCTTGCTTTTTCCCTTTTAATAAGGTAATGGGGGCCTGGCCTTGTAAAAGCTTATGAGCAGTTGGCATAGCCTTGCCCTGTATGTAACTGTGCAATGGTGGTAAGTTGAGTAGAACCTGTAGTGCGTATGTTGGGGCGGTCCCCATGGCACCTGTAACATTTAGACATGCCTGCCTTTGAATGCTTTTCAGCTACCTGATCACCCCCAACTGCTGCGTTCTACCCCACCACTCCACCGAACCTTAGGTTAACATTGTTCTAATGAATTGTGTATACAAACATTTTGGGGTTCAAGCCCCAGTTCTTGCCACACAATTGTCTACACCTACCAAGGGCTATTGTAGCTTTGTGTGTGACCTTTTAAATGTGTTGCTTCCATGATAGCCTCTGGTCAAACACCACACCCAGGTATTTGGCTTCTGTGGCCATTGGTACCAGCACGTTATTGAGCGTTATTGGTTTCAAGCCTTGCAACGCTCTTTTATTAGTGAAAGGGACAACTGATGCTTTTTGTGGATTGACTGTTAGGGTTTTACACCACTTGTACACCATGTTCATTGCGGACTGCATCCGCTCTGAGACTGTGCCCAAAAACTTCCCCTGAATGATTATGGCCATATCATCTGCGACACCTAGGCAGTGAAGGCTTTCATTGAGGAGTTTCTTAAGGAGGTCATCCAAAAGTGCTGACCATAGCAGAGGCGAAAGTACCCTTCCCTGCGGACAGCCCCTTTTCATTGTTGCATCAATGGACGCCTCACCTAACTTGGACACTACGATCCTATGCGTTTGGTTGGCATACACCCATTCGCATATTAGTAAGGGGACTTCCCTCCTTGAAAGTGCGTCGGTCACTGATTTGGGTCCCACATTACTGAAGGCTCCTTCAATGTCAATAAACGCCACTAGGGCTACTTTTTTGTCTTGTATTGACTTTGATAATAGCCTGTTTAAGTCATCCAGCGCTAGATCTGTGGATTTTCCCCGCTGGTATGCATATTGACGATCACTTAAAGACTACGTCCCTTATATATCTATCGAATAGTTTTTTAAGCGTTTTTGCTACAAATGACGATAGAGTTATTGGTCTGTAAGACTTGGTAGTTTGGTCCGTCATCCTCCCCACATTTTCGAGTAACATAACCTGACCTAATTGCTACATACTAAAAAAACTGAAATATAGCCACTAAAACATAACCCAAAACAGTCTGTTAACTAAAGGTCCTTTCCTTATTCCGTTATCGTATTACACTGCCCCATCCTCCTGAAATGTTATTTCTTAAATCAGGATCCCGTACACACCCTGAACCAGCTAAACCATTTTCTTGGAGCTGCTGCGTATCCCCACGGAAGATTTCTGGTAAGGCGCCAACCAATCATGATGGAGAATTTTCACGATCAAATAAATGAACTCGTTTTGTTTTTGTTTGATGTATGGTGTATGGACCTTCTTATTTTTCTGTAATTTAAGACAAATATCTGGACGCCGTCAGATGTTATAGAGCCAAACTAAATCTTTAACTTTGTAACTCTTTTCCATATTCTGCGTGTCATAGTACCTCTTCATCCAATCACTAGATAATTGTTAACAACCAAACACCAAGTCACATGGTAGTCTCATTTGTCTACCCTTGCAGGAACTTTGTAGGCGTCTGGCCTGTTGATTCGTTAATGACCGATCAAATTGCCATTAAAAATGGTGGAATATGTCGATTCTAATCCCTCTGACAACAATTTTAAAAGCAGGAGAGAATGGGGATACCTATCTCTCTCTATAACGGACAACGGTCCATTCTTTTTTATTTTCGAATCTTTTTCAGAACGGGATCATTTTTTTGTTGTTCCTTCATAATAGAGCTCCCGTTTTTCGGCACAACCTTGACCAAGGAATGTTTTTCCTCGTTCTGCTCCACGCAGGTGCAATGAGGGCAATCAGGTCGCCAAGGTCTTCTGGAAAGTGTATCAGCATTACAGTATCTTGTTCCAGTTCTGTGCTCGATTAAATATCATATTCCTGCAGTTTTTCGAGCCATCTTGCCATTTGTCCTTCTGGGTAAGGCTTGACACCGTCGGCGGAAATGATGACTTCGATATATTTTTTTCTTAAAGAATTACATTTACTTGCGTTAATTTTAAGTTAACTGTTCGCAATCGTTTCAAAATTTTATTATGATTTGTAAGATTATGGCCAAAAACAATGAAGTCGTCCTAACAATACATTATGCAATATTCGTAGTTAAGGCCTATCATTGCTTTTGAAAACACACTAGGACTTACTTACTTGTAATTTCATGGGAAATCTCGTTTACTCACAATCGATTAGTAATTTATGGCTTTCTAACCTTTGAAGTAATTAGGAAGCGACTTATTACTTACTTTACTTTCCCAGCTAGCCGGGAAAGTACTTTCCCGGCTAGCATCTGTCACTTTTCTCACCTGCAAATGTCAATGTCATTTTTAATTAAAAGATGGTTTAGAAAGAATGGAATCCACTCAACATTTATTTAATTAAGAAACAACAACAACAATAACAAAAAGAAAACTATTTGGAACTAGCTTTTACCCGCGGCTTTGCCCGCGTGGAATTGGGACTTTTACAAATGATTTAATGACTGTCTATTTTACATATAAAAATTTAATTTTAATTATTCTGTAGGTATGTCTTTAGTAAAATAGGTCTGGCCTAACTATTTTTAATTTTTTTTTTATTTAAAATTGTATGTTTGCCAGTCAATCACGCTGCAACCACTGAACAGATTTTGATAATAATAAATCATACAACATCGATTATGACTATCTTATAATATTGGTCTATGACAGTTCTACATTGAACCCAATCATCTGTAAGATATAGTATTTGTGAGTCATTTTTATATGTACTTGCGATAAAAAACAACGGCAGCGCGTTTTAATAACCTCATTGCGCCATCTAGTTTCGAATATCAAAACTAAATTATAGCACGTATGTATGCATGTTGTGTATTATTTTATTGATATTTTTAAATATATCAATGAGATACTATCAGAACAAATCTGAACCCCTCTATTGTATAGTAAAAGGGGTGGGGAGAGAAATTTTTATACACCAGATGTTAAGTTGAAAGAAGACAAATACATCTGTAAAAACCGCATTTGAATCGAATCAAAAGTTTCCTGTGATGCGCGCACAAATATATATACAGACAGACGGACAAAAAAATCTAACCACATTTTTGGGTTTTATATCGATTTACCCGCAACGTCGTTCGCGTGGCGTGTTGATTATTGTATAAAAAGTAGCATATGTCACTTTTTATGCTTTCAACTATCCCGAAACAAAAATCATGCCAAAATTTGTATATGCCAGATGTTAAGTTGAAAGAAGGCAAATCCATCTGTGAAAGCCGCATTCGAATCAAATCAGTAGTTTTCATAGGATGCACGCACAAACATACAGACAGAGAGACAGACAAAAAAATCTAACCACATTTTTAGGTTCTAAATCAATGTACCCGCAACGTCGTTCGCGTGGCGTGTTGATTGTTGTATAAAATGTATCTGACTCCCATTTAACCCTTATAAAGGAGGTTAATTTCTAAAAATACACTATAAGTACACCTCCACAACCTCTCAAGAGCACACATTTTAATTTTCTAGACTTCAAAAACATAGGACTTTCATACAAATTTTCAACCCGTGTGTTACCCCCTTAGGAATAGAGTTTTGTAAAATCCTTTTTTAGCGAACGTCTAGAGCCTATAAGGAACCTACCTGCCAAATTTCAAGTTGGTAGGTCTTATGGTTTCTGAGATATGAGATGAGTGAACTTTCGCTTTTATATATATAGATAGATTAATAGAAATCAATACGCCAAAATGTCCTTCGTTAAAATGTCCGTTAAAACGCATTCTTTATATCCCTTGTATCGACTCTCAAAATCTGGCAATAAGTCTGCTACCTTGAAACAGTTGGAATTCAAATGGAAATATTTCTCCAGCTGCTTTCAGTTCGAAAGTTGTGTCATAAGTATACAACCTACCCATATCGGCTACATAAAGGCGTTTTGTATCGTAAGGGGTCCCGGATCGGTCCATAGTAAAACACCTAAATCTTTGCCAATCGTTGGACACGTGGCTTACTATATTAGCTCTAACTTGAGCAGTCATTGAAATATTTCCATAAAGCAAATAAGACAGAGATGAAAATAAACACGCTCCATCGCCAGGTATCTCTTTCACTCTACATCGGATTGCTAACCCTTCAACTGTGACTGTTACAATTTCTCCATCTATTTTACAAACGAACGTAAGTTTACTTAACGAAAAATACAAACTTCTTTAAGTAAGTAATCGATATGAAACTTTGATATCAACGTCAGTATAATCAATAAAAAAAACAAATCTAAGCTAGCACCTAATTGGCATGAAACTTTGAAATAAACATAATTTTAATCAACAAAGAAAAAAACAAATATTACTAACTAATTTAAAACGAAACTTGTACACCTCCACAACGTCTAAAGAAAACATTTTAATTTTCAAGTCCCTTATTTCAAAAACATTCGACTTTCATACAAACTTCCAACCCCCGTTTTTTCCCCTTAGGGGTAGAGTTTCGTAAAATCCTTTCTTAGCGGACGTCTAAACTCTATAAGGAACCTACCTGCCAAATTTCAAGTTTGTATGTCTTATAGTTTCTGAGATACGGTGATGAGTGAACTTTCGCTTTTATATATATAGATTATAAATATTAATAGTTACACTGGAATTATGATTACTATTAACGGTTGAAGTAAGACCGTGTTGCTCAAAATTATGAGTTTCAGAAATAGATGATGACGCCGACGTTTCTGGATTTTCTACATGAGACAACATATTAGCAATTTTTATTTGTCCATGTAATGAATTCTCCACATATCCCTCTGCTACGGTGTTGGATTTCCAACCCCCCAACTTTTTCAACTGTAGGATGTCTCCACCTGTATTTGCTAATAATGTTGCTGAAGTACGTCTAAAACAATGTCTTGTAAACCTGTAGACATTTTCCAACTTTAAATAAGTTGCTATTTTTTTGGAAAAACTTCCTATAGCATTATGCCCAAAAGGCTGTCGTGTAATTTTACCCAATCTTATTTGTAAAAAAAATCTATCAAAATCAATGTTATTACGAAGGTCACAGTATTGCTTTATTATTTTTATCCATTCCGATTTTGTTATTACAAATGTACGGGAAGAGTAGGTTTTTGTGACAGGAATCACTATTATAATTCGATTTTCTAAAATATCCAGGTCACTTATTTTCATTTTTAAAAGTTCATCGCACTTACAGGCTCCGGAAATGCCAATAATTAAAGCAACCTAAAAAAATTTAAAATAATATATATTTAATATGCAACTAAATAAATTAAAATTACCTTTTGAGGAAGATATTCTATCGGGGCATTGTTTAAAAATGTATCGATGTCTGCTTCAGAAAAAACACTTGACTTTTTAGCTTGATATCCCACATTCTGCCTTTTCAAAAATGCCCGCAATTTTGCGTATTTACTAATATCAACATTATGCCTAAAGTTTAATACTTTACTTTGTTTGCTTATTTCACAAAAATAAGCAAGAAATACCGTCTCAGAGGTATGCTGCACACCTTTAGCCACGCACCATTTACTGTATAGTTCATAGGTGTTTTCATACCTCCCCCTGCTTTTTTCCCGCAGTTCTGGTGGCGTACATTCAAATTCACTATCAGACATTTTTGTAAAATAAACACAATTTGATTATATGTACAATTAATGGCGTCGTGTATCGCCTAAATGTCAGATTCAACAAACTTGTTTTGTTACCTAGCAACGATCTCACAGGTTACTTAAAATAATTCATCTTATCACATAATGAGAATGGATACAGATATTTGAAACGAAATTATTATTGGTAGATTGTGAGTATTAGAAATCCATAAACTACTAACCGATTGTGAGTAAAATAGTATACAAACCTCGCGGGAACTCATTCTAGCCTCGCGTCTGTAAACTTACCTTGCCGCTCGGCTGAAATAGAGTACCTACTTTCCCGCTAGGTATGTAATATACTATAATTGAAGTTGACCGTCATTTGTTGAAAAGGCGGTACATGTCTGAATTCTCTTATCTAATTCTATTTAAAGTGTGAAACGCAGATATCACCCAAAAGGGAATCTAGTATTACATTTATATTTGAAAGTAGGAATTTTTCATATTTAATTCTTTTTTTTTTTAATAACATATAATTAATTACGACTTGCCATTTTTTTTATACCATTTTAATCCGTTTTTTTATAAATAATAGTGGAGCTGACCAAGCAGATTTGTGAATTAATACTATCTAGTAGTTTCCTTTTGTTTTGCCAATTTTTGTGAATAAAAAATTCTGTTTTACATATTTATGCTGGTGTAGCGTTTTCTTTGAGTTGTATTGAGTGAGTAACAGACAGTGGGTCATTGTCGATATAAAAAAAACATCATATTTTGCACAAATGTTTTTAATTGTAAACTTTTTCTTTTTTATTTTTAAATTCTTTAGATTAATTGATTTTAATACTTTTTCTACTCTATCAGCACTATTTCCACTTATTATTGGAAATGAATGAATTTGATAATTACTTACTAGCCTCGACAATCTTTGGTAGAAAATTTGTAATTGTTACTGGTTTATCCAAAATAAATAAAAAAAAGTTACCAGAATAGTATTGTCTAAGTTTGGACAAGCCAGAACACCTGCTTCGTAAATGCCCTCTGAAATTTCTTCTAGTAACACAACACAATTTTTTCTGTGACTTACTGCAAAATATATTTAACCCTAGTTACTCTAGTTGTGGTAATTAAAACTATAACTAACAAATAAACGATGATACATAAAAAACATAAAAACAAATGATGAATAAAAAAATGAAGGAAAAATTAAGATAGTTGCCATATTTCTTTCACATTTTTTGCATCTTTAGCTCTTCCTTTTGGACCAGGTAAATGCAAAACAATATTTTTTGAAGACGTTCTTGTTTTCTTCGTCACTAATGGCTGTGAGTACCACTTAAAACCATTACGACCATAAAATCCGGGACGATTTTCTGTAGGTTTCTCGATAGGTTCTATGTCCATAACGTCCTCATTGGTTCCTATCTCCTCCTGTACTTCTTGTAATGTATATTCATCAGGTATAGAATCGTTGACTAAACAGCCATCCTCATCTTCACTATTTTCTTCATCTAAAGACTCCTGGCCACTAATATCTTCACTCGATTCATCTTTGTATAGCTCGTCCCAAAGTTCTTTTTCCGTAAGAGGGTGCCTTCTTTCATAAAATGTCCTGTTTTTAGCAAATTGTAGCTTCTTATCATCCATTTTCCTATAATAATAATAATTAGGACAAAATGAAAATCTAATCTTACTCTGAAAAAATTATAACGTAAACCACAACGTGGGGTCAAAAGACACGAAACGACTTATTTTCGACCGTTATGAAAATCTAGCCAAGAAACAAGTACACGCACTATAAGCTATCAACCGGTACTGAAGCTACAAGGAACCACAGCCCGAGGTCTAGGCCGCCTGCAAGGGTATTCAATAAAAACGAAACGGCTGGGTCACGGGCGACCCCACGTTGTGGTTCTAGGGTTAATAATTTCGCATCTCGCTGGTAGTACTTACCCACATTTAATTCTATTAGCATAGCATTGTTTTTACTATTAATGCTAATCAAAAGCTTAAATATTTCGTAATTGATTTGTGCAAAATATTTTTCAAGATAATCTAGTCCAATGACTTGATTCACTGATTTGTCAAATGATTTAAGTAGTAAACATTCATATTGAAAATACGTATCATTTGCTGCTCAGTGTATACATGCTGAGCTTTATGATTTTGTAAACCTGTAATCTGTAATGCACGCGACATGAATGATATTATAATAATTTATTTTTGTATATTATAGTTAATTTTTTTTATTAAAAATGAACTAATTGTGGTACCTGTTTTTCGTCTTCTGCAGTATCCGTCTGCTCTACGTTGGCTACATTTCTGATTCTTGGTCCGTAATTTCTATTGCGATTTGTCGAGTCGTTGAAATTTCCCCCATTTCCTAAAGAATTCCATGATTGATATCTAGAATTTTGCCCGCAATTTTTATCGAATTTTGAATGTAAAAGTAAAAAGTCGATTGCTACTTTTTCGTTCTCTTTTATGAAATTTTTCAAAGCATTTGGATTGCCTTAGGCTTGAGCGATTGCGAGCTTCGGCATAAGCGATTCTATAGATCTATCGTACTCTTCGATACTTAAAAATTCTCTTGTACATATATAGAATGTGTAGTATATATGATTCTGACAATAATATATTTAACATCTAAACTAGCTACTACGTAGTCTTCAGTTAAGGTATAATTATTAAACAGCTGTTTGGCTTGAAAGGAGTCTTTTATGTAGTATTTAGTATTGGTTGTTAATGCTATATGCTCTTTTCAGAATGTCTACTAGAAATGTTATGTTTTCTACAGGAGTGTTAATGAATAAAATGATTGGTCTCACAATTAGAAGGGTTTTGTGAATTTTCGTTAACTCATAGAATCTTGCTGGTATGCCCGTGAAACTTAACCATTTTTTCTTAGTGGGATCATCCAATTTTTCGGCATTTTTTAGTTTGTTTAATAATTTCAGCATGGAATTCTGGATAGTTGTTGTTTAATTAGAGTTCAATCTATAATAAAAATAATTATTGTTTAATACATCAATACATATGTAAAGGTAATTGTAAGTCTCATAGATTACTGTAACATTACCTTTACCTACCTGAATGGGTCACCATGAAATTAGGATCGCTATGGAGAAATTTCTTCGAGTCTAATAGAAGGTTTCTAAATAACACATCATTGTTGTAAACCTTACGGTAGACATTAGTTATTATATTTGTTGTCTTGGCTATCAAACTTTACGGTCTGCTGGATTATCTACAAGAGAGGTAATGAAATTCAGAGCAGCTAGCACTTTTGTTTATTGGAATATCAATCCCCAATCTGGGTTTTACGCTGGATTTAGGATCTAGTGCCAGGACTTTTGAATTTTCTTAAGGGATAAGCACACTACTCAGGTTTTTCATCCCTGTAGATTGATTGTTTAATCTATTTTGTTGTGTCAGGATTAATAGGTTATAGAATTGACTAATGTTAGATGATTTTAATTCTTAGTTTTATGAAAAAAAGTTATTCTTTATTAAAAGTTGTGCATGGTCTAAAACTTAAAATACAAGCATCAGATATCAATTTTATTAAGCCGTATACGAGTTGTATAAAAAAATATGAATTTTACTCAAGAGTAAAGTACCTTTTTTTTAAAAAGCGACAATTGTTATCAAGAAAAGTTGATTATAATTGAAAACTATTGTCAGATATCCAATATTATTCATCCACCATGAAAAATGATCTTTAATAATTTTCGGTATAAATTATGAAAATTTTGTAAACTACACAGCAAATTTATTGAAAAATATGACATGATAAAAAAATAACAAAATCTGTTTTCTCATGGCATATGGATAATATTGGATATCTGACAATAGTTTTTTTCTGAAATTGCTTGGAAATGTCTAGTTTCTCGGATCAAATTCGAGCTGCAAAATACACTATTCTTGTATTTTAGTCCGTTGCTGGGCAACGAACTTTTCCGTACTGTACGGGAATATTTCTTCCGTACCTGTGTACAGTAATGATCCATAAAACATTTATAAGCAAATTCATATTTTGCCCCTTGATTTTATTAGGCATTAAATTTGAAATCACATTAGTAGCAGTGTTTAGTAACTCTGGAGGCGTTTTGCACCTCTGGATATCATCGTCATTGTCCATTTTAATTTAATTTAATTTAAAATATTTTAAGCAATAGGTAACTAACCGATCTGACACTTTTGCGAAACTAATAAACAATGATTAACAAACAATGTCAACGAAACGGTTTCATAGAAAAACGATGATAATCAAAAACAGTTATGCATATATAAAACTTTTTGAGTTTACGATTATATTTAATGCAATTTCAGAAAAAATAGTATGTGTATCTCGTAGTAAAAGCACATTCCCAGACTCCAATGTTTGTTACATTACATTCTCTTCCGGGAATGTATCGTTTTTCTTACTCGATACACAATATACTATTAATTAGGATCAAATTTCTTAAAAACAATTGTCGCTATTTTCTAAAAAAAGGTACTTTACTCTTGAGTAAAATTCATATTTTTTGACACACCTCGTATATGGCTTAAAAAAATTGATATATAATGCTTGTATTTTAAGTTTTAGACCATGCACAACTTTCTATAAAGAATAACTTTTTCTCAAAAAACTAAGAATAAAAAAGTAACATTATGAAATAAAATACATTTAGTTTATTTATTGGGCTATTGGGCAATAAACATTAGTGTTTCTATAATTGTCATAATGCATAATGCAGATTAAATAAAGTAAATAATTTAATGTTATTACACGTGTTCTCTACTCTTCTGACATGAAAAGGCCTAAGATAGATAACTATACCCACAAGTGTATATACTGGAACATACCTTCAGAATAATCTTTGAATGCTACTGTTTTATATTCAGGGTCGATGATTTGGATTATTTTTTTTATTTAGTAATACTAACAGTGCCTAAATTATTCAATGCGGATATAAAGAGGCATTGACTGAAAATAAACATGACTGTCATAGCCGAGTTGTACCAGTAGCGAAGATAAATAAGATTGTACTACCACACCTTGATCAGCATGAAGTTGGACCGAGTTACTAAGATTCAAGTGTTTAACAATTGGTTTGCTCATAAATATTTAATTCGGTATTTGTCTATTAGTTTATCTTACAACAGTAGGATATATTATAATTTTTATGTTATCATAGATGTGTGGAAATTTAACGAACTATATTCTTGAACAAATTTTTACACTTTTTATTTAGTATTACATTTTGTTAAAATTTATAAAATTTGATCATTAAAATATGTTTTTTTTTTAAATCTAAGTTAAGTTTAAATGTAATCTGTTAACAATATACAGAGTAAATAATATTCATTTTATTTATCTTTTAATAAAACAAAAAAACAGTTTATTCAATAGTTTGAGGATTCATAAAAGATAATGTATAATCCAATTTAAACGTACCTACGATTGGGTAACGCAAATTTGTATTAGAGTTTTCATGAAAGTTTAAACAACATGATTTGAATCACCGAATATGATGTGTGTTAACCTCTCTATAAATTAGTTTAAATTATTTTTTCTACGATCACTATGAAAAGAATGCGGCTTACTTCAATGCAAAGTTAGTAATTTCATACCTATGCAGAATTCTCTGTACCACATTCTGCACATGCGCAGGGAACAATAAAGAAGTGATATACCTATTAGATCTCTTACGCATCTATCATAAGAGGCTATGCATTGGTGTGATTCGTAATGTAATATTTATCTATAAACTTTTAATTTAAATATTTGATAACGCGACGTATCATTGTATAGTAGTTTCAAGGTATAATTCGACAAATAATTGATAATAATTTAGATTCAGAAGTTGAATATATTAAAAACACACTTCCAGAAATTTTTGAAATTGCTTTGAATGCAACTTTAAACCTTTTGCCACAAAATTTAAAAGAAAACTATGAAAGCGCTTATCCAAAATTTATGGAATGGAGAGAAAATAAAAATATACCATCATTTTCTGAAAATGTTATTCTCGCCTATTTTCAAGAACAAACAAAAAATGTTTACTTCTTTGGTGTTAAATTTAATGATCTTAAATATAACCTGTTAAATTATGTGTTAAAATTTTTATTTTACATTCCTATAATATAATAATAATAAAAATAGTTACACATTTCAAATAAGTTTCTTATTTTTAATTATTATAAATCGTGATCGTAGAAAAAGTATTTCTAATACCTGTTATACAAATTCTTACTAACTAAGCCTTAATCTGTTATTAAAAAAAATTATAAGGTTATCGATAAATCAAGTTTATATAATAGTATTATACGTTACAAGGTCGGTAGGTGACTTATTACAGTACGAGTTAGTTTACGAAAGAGGCGACGTAGGAGCCGAGTTTGGAAATGAAAACGAGGACTGTAATAACACCTAACGACCATGTATCGTATAATATTTTATTTCATCCTGTTTTTATAAATTAATAAATTCATAAAAATGTTAACAGTAGTTCGTCACTTGACTAAAAATAGTTCGTAACTTGATTAGTTATGTCAAATTACCTTGAAAGCCATCTGTCACTGTCAAATAATTTTTTTATTATTAAGGTTTAATTGTTAATATAAAATTGAATGACATTGACTTCCTTTTAAATATGGATGTAAAAGTAAGTAATTAATTATTTTATTTTTATTTTATAGTCATTATAGTGTTTTTAAATGTCAAAAATTAAAAATAATTGTCTTCCCTTAAGCAATCAGAACAGAGTTGCTAGGCAACACATTACAGTACCTGATACCGTAATGTTGGACTTACCGGCGCCAAATTGGTTATAGGGAAGTGTATTTACTGGACAGGATGAAATAAAGCATTTTTTCTAGGTTTGAGAAAATAGAAAGGGTATTTCAATGACAGTTTGTATTATCTTAAAGGTAGGTATTGCATCTTTTAATTGTCATTAATGTAAAATTATGGAGTCCTTAATACATCAATAAATTATTGCTCTGCACAACCAGTCCTAAATATTCTAATATATGATATCTACAAGTATATAGAGAATAGAAAGATTTTTTACAATATAATGCAAGCTTTCTGTACGTAGAGTTGTACTTAATTATACTTGACAGATTACCTTAATTTAAAAATAAAGTCTTCAAATAAGTACAGTTGATTAACACTATTGAATAGATATAAAAAAAAGATTGCTTTAATACATGCACATGTCTCCTAATTGCATTGTATCCTCAGAAAAAAATTAAACAGTGTTTATGATCATTACGATTATGCATCGTCATCTAATATCGGCTTTTTGTCTTGTCATCAATTTACACTAAATATTTTAAAGATCATAATGTCAGATGCAAAGAAAATTCATGGGCGTACCAACATAACAAATTTCTTATCTTGTTTTACGCTGTTATTAAAAAACAAAAATTCTCCTTTAGAATAGTTTCGACTTGTTTAAACAATGAAATTTTTAGTAAACACATTATTTTGAGATATTTTATCGAATAATTAAAATAAAGAATTTGGGCAAAGAAAAAAATAAATTATGGAGAATTCGAAAAAAAAAAAATGTTGCATCCAGCAAGACCTGAACCTGCGATCTGTACCTATAATCGTTAGCGACTTTAATCATTTGACCACAAGTGCCTTTAAGTGGTTAGGTCACTTTTTTTGATCCCAATTCGTAATTAATTACATATAGGAATTTAATGTGTGAGATTATTGACTAAATTAACAATTAAAACATTAAACTTTAAGTCACTTTTTTGAACCTGTTTTATGTTCCTTTATAATTAGGAGACAGAAACTATAAATTTAAAGTTAATTAATTATTTTGAGATTTGTCACAAAACAATGAGTTAGAACTTAATATTTTCATTTTGACAAATAATCATTTTTTAGTTACCTCGATATATATGCTTTAAGATTAATTGAGTTAGTGAGCAATAGGATATGAATTAAATAAGATATCAGAGTTGAAACTATTAAGGAAATTAAAGATGAAATATTACAACCCTTAACTTATTTAATTAATAAAAGTTTTAATAATGAATGCTTTCCAGACTGCCTAAAAATTGGAATTATTAAACCATTACATAAAACAGGGAACAAAACAAAAGTCCAAAATTATCGACCGATATCTTTACTATCGATATTTTCAAAAATTTATGAAAAAATCCTTAAAATGAAAGTAATAAAATTTCTAAATAAACATCAAGTTATAAGTGAAAATCAATATGGATTCAGAGAAAATAAGTCGACTGAAAATGCAATACATGCTTTAATCTCTAAACTATACAATGCTTTAGATACAAAAACACCAGTAATAGGTGTCTTTGTCGACCTATCTAAAGCATTTGATACAGTAAACCATAAACGATTACTACAAAAATTGGAATATTACGGATTGCGAGGAAAGATATATAATATATTAGAAAGCTACTTAACAAATAGAAAACAACACGTAAATATAGATGGAATTTTAACTGATTCGAGAACAATAACTTATGGCGTCCCACAAGGCACCGTACTTGGACCTCTCCTATTTACCTTGTATATAAACAGTCTGCTGACATTTAATACAAAAGGAGACATAATCAGTTTCGCAGATGATACTGTTATAATATACAAATCAAAGAACTGGAATACGCTAAAATTAGAAATTCAAAAAATGGTTCCAATTAAATAAACTAACTTTAAATATTGAAAAAACTAAATATTTACCATTTACCTCCTATATAAATAACTTGCCTAATTTTGGCCCAATACATATAGATGATAACACTCAAATTCCCGAAGCATCCTCGATTAAGTACTTAGGTATTACCCTAGATCGGCATCTTAAATGGGACTTACATACTAAAAGTGTAACCAATAAACTTCGGGGACTACTACATAAATTTAAATATCTACGCGACTTTTTGAATGAAAAACAATTAAAAACCTTATATCTGTCTCTGGTGCAACCACACCTCACTTACGGAATTATCGGGTGGGGCGGTGTAGCAGAGTGTCATCTAAAAAAATTATCCATAATTCAAAAATGGATAATTAAACTGATATTCAAAAAACCAGTAACTTACCCGAGCGATGCACTATTCAGAGAGAGTACATTCTTTGACATCAGACAGCTATATGCCCAAAACATACTTGTCAATATTTTTAAACAAACAGTCCAAATATCTTCTCCCCCACATAATTATTGCACTAGAGGTAAATGTATATATACTACAATCTGCTCTAAGACAATCGGTCAACGTTGTACCAATTATTTCGCACCAAGATTATACAATATGTTACCAGATAATATTAAGAATATTATTAAACTTCCTCGTTTTAAATTTTGTACAAAAAACTGGATAAGAAGTAAAAACAGATATGTCTTTAATGATTTATTTGATTTAAAGTATGTGAAATAATAATAATAATAAAAAAAAAATGTCTTCTCCATTTAGATACTTCTCTATTTAGGTACTATGTTTTAATTCAAAAGTTCACTTTTTTTTTATTCACTGCATTATTATTACTAAAGGTTTAATATTTAAGTTCATACACGCATCTATCTCGCACACAGGCATGCACTATGCCTCAGCGAGTCCTCCATGTTTATTTCTTGTATGTGTTAAATGTACTTTTACTTTAACTTAAATGTATTTATTTACACTTAAAAATGCATTGTTGTTTTATTATATTTGTATCATTTCCTGAATAAACATTATTATTATTATTATTATTCCTTTTCTTGGTCTCGCATACATGCGGTTTTTACTGATTTGGAACGGTATTCACATACAAGTCCCGAACCTTACTATTGCAAATTAAGGTGGCGTCTGACTATTGCTGTGGTGTGAAGAAGAACTGATTTCTGCAGTTGAATATATAGAAGTGGATTCATGTTAATTATTTGAAGACTGCGATGTAAATCTTTGGGGATTATTCCAGTAGTTGACAGAATTATAGGTACAATGTGTACTGTGTTTTGTTTCTAAATATTTTTTATTTCTTCTGCCAGAGGAGAATATTTGGTAAGTTTTTCATTCCAAGTTGAGAGAAGATTGTGTGAATTGGGGATGGCTATATCTATTAAATAAGTTGTCGCTGACATCTTATCGGTGAATGTGATGTCTGGTCGATTACACGGTATGGTTTTATCTGTCAGTATGCTGCGGTTCCAATAAAGTTTGCACGTATTATTTTCCAAAACAGATTGTGGTTCGTATTTATAGTACGGACTATTATCACTGTGCAGATTGTGCTGCAAAGCCAGCTTCTGATGGATGATTTTTGCAACTTGGTCGTGTCTTTGCAGGTAGCTTGTTGGTGCTAGCATTGAACAACCTGACATTATGTGCTGAATGGTCTCCGATGAGGTTTTACATCTCCTGCACTGGTCACTGACACTCTCTTTTAAAATGAACTTTCGATAATTGTTGGTGGGTACAACTTGATCTTGGATCGAGATGACGAAGCCCTCAGTCTCAACGAAGAGATCCGAATTGGTCAACCATTTGTTCGACGCTTCTTTGTCAACATGAGGTTGGTTGATTTCATTCGGATACCTGCCGTGAAGTGCCTTGCTAGTCCATCTCGTTATATGGTCGTCATGATCATTATTTCTTGATGGCTGATTTACGTCCGTTACATGTGCAAGGTCCAGGGGTGTATATCCTAAATCTGCTTTAGAGACAGCTTTATGTAAACATGTTTCTTTTTGAATGAAATATTGTTGCAAGATGGAAATTTGGGAGTTGTGAAGTTGTACAATATCAATAAGTCCTCTTCCCCCAAGATTACGTGGGAGCACTATTCGTTCTATACTTGATTTTGGGTCATGAGCTCTAAACTTTCTCAGTAAACCTCTGGTTTTCACCTGAATGTCTTCTAAGTCAGTTGGTGTCCAGCGAACAGTTCCGAAGGTGTATGTTAAGACCGGTATAGCGAAAGTATTAATAGCCTTAAAGGTGTTTCGGCCATTAAGTTTAGATTTCAGAATGTCAGAGACTCTTTTAAGGTCAGATTTTAAGACCTTTTCCTTGATCGATTTATGAATGATTCGTTTGTTTTGTGCGAGTCCCAAGTATTTGTATGTATCCCTTTCGCTCATTGATTCCATTATTCGCCCATCGTCTAACTCGAAGTTACAATTAATAATTTTGCCTTTATTTATGTTCAGGGTTTTACATTTTTCAATGCCAAAGTTCATTTGAATATTTTTCGAAAATGTCTCAGTTAACCGAATCAATTCATGCAGGGTTTTTTCATTTTTGGCATAGAGTTTTATGTCATCCATGTACAGAAGATGGTTAATAACATGATCGATTCGATTTCCCTGTTTTATTTGGAACCCAAGGTTGGTGGTGTTGAGAAGTGTAGAAAGTGGGTTTAAAGCTAAACAAAACCACAATGGGCTCAAACTGTCTCCTTGGTATATACCTCTCTTTATGTTAATTGGGTTGGATGTAATCGATGTTTCACCGTGGTTTAATCGTAGCGTTGTTTTCCAGGACGACATGAGATGTTGTAGGATGTTAATGGTGTTATCGTCGACTTTGTACAACCTGAGTACATGTATTAACCAGCTGTGTGGCACAGAGTCAAATGCTTTCTGGTAGTCAATTAATGCTGTAAATATATTTCTATGCTTTTTGGCCGCTTGTTCAATCACAATAGAGTCTATAATCAATTGTTCCTTACATCCTTTTGATTTTTTTATGCATCCTTTTTGTTCTTTAGCAAGGATTTTATGTTCATGTAGATGTTGGTAGATGTTAGTAGAGATGCACGATGTAAGCAGTTTGTATATGGTACAAAGGCAAGTTATCGGTCGGTACTTTGAGGGATCTGAGAGAGGTCCATTTTCTTTCGGAAGTAAATAAGTAATTCCCTGGGTCAGAAATAGTGGAATAGTATTTGGATTTTCTAAAAATGTTGTGAAGGTTTTGGCTAATAGAGGATGTGTGCTTTTAAATCGTTTTAACCAAAAATTGTGTAAATTATCGATTCCTGGTGCTTTCCAATTGTGTGTTGTTGAAATTGCCTTTGAGATGGTTTCTGCTGTGATTGATATTGCTGGCATGTGTGGTACGTTATCCATATGAGCTGCTTCAGCCTTCACCCATGCCGCATCAGCATCATGGTTAACTGGTTGTGACCATATGTTAGACCAGTATTGCTCTACTACGTTCTGTGAGGGTAGTGGTTCGTTATGATCGGTTTTAGAGGATCTTAAATCCCTGTAGTAGCCCTTCTGATTAGAATTAAATTTTAAATTTTGATTTCTTCTTAATGCTGATTCCCGATATCTTTTCAGTCTGCTAGTTTTTGCCTGAAGCTTTTGTGTTAGGGTGTCTAAAATTTTGCTTGTTTCATTATTATTTGGTTCTCTTTGAGTGTGCTTCCGTGTTGCTTCAGATATTCGTTGAAATGCTTTTACCATTTTCTTACTTCTATTGCCTTGTTTGTATTGATGAACTCGGCCGATGTCAGCTCTTAAATTATCGATTCCCTTTACTAATCTTCGCTCCCAGGCTTCTGTTCTACTTTTCCTTTTTATGGGGTCCTTGTGTTCGATTTTTCCACCTAGGCATCTTACTACGGCTACCGCGCCTGCATATATGATCGTGTGTAGTTCCTCAAAGTTATCGATGGCCTGTAATTTTGATGGAAAAAGACTATCATTCATAATTGCAGTATATTGATTCAGTTTCTGTGAACTGTTTTGTTTAGGAATGCGTGGTCTACCAGTCGGGTTTGTACCTGAAAATTCCGTCAATGCCTTTTCTAATTCTGCCGTAAGACATGTGATGTCGTCTGCTACAGTCTCTTCTGGTAATACGATATTTGGTTCTGCAGAATCGTTCGTCATAACTTCAGCGTTTTGATTTTCATCGATGTTATCTACAACTTCTACCAGCGGAATATCAGTTGAGTCCGATGAAATTTCATTTTGTAAAGAATTTTCCACTTGCTGTTTTATCATCTCGAGTTGTGGTTTAATTATAAGACTGTTATTGATGATAACTCTTTTCTGATCCGCTAAACGCTGTTCAGTTACGTTGATGTAAGATGGGAATTTCTCTAAAAACAAACGTAGAAGTTCTTTTCTGTCCAAGGGATATTTTTCGTTTTCAGTGAGAGTGTAAAAACAGCGCATGATGTGACTATTCATTTCGTACGTCCATTTCATACGTTGCCTTACTTTACCAGCTTTGGTGGTCGCCGGCTGATCTTCCGGTGAAGCATCCGTCACTGGGTTTATGCCATGTCTTGTGGATCCATTAGGTAGAGTGCCGCCACTCGCTCCAGCTGCTTCTACCTCAGGCTGAACTTCCTGACGGTTCCGAAGAGTGCCAGCCCGTAGCACTCTGCCGCCCTGATTATTTTCATCAATTGTATTTTGCTCCATAACTATTTAGAGATGGGTTGCAGGATAAGCTCCTGCGGGCATGGCCTCCGACAACCAAGTGACAGCCGCACCTAACATGGTGAACAGACGCTGCAAGGAAGCCGCCCATTCTGGGACAGACGCTTCCCTGCCGCAGTTTTTCCTCTGCCAATAGCTGTGGAAAATTTACGGCACCCTTTTAGGCAGGGACTACCGGTCGCAGTTTAACGTCATACCCGGGACTTTTATTATTATTATTATTATTATTATTATTATTATTATTATTATTATAATTATTATTATCAAAAATCGCGAAACAATCTGTGGCCGAATGGTTAAGGGCGTAACGGGTATAGGTATCGATGTGACATTATTTTAATCTCTCCTTAATGTCATTTGTCTGTGTCCAATTTCTAAAATTTTATATAAATTCGATTGAGCACGTATAAAATATGGTTCACTGAGCAGTTTTTAAAAACGTAACCCAAAGATCACTTATTGGGAGCTTATTATATGGTTTAGGAAGAATGTTATTATGGGTGTAATGAATCTGGTCACATTTTAATACTTTTACCCTCCGGTAAGTGCAGGTAACAAATAAATATGTACGAAAGTGGTCACAACAAGCGCAGGTACTACGACTCTAATTAGGTAGGCACTAAGTACCTTTTAATCTAAATTTAATAACTTGCGTACATATTTAATAACTTTATTTAATATTTTCGGGCGATCCATCAGTTCCAATATAGAAATTAAAGTGCAAAAAAGTGAAAAAATTTTGTTAGCGAATATGTTTTCTAATGTTGAAGTTATGTCGAATCTGCGAGGGCAGAGCCAAATTTTATATGAACATTATAAATTTTCTATACATCGAACAATTAAAACTGAAATGATTAATGAAATAGTGTGGAGATGTCCCAATCGAAAATGTTCAAAAGTGTTTATTTACACAATGGGCCCGATTGAAAACTTAGTTATTACTTCAGTGAAAGGCCAGCATAATCACCCCTCAGAAACCAAACAAAAAAAAAATTGTCACTGCAGCATGCAAGAGGAAAGCAGAAAGTGATATAGTGGAAAAAACAGCAAAAATTATTCGAAGTGCTATAGATAAAACAGACCACGTTAGTGTTTTAACCTGCAACGACTTAAAATGTATAAGGGAGAATATGTACATTCAACGTCGAAAAACGTATCCGACTATACCGCGCAATGCAGAGGAAGTACACAAGTTCCTTAGTGATTTTCATCATAATAACAAGACATCCAAAAATGAAGAGTTTATTCTATACAATAAATGTTCTCAAGGAATAATTGTTTTGGGATGTAAAGCAAATTTAGCAGTTTTAGCTAAATCAGAGATTTTATACATGGACGGAACTTTCCAATATTGCACAAAATTTTTTAAACAACTTTTTACTGTGCATGGTTATTTTGATGGACAATACATTCCATTATTATTCTGCTTACTTAAAGATAAGTGCGAGTTAACCATACAAGTTGTGCTTACAGGAAGTTAAAAATCTGTGTTCTGAACATAATTTGCTTCTTCGACCCACAAAAATTGTATTAGACTTCGAAACTGCTATTCACAATGCGGTGAAATATGTATGGACTGACATCACAATCCATGTGTGCAGATTTCACCTAACGCAATCTTGGTGGCGCAAAATTCAAAGTTTAGGCTTATCTTGTGAATATAAAGACAAAAGTTCTGATATCGGAAATTGGTTGCGTTTGTGTTTTGGTATGGTTCCTAGATTAAAATATTGTTAGTGACTTTTTTGTATTTAAGATGATGGAAGTGATGCCAAATGATACGCGAGTTATACAGTTTGCGGACTATCTAACTGATCATTATATTTCCGAAGAATCTAAATTTCCCCCGAACATTTGGGCGGATGCTAGTGCCGAATTAAATCAAACAACAAACGCCTGTGAATCTTTCCATTTACACTTTAACAATTCATTTCATTACTGTTCGCCATCAATTTTTGATTTCATGACAGTTTTGACTAAATTTCAAAATAAGGTTTATATCAAATTTAACAGTATAAATACTCCTATAAAATCGAGGAATTCGCATACTTTACGAAGAAAGCGCTTTTTGGAGAATCTTTTACAAGATCTTAAGGACAATCAAATTACAACCATGCATTTTGTAAAAAGTGTTTCTCACATATATTGTGCTACAATAAAATAAGATATATTTTTTGTATTTTAATATTATACTTGTACCTACTACGATATAAATAAATTTCTATAAATTAAAAAAAAAAGTGTCCAGTTTCCTTAAAATTTTTATTACCTGACTGATGTGACCAGATTCGTAGCCCTCATTTTTGGCCAGTGTGACCAGTTTCGTACATCAAAATCCTCATTACCTGACTGATGTGACCAGATTCGTATCGCCCGTTATTATATTCATCAAAACTGATTATAAATTTACTTCTTTCAACGCCGCGGTGGGTTAATTAACTATTTTAGACCAGAAAAGACTATCTTTAGTATTAAAGTTGCAATAGTTTTTTTTTAATTCACGTTTTAAAAATATCAAATTTTAATTATACCTATCTGTTTTTATACTATAAATTTTGTCATTATTTTCTTTTATTATAACACTTAAAAGCATTGCAATACAGTTAATAAGTTCAGAACAATATTTAGTGAATTTTGTTTTATTTAATTCATTCAATGTAAAGTTTCGCAATGTTAGTGTTAAAAATCAATTAAACTTTTTCGATAAATGTCAAAACCAAAAATTAAATATCAAAAAAATTAATTATGTAGTAGATTTTATAAATTATAAATATAAAAAAAAACATATACAAAAAAAAACAAAAGAAAATATTCAATAAACTAAAACAACAAAATAAATTTTTAATAAAACCAAAAAAAATTAAAAACAAAAAACGAAATATGAAAATTAATAAGAAATTTAAAAAACTATGAAAAATCCTGAAATTCAGTGAAAACAATTCAATGACAAATGATTGAAACGACAATAAAAACTGGCAGAGAAAACACGGGTTATGCCATTTTAAACTATGTAAATAAAACCAACCTTTTAAATTCTACTTAAGTGTGTATCTCATGACGTTTACTGGATTCTGAATATTGTTGGTTTCCAAATATCGGATTGAAATTTAATTCATACGCAGTTAAAGCGTGCGGAAACATTTTAAAAGTACTTCTAGTGTGCAATTTGTAATTTTAAATTAGGTATAGTTTATGAAGCGGTTGCAGCAAAAATTTGTTTCCAAAGTTGCAATTAAATTTTTGGTCAGTGTGCAAAGAATTAATCTGTAATGATAACCTTCTGTAATTATACGTGTCATGATAAAGTCATAGATGGTCGTGTGCATAGAAGCTGCACGACGTCACGGCTCAAGATTGATCTAAATAGGGTAAAGTCGTGATTAGAACTCTTCTGACCATTACCGACCTTGACAATTGAATGTAAGAATACTAAGTGCGGTTCCCATGAGTACGGTTTGCATGTTGACACTCTTGAGATTTTTTCTTTCGTTGTAGACGTTAAGGTTCAATGAGTTTACCGGAACCTTTATACTCCTGTCCGTAATAATATTACCAATAAATATTACGTTACAATGAATTTAGTCCACAGATTTTTTACAATTTTTTATTTTTAATTAAATTTTTGATTTTCCGTCAAGCAGTCTATAAACAGTTTTATTTTCTACATGTTTAACTTATAATAAACCTGTCCTGTGACTAGAATGATTTAAAAGTCATACCCACATTCAAAACAAGATTGTAGCTCCACTGTCATGGACTGTCAATCTCCCCTTTCTTGTGATTCTTGAACTTAAATTGTTATTAAATTTGTTAGAAATTAAAACTTTTATGTGATCTTTAATGTTTATTTAAAGTTGTTACTTATAATTCATTATCTTTAAAGCAGCTTGGAGTTGTATCAGTACAGCATCTAGTCACACTTTCGAGTAAGATAAATAAGAAGTAAATTTAGTGACATAAAAGACAAAACGACAAAACGTAAATGACACTATTGGCGTTAACCAGAAGCCTCTTGATCAACTACTACTTGGCTGAACCAAATTAGAGTTGGGTTTAAGGCTGAGCACTAGCATTAACACAAAATTTTAAAAATTTTAAATTTTTTTAACATTTGTCGAGATATTTCCTTTGGGTCGTCCATGTAGTGAAATGGTGCTAAATTAAAGTGGATATTTTATTTAAAGATTTACAATTAGACCTAAGGGGAACTCGAATTGCGAACTATGGTCACAAGTATCAAAGGGTCCAGGGGATAACCGCTAATCCCTTACCCGAGTTGCGAACCGTGCCCTTTTTGAAGACATAATGATAAGATGAATTGCGAACCAGGCCTAAAGCGAAATGTGACCGTTTTATGGCATTTAGGGTAATATTCAAATACATAATACAGAAATGAACCCTTTAGTAATATCTATGGTACAAGTAAATAGCTTTATTCGGGTTCGTTTTTTCGGAGCGTTCTAGAATTGTTTTTGAATTGAATGTTGACTGTGCAGAACCAGAAGCGCTGTGTGTTAAATCCGAAAACCGTTTAAATGTAGTTTAGTATTTTTATGAACCCGAACATTAAAATCTCTTCTTCTTTTTTTCGCTTATTACTTCGGCAGCCTCTTACTTTTTATTAATTGTAAATATACACATCTACTGATCAGTAGAGAAAAATACCATTGAAATACCCAGTAATTGTTGTTTATGAATAAAGGAATTATGTAAAAGCATAGTAAGTATAATATTTTTTTAAATTAAAGAGAAGTTATTTGCGCCAAAATGCATTTATATTACAAAATATTAATTCATATAAAGAACAAGTTGTACAAAGATATAATTTTATAAAAATTGTTATATAGCCCTGTCTGACACAACCTCAACATTGTATGTAGTGTCAATATTGTTTGATTATCTGTAAACATTGTAATTGACGAACAAATTAAATTTGGAATACTAATCTATGTAAATATTTTTATACCTACCTGTTCCTACTCGGGTTCATAATTTCGCGAAGGGATTAAACCATCCAAAAATGAACGGTTCGCAACTCAGGTGAGAGATCGGTCAGCTGATAAGATGTAGTTCGCAATTCGGGTCGAAGATTAGAAAAATCTGACCACGGTACGCAACTCATGCGCCCCGAGACCTAATACTTAAGTGTCCAAGTTTGTGAAATTGTAGGTGTAGTGGGTATTGAATTTTACTTAGCAGGAGGCAAAGTATAAAGCAATTTTCAGTTATTTAAAAAAAGTATCTATGCTTTATATAAATTTAAATATAACATTAAGTTTATTGTCAATGTTAAAGCATTTTAAGATTGAATCCGAATATGTAGTTCAATAATTTTTAGCGATCAAATTATTGGTTATTAAACTAACTATTAAAGAATAAACACACATCTAATAGTGAAAAACATCAGTTATTTAATGCACGTAGAAATATTGAGGTATTTTACAAGTGCCCACCTGTAGAAAAATAGATAAAAAATTTACAAAAGTATATGCATACCAAGGATGAAAAGAAGTAGTAATGAAAGAAGTTTATAAGTAAAGAGTGGAAAAAAACTGTAAATTTAAAATAATATAATAATGAAACATGATCTGAGACAACTTAAATTATTTAAGGCAAATTAAAAGAAGTTGGAGAAAAAACAAAAATGACAGTGTGTGTGTTCCAATTTTAAACGATCAACCTATAATAACAGTCGGCACACGATATAAAACAGGAATATTATTTGCTTTTTAAACAAGGAAATATGAATTAAAATCTGGAAACTATGATTATTTAAATTTTAAAAAATATCCTAAATGGTTAAAAGATAAATAAATGTGCCTGCAAAAAGTGTCATTATCATAGACAACAATGGATCTTATCAAAATTAACAAGGCAACAAGATAAAATGAATAAATAACTGTAATTTAAAAACATTTCTTTAAATGAAACATGCAGCGATCTAATTTGTATAATCTTAATAAATTACAAAAATGTAGAAAATACGCAATTGATCCTAAAATAAGAGAAAACGTACCTACACTTAAAGCATTCTTTCCTACTCACTTGATTTTAAATCCGTATAACTTGTTTGAACAGTTTTGATGAAGTATGTTGTAAAATGAAATACAAACTTATTACCTACATTCTGATATATTAATATTTTTATCTACTTTACCTCAAATTATGTATCAATTTTTAGTTCGTGAAAACTGTCATTATAGACAGCAGTGCGTGAAGGATTAAAAGTGTGCGTGAAGTAACAATGTATTTTAAATAGGATTTACTTTTTTGCACTGTTTTTGGCACACCTTCATATCATCAAATATCCTACGCATTCGCGTTGTTATGGTGTTGCTATGAGAGCATTAAATTTATTCTGACAGTTTTGTAGTTTGAATTTTAAAATTTGAAAGGTATAAAAATTGTAGATATATGAATTAAAAATAAATTGCTTTCTTGTAATTATTTTTTATTTGATTATCGTAGATAAAATATTGTATGAAACTGTGTCTGAAGTGCTTTTTGCGCACTTACGCGATATGTAGCACTCGCTTCGCTCGTGCTCTAAACATCGCGTTACGGTACGGTACGCAGTTCGGTAATATTACTAAATTTATAACACCAATAAAAGCTGTAACAATTCGCTAAAAGTCCCCTGTCCAATGAATCTTTTAAAATTTAAGACCATGTCACAGGTTTCTAGCCAACTTAATGGTGTTTATATTTGAATAAACCTATGTAAACTTTGTTTTTTTTATGTGCAGTGTGAAAAGGAAATAAGAGAAAAATGTCACGACTTATCAACTTTCCAGTAGTTTGTAACGTGCTGTGAGAAACTTGAAAACATGTGCCTCACTTTATCGGTGCCGTTGAGTTATTTCAGTCTTCATATAGTAACGTTAGATATTACTTGGTAGATTTAAGAGACCTCATGTCACAACCAGTTGTGTTTATATTTTACAAGAGATGTACTTTACTTCTACAGAAGAGACGACCAGGAGAAAACACTCAGACGTGTACATTTTTTTGTTGTGATAATTTACAGCTTTCGATCAATGGCAGTTGTGAAAATATTATACTTACTCGATTGAATAAACATGCGATAAATGCCCGTATGTGATGATTTTTAATTATAAAAATAAAGTTCTACGGATATCCTTATTTATTTAAATACAATATCAATTAAAAATATTTGATTATAGAAAATAACAAAGAAAAGTAACATTCAGAAATAATATTCGAAATAAAAGATAACTTAATTATTTCTTAGAAATAGCTTTTTTAAACCAATCTAAAAAATCTGATAATAGGAAACCGACAAAAAAATTATTTGAACAATATAGGTGAGTATAGTCCATTTCATCGTTTTTGGCCGATTTGATATTAGAAACCACTGAAATAAGACAAAACTGTCATCCAAGTTACCAATGGCGGAGAGTTTTTTTTTTCTAAATTAGGTCGAAGTTTCTGAAACTATCAGTGTGGTTTGACATCTACAAAAATATGACATTAATAATTATTAAATTCAACCCTTCAACAACGAGCCGTACATGACGGTTACTAGGAATGTGAGTTAAGTCAAAATTTCGTATTGAATACTTTTTATACATCATTCAAAGCTTATTTTTATTAAAGTAGGCCTTGTTAGGGTGATGAATTTCGCCCTGTATATTTAATCTTATTCTCAGTTGTAAATGCGCTGTTGTCACGTCCTGAATAAAATCATAATGTTAGTGACAATAAATAAAATAACAATTATTGTGTTTCCCATTTCAGCGCCATCAAATAATTAAAACTTAGTACTTTCACAAAAAAAGGAAATCGTCAGTTTGAAAATATATATTTAGATATAATGAATGCATTTACAAAATAATAATACTTAATTAAATGAAAGCAAACAATAAAAACATTTACAAAAAAGTCTTAATTTGCAATTTAGAACAAATTTTCTATGTCTATATAACGGTATTATAACATAAGTTTAACAACAAACATTTAAATTGGACCAGCTATAAATGAGAAAATACAAAATATTTCATTTTGTCGATAAGTATTGCAGCAGATATATGTTAAAGAATTTTTCGTGGAGCTTTCCAGGTAGTGCGGTATTATGACATACCAATTGGTTTCAGCTATTTTGATAAGTAGATCAAAGATAAATATTCCCACAAAATGTTATGCTTCAAATAATAAAAATCCGTTTAATATGTGTTCAATAGCTACAGTGCAATAATTCAGCAGAAAAGCAGATACACTAATGGTAAAATAAGCAAAGTAAAAAAAATGAAACATACAACATTAAAAAAACATATAAACAACAAAAATTGAAGTAACAGATTTGGTTAAAACTATTGTCACGTTATCTATTCGTTATGTATTTTCAATTCACCTCCAGTATCAAAGGTAAAATGTTGTCAAGTGAACAGTTTTTCATGTAATAAGCCCAATCCGTCAAAATAATTTCTTGTGTGTCTACAATTTTTTTTTACATGTGTACATTGTCTTAGAGCTTCTGTCCAAGTTTTGTCCGAATATAAAAATGCAAAATGGAGGTAATCGAAGTAAAACATGTCTATGTTAGTTTAATATTTCATTTGCTTCTGTATTGTGTAAGTATAATTGTCTTTTTTTTTATTTTTTTACCAAATTCGATGTTATTGCTGCTTAACCATCTCTGTAATATCTATTTTGTTGCTGAAAATGTAGGTGGTCTGTTTTGTTGTACAGAATGAACTGAAGCATTATCCATGTTTACTACACATTTCTCTGGTAAATTGGATAAAGCAGGAATAAGTTAATTAACAATCCAGTTTTTGAAAATATCACCATTTATAGTTTTGTGATAGTCAATGTCAGTATTTGAAGAGTCTAATAACAAATCACATCCCTCTATTGACCCACCATTTGCTCCTGCGAGTAAAATTGTAAATCGCTTTTCTTCGGATTACACATGCAATGGATTACTTTTTAAATCAGATTACTGTTTCCAGCGACGCGTTGGAGTACCATTTTTTTTATATCCATGTCTAGGTACACAAATCTGATGATTTCATTGCGCTTTTTTAATTCCATAAATTTCTGAAGGAAAAAGATTTTGCTATGTCTTCGCTCACTTAAAATTTGTCGTCAGTTCACATTTTTAAGTTTATATATCATTAATTTTGTATAAATAAGTTCGTTCACCGTTTAAATCTCAGTTTTGTTTTGCGTCAGTCAAAAGTTTATCTGAAGTAAAATATTCGTTTTTGTTATTGTACGTCCAAATCTGCCGCTGCATTTTTTTTTAAATGAAGTTCTTAAGTGTATCTGCTTTATCTTTCTTCCTTTTATTTTCCGCTTCTTTATCATTATCTAAATCTTTTTTTAAGATTTTTCGTCTACATTTAACACTAACCTAAAAAAAAACACGAAATATTTAAAAAATGTATGAAATAAAAATTTAAATGATATTTGATTGGTCATAGATTAATAAAAGAAACATTTTAATTATTATTATGGATCATTGTTATTAAAAAAATTAATGAAAATATTTTATTCTTAAACATTTTTAACTTTTACTATAGTGTGTAATCTGGCAACATTGTAAAGTAATGACTGACAGAAGAAATGTGAGGTTAGGTATGCTTAATAAATTATAAGTAATTTAAATGTAATAAGAATGTAAAAGTGTATTTAATGTAACAAATAACTTCATATACAACTATTAATGAAATTAAAAATGTTTGGACCTATTTGCTGATGAAAACATTGGAATAATCTTGTATAGAAATACAATTACTACTTACATTAAAAACCTAAGAGATTTTATATAAATCCATCTTCTGAAATATTTTGGTCTTTTCTAAACATGTAATATCATCTTTGTATTCATTTTTTTGTCTCTACACAATTTTTTTCGGCATTTTAATTTTTTTAATGCATTTAACCATTATATTTATGATATTTGTTGTCAAGGTTGTCAGTTTGTGACTTGCAATGACGTGGTAACTTTTAAACACCAACATAACAAAAACCAATACCAACGTGAATAAATAAAAAGATAGCCTGCTAGATATAAATGAACGTTGAATCGTTAATATCTACCGGTGAAACAAGATGCAGTTACGTAAGTGTTGTATTAAAAAACAAACGTCCTCATTTAAATTTCTAACTTGCCTGTATCTGAGAGAGATGTAACTCTAAATTTACTTCGAGTATGATTTCTGTCATCGGCCAAAATCGGTTAAATGGACTATAGAAACAACTACTCCTAAGCTACAGATGGGATTCGTTTGGTTTAAAAGTAAAAACATCGTGCAACAAAAATAAATTGCACGGATATTCTTCTTACGTTACTAACTATTATAAAAAGTGTAAAATATTTGGTAACGTTGCTATTTGACATTTTTAAATTTTGTATAGTTCATTAGACTGCATTCCTGTTAGCAGTTTATTCAAATAGTTATATATGACGTTAAGTACCAAAATTTTTTTAAATGTTACGTACTTGCGTCAATTACTACCGAGTTTTAAGTTGTATCTAAGTTGTCTTATTCTTATCATTTAAGATTCAAACCGTTTCTGAGTCAGGTCGGTCCGAATCAGATATAATTTAATCTTGGTTTAAGATTATAAAGGAGCTTACTAAATATCGGTACAACGGACCCTAAAAAACTAAATAAAACCCAGGATCCAAGAACATTTTGTTTACAAAAAGTAGCTATTTAAAGTTGCTAATCCTTCATCAGACACCTCCCTAGGTGGTGGATGGCGAGATGCCTTTCTAATATTAGTGGTAACAAAAGAGTGAAATACTTAAAATATTGGTTGTACCTGGAAAATGAAATATTCATAGGAAGTCAAAATAAGCAAGCAGCTTTTGATCCATAGAACATCAGGCTAAGTGCAAATCAGTAAAGGCAACGGGAAGCCACTATTTTTTTTCAAAACTAGCAATGAAATCACAAACAAAAACAGCTCCTTGTCTCCAGTAGATTTAAGGAGGGCAGAAAATCCTTGTAAGGAAAAAATTAAAAATTTTAAGATACCTTCTTGGAACAATAGAAGCCTGTTTGGAGAATAAAAAGTCCCAACTGCATGCCTTGAGATACATTGTTTAAATACATATATTAGGTTTGAGCGAATTTAAATGCTTTAATTCAGTTAAGTTAAAAATATGATCAAAAGTTTATATAACTTTAATGGTAATGACTAAGATTATAGAAATAAATTTAAAGTTAAGTTGTCATATTTTTTTCAAATTGAACGGTGCCCACTCAACTAATTTTCGGAAGCAATTAAATATTAACTTTAATTAGAATTATGTCCCACTGCAAAGTAGCCTACGGTAGAGCTCGAAATGTGGTACTTTTGGGTGGATAACCAAAAAACAAGACCTACTTTTCAGCTTATAGGAATGTTGTGCTAAGATAATGTAAAAATATGTTTAAGCAGTAATTAGAACTTTGGATTCGGTGAAAAAAACCACTGATGAGAGACACTAATCAACTATATGGAAGCGACAAATACACGGTTATGTATATTATAAAATAGAAAAATTTTCAACTAACTAATAACGCTATCATCAGTGCAAAAATATTTGCAAAAGCAAACATTTATTTCGATCACAATTTTGTCAGTGTTAAAGAATGCTTGAGGTAAAACCTACTAAAGAAACAAAAACTTCAAAACAAACTAAAGATACTACTAGATCTAGAAAATATTGACCAACACAAAATCACCTACTTCTGTGAAGAGCCATTAAAAACCAGACGAATCATTTAAATACATTTCATTAACCCTGCCTGCGGTTTAATTCGTATTTCAAGTTTCTATCTAGAGTTATTGTTATAGATAAACACATGGAAAAAATCAAGGCGACTGGCAGAAAATTCAATAGCTGATGATACAAGGTTGATCGCAAATTCTGACTTGGGTCTACAAAGACTCATCGACAGGACCAACTACGTGTCGAAGCAATTCGGTATGAAGAAAACCAAAGTGATCTTTCCTACAAAAAACCAATATGAACTTTAATATACCCCCATCAAGGTGGCTGACCCAAAGTGGAGAAATTTGTCGAAATTTATTTCAAAATTAGGTGCGCAAAACAAAAATTAGGTGCACTAACCGTTTTTGAAATATTTACGAAAAACCATGGGACCGCCAGCCTTTAACAACCTAGCTGACCCATAATAAAAAAAACAAAAAACAAGGATTGAATAATCTTTAAATTAGGTGCTAATTAAGTGTTTTTTAAAACACGAAACATAAAATAAAAAATTTAAAAATTAAACGTCTTAAAATTGAATATATTGATTGTGTATGGCAAAATGCCACATTTCTTCTTGCACTTTGAACCAAAATGGACATCGGCAGTTTAAGAACAGTTAGAAATCAGTAAAAATTTTTTTGTCCTGTAATTTTTTTAATGGATAATTCGAAAGGTCACCACAAATTTTTTTTTTTATTTTTTTTAACTCGGACCGCTGAGCGAGACTTGCAACCGGTCATTTCCGGAAATGATGATTAATATAAAATTCACTTTGTCAGAGATTTAAGTGCTTATTAATTGCAATAGTTTCACAAGCAAAATAAACTGCTAATGAGCAATTTCAACTGAAAATATTTGGCCAAAGTTTTCTTGCGTCTCAACTAAGAGTGTCAATCTGCACTTTTTAAGCACATGGTCAAGATCAAGATCAAGATCATTAAAATTTTCTTGTAATTCTATTACTTAATAATTCTCTCCTCCAAAATGAAATAATTTTTCTTTTATTCGGTTTATTTATTTTTTTTCTGTCAACTTTAAATCTAAATTAGCGTCGATCAAATTCTCGTTTGCATCTTTTGTAGGAAATTGTTTAACTTTAATGCAAAGTTTTTGATGAAAATGATAGTAATCAGGATTTTCTTTGAAATTTTCGACTTTCTTGTTCGATATCAAACCTTTATTTATATTTTTGCTTGTTCGTAGGATGTGCTCAGGTAGTTTGAACAGGAGACCCTCATTTTGCCTATGTTTATGAACGTTTGCAAAACGTTTTCGCATGTTATCAAACAAACTGAATATGATAAAATCACAAATCCTACGGACTCGTGATTTTATCACATTTCAGTTTGTTTTCGTATTTTTGCCAAATAAAAAAGTTTTCGTGGAAACTAAAAATTTATCGATAAAATTTTAAGGACTCGTGGTATTACCTTTGATAAAACATTTCTAGCTAAAATTTAAATAAAAAAAATAATTACCTATTGAGAAGTTTTTTAATTATTCGAATTTTTTAGTTGAAATGTCTTGGAGGAGAAAAGTAATGGTATAAATAATTTTTGAGTAATTCAAATAGGTGCGCTTCATTTTGAGTACAGATAAAAAACGGCAGAGAAGTTTTAAATCCAAAAAAAAAACTATGGAAATTTTATGGGATTATTTCGTAGGTATATGTACCAGTTTTTAAGTGCTTAGAAAGTGCAGAATGACACACTTGGTTTAAGACTTGGGCTAAGAATTTCTAGTTGACTTGTCTCATCAGCGGTTTGTTCTGCTATTGAGTCTGTTGCCCTTACTGAGCACTTAAATATTTGACAAAAAGTTTTTTATAATAATTATTATATTTGGAAGTGACCGGTAACAAGCTCAGCAGTCCCAGTTAAAAAAAAATTAAAAAATTTATTTCATTTCGGACGAAGGAATTATTAAGTAATAGAATTACAAGAAAATTTTAATGATCTTGATCTTGATCATGTGCTTAAAAAGTGCAGATTGACACTCTTAGTTGAGACCCAAGAAAACTTTGGCCAAATATTTTCAGTTGAAATTGCTCATTAGCAGTTTATTTTGCTCGTGAAACTATTGCACTTAATAAGCACTTAAATCTCTGACAAAGTGAATTTTATATTAATCATCATTTCCGGAAATGAGTTAAAAAAAAATAAAAAAAAATTGTTGTGGTGACCTTCCGAATTATCCATTAAAAAAATTACAGGACAAGAAATTTTTACCGATTTTAAACTGTTCTTAAACTGCCGATGTCCATTTTGGTTCAAAGTGCAAGAAGAAATGTGGCATTTTGCTATACACAATCAATATATTCAATTTTAAGACGTTTAATTTTAAAATTTTTTATTTTATGTTTCGTGTTTTAAAAAGCACTTAATTAGCATCTAATTTAAAGATTATTCAATCCTTGTTTTTTGTTTTTTTTTATTATGGGTCAGCTAGGTTGTTAAAGGCTGGCGGTCCCATGGTTTTTCGTAAATATTTCAAAAACGGTTAGTGCACCTAATTTTTGTTTTGCGCATCTAAATAGCACCTAAAATGCACCTAATTTTGAAATAAATTTCGACAAATTTCTCCAGTTTGGGTCAGCCACCTTGATGGGGGTCTTTAATATTGTACAATAGGATAAATTTTAGAACGAATCAAAAAGTTCAAGTACCTTAGATGCTTCATCAGTAGCAGCTTAAATTCCAAATTGGTAATAAGATAAGATAAGACCCTAAAACACGCCAAAAAATCTTCGTAAAATTTAACATATTTCTATAAGATTCTTAAATAAATCTCAAAATCCCTACTACGATTATTAAAATGTTAAGTCTGGTTAACTGTGTTACGCAACTAAAACGTGGACCGATAAAATATTAGACATAAATAAATAATATAATAACCGAATAGAAACATAAGACATGGCACAAAAAATGACTTAGAGTTTTATATTTCAATTGTCAATATCTCTCTCTCATTCTCATCAAATTCATACTATATGTGCTTAAGCAGAAAGTGAGTAAGTATCACATGTAACTTGAGTTTAATTTAACAACCAATAATAATAATTCAAAGCTTAGTTGTTAGAACGTTGCCGGGTAGAGACAAAGGTTGCGGATTCGAGTCCTGCTGGATGCGACATATCCTCAATTTCTTCTTAATATCATTTAATATATACTTGTTTGTATATTTTTGAAAATTTAAAAAAATATATATCTTTAGTGTTTGGAGTTATTTTACATTCAAACCATTTTGTAGTGTGGTAAAAAAATATGTAATTATTGTATGAGCACATTGGTGACCCTATATTTTTAAAGAAATATAAATTAAAGTAATCATTAAAAACAATATAAAATCATTTGCAATTAACTAGATTATGATCAAAACTAAACACAGCCTTTTGTTTTTGTACAATTATATTTATTTTTCGTATGAGAATCTACCGTAATTTATGAGTAAGTGTTTTAAAAATATAATTAATATTACGTAGTTAAATTAAAATTAAAAAATGTATATATTTCAAAATGTCACATTACTATTTACCGCAGATTTCAGCACCATTGCGTGACTCAAATAATTTATTTACTATTAGCATTGGCAATTGTGTGCGATTAGGTAAGTAGTATGTACTTAAGACATAATTATAAAGGTAGAGAACGCTGCTTCACGCATAAGTTTTACGTAACTACACATTAACAATTACTCGCTTATTCGATCCTATTGTATTTTTTGATTAAAGAATATATAAAAAGATAAATTACTATTATTTATAGTAATATTTACTATGTTCCCACAGCCGATTAGGCATCATAAACTCAAATCCACAGCACCGTCATATAACCTACGATAAGGAAGTATTTTACATAAACATATTGATTTTATATTATGTTTAACCAATATTTATAAAAGTGTTACTTTTATATTTATAAAAACCATCAAACATATATGACTAGATGTAAAGGTAGGCAATTGCGAGTGGTCGCGTGGGCAAACGGCACCATTTTGGCGCAGCACCATTTGGGCGCGGCACCACTTGGTTCCAGCACCATTTGAGTGCAGCACCACATAGGCACGGCACCACTTGGGCGCAAAGCGATTTAAATGCAAAACTACCTGGGCGCTGTATTGTTTGGACGCGAGAAGTTCATAGTAATTTAAATTTATATTAACCTTTTCCAAAAACCTGTAAAATTATATACTTTTATTAATGTTAGTAAAAAAAATATTAAATTTATAATATTAATTTTTTAGAACAATGTATTGTGAGAACAAAACTATTTTGTTTTTAAATCATATGGTGTCTATGTGTTGTTTAAATTTTAATTATCGTTTATATCTAACTAGGTTTTACCCGCGTGGAATTGGGACATTCGCAAATGATTAAATGACTGTCTATTTTACGGGCACAGATAGATTCGTACCAATCAGGTAATATTAAGGAATAATTTATTTTTAGTAACTTATTTAATAGTGTGATTCGTACCGATCGGCACCAACACCCTTGCCACTCTGTCTGACCACCCGTTTGGTATTAATCCTTGTCAATGACATGTTAACGACTTTGTAAGTATGGAAATGAACAATAAAGCTATGTTGTGACGCTACAGTCTTATCATATTTCATTTTTAGTTCCTATTTAGATATTGATAGACAAACTTGTGTGAAAAAATGGATATTAAGTTTATTGAAAATAGCCGTGGAAAACAAATGTTGGTGGTTGATAATTATAAATATAATTTAAAAAAAACTACTTAAAACAAGTGGGGAGCATGTTTGGGTATGCGTAGATCGCAAATGTAAAGCGATAATTTATACCCTTGGCCCATTCAATCAAAATGTTGTGCTAAATAAATGTGACTTAGAACAGTGCCACGAAGCTAATTTAGTGTCACTCCATAGACATAGCTTGCAAAAGAAAAGCAACAGAAGAAATTGCCGAAAAACCTTAAAAAATTATTCATAAGGCTCTTAAAGAATATCTACCCTCTACTTTTACTGTCGCTGACGTTGCACTTGTAAGGAATTGCATGTACAATGCTCGCACAAAAGTTATTCCACCTCTTCCAAAAAATATTGTCGAAATTCATGAAGCTGATTCTAAACATCGACATCAAAATCAGTGAAGGTAAAAATTTTCTATTTATAAACAATTCCAGTGAAAATATTATCCTTTTTTCATGTGAAACTAATGTGCGCACCGCAGCTACAACAAACCGAATATATCTTGATGGCACGTTTGATTACTGCACAAAATATTTCTGTCAACTATTCAGTATCCATGGATTTTTAAATGGCCATTATATACCATTATTCTTCTGTTTGTTACCAAGTAAGCAAAGTCAATGTTATGTTAAATTGTTTTCGTTGATAGAAAGCGAATGTTTAAAATATAACGTCACATTATGTGTTGTGGACTTTGAGCAAGGCATCCATAAAGCTGTGAATGAAGTTTGGCCCAATGCTCAAATAATTGGATGCAGATTTCACCTGAGTCAGGCTTGGTATAGAAAAGTGCAAAAATTAGGTTTAACTAAAGAGTACCAAAATAAATCAAGCTCTGTTGGTCAATGGATACGAACGACTTTTGCTTTACCTTATTTAGATCGTAGCGAAGTAGGGGATAGCTTCGCTCTAGATTTGTTTGACGTAATGCCAAGTGATGAAGGAGTTTTAAGATACGCTAATTATTTAACAGATAATTATTATATTGCCGAAGAATCGACTTTTCCCCCTACAATTTGGGCCAAGATGTCAGCATCTCTTGAACGGACAACTTACACATGTGAATCGTTTCACAGCCACTTCAATTCATCTATGTATAAAGCACATCAAAATTTGTTTGTATTTGTTGAAAAATTAAGTGAATTTCAAATTAGTACGTACGTTAAAATTTAGAGCGTTAATTCTACTGCAAAAATCCACAATAATACAGTTAAAAACCGAAAACAATTTATTGAAAAAACTATTAACCGTTACAGAACCAAAGAAATAAGTAGAATACATGTATTAAAATGCATTTCTTTCCATACAGCTCCTGCATGATTTTTATTTTATTGAAATTGTGTTTAATATTGTAAATTTCTCTCTTTATTTTATTGATGTTTTTTGTATTAAGTAGCTAACAATAAATTTATCACACTTATATTTATTTTTATTATATTATATTTTACCTGCCTGATACCCTGGTACGAATCACAACATTGCAGATATGGGCAAAAGGGTGAGCGGTACGAAACACACTATTCAATTAGGACTTTTATGGCTTTCGGTACGAATCGCACAACACCCCTATTTTACATATTAAAATTTAATTTTAATTATTCTGTAGGTAAAGTAAGTCTGGCCCAACTACTTTTTTTTATTTAAAATTTCATATTTGTCAGTCAATCACGCTGCAACCCTTGAACAAATTTTGATACTTAATAATAACTCATACAACACCGATTACGACTTTCTTATAATATTCATCTATTACAGTTCTACATTTGACCTAATCATCTGTAGAATATAGTAGTTTGAATCGGGCGCTATTAAATTGCACCACGGCTACGGGGGTTCTAAAATCCTACCTTTAAATTGCACCACGAAAATTGGGATATAGGATTAGGAACCCCCGCAGATTATATTGCACTCTAATGAATAATATAAACTAACCATTTAAGTTTACCCTATTTAAATTTAGTATACTTTGGAGTTCTAAATATATGTATAGGTAGGTGTATTAAAAAAATATATTATTTTTTATTTATTTAAATATAAAAGTATAAACATTTACATAAAGATTATAATATACAGATATACAAAACGACATAGAAACTTAAGAGTAAAAAAATATTTACACTTATAAAATATTGTCAAGCTTATCTAATAATCATTACCAATTTATTTATTTAAATATTAATTTGGTAAAAATTTGAAACTTAAACATTTAATTAAATAAAATAATTTTTTTTTTCATTATATTCCTCTATTAAATTATTCACATAATAAGGGTGCTAATAAAAGAGCAATAAAAGAGACCTTTTCGCCTACCCTCACCGCATGTGGTTGTATGAATTCACGATTTTACAATCTATTGTTTATATTTAACAAATATATGTGTTTAATTTTTTATAAATAAAAATAAATAAATATCAGAAACGTAAAGATATTTTTTTTCTGATTTCAAACATATATAATACTTACGGAAAATTTTGTAGTTTACAGTTATGTCAGCAAAATATTCTAAATTACTGAAGCAATTGCGGATTCTAAAAGAGAATTTTGGAAGAATTTATTGATGTTCGATATAAAATTTTTTTTTCATATTTCATGCAACTTAATTGCGATGGTGACGCACAAAAATGAGAAATGGTGGATTTTGGTTGTTCACTCCACGTGTATCAAAAGATCTCATCGATTTTAGGCTGAACTATAAGAATACAATTATTTTCTGTACTTTGGACTCCAGTGTCACTTATATTTTTTTTTTGCTTTATTAGGAAAAGAAATTCTAAGAAGTTTCGAGTCTCAATTCTTCCAATTTTTCTTTTTGAAGCTAAAATATAACGTTCAGACAAGTAGTTGAGGCTTGACGAACATTAATAGCTGATAATATTGCTGTAATATTTAGGGTACATATTAGATCCAAAACCGCTAACTTTAAGAAAGATTGTACCAAAATTAGGTAAAATTGCTTTGCAGAATTGTATCGTGGTCGTGCCTTTAAAGAGTATTTTAAAAGTCAAACAAAAACCGTTATGATTGAGAATATATTGAAAGATCTACATAAGGATTCTATATAGTTTAATAAACATTAAATCTTTGCAAAAAAAAAACGGGTAAGGCAGTCAGTGGGACTGCCGGTAAAAGTTACTTCTATGTACGCGTCCGGGATTCAAAATTTGTAAGGAAATAATTAAAAAAATCAATATATGCTTGTAGCATGGACCTACTATAGTATAAATCCGAACTTCCGTGTTCAGATTATAGGTTAAAATGCAATGTACAGGCAAAAAAATCACATTGTATAATAAAACGATTCATCTTTTTAATGGTATGTTACAAAATATCGCTTATTGATCAAAAACTAAAAATATCTATCATGTGTACATAATATCAAACAAAAACTGTATTAAGTATGAGGTTAATCAGTGCCACCAACGTGTGAGGTATAAAATATTTTGACCAGCGTATAGGTTGGCAACAAGTTGTGTGATCCTTTTAAATAGAAAAAGATCGAAGAAAGAGAATGATATTAAAACTAGCATTAAATAGCGAAACATCAAGAAGAAGTGACATAGATAGCGTATTTGTTGAGACCTTGCATCAAGTATTCATGTCAAATAATAAAAAGTTAAACTGAAAAATATATAATGCGATAAATATAAGCATATTTATAGTAATTTTGTAAAAATAATGAAAGAATATTTATAAAATACATTATAATTTCCCAAAAGGTTAACTGAAATTCATTTCTAGTCGGAGAAATAAACCACTACGACCTCCGAAATTTGTAAAGTGAGATTGATCAGAAAAATCTCAAAAAACCTCCTAGTACCAAGCGCATACTTATTTTGTATTAAATTTACATAAAATTCCTGGAGACGACGTCCGTTCTAAGCACCAGGTGTCTCGGAGACCATCGTCATCATGATATTCGTATTTAGCGACCCTAAAAATCCCTGAGTACCAAGTGTGCACTAATGATGTTTACATTTTGCATAAAACCTTAGGATACAAAGGTATATACCATGCACCCTGGGCACCAGGTGCCACGTAGAGTTTCGAATGCAAAAAACCGCATTCCGATCCATCTTACCTTACAAATTTCGGAGGTTTTGCTGATTTTAATGCTTTATTTCCTTGACTATTCTTAAAACTCTGTTTAGGTAGCCAACAATTTCAAAACCATAGTGCAGGATGTAATGGAACCTATACTGCAACCATGTAACAGTACTATAGACTACAATACAATACAATACTCATTACTGAATATTATTATTAATTTGATTGATATAAGATCGTGATGTTAGGATTATATGGTGTGTTACAAACGAAATAGATTTTGGTTCGACTTTGCACATGTCGTCACCTTGGGAGAAATCAACGTCAAACGCCATTTAGTAAGGAAGCAAAGCGGAGTTATTAAAATAAACAAAGTTTGTTAGTTATATTTATTAGTATTTATTTAAACAATTTAATTGTTAATAACAAATTTCCTAGGCAACTGGTCAAACAGCAGATTGAATTTTCGCATTTAGCAAGTCAAAAAACATTTAGAAAACTTTGCTGCTTGTACGGACCTCAATCGGCCACGTAATCATCCTTTACCTTCTGACTAATTTTTACTGTTGACTTTTTAAATATTTTGAAATTCGCGCCATTCTAAATGAGTTTTTCCCAAGCTAACGTCACTAAAGATGCGCAAGAACACACCATATAATCAACATCACGATTATGGAGGGTAGAGGTAAGGAGAACTGTCTCCGTGTATTGAATACGTCCGTCAAAATGTGGTAAATAAGGGTGGCGCTACGATCGTAGTAGGGTAAATTTTAAAAAAAGCGCCATAATTTCTTAGAGTAGGATAGATAAATAAACAAGGAAAGACACATTTCCGCTTTATTATGACACATACATAAGATAATAATAAAGTATGTAAAATGAAATTTTATTAATGATTATTTTCCAGCAATAAGTGAATAAGTATTTAAAAATTCATTACCGCGTTTTTTTATAGCAGTTATATTACGAAATCATACGACATTTCAATCAATTTGTCAAAAACTGCTACATTCATTCTGTACCCTACATCTACTTTAGCGCCATTGTAGTGGCAAGTTTGAGAAGTGTTATGTACCTCTAAAAAGTGGACATATTTTTAATCATTTCCCATTTAAGATCGTTCTCCTTACCTCTACCCTCCATAATCACGATATAAGATACTTAACTTAATGAGCATACTTGCGTGACAGAATTATAAAATAACTTGTCAAACCTAATGTGATACGTCACTACATAATAAGACATTAGCTCAGACTGTTTTTGTATGTTTATCTCTTTTCAATGTACTAAATGTTAACATGGTATTTAAAGAACTTATAGTTATGACTAATAACATGTGGTAAATATTTCATCTTTGTTTTTACGGACCAATATACCTTATATGTGTTTCTGTCCCGCTCTTACGTACGCCAGTTTTCTGTGTTCGTCGATTTTATTCAAGCTTTCGGTGGTCATCTATTTATTCTTCTTGGGTCTATCTGTAACTCTAAGGTACAGATCCTGTGTCGTGTTTAGGTTCGTTGAATTTGTCAGAATTTCAAAATTTAGCTAGTGTATCGTTGAGGCATTTAAAAATTTGTTTTTTAATTTCTGGTTTTTTGATATTTTGGTTGTGATCTGATCCAATGTCTGTGCTGGAATGTAACTTGACGCTAGTTCATCAATTTTATATCGTTCTTTGAATAATATAAAGTCTATTTTATTGCTCACAATACGACCATTTGCGTCCTGAGGAGACTTTCAAGTGTTTATGCTCTTGGGAGCCAGTGTGAACCATGTATATTCTTTCGCTAATTTTTCATTTAGACAAAGTTGTACTAGTGGATCTTTATGATAATTTCTTTCTCCTAAGCCATACCCTCCCATTGCGTCGTCAGCTCTTCCGTTGCCCAGCACTTGGGTATTGAAACCTCCAATGATAACTTTTATTTCATTTTTATTTGCTATCTGTATATCATACAATGCAGACTTGTTTTCGGATCATCGTATCATAAGATAAGCAAAGCATAGTGCTAAAAAGTAATCCACAAAAGTGATAAAAGCATTCAGTTTTAAATAATATAAATATCTACATTTAATGGTTGAATATAGTTTGAAAGATCGGACCAGGAAAATGCAAATATAATAAAGATAAATAGTTGATACCGAATCTATCAGCAGCAACCAACTACACCAACTGAGGCGGTGTTGATGCAAACAAATAATGTATTAGACTAAAAAAGGCATTATTTCAGGAAACCTGTCAGAGATCAGAAAGTGAGCAAGTTTTGTTTACGGCTTGGAAAATAAACGAAGAAAAAAGAACATGTTATAAATATTAAAATGAACCAGATGAAAGTTCAATTAGCAACATTACAAAACCAGCTCGCAGAGCTAGCAACGAAAAGACAAGAAAAGTATTATTAGTATGAAGCAACAAAGCAAAGAAAATAGGAATACCACAAAGATGAAGAAGAATTAGCTAAAAAAACTGAGTGGATCTAATTATAAGAAAAGAAAAATGGATACTTCCTTAACCGCCAGGAAACAGCTCCAATGCCTCGCCAAATAAACTAACAAAGAAAGCTAAACTACCACCACCAATAGTATTAGACAACTTTAGTAATCTTAAAGGATTTTATGACTTCTTGTGCACACACATAACAGGATTTCAACTTTAAGTACCAAGCAATAATACAGTTATAATTCCAGATAGAAAAATATATAAAGAGATTTCACTGTCTATAACATTACTGATATTGCAGGTATTAGAGTGGAAATCCATCCAATTATGAACACTAAGTAAGTGCCTTAATGCAAAAGATGTCAGGAATATGGACATACTCAAGGATATTGCTCCAAACAACCAAGACGCGATAAATGTACAGAAAAACATTTAACTAAAGATTGTGCAAAACCTTAGAACGTAAAACCTATATTTAATCACTGCGGTAAAAATCATCCTGCTAATTACCACGGATGTGAAGTCGCAAAAGAAATGTAAAAGATAAAAATGAAGAACCTGAAAAAAGCCACCCTACCTAGAAAACCAATAAGAGCAAACCAACAAATTGATAATAAACAAAAAGGACAAACGGCAGACAAATGTAGCTATCTCCACTACAAAAGCAGAGATTGTCGCTGCAAGTGATGCCGCCAGAGAAATTATATGGTTGAAAAGTCTGTGTGAAGGAATTTTTAAACTAAAACAACTACCAGACTAAATCCCCCACTTGGTAACTCTTTTACATTGTCCGCGTGTCATGGTACCTCTTCATCCGATCACTAGATAATTTAAGTTTCCCACGCACCAAGTTGTGAATATTCTTCATTTGATTTTGAAGATCGGTGACATATTCTTCACGGGCCACTTCACCAGGTTTAAAGCCAAACACCAAGTAACATGGTAGCCTCATTTCTCCACCGAACAGGACCTTCGCAGGCGTTTGGCCTGTTGATTCGTTAATGGCCGATCGAATGGCCATTGGAATAGCGAAATATGTCGATCCCAATCCCTCTGACACTCCGACACCACTTTTGACAGGTAGTTGGTTATGCTTTAATTCATTCGTTCCACCATTTCATCAGACTGAGGGTGTATCGCTGTGGTTCTGGTTTTGTGGATGCCTAATCTTTGGCAAACTTCTTGAAACAGCTTGCTCCCTTGGTCTGAATGTAAGTCTACCGGTACTCCAAAACGGCTTATGAATTCTTCAACTAATATACCTGCCAAAGTAGTGGTTTCCTGATTGGGAACTGCGTGGGCTTCAACCCATTTAGTGAAGTAGTCCATTACAACAAAGATTTACTTATTTCCTACCTCGCTTTGTGGAAGTGGCCGCAATACATCTACTGCGATTCTTTCAAAAGGACTTCCGAACAAGTATTGCTGCATTTCTGCCTTCGGTTTTCGATGCGGACCATTACTGGCCGCACATGTGGTGCATTTACAGCACCAATCTTTAACATCGTTAGAGCAGTTTACCCAGTAAAATCTATCTCGGATCTTTTGCAGCGTTTTCGTGTTACCCAGATGTCCTCCAGAACTATTATTATATATCTGTTTTAAAATTTCTGGTACAGTATTTCTTGGAACCACTATTTGTTTCTTTGTTTCTGTGCCCTTGGAATTTTCTACAAGTCTTTGAAGGAGCCCACCGTCCAAAATTAAAGAATTTCATTGGACCCAATATGCTTTCAAAGCAGAAGAGGATGGGGGTATCTCTCTCCACAACGGACGACTAACCATTCTCTTCCATTCCCGAATCTTTTTCAAAACGGGATCGTGTTCTTGTTGCTCCTCCAGCATAGAGCTCTCGTCTTCTGGCACAACCTTAACTAATGCAAGTTTTTCCTCGTTCTGCTCCATGCGGATACAATGGGGGCAATCAGGTCGACAAGGCCTTCTGGAAAATGCACCAGCATTACGATGTCTTGTTCCAGGTCTGTGCTCGATTTCAATATCATATTCCTGCAGTTTTTCGAGCCATCTTGCTATCTGTCCTTCTGGGTTCCTAAAGCTAAGTAGCCACTTTAAACTGGCATGGTCTGTTCTAATTAGGAATTTTCTGCCATACAGATATTTATAAAAGTGCCCGACGGATTTTACAACTGCTGAGAGTTCCCGCCGAGTCACACAGTAGTTCTTTTCAGCTTTCGATAAAGTTTTGCTAAAGTAACCAACCACTCTTTCCTTACCATCTTGTAGCTGTGACAAGACGGCTCTAATTCCCACATAGCTGGCGTCGGTATCCAGAATAAGCTTACCGTCAGGAAGTGGATAAGCAAGAATGGGGGCAGACGTCAGCTGTTTCTTTAATAGTTCAAAAGCCTTTTGACATTCCTCCTCCCAACAAAAGGACTTGTCTTGTTTGGTCAAACGAGTCAAGGGTTTGGCTATGTCTCCAACATTTTTAACATATCGTTGGTAATAGGAACAAAGACGCAAGAAACTTCGGAGCTGATGTTTGTCGATAGGGATAGGCCATTCTTGAACGGCTTGACTCTTAGCGGGATCTACAGCAACGCCATCGTTGCTTACGTTATGTCCTAAATAGTTGACCTGTCTCTGGAACAAGTGTCATTTTTTAACATTCAATGTTAGATTAGCTTTCTGTAATCTTTTAAAGACTTCTTCTAGGTTAGATTAATGTGCCTTAAAGGTCTTGCCCATTATGATAATGTCATCCAGATAAACTAGACAAGTTTTCCATGACAAACCCCGCAGGATGTTTTCCATTAGCCGTTTAAACGTCGCAGGAGCATTACGGAAGGACCGTGAATTGCCACAACCCTGATCCACTGGTAAAGGCAGTCTTTTCTTTGTCTGCTGGATTCATTTTAACCTGCCAGTATCCGCTGTTAAGGTCCAAGGTAGAAAACAAAGTGGAACCTGCCAATGCGTCGAGGGCATCATAAATCCTTGGCAGAGGATATCTGTCTTTCTTAGTGACATCATTTAGCTTTCGATAGTCGACACAAAACCGCATTGATCCGTCTTTCTTTCTCACTTATACCACAGGAGAAGCCCACGGACTACTGGATGGTTCGACTATGCCATTTTAAATCGTTTTTTTAAGGGCTCTGTCCGCTTCTTATCTCTTAACTTGAGGCAGCCGTCGGGGTACCTGTCGAGTCGGACGTGCATCGCCAGTATCAATTTTATGTTGGACAACATCAGTTCTTCCAAGTTTACTTTTAGAACCAAATACAGGTTTATAACGGTAAAGTAGATCTCTTGCCTGTTTCTTTTCTAATTTTGACAAAGAGGGATCTAATTTTTTTATTAATTGTTCGATTTCGTTGGTCTCATCTGTTTCCGTAACGTTTACCTTGTGAATAATCGCCGTTACTGGTTCTAAACTTCCCATTTCCGTGTCCTTTCGGAGAAGAACTGGATGATCGTTCAAGTTGATAACTCGGATAGGTACCTCTTTGGTGGATCTAACAAGAGTCTTACCCACAAGGAGTACTTTTCCCAATTCATAGTCATGGATCTTTGGCTTTATCATGGCTGAGGCACCATCTGGCTTCAGTCCATCCAACCGCGCTGTTACGACACATTTGCAGCTCGCCGGAAGTTCGATATCATTGATTAGCTTAATCGAGGCATCGTTAGCTTGTTTTCGAAGCAGGAATATTTCCTCATTACCAGTACGAAGGATACGTCGGCGAAGATCCAAGTGAATACACCAGTGGAGCATAACATCCATGCCCAGAACAACATCTTCATCAACGTCAGCCACCAGCCCCGAGTTGACAAGAGAGGTTAAACCAAACTGTAGCGTCGCCTGTATCTCACCGTAGACTCTAGCAGATTTTCCGGTAGCGGTACGCATTATCCAACTGGTACGTAACATCTTCTTGTGCATAATGATGGATGGTCGGACGATAGTTTTTGTAGCTCCAGTGTCTACCAGCATGCTTAAGTTCTTCCCATCAATAAGTCCATCTACAACCAAGCTGTCCACGTGATATCGCAGAATTGCCAATTTAATGGTGTGAGGGGCTTCGGGAATGTTTGGGGTCGATGTCGCCCTCCAGGAGTCGACCCGTTCTAGTTTTTTCTGCTGCTGAGGGACTTCAGCAGAGGATTTTTCTTTTTGGGGGCAAGCATTTTTTACATGGCCTAGTTCTTCGCAGTTCCAACACCTCACTGGGCGCCTTCTTCTTGGAGACAACTTCATTAACCTCTCCACTACCGCTTTGACGTCGCTAACGGAATGAACGGCATGGTCGTAGTTACAGGTGACTTTCCTTAGTCGAGCATCTCCACGTGAAGCCTCCGTCGCCGCATCAAACTCCAGGGCAATGGTCAAGGCGTCCACAAGAGATTTCTGCCGCGCCAACCGTACAGCCCGCTGCAACTCGACATCTCGAAGACCATCGGTAAAGGTTTGGACCGCCAGGCACTCCAGGAAATCCTCCGCTGCATTTGGATACGCAAACCGTACCATTCTTGCCACTTCTGCCTTAAACCCCTGGATAGCCTCTCCATTTTTCTGCTTTCGGGTCTTTAACCGCATTCGGTATACCGGTTGATTTAGCAATAATTTGAAATTGTCAGCTTTATCCGGTGTCAATAAATGCAGGACGTCTAAAGCCTCGCCTCGCAGAGCTATGGTTAGGAACAATGTCTTCTCCTGGGATGACCATCCATTTTCTCTGGCCGCTGCGTCGAATTAGTTTGGGTAATTTGGCCAGGAAGTCTTCTCGTCGAAGGTCGGGGGTTTCATCGTCGTTCGTACCTGGGTCGCCTACCCGTTTCCTCGTCGTTCGACGTCTACGTGGCAGGTTTACGTCCTTTCTGCATCTCGTCGCCGTGGTGGATGGTTTGGTTTCGACGACAAGCTTTCTGTTCTTGTTGAAGCTTTCTTATTTCGGACTGTATTTGCTGCTTGATCTCCTCTCGCAAGTTGGCCACTTGCTGATTTTGCTCGTCCCGCATGTTAGCCATTTGCTGATTTTGCTCGTCCCGAAGACGCGATATTTGCTGGGAGAACGAACTGGATTACTCTTCTGATAGGGTAAACATCCGTTGTAATAGCTCCTCTTGTTGACTCCTCATTCGTTGAGACAGCTATAAAAATTGTTGCGTTTGTTCTTCTTGTTGGCTCTTTATTCTTTGCGACAGCTGGGAAAATTGTCGCAATTGTTCTTCTTGCAGACGGGAAAGTTGTTGCGTTTGTTTTTCTTGTTGGCTCGTCATAAGTTGTGATAGTCCAGAAATTGGTTTTTGACTTGGGTCATAGAACTCCACAACGTCAGGGTCCAAATTGTTACTTAGGTAATATTCACGGAGCCTATTCAACAATACAGATTTGGTCCCAGTAGTTTACAACTCTTATTCATCGAGCTCTCTTCTGAGCTCAGCAACCAATAATTCATTTATCTTCTTTCCAGGCATTCTTGTATCTTTACCCCACACCTGACACCAATTTGAAACACTTATGGGGACTTTAACACAATTTATTCACAAATTTGTTAAAATACACAGAATTTTGCTGGTTAATGTCTAAACTAATTGACAATACAATGAACTATTAGTTGAACTCCCCTTAACTGTCTATACATCCCCTTATATAAAACAAAAGAACATTCTAGAATGAAAGCGAAACTCGCGAAATATAGATAAAGGCCTTTTTCTTAATTGGTTATCCCGTTACAATATTTATAGGAAGTTCTCTCTCAGCCACTGAGACGCGCCTTGCAAAGGGTAAGTACTTTACCATCTAGGTCTGTCATTCTTTAGGTGCCGGAAGACTTATACTCAGTTCGAAAAATCTCCAGCAAAAGCTAAGATCCGGCACGGATAAAATGAAAAAAACAGATTTGTTTAAATTTAACTTAAATTTTAATATTGAAGCCAACATACACAAATATAATTCGCTAGCTATTGTGGTTTTTATTAAAAAGGATTTTGTAAAAACAGCGTTTTCATTGTAACGTAGGTACTATTTTTTATATTTGCAGTTATAAAACTTAAAAAATATTTCAAATATATTGCTCAAATGTAAATATAAAGCATTCTTAAGAACAAAATAACAATACAATAAAAATATATATACAAAATCCTATAACAAATTCATAACTATATAATTTTTACATAGTCACACACTTCAAATATAAGTGTTAAAAATTAATCTTTATCTTTAGAAACGCGCAACTTAAAATTTCAGTACGGTACGGTAAGTGTTAAAGATGAAAGGCTAGTTGGCAAAAACTATCTCAACAAATATCCGTAAACAAGTTGGTTTCTGTTTCTACACATCGTAAAAAACGAAGATTTTTATAACTTTTAATGAACTTATTTAAAAAAATGTAGCAGACGCAATTGTAAGCAAAAACATAGTTTTGTATTTTTTGAAGAATGTATGTAAGATTAAAAAGCAGCTTAAATAAAATGGTATACAAAAACGCCGTCTTCAATGTAAAAAAGTAAAAGTCTATAGCATCAAAGTAGAGATCAATTAAAACAACAGTCGCCTGTTCAAGTAATTGAAACCGACAAAAGTAATTTGTTTTCAAATACCCTCACAAAAATCTTGTTATAGCTGTTTTTCTTATAGTTCCGCCGGAACATAGTGTCCTTCTAAGTAATTCCTCTTATACCAGTTTTGGAGATCATATATTAGAGTTTTTCAATACCTAATTAGCCATTTTAATCTAATAAGTTTAATAATAAGCACTTAAATTTATCTCTTTTACTTAATACAAGACTACTTTTTCTTGTAAATTTTTGCATATGAATACCCTCGAAGTTTACTTTACTGTACTTGAAATGTTTCCCTAAAGTTTTACGTTAATGTACTTTAAATGTTTTGTTTGAAGTTAATGTTTGTGCTATGTGACCTAATTTTTTCCGCTAAAAGCCTTGTTTAATGATCTTTATAATTTTCTTTTGTTATGTATCGTACTATCTTTTAAAAAATAAATATAGTTATAGTAGCATACTGTTAATATTAATTTACTTTAAGACCTCTTAATTTATTAAACACAAAAATCCTTAAAATTCTGAAAACTTAAAATATTTCTTACAATCTTAATATGGAATACAGCATAGAACATTATAATTAAAAATTTAATTAAATTAATTGTTAGATCAAAATGTATTCCTTTATGATAACTTATTGTACGCCTATGATTACATATAATCAATTAATTTTGTATTTGCAAAAAAGATCTTTATAAGAAAAACGTATGTTATCAAAAAATTTACATAGTATTCGAGGAAAGGAAAACGAAGCAGCATCAGCGAATATTTTCAATAGATTGCGGGCTGATCTAGATCAGTGAAATTAAGACATGGTCGACCGTGTCTTCCGATATAAAATCTGCGGAATCGTGTTTATGTAAATAGTGCGAGAGTACCAGAGCAAAGGCTCGTAATTATTGGTGTTCAGAACCCAGCGCATTGTCTTATCTGATGGGATCCCCTTAATTGACTCATTACATTATGGAGTGCATAGGTGTGCACTAGTAAAAAATTTCTCGCCGTTAAGATAAGACTTTGTTGCCTCTATCTTTCCGATTTTTTGCCTTGTTACTGTACTCTGCTACCACACGATTATCTTGATGACCGATAAGAGTTATAGAACTATACCTTAATCTTCCGTACTACTACTATTAATGGGATCCATTTCTATATAAAGTGTTTTCTCTCGAAAGGCCATTTTTATCCGATGCAAAATACTCATTAGGAGTTAATTTTATCAAAACAACCTCACAGTTGTACTTACACAGTAGTAGCACGACTTGATCCTAATATATTCCTGATAGAGACGTTCTCTTCGTTATCTTAAGTACGCTATTAGCCACTTCTTTTTCAATGTGTATCACCGATTCAGCTCTGAGTTATTGCTAAATAAAAACAAAATATCGGTGTTTTTAGCGAAATGTGGTCCATAATTGCAAGTATTTCTTATGATACCAGTTATATTTACAAAATTACTAACTGCTTCAGAATATATCTGATATAGTCCGAGTTCATTAGGAAAAATTTAAGAGTATGAAATAAATCAAGCAAAAACCCAAACGTTAAGGGGGATACGCCTCAGGGAAGCGAATGAAAAACTAAATTACCTATTTAATTTTTTAAGCGCTTAAAAAATTGAATATAGGTAAAATCTCTTTATCCATTTACATGGGTGTACAAGATGATGGCATTTGTTCTTTATATTGCTCTCTTTTTAGTATATTTACGCAAACCTCACTCTATTTGTTAAAGTATATGTTATAAGGAATTAGTAGGTCGCAGAGGAAAATCTGGTTATGATTGGTTAGAGGGATTTTATCAATGGAAGCAAGATATAACCCTGCGTGCTTCAGAGATTACTTAATCGGCTTTTGCTTGTGACTTTAATAAAATTGCAGTTGACAGGTTTTAATTCATGTTCAAATACGTTTTATAACCAAATAATCAATCACTAAAAAAATATACATAAACAATGTTGAAGGGCCAGTAAAGGTATTTATGGTGCAAAGGTTTTTGAAAATTTTACTTGAATATCAACCGTCGTCAAAGTGTTCGCATAAATCAGTAAACAACAAAAATTCCTACTCAAAATAAACCATTGCTTTATTGCTTAAGATTCTAGTTAAAAGAAGGATTTAAAAAAAAAAACAATGCATATGTATATCACACTAAAAGATATATTTAAAAATAAAAACAATTAAATAAACCGAATGCCAAATAGAGCTGTGCATGGATAGAAAGATATTATTCTAAAGAGTTTAGATAACACAAAAGTACAGCAGTACCGAAAAAAAGAATTAAAATATTTTGTACCGAATTATAAAAAAGAAACATATCACTAAGGCCTGGTTGTATAGACTGCACTTAAGCTCTAATTCATATGAGCTTGGCTCATCGTTGAACCAGGTCTATAAATATTGTTCAGTTGTAGTTGTCACCAGCTAGTTCAGATGAATTAGGGTCTATTGAGGTTGTAAATAACACTTCAGAAGAAAAGAAGACGAATTGAGATTGATGATGTTGCAATACCACTGAAGAATCGATACTGGTATTAAAAAGAGAATGGGCATAAAAGTAGGTATCGATACCGGTATCGATAAGAGTATCGTTACAAAAGTATCGATACCGGTATTGTAAGTAATTGTAACAGTTTAAGCTATTAATGCAAGAATGAGAACTTATTTTTTAAAATTAGTTTTTGTCCATCTTATTAAAGTAGGATAATAAAAAATAACAAAAAAACGCATTTCTGTAAAAACTGGGTGAACACCTACTTGTAATAATAGTTTCGGTTAGTATCGGTGTCGGTATCCATACTTGAATTATGGTTGGAGCCTTTGAAGTCATCCTTTACCTGTGAACAGCATCCGATCTATAAATGAGACCCTTTTTCGACCCTAGACCCTCGATCCGACATGTAGTTATACAATTCCTGCGGTGATTGCTTTTTCTTGCCTTTATAAGTATGTTTAGCCGCTATTTTGTGTCAATACATAAAATGTGCTTTGTATTATAAAGTTTAAGTCATGCAAACTTGTCGTAATTAGAGTTTATTTATACTTAATACCGTAGTTAACTTCATGAACTATAAGATGCAAAATAAGATGATTTCAAATTACTGTTAGATATTTGGAAATTAGGAGCAAAAACTTGTAAGTGTGTTTTTTTTTTTATTTAACATAATTGAATCTTCAAGGTGATTTATCATTGTGCTGTTGAAAACCGGAACATCGCAAGAACATCGTTAATTTCAATAATTGTATCACGATGCACTGGCGCACAATTATAGTGAAGGTCAGGCTTTTAACTTTTTCAACATTCACCTTCGAAGACGTTACAATATAAATATGTAATTAACAATTACGTCAAATCACGTTCATACTAAATTTTATACTTTCTCACAAATTAAGTAGGTACTCCTGATTTTATAGACTATATAAGTATTCATTATATGAAACACACCATTTACAATCTTAAATAGTTGTATTGTCATTTTGGAGGAAACAATTTAAAATTCTTTACCAATGAAAAAAATAAATTTAGAAAAAATGTTGATAGAAATAACTTTAACCATTAAAAATTATTCTTATTCATTAAATATTTTTTAAATAATCATACTAGTATAAGTATTAGTATTAGTATATACCTAAGTGTAACAATAATTGGATCATATGAACTACACATTCTATATTTATATTAGAAAGTTTTTTTATTTTCGTCGTATTCTTTGTCTTTTTGTCTTTATCTTTGTTATTCCGAATGGAATTTTTAATCTAATTTAAACTTAGTTTCCGACCACCGAGAGGTTTGAAATTTTCAGGATGGCTAAGAACTGGATAATAATGCATGTTTCAAGTGTGCTTAGACATATACATAGAAATTTTGACACAATTTCGGGTTAATATGAGTTTTAAATTGATTACAAAATACCCACATAATATACAAATTCAAGTAACAAAATAATTTTTATAATAGTAATGTGACCTATAAATCAGTAAAAGAAACTTTCTACTATAAAAGGTTATTTGTGACACAAGGACGGAAAATGACATTTTGCAAGAGCGAGTAAAGTTGTGTAGCCGAGGTGCGTAGCAACGAGGCGAAACAATACGAGCACTTGCAAAACATTTTCCGGACGTGTAACACACACTATTTTTTGGTCCGACTAATTTTTAATATTTTTAAAAGTTCCGTTATGTTCAAAAGTTGACTGCTTGTGCTACCTAAAGTAAGACCAGTGACTAGAAGACAGCCGACAGTCTGTCAGCTGGTGTGACGTGATGTTCGGGTAGATATAAGCGCCACATTGGATGTTAATATTATAGTTGTATAATAACTTGTTTGATTCTTAATATACGTGTTCAGCAGTTATTAGTGTTTTAATTAACATATGTTGCAAAAATAAAAAGTTCAAAAACTTTTTACTTTGTGACATACAAGATTAGATGTTTATTGACATTTATTGCACGATTAAAAGAATTAGTATAAAGGAATGATTTTCTGATAAATCTATTTCAAGATCCTTAATTTTTATACATACAAATACTGTGCTAATAAGCAGTACAGTAAAATTTGTTATATTGAAAATATTAACATTAATATCTAATAATTTTATATACAAATACCATAGACACTGAACTATTTTCATAATCGAATGATAAGTAGTTGTAAATTGACATAAATGTCAAATTTTATAATACAAGTTGTGAGAGAAATTAAATGTAAATTAGAATCCTGCTTACCTTTAGAAAAAGTTATAGGTAAATTTAGTATATTACACGCTGTTTTTAAATAGATTTAATTTAAATTTGTATTATTCATTATGTATTTTTGATGACTTAAAATTTAAACTCATAGCGCCATCTCTTTAGATAATCTAAAAGCTACTTTGCCGGCCTAGGCCGAAAAATGTCATTTTCCAGACGATCTTGAAGTAATTAATAGTATTGTTTCTGGACGGAAGACCAAAAAAGTTCTTTTTATAAATTGTGATTATTTTTTTATTATTTGATAAGTTCAAGTTACTAAAACTCAAAAAATATTAGAAATTCAAAATCTGGATATTACAAAACTATATAATTTTAACAAGTTTAGTAGGTTTGGGGAAAGGTTTAAAGGGCATTCAAACAAACAATTTTATTTATTTTTGTGCGATAATTACTCTTCCACAATCAGTCTTTGGAAATTAGAAACTTTAAGAACTCTACTTTTTATAAACAAAATAATAATATAAATTTTTTTTGTTGATACCCAACTACCAATTTTAACCCTAAATAGGGTAAGATCGGGTACCCTAAGGAGCAAGACGAGGTACGAGTGATATATTTTACTACTGTGTTGCAATACTCGCATATAAATATAGCCTCGTCTTCTTCGTCGTCTATCTCAGCACAACTAGTGTGCTTTATTTCAACAAAGCGAACAGGCGACCTATCCTTCGATTGAATCACAATATTTGCCACTGCAATTGAAGCATGAAATGTTATTGTTGTCAGGTTTTGTTGAAAAAATGACAGATAGCTTTTTGTTATTTCTCTTACTATTAGTTGATTCAATTTTTTTAGTCTTTTTTATACTTTTGCCCTTTTTCTCTTTTTATTTTCTTCAGCAAATCTAATCTAATTTTCATTGACTCTTTCAATTCATTTTTATGTAAAGAAGTAATGATTGTAATTTTTTCTCGCCTTCTTAAGATCTGTAAACATTTTCGGATTACAGGATATGACATGAGTTGTTACTTCGAAGGCAGGCTGTGATTTGTTGATCATAGTAAATTAATTGGTTTTGTTCTAAATAAAACGGATCTAATTGTATTATTGGTTTAAAAAATTGTTTTATTGTTAAAAGCATTACTAATTTTTTTTAAATATTTTAAAAATACTTTTTATATGGGATTCTTTTTAGTTTTAAATTTTTGTACGGTCAATTTCACCATCCAACTTCGGATGATTTTCAAATTTAATAAAAGTTGAATTAATTAGTATTTCAGGATACCAATTATTGATTATAACTTTTTTTATTGTTTCTTTTTCGTTTTCAAAAGAATCAATATTGGAACATACATTTTTTAAAAGTTATAATACGATTAAAATTAAAATTCAAATATCTATACTTAATAATATAAACAGGAAAGGTTTGTTTGTTTGTTTGAAATGAATAGGCTCCGAAACTACTGGACCGATTTCAAAAATTCTTTCACCGTTGGCAAGCTACACTATTCCCGAGTGACATAGGCTATGTTTCATTAAAAAAAATGGCCCTTGGTAAGCCAGGCGCATCAGTAGATTTATATTAATTGAATATATTAAAAGTATACGTTTCAAAAAAATGAGTTGGATAAAAGTTGTAGGTCTCTTTAAGACAAACAAAAAAGTCCTCTAACATTTTTTTGTACAGGGTGAAGTAAAAAAGTTACAATTTTTTTTTCACTTTTCAAACGGCCGTACCGATTTGACCCATTAACGGACTCGACCGAGATTTTGGGACGATTGATTTTTGTACCAAATTTTATTTCCATCTGTTAAGAAATGCGACCGCTATCGTTTTACAGATTTTGTTATATCGGATCTCTACGTACATACATACATACATACATACATACATATATACATATATATATATATATATATATATATATATATATATATATATATATATATATATATATATATATATATATATATATAAGTAAAAGTGGTTATTGGGTAAACAGCAATACTTAACGTTAAATAAAACTCTTTAGAGTATTTTTAATCCAAGCTTTCGTAATTACTTTATTACATTATCAAGGAGCTACAAAATTAAGAGTGACAGAATGCAAGTAGAAATAAATTATAAATTTATACTTACATCTCTGTGAGGTTATAACGTTGTTGTTCTAAAAGAAATTAACATGAGTAAATAATAAATTATAAAATTAAAATTATGTTTTTTATAAGTATTATCAAATTGATGTTTCTCACAAGATATGACATTAATGATTAAATAGTCATGTAACTATGATATCAAAAGTAATAAATTAGAGAACTAACTATAAGGTATTAGGAATAATAAAAAAAAAATTTATAAATTATGGAAGTATTAAGATATAACAATATTAAAGCTTAGATGTTATTAGCCCTAAGGGATTATCCTGGATGTATATCCCTCTAAGATCAGTATAACTGTGCAATGATATAGAAAAACCAGGAAAAAACTATATCTGCTGATCTTTACAATAACTTAATATATTTGAATTATAATTATATCTTATCTATGTATCACAAAATGTAAATTCAATTAAAGTAGATAGTTTAATTGTGGAGAATTTGTAATATTTATTTGTTCATTAACAACTTTAAACTCTAGATTTGTTAGATGTCTTTTTTATTTTAAGATTTTCTTTAAAAACTTAAAATAAAAAAGACATCTAACAAATCTAGAGTTTAAAGTTGTTAATGAACAAATAAATATTACAAATTCTCCACAATTAAACTATCTACTTTAATTGAATTTACATTTTGTGATACATAGATAAGATATAATTATAATTCAAATATATTAAGTTATTGTAAAGATCAGCAGATATAGTTTTTTCCTGGTTTTTCTATATCATTGCACAGTTATACTGATCTTAGAGGGATATACATCCAGGATAATCCCTTAGGGCTAATAACATCTAAGCTTTAATATTGTTATATCTTAATACTTCCATAATTTATAAATTTTTTTTTTTTTATTATTCCTAATACCTTATAGTTAGTTCTCTAATTTATTACTTTTGATATCATAGTTACATGACTATTTAATCATTAATGTCATATCTTGTGAGAAACATCAATTTGATAATACTTATAAAAAACATCATTTTAATTTTATAATTTATTATTTACTCATGTTAATTTCTTTTAGAACAACAACGTTATAACCTCACAGAGATGTAAGTATAAATTTATAATTTATTTCTACTTGCATTCTGTCACTCTTAATTTTGTAGCTCCTTGATAATGTAATAAAGTAATTACGAAAGCTTGGATTAAAAATACTCTAAAGAGTTTTATTTAACGTTAAGTATTGCTGTTTACCCAATAACCACTTTTACTATTAATTAATGTTTCAGCAAATATTACTATTTAATTATATATATATATATATATATATATATATATATATAAACAAAGTGCACTGATGACGGCTAATGAGCCAGAAACATGCATGTCTGCGGTTACCATTCCTACTCGTGGCCTTATTGATCCTTTTTGCGTACATGCCCAATAACTTTCCCCTTTTGTATATATATATATATATATATATTATATATATATATATATATAAAGGGTGCCAAGTATGCGTATTTATAATAAACAAAAGGGGCAAATTAACGGGCATGTACGCAAAAGGATCATAGGATTACGAGTAAGAATGGTAACCGCAGACATGCATGTTTCTGGCTCATTAGCCGTCATCAGTGCGGCATAACCAAGAAGAGTATTGCACTTGGCTAGCAAAAGTGTTAGGTACTACTACTAAAATGCCATTAATGTAACCAAAAATGACCTTAAAATCCTTATATCGCGTGCGCTGAGAATACTATTCATTATAGAATAAAATAATGTACTACGATTTTGAAGAATATATAAATATCTACAAAAAATGCTGCGATAGCATATGTCTAACTGTTATAGTTACGTCACAATAACTAATTTTTAATTTTTTAAAAGTTTTTATCTTGGTATTAATCCTTATCAAAATAACTTATTATATAATCACGACAGATATCACAAATTTAGCATGGGGCGAGGCTACTTATAAAGGAATTAAAGGACAATTAAGTTGTAGCAACCAATATAACTGAACCACCAGCTGGTCAACTAGCTCATACACTGAGAATACCGATGATCCCAACTGATTTATCAAATCTCTTTAAACTGCTTTAATTTCCTATCAAAACATCTTTCGCTTTTGTTATTTTTCTTTAATCCCCGTGCAAAGCCGGGGTGGGCTGCTAGTATTTTATATTTTCAATTAAATTTGACATCCAAGCATAGAGTTTGATAACTTCTGCTCATTTTATTAAGTTATAAGTTAAATCAATTATGTAATTTTTTCCAAGTTGGTACTACTAACTAGCTGTTTTCAGGTATAGGTTCCTGACAGCGTTCTGATTTTAACTATAATATAAGTTGTTCAATATATGCTTCTCTTTTACAATATTATAAAAATATTAATAATATTTATAACAAGCATTCAATGATTTTTTACGACTTATCGTTTTATATTGTTTATAAAATAACTATTTTAAAGAGAAAATAATGATTTGGAAATCACAAAGTCTCTAATAAATTATTCGTCATTACCGTAAAAGTCTTTAAAAGACAATATCAACCAAATCAAATTATTTTTAAATGTAAATGTTTCGTTTTCGAATTTGATTACCCAAACTTGTTATCTAGGAAGAAACAAATCTTTACTTATCTTGTCACAAAATAAAAAAAAACAGTTTAAAGGTGTGCTTTTAAAAAAACATACACTGTATTTTAACACTTAAGTCTCATTAAACAAAATCTATCACCCATTAAATCAATCCGAAGACATTTTCAATACAAACGGTTTAATATAAGTTTGTAACTGAAAGATTACAACTATTTTAATGTTAACACATCAGAGATCGTGTTAAAGATATAATGATCTGGTTTCTGGTGACACTTATAAATTGTGCCTCTAAATACTACACTGATTTTATTTTTAATGAACTATCTGATTTAATGTAACTATTAATCATTTCTAAATATACTTTAGGTGATTTATAGGGCATATACGAAATAACGACCAACTGTCGCTTTTTAGACTCTTTAAATCAAGAACAAAATTTTATTGTGTTAATTAACTATGTTAATAATTAGGTTTAGTGCATACAGAATATTATTTAAAAAAAAATACATTGTTGGTTATTAACAACTTTAAAGTCGTTATAGTTAAATAAAATTTATGTTTTTAATGATACATAGGTTTTAAGGAATATGTATAGCTTATTTTCTTTTATTATTTGAATTTTATAACTGAAATAAAAAAAATTAATCATTATATTTGAAGATTACTCTTGGCCTATTTCATCAATCATAATGGGTGTGTCAAATTTGTCAAGGGCCTCCTTTTAAATCTGAAAATGCCTAACAAAACAACGAACGCTCACACAAGAGTCCTATCGCCATTTGTGCCTTCGTGGCGACGCTGGTCGTAGCCCCAAAATATGGGCACAGCTAGCCGAAGGCACAAATGGCGATAGAACTGTTGTGTGAGCGTTCGTTGTTTGTGTTTTTTAGACACATGTTTCCCCACCATCCTTTGCTCCCAAGTACCCAACACTTTTGCTAGCCAAGTGCAATACTTTACTTGGTTATGCCGCACTGATGACGGCTAACGAGCCAGAAACATGCATGTCTGCGGTTACCATTCTTACTCGTAATCCTATAATACTTTTTGCGTACATGCCCGTTAATTTACCCCTTTTGTTTATCACAAGTACGCATACTTGGCACCCTTTGTGTTTCACATCCTGGGCTTGGAACGACTCTAATGCAATGAGTCCGTTTCGCCAACGTGGCGACGCTGGTCGTAGCCACAAAATGTGGGCACAGCTAGCCGAAGGCACAAATGGCGATAGGACTCTTGTGTGAGCGTTCGTTGTTTGTGTTTTTTAGACACATGTTTCCCTACCATCCTTTGCTCCCAAGTACCCAACACTTTTGCTAGCCAAGTGCAATACCTTACTTGGTTATGCCGCACTGACGACGGCTAACGAGCCAGAAACATGCATGGCTGCGGTTACCATTCTTACTCGTAATCCTATAATCCTTTTTGCGTACATGCCCGTTAATTTACCCCTTTTGTTTATCACAAGTACGCATACTTGGCACCCTTTGTGTTTCACATCCTGGGCTTGGAACGACTCTAATGCAATGAGTCAGTTTCGCCAACGTTGCGACGCTGGTCGTAGCCCCAAAATGTGGGCACAGCTAGCCGAAGGCACAAATGGCGATAGGACTCTTGTGTGAGCGTTCGTTGTTTGTGTTTTTTAGACACATGTTTCCCTACCATCCTTTGCTCCCAAGTACCCAACACTTTTGCTAGCCAAGTGCAATACCTTACTTGGTTATGCCGCACTGATGACGGCTAACGAGCCAGAAACATGCATGTCTGCGGTTACCATTCTTACTCGTAATCCTATAATCCTTTTTGCGTACATGCCCAATAATTTTCCAATTTTATATATATTAATACGCATTTTCTTGGCACTTTGTTTATATATATATATATATATATATATATATATATATATATATATATAAGCCTGATGGAATTGTCGTCGTGCCTGATTACTGCAGTGTCCAAATGCAAGTTATCAGGCATGACGACAATTCCATCAGGCTCGATTGGTAGAGAAAGAAGACATATTCAGGAAGGTACGTCCCTTTCCACTCCTACCATCCGTTCGAACAAAAGGTCAACATCATTATCGGTCTAAAGAATCGCATCCAAAAGATCTGCCATCCGTCATATGTAAACAAGAATATTGATCTATTATTTGACATATTACGGAAGAATCACTATCCCAAGAATCTCCTGAACAAGTTGTTGCACCAAGATTGTCCCACGAGCACAATCCCACCAAAAAACACTACGGGAACAGAACCTGTTGAATTGCACTATGCCGGACTTCCATTCATAAGAGGGTTATCGTCTCAAATCTCCAACCGCCTAAGAAAACACAATATTATCATCGCAAATGCCACCTATAGGAAATTGGGTACCTATTTCTTTCATTTAAAAGACAAAACGCCAAAGATAAATAAATCGAACGTGGTTTACTCCATACAGTGTAGTGGATGCCCCAAGCAATACATAGGGCAGACAGGCCAAAAGCTCGTAACAAGAATCGCCTTACACAAAAGCGATACAGTTAAGAAACCCACGATAACTGCGTTAAGTCAACACGTACATTCTACCTCACACCAAATGGAATAAGGTAATGTAAGAATCCTCGAAACAGTCACAAATTAATTTAAAAGAAACTTCGTGGAAGTGTTACATTAATGGGTGCAAAAATTCGATCAATTCTATAAAAGATGTGGAAGGTTTGAGTTTGATTTACACCTACCTGGTACATCAGGATCTAACGAAGAAGATCAGGCATGGGGACATTACCTAAATTTGTGCAGTTTTGGAGCTTCGTGAGTGGAAAAAACATTGTTTTTCGTGGTCTTTGTGTGGTGTTTTATTTTTGTTTATGTCCATGGCCTAACCTTAAAAACGATAAATGACTGACAACTGTCGAAGGTCTATCCAAATCTCGTCGTAGATGGACTTTAACAACAGAGGTATCCAACCAACTCTTACCTAGAGTCGCTCTGTGTATTTCCTAATATGTTTTGTCTCTGTCTTAACAATACCAAAGGAAAAAGGATAGGTGTTTCTGCGTTCCTCGATGTCCTCGTGGTTTACTGTGCTTTCGTTTTTAATTTGACAATTGTTAAAAACTCGCAAATTGTTTAAAAATAATATCGGAAAATTAAACACAGTTATATCCGAAAACTATATTGTATTACGGTTTTTGCATAGTACAAATTATGTTGTATTGGAACACCTAAAAAAAGGAAGATTAGAACACTTTTCTCTGTAAGTTTTTAACATCATATAATATTTTATATACTTACAAATCTTGTAATTCCCATTTTAGGCGCTGATGAAGGACGTGATCAACCAAGATTTATATATATATATATATATATATATAAACCAAAAGAAAATAATGACTACCAAGACAAATCTCGTAAGAATGATCCTCGAACAACCTGAAGTTGTAAGAAGATCTGGGGATGTAGTCAGGATGGCCCAGGATAAGATATCCTTGGCCATCCTGACTACATCTGCGAATGGTTTCTACGTTCGCAAGTTTACATCTATAGGGATTTAGTCGATTTATACAGGGGATGTCTCTTCATTAGTGACTAGAAAGACATAACCTATACTACACTGATGACCTCAAAAAAACACCGAAACACGGTGTCTGTAGTTGGTTTTTCCCCTGTATGGGCTAATTAATTTCCTTACACTCCTATGTCGCAGCATCTACCGGTATCTTGAGTTAGAAAATCTAACCAAACTCCAATCCAGTTTAAAACTGGATTTATTATTCACAGCACGGCACCAGATACGTTTTGTACCATCTCTTACATCTTGTTATATAAGACTGTCACAAACGCTCTGCTCGTTTTATGTTTTTACCTTGCCGAAGGTACTTACAGGATGCAAAGCGACTGTCGTGGTTCCATTTTTGGAGTAAAGATAGGGCCACTTGCGAATGGTTTCTACTTTCGCAAGTTTACATCTATAGAGATTTAGTCGATTCAAACAGGAAATGTCTCTTCATTAGTGACTGAAGAGGCATAACTTATACTACACTGAAGAGCTCACAAAAAGAGCAAAACACGGTGTCTGTAGTTGGTTTTGCCCCTGTATGGGCTGATTAATATCCTTATACTCCTATGTCGCAGCATCTACCGGTGTCTTGAGTTAGAAAATCTAACCAAACACCAATCCTGTTTAAAACTGGATTTATTATTGACAGCACGGCACTAGATACGTTTTGTGTCATCTCTTACATCTTGTTATATAAGACTGTCACAAACGCTCTGCTCGTTTTATGTTTTTATCTTGCCGAAGGTACTTTCAAGATGCAAAGCGACTGTCGTGGTTCCATTTTTGAAGTAAAGATGGGGCCACTTGCGATTGGTTTCTACTTTCGCATGTTTACATCTATATGGATTTAGTCGATTTATACAGGGGATGTCTCTTCATTAGTGACTGAAGAGACATAACCTATACTACACTGATGAGCTCAAAAAAAGAGCGAATTACGGTGTCTGTAGTTGGTTTTGCCCCTGTATGGGCTGATTAATATCCTTACACTCCTATGCCGTAGCATCTACCGGTGTCTTAAGTTAGAAAATCTAACCAAACACCAATCCAGTTTAAAACTGGATTTATTATTCACAGCACGGCACTAGATACGTTTTGTATCATCTCTTACATCTTGTTATATAAGACTGTCACAAACGCTCTGCTCGTTTTATGTTTTTACCTTGCCGAAGGTATTTTCAGGATGCAAAGCGACTGTCGTGGTTCTATTTTTAGAGTAAAGATGGGGCCACTTGCGAATGGTTTCTACTTTCGCAAGTTTAAATCTATAGAGATTTAGTCGATTCATACAGGGGATGTCTCTTCATTGGTGACTGAAGAGACATAACCTATACTACACTGATGAGCTCAAAAAAAGAGCAAAACACGGTGTCTTTAGTTGGTTTTGCCCCTGTATGAGCTGATTAATATCCTTATATTCCTATGTCGCAGCATCTACCGATGTCTTGAGTTAGAAAATCTAACCAAACACCAATCTAGTTTAAAACTGGATTTATTATTGAGAGCACGGCACTAGATACGTTTTGTATCATCTCTTACATCTTGGTATATATATATATATATATATATATATATATATATATATATATATATATATATATAACGTGAAGTCAATCGTGGAGTTGCAGTCAACGTTTGGCCAAGGTAAGTAAAGAAAACTCTTTGATTTCAGTCAAGCTTTCGAATTTATTCAATTCTTCTTCAGGACATTAATCGTGAGGTTATAAGAGAAGCGACGAATTCCGTTTGACAACATTACACTAATAAAACATTTTAAAAATCAGGTACATCACTATTAAAATACATAAAAATATATACATTTACACCATAAAACTTATAATTTTGTTATTTTTAGCATGGAGGTTTGTCTGTAAAGACAAACAGACAAACCTCCATGCTAAAAATAACAAAATTATAAGTTTTATGGTGTAAATGTATATAAATGTATAGGTTTGTCTGTAAAGACAAACAGACAAACCTCCATGCTAAAAATAACAAAATTATAAGTTTTATGGTGTAAATGTATATATTTTTATGTATTTTAATAGTGATGTACCTGATTTTTAAAATGTTTTATTAGTGTAATGTTGTCAAACGGAATTCGTCGCTTCTCTTATAACCTCACGATTAATGTCCTGAAGAAGAATTGAATAAATTCGAAAGCTTGACTGAAATCAAAGAGTTTTCTTTACTTACCTTGGCCAAACGTTGACTGCAACTCCACGATTGACTTCACGTTATATAGAACCAGTCACTATACCATTATTCGTATATATATATATATATATATATATATAAATATATATATATATATATATATATATATATATATATAATTATTTTTGACCGGATAGTATAAAAGAAAAAAATGATTTTTCTTGGGGTTGCGGTCCAAAGGCCTAGTGATTAAAACACTATTGAAGGTGTACTCTTTTATTAAAAGTCAAGCTTTCGAAACCGTTTAGTTTCTTTCTCAAGACAACTAAAATGTGAACAAAATATTACATAACATTGAACAAAATATAAAATTTTAACTTACTAATAGTTGAGAATTGTAAGAATAAAACTTTAAAAACACGAAGAATAATGAAAATTTTTTTAAAAGATTTTTTGTATAATTATAGTCAAATTTTTTTTAATTGATGTAAATTAAAAATAAAAAGAGAGATAAAATAATTTTGAAAAAAAAAAATAATATTAAAGATTTACTGGTTAAAGAATTGTATCAAATAACTATATATATTATTAAAGATCTAAGTAAATAAATAAATAAAATTTTTTCTATCCAATAATTTAGACATTACAACACATATTAACAATTACGAAATACATTAGCATTTTATCCCTGCCTACGTTTCTAATTTTGGTGGTTTGTTGAAGGCAGAAAACAAATCTACTAAATTTCATTTAAAACGCGTAATTGGAAATTCTCATCTAACATTAGAGGGGTTTATTACGTTGTTAACGCAAATTGGGGCAATCTTTAATTCGAGGCTATTTCTTCCTGTCTACTAATCCATTAGATCCTCTTCTTTTAACCTCTCCTTACTTTTTAATTGGTTCCTCTGGTACTTAAAACTCCGAACAAGAAGTTAAAGAATGTACTGTCGTCCCTATTGTTTCGTGCTCTCTTTTATTTATTGTACGAAACACAGGATAGAGCGATTGAGATGCGTTTAGAAATTGTCAGATATGTGGTCAATCTTTAATTCCAGGCTATTTCTTCCTGTCTACTAATCCATTAGATCCTCTTCTTTTAACCTCTCCTTACTTTTTAATTGGTTCCTCTGCTACCTGAAACTCCGAACAAGAAGTTAAAGAATGTACTGTCGCCCCTATTGTTGGTGACAATGCATGTTTATTTCGTGCTCTCTTTTATTTATTGTACAAAACACAGAATAGAGCGATTGAGATGCGTTTAGAAATTGTCAGATATGTGGTTAATGACTAAAGCATGTTTTTAATTTAGACCCACGACAAAAATGGTGATAACTCCTTAAGTTCTGACAAATATTTTGTTGATATGATGAAAAATTGTACTTATGCCACGTGCGTACTTTGTAACGGTACGAGACTGCTAGTGAAAGCGTTACATCGCAATATAATAGAGTCCACTATGTTAACTGGGTGTGGGAAAGGGAAAACTGTATTTATACCACGAATCCCATTAATACTAAATAATATCCCGTTTAAATTTAAACGATTACAGTTTCCCCTAAAAGTCTGCTTTGCCATGAAAATAAAAAAGTCTTAGGGACAAACTCTCGAATTTGGGAGTATTAACTTGAGAGAACATTGCTTCTCTCATGGACAGTTTTATGTTGCTTGCTCACGAGTAAGTTCACCCAGTAGCTTGATAGTTTTAGCGCCTAATGACAGATTGGTTAGGAATATTGTGTACAACGAAGTTTTGTAGGCTCTAATTTTTTATACACGCTAAACAAAAGTAAAGCCGCAAAATTTAAACCTTATTAATAATAATACTTTTTAACTTTTTTCTTAATATTTATCCTTATCCAAATAAATAAGTTATTTATCTCAAGCACATCTTTTTGAACAAAATTACCCTTTACTGTATTTGATTTAAACCAATATGTAAAGAGTTTTTATAGTTTAAAAATTATAATGATTATATTACACGCGCATTAATGTGCGGGGTGTGTGGAGCGGTGAGACGGTAGCACGCTGCTGCTAGCTGACATAAAACTGTGGATAGATGCGTAGAGTCTTGAAAATTGGAGAATTAATTTGCATTACGTAGTGTTGTGCTAAGAAAGAATTTTTTTAAATTACCCCCATAGTTTAAATTAGGGGTTGCAAGTTTGTATGAAACTCGGTGGCAAAAATCTAAAGTCCACGCGAACGAAGTCCCGGGTGGCCGCTAGTTATCTAATGTGACAAAAAACATGAACCTACATTAAAAAAAATGTTAAAATATTTGTAGAATTAACAAGCAAAAATATAAATAATTATTAAAGTTTTATTAAATTTGAAAAGGATGTAAAATCAAGTAAAGAGAACATTTTTTTCTTAATTTAAAAGAATATTAGTGTGACATTTTAAATAATATGTTAAATTGGGAAGCACCAAAGTTAGTTTAATTGTTTTGACGAGTCAAGAGCAAAGATCGAAGACGTTCTATGAGATCGGTTTGTGTCGGTATTCAGTGTTCAGCCGTATTTGGACCGAGACTCGTTTTCATTGGAGATCGTTGTTTTTGTCACATAATCTCAGTTGTTGACAAATACTTAAATCCCTATTGGATTTACCTTAGACATGTTTTATTTAATTAATGAGGTATCGGCTTCTATTTTGCCGACATCACGTATATTCACTGATATTTAAATGGGCGCATTCTTAGGAAACTGCGACGGAACTCTGAATACGCGTCGGAGAGTACTCCAAGAATTTCTATTAGTTTTTCTTATTTACATGCTTAACATACATGGCGAGAAACCGATTTTTTACTATTCATTTATCAAATAAGGAGATTCGAACAGTTTTATGGAGCAATGATTATGGCACGCTTTTCAAATAGTAACAAGCTACTTTTCTAAATTTATTTACTTTATATAGTTCTTCTATGAGTTTCAACAACCTTTTAACAAGGTTAATTATTATTACATAAAGTAAAAATTTATAATTAACAAAAATACTTTTTAAAAATAGAGTACAAAATGATAACATAAAATATTCAATTTGATTCAAAACTTGTAAAAAAGGTCCTTTTATCATGAGGAGAAATAATAAATATTTATCATACTCTACGAATAAAAATCCTATAAAATAAAGTATTTCATAATGAATTTGTGGTGTAAACAATTAATTTAAGTATATATTTAAAATAACTATAGGCGTTAGATATCATTTAATAATACATAAATTAACAAGGTATTGAAAACGAAGATTGTTAGCGAAATTGGGTGTAAATTTTATAAAACAACAATTTTTAAGGATAACCATAAGATAAATTGACAGATTACAAAAAACCGAATTAAATAGAAGCTAAGGGACCAATCTAACGCTGTAGAATTAGTTAAGCAGTTTGTGGTCACTATGAAGACTTTAGTTTAAACAACATATCGAATTTTTTTATTCTTCGTATATTCTAGACAAATACTAAGGAAAACATCTGCAAAAATATATTCTAAAGTTATACCTGCAATCATGTGAAAGTATAAAACTATATCAGATAATACACAAAATTAAAAAGTGATTAAAGAAAAAACGAAAATTATGAAAATATTTGAGAAGAACGAAAAAATAATAAAGGGAAATAAAATGGAAACACAAATAAATAAGAAAATAGAGAAACATAAATCAAAATATATTGATATGGATCCTCCTTCCGGAACACCCACTTTCAATAAAATTATCGGTCGTGGATTCAAGAATTTTTAAATTGATCGTCCTAAAAATAAAGTACAAAATTATAAATATAAAAAATAATTCTTTCGCGTCTTTCTAAATCTTTCTGTTTCCGTTTTTCCACTCTTTCTCTATATCTTCCTCTTCCAACTACTTTCCAACTCCTTCTTGCTGCTACATTTCCATCTATTTAATACCTTTCTGCTGCTCAACTTTGTCTCTATACCTTCTTCTTTTACAATTTTCCAACTCTGACCTCTCTGTATTCTCTTATCCAATTCCAATTACCTTTTTATTTATTTATAAACTCTTCTTATTTTAATTTAAATTTCAATATTTAATTTTTTACAAATTTATTTCATCTGACATTTTTACAATTCACCTCTTGACAATCTAATCAATAATCCTCAAATATTTCAAAAACAACTTATAAACTAAACAAAAACAATCAAGATACCCAAAAATACTTAACCTGGACAACCAATTTACAAATAATGAATCACATTCCAACATTCCATTGAAAGAACGTGGCCATGAAGAAAAATCCATATCAATATATTCTTTGATCGTAATAGTACCTACATACGAAGAAAAGCAAAAAAGTTAGGATAAAGATGATAAATTTAATACATTAAAATTACTACAAAATAACTTTTAAAAAAGATTGGATAAAGTGTTTGACACTAGGCAATAACAATGGCAGAAAGCCACACGAAGAACCTACACCAAGAAAAAGTAAAACAGATTAAAGAAAATTATGGTGTTTATTAATGTAATCTTGATCTTTGTTGGATTTTTAATGCAGATTTAATACTGTTTTTTTCATTCTAAATAAAAAGAATTTTGCAGCGATTTTAAAATATTACACACAGAAAATAGGAAATTGAATTTACTAGAAACTCTTAAAATAAATAAACCATAAAAACTAAATATACTTTAAGGTGATCAAACAGATTTAAATAATTCTCTATTACTAAATATCTTTTAATATCATTTCAAAAGTAGAAAATTCTAGGGAAACTTCATCTTAATAATATAATAATCAACACCGGCTTTTGGGTAAAAACCTAATTATAAATATGCATTATCTATAAGACTTATAAAAATAAATACTCTTGTTAATAGATTAAGGTACCATTTGCCTGAAAAAACGCTGTTTGTTGAAACCTCCCGTGTTAGTAAAATAAATTAGTCTAAATTAAGAGTGATAGTTTCATTTTTATTAATATGTATTATATATTATGGATTTACACTAAGTATGGGGTAAATTAATTTAACAGAACCATTGTATTTCATGATGTTGTTTGCTACTCAAAAATCTCTTAATATCTTGTAATCTGTAATTTTATTGCAATATTTTTCCTATCCTGAATTTTTGTTTTCCTTCAAAAAACAATTAAACTTAAATAAACTTTATTTAAACATTTCCTTTTATAAACAATTAAAACTTTGAACTTCCTTAAAAGTAAACTATTAGATAAAAATATAACAATGTAGACTCTATTTTTTAAATTTAGGTTTTTTAGGATCGTTCCAATACTTAATTGTTACTTTTTCGATCTTGTCATCTTTATATTTAGCTTCTAACCATTTTTCATTTTCTCTTTCAGCCTCTTTATCTGATTTCCAGTTCTTATCAATACCATATTCATCCAATATTCTTTTTAATACTGCTTCTTGATCTGCATCTGTAACGTTGTATATTTGTTATAACAAGTATTTAATGTATTAAACTTATTTTGAAATTTCATTCAAGGAATTTTTAAGTTTAGAAATTGGACGATGAAGAAATAAAGAAAAATCAAAATATTTCACGTTCGCAGGACTCACATCTGCCATCTCTACCGACACCTGGTAGTGCCTTTAACCATTTGGCTTCAGATGCCCTAGTGGTTGGTCATATTTTTATATCAAATTTTGATTGAACTCAGTTCGCACATGATCCTAATTTACCTAATTGCTCCTTAAGGACATATGTGACCTTAATAAGACAGATTATTTATCAAATCCACGATTAAAACATCAAAATTTAGTCACTTTTTCTGCTCTCTTATATTTTTATTTCATTAGAAAACTGAAACTGAATTGTATTAAATTAATGTTTTAAGACACTCATTAACTTTTAAATATTTACTAAACCTAGACTATTAAGAAATAACATAAAGAAGAAATTAAAAAGATTCTGGGCGTTAGCGACAATAGGTGGATCTTACAGGTTCGAGACGTGCCCGATATATATATGTACCTATATGTTTAATGTTATTGATTTGTCTAGTTTTTAAACTTCTACATTGATTTTGATATGTACACTCATATAATAAAATTTAAATTATAATAAAAATATTTCTTACCTAACTGTGCTGCTAGGCGTTTTTCATTAGGACTTTTTAGTTTTTCTATAGCTGACTAAAAATATTAAAAAAATTATATAAATAATATAAAGTTTTTTCTTTAAAATGAGGACATAAAGTTAATTATATACACATGTTCAATAAATTATAATATTTAATAAAATTTAGGTAAGCGATTAATTAAAATTGTGACTAATAAAAAATTAAAATCAATTTCTTACTTTGCTCCAATCCTCGATAGTTCTTCCGCATGATTTTTGGAAGAAAATTCCAATTAACAGAAGAATTATTAAATACGATTTCATTATCCCTGACTAAACTAAATGAATTTTAATTTAATTAGTTACATAAATAAAATAATATTAAATTATTCCGGATATTCTAATCTTATCATATAAATATTTAATCTATTTTTACTCTTTAAAAATACAACCTACATCTTAACCAATTTTCTTAAACTTTTGTGTTAAAATATTTATCATATTATAGTATCAAGGGTTTTAAGCATTAATTGCAGCAATTATTACCCATTGTACTGGTATTAAAGATCAATTTACCATAATAGGAATGTTAAAATTAATAGATGTTCTTTTACAATATGACGTGAAATTATTAACTGAAAGGTGGAACTTGCAGTTAAATTATTATTTATTGTTGGAAGAATGATACAATTTTGTTGCACGATTCTTCATGATATTATGATTTTTTGCCTTGACCAGTATTATCTACTTTTACTCCTATTCACGAGTATCTTGTAGGAACAAAACTAGAAAGATTTAACAATAGAAAATTGTTCTAATTAAAAAATATAAGTAGGTAGATATTTTTTTGAAATGTGTAAAAACTTTTTAAGGCGTTATTCGATTTTGATGTTCAAGGCGGCATTTGACGCAGTTTTTAATTATTACTTAAAAATGTTATTCGAACTGCAAAATCGATTAGTCGAAAAATTTATTTGAAATTTTTCGACAAACAAATTAACCGATTTTAACTTGCAAAACTTATTCGACGTGGTTTTTAAGCTTGAGAGCTAATTAGGTTATGAAATTGATCAATGTAAAAGTCAAAAAGATATGTTTAAAAAACATAATTTGACAATCTTTTTGTCGTTTTTTTATTAAATTTCTTGAAATCTACCGACCCAAGTTAGCTCAAACACACACACACACACACACACACACACACACACACACACACACACACACACACACACACACACACACACACCTTCGTAAAAATAGTCAGGGGAGGTTCCACAGACCTCAATACGTTGAGATCCAATGAAAACTCGGTTTTTAAGTAACGGGGTAAAGACAATAATATATTTTTAGCGGGAAGTTAAAAAAAGCAAAAAAAAATTCTAAGGCTTTTAAGTAAATTTAATGATAGAGAGCCAAAAAAACAAACATTTTTTACGGCATATGGTGTTTATCCTCTGAAGTAGTCAGACATACTATTAAGGAAAATGTACAAAGATCCTTAGTACCTAATTGATTATCACCGAATATAAAAATATATATTATAAATAAAAAATTAACAAAAAGTAAAACAAGCTGTTATACATTAATAGAAATTGAAACTTGATAGTAAAGTTAAACAAATATATGCATTTTGCATTTTAAATCTGATTTAACTTTAAAGAGACTTTGCTACAAAAAGATACTTTTTATAGGGCACTAGGCACTTATAAAAAACATACATGGTTTACAAATTAGTAATGATTGTTTTTTAAATTGCAACGTTGGTGGGTTTTTAAATATAAAATAAAATGTTATCTGTTTAGAGCATTAAATTTAGCATGCTATTAAGCAACATTTATATATTTAGAATCCCATTTATATTTACTTTAGCTACTTCAGGCCATTACCACGTTCGATTACTACCCCATAAAGACTTAGATGTGTGGAAATCTGGACCAAACTAATAGCATCAAAATGGCTTAATTTAGCATTTACATTTCCAGTTTTATCGTTAATACACTAGAAATATGTATAAAAACTTGTCTTCTTGGTACAATTTTAGTATCTAATTGGCCATTAACAGATATTTACACTTCTACTTACACCATTCATTTTTGAATATTTACATAAAGTTTTGCTATTATGGCGGTAGTTATCATAAGAAATAGCCTGATTATGTTGTTATATGGTCGAGAAAAGAGTACGACTAATATAGTTGAGACGCAGTAGGAAATAATTCTAATTAATGCCGATAGTAAAGTATAAAATAACGATTGCAATTGCAATGGGACGCGTGCTTTGAGAAAGCAAAAACATTTTATATCTATCTTGGGGTAAATGGAATGCTTTCTTACAAGAATTTGCATTAACACTTTAAAATTTTTTACAATTTATAGTTAGTACCTGTTTATTTAAAAATATGGATTACAGAATATAAATAGATATGTGTATTATAATATATTCAATAAAAATCTAGCAAATACCTAGCAAATAGATAAAACAAAAATCAACATAAAATTGGCTAATTGGATTATTTAAGATATCTATTATAATCCGTAACAAAACTGTCTGGATTCGGTTTTAAAAAGATTTGTAGATATTATCCCTCAGAAACATCGTAAAGTTACTGTGTACCAAGTGAACGAAACTTAGGTTGTAGATGTAACTTTAGGTTAAATTTCCCAATTTATGTGTTTAATTCCTATTTGTGTTTAAAATGCAAAAAAGTACTGTAAAAATATTAAAGGAATATTGGTTGGATAGTGAATTTTATTATTGTGTTTGATAAACTTTCGTCACCACAGAAGTGGAAGAGATAGTGGTAGTTAGTGGGAAGGAATATTGAAACGTATAACAAATATTTTTTAAATTACAAAGTATACAAACAAGACAATGACATTAAGGAAAATTTGAAAAAAAATGTCGCACCCGGCAGGACTCAGGCGTGTTATCTGTACCCACACGCGGTAACGCATTTTATATTATTATTATTGCCGGAACTCAATGCCTAGTTTAAAGTTATCCACCGTTCTATTATTGCATGTGAGTGCACCTGTGACTATAAAGTCCTATTTTTGATAAAATTACGCGGCCATCGTCCGAACAGTAAAAATTTTAAGGTGTGTAGGTCAATACTTTACAATGGGGTTGAGAATGACAGTTTAAAACGATTTGTCTCCACCTTCTCCTGGTAGTTGCATGGCATTCCCAGTTGCCTTCTAACTTGACTGTTTTCAGTGTTTCGTGTAAAACGTCTTTATAACGTTTTTCCTTGCCTTCCTGTCTACGGACCCGTCGCTTAGTTCTCTTAAAGTACACATATTTGTAGCCGATTGTCATCCAATCGATAGAGATGACCTCCCAACGTAGGCGAGATCGGGAGACCAGAGTCTCTATATACACTCAGCTCATCTAAGAATCTCTTAATTTGATATTTATCATTTGACGTAAATTTCTTTTTTGTATGCACTTAAGAGTTTTAATATGTCCTGTATGTACATGGAACCCAGGCCTCGCATGCGTATAAAAGAGTTGACAGGACAGCTGATTGGTATACAACTACTTTTGTTTCAAATGTTAGATCTTGGTTTCCGAAAACTCTGCGGCGCAACTTCTAGAAAGCCTTTGATGCAGCACTGACTCTTTTATGTATTCCTTTGTTTATATTTGCTTTGGTATTTGGAGTGCTGCCAAAATAATGATTTCACATTTTTGTGCTGTTGTCCTTAAAAAAAAAATTGCACATCGCTGACGACATGCGTCACTAACAGAATCTTGAAGATGAATTCAATTTACGATCAAGAGCTTGATAATCTTCCCAGTCAATTATTTTTTAAAGTTGGTTTGGTGGGTTAATAATGCTTAGTCGTGTGAATATATTAGTTCTGTTATGAAGCAGTTTTTAGTTTTGGGTTTTCGGCATCATGCTTGTATCTTAACTCTCTCTAATTTAACTTTCTATCGACAATCATAAAAGGGGCTGCTATAAATATATGAAAAAAAGACCTTGTCGTATGTATGGATGGAGATGATTACTTTTTCGTTATGGGGAACACTGGCGTAATTGTTTGCGTGAAGGCTGTTTCACAAAGCTTTAAATTTTGGGATAATGAAAAACGTTTCCACAGAGCCTCTCTGTTTACAAAATCGACTGCCTTCTTAAAATCAATAAAATCAATGTACATATTAACCTGATTGTCTGCTGTTTTCTCTTTTAATCGCCGTAGGGCAAAAATCAAATCAGATGTGGATCTATTTGGCCTTTTGTGTGATAGTAAAATATGCCTTCATATTTGCTACAGTCTTCAACGACACCTTTGTTTTTGAATGGGCTTACTATAACTTCGTCTCGAAATTCTTGTAACCACCTCGTGAGTCCAAACGAGGTCAAAAAGATTTTGAGGTGAGAAATTATTTTAGAATCTAGCGCCTTTAGGATTTTTTTAACTATCTTGTCATAGCCAGCAGACTTGTTGGTAGCATTTCCGCTTTTGAGTGAACATAGCTTTTTGTAAATGGGCCTGAGAGTTCTTCTGTGGCGTTAAATAAGCAAAGAGAATCGTAAGAGTCTGCGAACGTCTGGATTTCATTTGCTTTGTCTTACCACCATTTTGTTTTTAATAACTCGTATTACCTTTTGGGCATCTTAATTATGGGGACTTTAACACAATTTATTTATCAAAATTGTTACAGATACACCAGAACTCTGCTGGATAATATTTAAAAAGTTTCCAATTAAAATTTTGAACTATTGGAACTCCCCTTAATTGCTAATACAACCCCTTATATAATAAAAACGAACATTCTAGCATTTTCGAGTAACTTAATAACATATTAATAACTACATCTAGAAGATTCTCGAATACCTACATAACCTTATAACAGTCTTTTAAGTTTAGGTCCTTTCCTTATTTGGTTATCCCGTTACAATGCTGACAAATTCTTAAAGAGAATTCATGTTGTTGGGATTATTTCTAGTGATTTGCTATACATTAACCACTTTAGCCACAGACGTATTAATTCGTCGGCTTTTAAATTGTCTTGATCCAACTTACGTTACATGTGTCACTTACTCACTACCTCCTTAGGCACATATATATGCATGATGTTTATAAGAGAGATTAATTGTGAAATCGACAATTGAAACGTCAAACTTACTTTTTTTGAGCAGTGTCTTCGAGTTTTATTCAGTTAGACTAGTTAGAGACTGTAATTATTTATTTTTAGTAAACGAATTATTTTGAGATATCTTTCAAGAGATTTATTTTAATTTCTTTTTAATGCCATTTTCAATGGTTTAATAAATATTACAATTGTTTTTCAGGTTAACAATTTAATATATATTTATTTACAAATAATATATTAAGTAACATTTTTTTAGTAAGTTAACGACAGTTGGTCAATGTTTCATTTTTATGTATACCTATAAATAAGAAACCTGCATAATATTCTGAAAAATGACAATGAAACATTTTTGGTTTATTAAATAGCTTACAATTATAATATTCTTTCTAGTAGGTATTATTCATGTGTCTAAATTAACTAATTTTTGCGTAATACCTTTTCTAATTTTAATAAAATATTTATTTTCAACAATATACATATAGGTATACAACATAATCTGCATTATCATAATATTTTTGTTTTAATTTACATTTTTACAGATATTTGGAAAGTTTTTTTTTATATCTCATTAAAGGGAACCAAAATACCAAATCATTTATAACTTAGTTCATTTTAATATTTATACGCAGTGTTTAAGAGCAGATATAAATACAGCATAACATTATGTTAATACCACATATTTATATATTTTTACATTCTAAAAACTATTTTTTAATTTTCTAGAGAAGGTTAAATAAATAAATTCTTACAATAAATAAGTTACCTTCCTAAATGATTTCAATTAAAACACATTGACAGATATTTTAGTCTAATCGTGATTTTTATTGAACCAATCAATTACATAGTACTCAAATGTCTAAGTTAATGTAAATGATCCAAAAGTATTAAAAAGGGTAATTCTGTATGAATATTCTGCATTTCTATAATATTATGTTTTTCTATAATATTTTAATTGACAGTTAAACAGCTTTTGTGATTATCCGAATTAATAAAATCTGATAATTTAAAACATATCAACCCTTTATAACATTATATTACTGTAAATTTAATTTTCTGTTGAATTGTAAAAAAATAAGGGCGGCGACGAGTTCCTCCCGGCTGATTACAATTTATCACTTGTCACAGTAGTTAGATTGTGAACATTGTGGCAATTTTTTTATAAAGAAATGAAATGAAAATGGAATACTCACTTATTTTATTTTATTAATTGGAAAAACTGTACACATACATTAAATTAAAAAACAAATAGACACACGTTTAATAATATTACCTACATTTTAAAGATTAACTATATTATAAAAACTTATCTAACATTATAACTAAACAACCTAAAAGATTAACCTAAACAGGTAAAATTTGGTGACAAATACTTTTAATAAAATTAAATCGACTTAAAGAATGGTTTTTGTAATTTTTAATTAGCCCCTCTAAAAATTCTTGGAGCTTTTTGATGCAGGGTCTTAATTTCTTGTTTTAGGTATTAGCAGAATGGATTTTACTATAGGTAAATGTTTGAAATGTTAATAAAACGTTTACAAAAACAAATATCGACGGATGGCTCATGTAATTGCCATTTTTAAAATGGCTGTGAAAACTTTCACAAGCATTTGTTGTGCGTGACATTGATGCGGAAAGTGAAGCCCATATTTCAGAATGAAATGCACAATTATCATCGATATAAAAATCAACTAAATAATCGGCGAACTTTGTCAAATTTGGATTGTTGGGAATTATTTCCATTAATTCTACAAAACAATCGCCAATTTCATTCGGTGGTAGATATAGTAAAGCGAATACATATTTCACGATTTTGTCTTCACCTTTAAAATAAAATTTGCAATAAGGAACAGTATCAAAATATAAAATAAAAATATTCATATTTAATTCAAATCCAAATAAAAATTTTTAAAATTATATAAGAAAAATTGGACTTTTAAAATTTCTACATTACTTTTTTTTTGTACTTACTATGTGTATATGTATATTTTTGCCGTACACCTTTGCTTTACACAGCGCCATCGTATTTGCCCATTCATCAGGGTTCTCGCTTTGCAAAACTTTTCACCATTTACTACTTGCAGTACCTTCCCTTTTTCTTTGTACATTTTCGACATTTCCATGATTAACACCAAATAAGAAATGAACAGAGTATATTACAAGTACTTACCTTACTGCACATAGAATTATAAACGTATTAATGCCAATAATACGAATTGGTACACATTAGGAAAATCCCAATAATTTCTTTAATCCCTAGTTTGTAACTACCTGCTTTAAACTCAACAAATTCACCGAATTCCGGCGATACGCCGGGGAGGAACTCGTTGATACCCTAAGACGTTTACCTGCTTTCGAACTGACCGCCGGGAGGAACTCGTCGCCGCCCAAAAATAATGTGTTCAACAATTTTATTGATTCATATTTTTAACAATTCAATTTGCTTGTAAGTAGATTTTCAAATTTTTAAATTTAAGCAATTGCGCATGTTTCTGCTTTATTAAAAACACTTAATCACGATTAATGTTAGGAGCAAATCGAACTTGCTCTATAGCTAGTCTACAAGCAATAGCCGGTGAACAGCTAGTATAGTATAACTAGACCCACTTGGATAGGAATTATTTTTACGATTTTACTAGGGGAAACTCAAAAGAACGTCATTATATGAACAAACCTAGTCAAATATATATTTAATGTTGCTTTTAACTTCCTGACTAACACCTGTACGCCCATGAAGAGAATTCTTGAAAATTCGAAAAAAACGTTGACCACGCCTATTCAAGTGGTTTTGGATAAACTATACAACTTCTTAGAAAGTACCTTAGATTATTATACGCTACCAAAAGCAACCATAAGCAACATATTAATATCAATATTAAACAGTATATAAATAAAACATGCCAAATAATTTTGGAAAGTCAAAGCACACAATTAAAAGTAATATTACCAAAAGTAGCTGATAAATTATCGCAACTTTGAAATAGGAGGGACCAAGTTAAGCTCACCCGAAGCAGATTGAGGCACACTAGATTAATTCATTAATCCCTTTTCACTAAAGAATTTTATTCCCAATGTGAGTATCACCATGATCTCCTAACCGTAATCTATAATTACCTGTTTAAAAGTCAATTAATCTCTACTGTAAGACTTGACTATATTCATGTGTACCTATAAATTCTAATTTTAATATATCACCACGCCGCTAATAACCCACAGGTTGATAAGATGTTCTTTTAATATAAATAATAATAACACCCTAAAATTTAATAAATTATTCTGATTTAGTGAATAGAGTAGTTGGTATACCTATAAACTGGTGACTCAAAATTATTTTCTTCTTCTTATTAGATCGTTGTAATCAATACATAGTATAAAACAAAGTCGCTTTTTCTGTCCCTATTTCCCTTTGTATGCTTAAATCTTTAAAACTACGCAACGGATTTTGATGCGGTTTTTTTTAATAGATATAGTGATTCAAGAGGAAGGTTTATATGTATAATAACATCCATTAAATAGTGGAGAAATACTGTTATTTTTGAGGTTTCTAATGTGATGTCGTTAATTATCAATTTTTTTTCTGCTTACATTGCAAACGCAGGCTGAACCCTACGAGATTTATCAAAATAATGTACTAATTATTTGTACACATTGAAAAGGTCTACAGAAAACTCCGCGATGTTATATGTCTATCTCTTATGGATATCCCACAATAACATTTTTTTGTCATTTACTTTTTACGACAAATAATGGCTAATTTTCGAAGCGATTTTAACCAATACAGCATTAATCCTTATACAATTAAATAGCTTAAATACATTGTTGATTTAATATAGATCTATATGGTCCTTTACAGCACAAGATTTAAATGAATATTTTCGAAGATATTACAGATTTAAAATTGCGGGACGTAGCGCTTGCGGTGGTACTGGCCGGCCGGGGCGGCGCCGGCGGTAACGTGCCTATAAATAGCGCATCGGAGGCCGCGATTTGCCTTATAGCACTTTGAATTTTGCAGCGATCGGACGCGTTTATTACGAAATTAATCATTATGACGCTACCCTAAGGTGGCGCAGTTAAGATGTTATAAATTTACACATGTAATTCTTACATAACTAAGTAGGTACTATGATATCTCATATATTTAAAAGAGCAAACCTTACTTACCTAAGAAGTATGACGCCACCGTTAGGTGGCGCAGTTAATACATAATATACCTAACCGATAAATTACAAAGTACTATAAATAATAGTAAAAACTGGTAACTAACGAGAAAATATGATAAAAAATACAAAAAATTAAATTAAAAATAAAATAAAAATTGGAAAAAACATTAGTGTTAGGCGGTGCGAAGTTCGCCGGGTCCGCTAGTTATACAATAAAACTGTTTAACATAAAAAAATGTTTAAACTTGATTTTGGTAATTAATATTGATTAAACAAAAACAAATCCTATCGAAGTTTCTATTTTCTAAAAATAATTATTGATGCCCATAGCTATTATTTTAATTCTGTTATACATATCACGCTCCAAGCCCGTTAAGGAGAGAGGAACGTGCGCACGAAAGGCTGATTTTTGCGTAAACAAATATCAGATCAAAGGCGATATTTGGAAGAAACAGAGATAACGATCTGTACACTTGTATAGTATGTAAAACGGGTTGTCACGACAATATAATTGACAATTTGGACTCGAACTTCGCACAGCTAATGAGAAGAATTCTCTGCTGCAGAATGCATGTTTGTGGATAATTTTCTTGTATTGTATTATTGGAAAAATATTTTAGGTAGTTACTTAAAAATTTCAATATAATTTATGTAAATATATTTCAGAGAAAATGTAAAAGATTTATTTCGTATTAAAACACCTGAATTTTTTGAATTATAAACAAGCAACGCTATAGTTTTAGCATCATAAATTTTATCTTACCAACAAAATATATTTAAAAATAATACTTTAAAAATACCTTTAGAAAATTTGTAAATATATATAAAATATACCTTCCTGTCGGTTTGTTGAATTGTCAACAAGAAAAAAATAAATTAATTTGGTTCAGTCGCAAGCAGTACGTGTTGCACTTGCTTCCATAAAATTCTCATTCCACTCTTGTCTTTGTTGCACGATCAACTCTCTACAATACGGTTCAAGCCGTGCCGCACTTTTTATCTATAAAAGGACGATGAAAACGAGTGATTTCAGTTTAACTAAAATGTTTTTTGGATATTTTCAGAACCAATGATATTTTTTTCGAGTCGTTACCGAATGGACCACACAAGAGTTCTAAGCACAGATAGATAAAAGTGGATGTAAAGCAGTCATGCCCGAACATTCGACAAGTCCTAAAGTCTGAGGGCCATAAACAGAGCGAGCGGTCTAGATCCTGACAGACTTTTAAAAAACTTATTTAGCACAGGTTTGGGATTTTTTTATTTCGGTAATACGAGTCGCGGTCTCGAGCAATGAATTTGGTGCTTTCTGAAAAAGGATTTCTTCTCGGAATGAGTGCTATTTGAATAACGAATTTCAACATTACCTGTCTCTCTAGGGATTCGACACCAGACAACTTTAGAAGATAATTAAAATCTTCATTTAAATAGTTAAGAACGAAGCTTAATTTTTTTTATTTTGTATTTTTCAAATTAAAATAATTATTTAATTTTAAAAAATACCCAAATATGTGCATGAACACAACAAAATCTAATAGCAGAATTTAAAATTACACTGATAAATCAGATTGAAACAAAATAATAAATTTAATTAAAATAATAAAGAATTATTTTTTGATGATACAACAATTTTCGTTACTTAATTGTAAAGAAAAAATCAGGTGTACAAAAACTAAAAATTTCATTAATCTTTACAAATTATTTAAAAACAAAATAATTGTAACACCAAAGAAGTTTAAAAGACAGAAACGAAACTATTAGTATAAAACAGAAAATTGAATTTCTCTTAATGTCAAGTATAAAACCATCTAATAAAACATACCGAGTTAATAAAAATTGAAGCGCGTAGTTAATATTATGGGAAAGTTATTTTTTTACCTTAAATCTAAAACTGTCTTAATCCTCCAGGCGAGTGTGAAATACTTTTCTTTTATTTCGCTTTAGCAATAAATAGATTAACGGCTGCGGTAAGTTGGCGGTGTTACACATACAAATTGCACCATTGGCTATGTACGGGCTCAAAGAGATAGGATGTGTCTTGCACATGGAGAAATGACTGCGACTCTGACAGACTTACGATTATCCAATGCCAACTCTATGGGTATATTAAAAGGAGAAGAATTCGATTTTTAACGTCCGCCTTTTATATATTTACTCTTCTCGGACATTTATAATCTCTAAAGAAAAAACTATACTAGATTCCGTAGATGTCACCGCTACGGTTTGTTCTTTATTTCCGTTCGATAAAATAGATCTTGTAAGCGGTTTACAAATTATGTCTTTTTTTATTTTATACGCTACACAAATATAGCTAGTTGTTGTTGCTGCACAATAATTTTAATTCAGAAGTAAATGTTTTATAAAAATAAATCGTTGTTTTGTTTGGAAATTACATGGTTTTAGACAAGGAAAAGAATTCTAGTTTTAGTAATTACATTTTTTATTTAATTTTTTAAACAAATCATTTAAATGGTTTTAATTTAAATAAAAATTGGTTATAAAATCTATACTAATATTATAAAGAGGAAAGGTTTGTTTGTTTGTTTGTTTGTTTGTGTGAAATGAATAGGCTCCGAAACTACTGGACCGATTTCAAAATTTCTTTCACCGTTGGCAAGCTACACTATTCCCGAGTGACATAGGCTATGTTTCATTTAAAAAAAATGGCCCTTTTGGTAAGCCAGGTGCATCAGTAGATTTATATTAATGGAATATATTAAAAGTATACGTTTCAGAAAAAAATATTTTAGACAAAAGTTGTAGGTCTGTTTATGACAAACAAAAAAGTCCCCTAACATTTTTTTGTACAGGGTGAAGTAAAAAAGTTACGAATTTTTTTCCATTTTGATTTGATGTCACGCCCAAACGGCGGTACCGATTTGGCCCATTAACGGACTTGACCGAGATTTTGGGACGATTAAGTTTTGTACCAAATTTCATTTCGTTCCGTTAAGAAATGCGACCGCTATCGTGTCCACAGATTTCGTTATATCGGATCTATACATACATACATACTTACATACATACATATATATATATATATATATATATATATATATATATATATATATATATATATATATATATATATATATATATATATAATTTCGTTTGTTTTCTTAAACCGGTTCTAATATTTATTTGTTTTTTTCTTGGGTATGAGGTTCTGTGATAATGAAATATACCATTTATTTTTCGACGTTTCGCCTTATCATGGTAGGCTTTTTCAAGATATTTATTTTTTTCTAAAATCAATAAAAAAAACACTCAATTACATTTTGAAGCATTTAAATTAGCACATTTTGTAAGTATATTGTGGACGGCACAGTTAAAAAAAATATATTTTAAATAATTTAAAAATAATTATTAAAACAAATTACACTTACAGTCTACAGGTGTTACAGGATCAACGTTTTGTTTAAAAGTGTCAATATTTTATGTAGTTGATATTGAATTTTATAAAGTACCTTTTTTTTTTGTTTTTTTTTTTGTTTTGGTAAATTAAATGAGATTTTCTATAGGGTGATCGTATAGTATTTATGATTAGTTTTCATGTGATATATGTTGAAAAAGTTTTATGTTGAAAATTTATTTACTGTGTAATATTTTTATAAATTTTGCTTAAACTATTTATGTCTTGACGAAAATTTACTGAGTTTGATTCTTTATTAATGTATATCATCTCTTTAATTGCTAATTTTTGTTTGTTTTTATCTTGATCTAAAATGGCTGTATTTTTAAAATCAAATTCATGTTTCATAGTGGCCTCATGTGTATGCAAAGCGGTTGATGCATTTTTAGTATATTTATGACCATTTATGCGATTTTCCAGATATTGAGTTGTCATGCCTACATATTTTTTGGGACAATTTAAGCAGGAAATAGAATATATTATGTTTGATTTTTTATTTTTTGGGACTTTACTTTTTAATTTGGTATACAAGCAGTTGCTAGTGTAAAATGCACTGTGACACACTGATAAGTTATTTTTACTAAGTATATAGCTAATGTTTTCTGACAATCCATTTATATAAGGGAGTGCTACATATTTTTCTTGGTCATTAGGGTTTGGTTTTTTTATTTTGGTTTGATTATAGTATTTAAAGGTTCTGTCTTTTATAATTTTTTTAATTAATTTTTTTGGATAGTTATTGTTTATTAATGTTTTTAATACTTTATTTCATATTTCTGGTCGGTATTTTGGTGAGGTCAATTTAATGGCTCGATCAGTCAAACCTATGACTACACTTTTCTTTTGATTTTGTGGATGATTTGAATGATAATTTAAATACCGTCCTGACCATGTCTGTTTTGTGTACCACTTTGTTAGAACATTTTGATTTTCCGTGTCTCTTAGTAGTGTAAGATCGAGAAAATTAATTGAATTGTCGTTTTTTATTTCACATGTAAATTTTAATTTTGTGTGGTATCTATTAAATGCATCACAAAAATCTGTGATCTTATCGGATGGTATTGCTGCAAGACAGTCATCAACAAATCTTTTGTAAAATGTGACATTATATTTAATTTCTTTCAGTACATTTTCTTCTAGGTACTCCATGACCAGCTGTGCTATTGGTGATGAGATAGGATGTCCCATGCTACAGCCATCTAATTGTTGAAAAAAATCGTTTTCATATTGACAGTAATTATTTGATAGAATGATGTTGAAGGCTTTTTTAAATTCTTTTAAATTTAAAGTTGTGTGGTTTTTTAATTTTGGCCAATTATAATCTGTTACTTTACGAGTTCGTTGGGTATATTTGGGTCTTTTAATTTAATATTTTCTATTAAAAGACCGTTCTTGTGACATTTTATTTATATTTTAACGCAGAATTTCCTAAATAAATAGTAATTTTAGTTGTGTCTGCAATGTGATTATGTATAATTGTTCTGTTTTTTTTATGTTATGTCAACTATATTTATTTTAAATCTCGCTTTGATTGTTCTGATGAAGGAAATAAAATTTTCCGAAAGCTAAACAAACAAAAAAGAGTACACTTTTGTTTTATTGACTGCATCCCCAAGATCTCCAGTGTGTTTTTGTTTATACTAGTCAGTCAGGATCATCCTTCTTTATTATATATATATATATATATATATATATATATATATATATATATACATCTATACTAATATTATAAAGAGGAAAGGTTTGATTTTTGTTTGTTTGTTTGTTTGAAATGAATAGGCTCCGAAACTACTGGACCGATTTCAAAAATTCTTTCACCGTTGGCAAGCTACACTATTCCCGAGTGACATAGAGGCTATGTTTCATTTTTTAAAAAAAATAGGGATCCTTTCTAAAATGCCATTAATGTAACCAAAAATGACCTTAAAATCCTTCAATCGCGTGCGCTGAGAATACTATTGATTATAGAATAAAATAATGTACTACGATTTTGACGAATATATAAATATCTACAAAAAATGCCTTGACAGCATATGTCTAACTGTTATAGTTACGTCACAATAACTAATTTTTAATTTTTTAAAAGTTTTTATCTTGGTATTAATCCTTATCAAAATAACTTATTTCATAATCACGACAGATATCAGAAATATAGCATGTGCAATGGGACGAGGCTACTTATAAAGGAATTAAAGGACAATTAAGTTGTAGCAACCAATATAACTGAACCACCAGCTGGTCAACTAGCTCATACAGTGAGGATACCGATGATCCCAACCGATCTAACAAATCCATTTAAACCGCTTCAATTTCCTATGAAAATAACCTTTCGCTTTTACTAATAATAAGTCTTAAGGTCAAACCTTCCAAATAGTAGGGATCGGTTTTCCTCATGGCCAACCACCTAAGGCGGGTCGGAGCACCTGAAAATCAATTTATTTTGCTGCCAGAAAATATAACAACATGTAATATTATTTACAGGGAAGCGTTGACCCAATAAAAATAATGGCTTTTGTTATTTTTCTTTAATCCCCGTGCAAAGCCGGGGCGGGCTTCTAGTATATTATAATTTCTCTAAATATAGGATTTGAATTTTACATATGCAACGCTGTCTGCTAAATCAAATCAGCATTAGATCTATATTTAAAATATTGTTGCTAATGTTAAAGAATGACATTTTTAAAATTAATAGGATAAAAAACGTTGAGAATTTGATTTTTTTGTGAAATCTTTTATTCAACCAAAATTAAAAAATTATGCTTAAAAGTAATAGGATTTGCAACGATTTAATGACCGATTTGTATTATGCATAATTTTAGCAAACTATTGCTTCCGTGGCTATAGCGAAGAGAATTTACTTTAATAAATTTGTGGTTAAGTTTTTTGCCAGGAGATCTCCACCGGTCAGAGAATCTCTACACTGATGGAACGTTGAGGTAGCAAGCGCTGTGAAAGAAATTGTTGAACACCAGCCACTTAAGATTTTTTTTAATAGGGTACACATTGATTGGTAAAATAATAAGATATTTGCTATAACAGTTTTAATTATCTGTAATAGTTTTTTCCACTATTTTTTTTTAACCAAGCATTGGTATTAATTCCACCAGCAGCGTAATATTATATCGAATATTTTCTTATTTTACATCGCTTAAAATTTGTTTTTTATCCAACTGTTAAGAACTGACACATACTTTAAGCTTTCAGCCTTCTACTACATAGTACATAAAACGATTGGGTAACATTAAAATAACGCGGAATAAAGCGAATAGTTTTGTTTTTAAAAGCAATTATTTTTTATTTAAAAAAACGGTAACTTATCTTTTAGTCAAAAGTGTGATAAGCATATTATATTGTTCTTTTTAGTAAACATTTTAACTTAAGAATGATGTTAATGTGTCATAAACAAACAGAAACTTATTTTTTACAGCTTAAATAAATGTTTAAGTTTTTTCTTTAATTTTAGTTTTTGTAACATTAGAACATTAAATGTTTAAATGGAAAAAGATATTATATTTTCATTAATTTACTTATAGCAGAAAACCTGCTGATTTTTGAACTGATAGCCTTAAAAAGTTAATTCATTTCTCCAAAAAATTTATAAAAGCACAAGTGTTCGAAGGAGACCTTGAAGGGCAAGTTTAACCCTCCAATGTGATGTGTAAAATGGCCAGGTATCAGGTATACAAACATGTTGTTTCTTTTTGTAAATATAAAATATTAACAGATGTCAAAAAATTAGTGCGTTGTCGTTACCCCTTTAATTCCTACAGCAGTGTGAAGATAAGTAATACTGCCATGAATGATCCTGTATAATAGCACAAATTGATAATATATATAAAAACTAGATTAGTCAACTTATCTTTGAACAAAATAATAATAACAAACTTTCAAAAAGCGTAAGTGTTTTAATTTAAAATAAATTATTTTACAGTATAAATATTATCTAATTTAATCTATAGAAACTCATATACAAGAAAATAGAATCCTAGAATAATTTGTGATAAAAGATCTTTACCGATTTGACACTATCTCAATTATTCCAACAATTTTCCATGAAGTTGTGTGTGAAAATGAGTAGGTATAGTGTATCTCCGATACATAAATTCAATTCTGCGACGTACACTTAATAATACATCTAATTGGAAATCGCTACCGCGATGTGTAAAGTTGCCTTCTTGCCTGCGGTATTATAGTAATAGATGAGGTCTTAACACGTAACATTATATATAGATGATTTGGTTTAGAAAGAGACATCAGTATCAGTTTGCAGCTTGTCGCAGAAATATTTATTTCAATAAATTTCCTAAGCAAAATAATATGCTTTTATGCGAAATTATATGTGTTATACGCAGCAACAACTTGTAATATATAAAAAATTCTGTGCTAAAGCTGGTATATCTGGTTATATGACTAGTCCAGTAGCAATAAATTAAATATTTATAAATATTTAAGATTGGACAATATGCAATATTAATACACCGAATATGTTAAATATCAACATAATTGGAATATAATTTGATAAAGCTACAAAAACATATATTTACAAAAGTTACAAAAATAACTTGTTTTTTTGCTAAATACAGATTATTTTATAGCAAAATGTAAACATTATTATACTTCAGGTGTAAAATCTTTCATTTTTTTACTTGCTTTCCTTACTAATTTCAGTATTTCCTTACCAATTTCAGAAGCGGAGTTCGGGCAAGCAGTTAGGTAAGTGCGGGAAAGTTAATTTCCGCAAGGTTTAGAATCAATATTTTTTCTACAAGCATAAAAAAGATACTTTATATATTTTTTAAATTTTATTTTAGACTCCTAACAATGTAAAAAAAAAATTAATTTATGAATATTAAAAGTTAAATTTATTGCGTTTTGAAGGCTAATTGCTGAATTTAGTTGTTGCTCCAACCATTTTAAAATTCCCTATTTTTATGTAAAATAATCTTAATTTTTTTACTATTTGTATGTAGTACAACAAGATAAAGGTAATAATAGGATAATTTGTCAAAAAGGTTATCGGAGGACATATTTATTTATTAAAAAAAATGCGTGCGGGAAAAAAACTTAACCGCACCCCGTGCGGGAAAGAGATATTTTCTAAACTAAAATGCGTGCGGGAAAGTGTTGTTTTACCCATGCTTGTGGAAAAAAATTATTTCATCATTTTTGAGTTTGACATAAAAACACACTACTCAAATTCTATATCCATCTTTTTTAAAGTTTGTTATTTGACATCTAAATGCTATCGTAGTGTAACATTTTTGTGTTAGTGGCTGTAGGATAATAAGATTTTACATCCAATGGGTTAATTAAGGAAACTATACAATACAAATTTGATTTTCCTGGTTCGCCCCGGTGGTGTCGCATTTGACTTAAATATGTAGATGTTTATAACAGAAATGTTTAAGAAGAATTAAAGATTTGTTGTTTTAAACCGATACAATGAAAAAAATATTTTAATAAATTACATAAAAGCAAATAAAAACAAATACAGATTTACTTTAAGTAAAAACTGATTACTTAAAAGTAAACGATACAGTCACGTTAACCTATTATCTATATGAGATTAGAGAAGAAAAAGGAAGCCAACGTAACCACTTTGTTTCGTTTTTTCTATCACATTTAAAAAAAGCAAATAAAAAATAAGTAACAAAAGGCACCCCCTTCTTCTAATGATTTAGCCTTCTCATTCCACACACATGTTGCAGTCTGATTACTTCTTGCAGTACAAAATTAACTTTTTAACTCTGTCTGGTATATAGCTGGCGATTTGTGGAGTTTCATCGCACATGCTGAGATATAACTCGCTGTGCTGATCTAGGGGGCTAATCTTGATATAATGTTTAGCAGAATTCCTTTAACATGAGTATAGTAATGGTCGTAGATAACCAGAATTATAATCAAGAGAGTGCATTAACTGAAAAAATTTGATAATAGATTGCAATTTAATAAAATTGTTATAATAACATTAATCTGTAAACAAAATCAAATTAAAATTTGTATTACAAAAAACACTTTAATTTTATTTTCTCTATTAATACATTATCATTTACAAACACATTTGTAACAATGCAAATCTATTTTAGGTACCCGGACTAAAAACCATTTAACATTTTTACACATTTTTATCTTCTTTTGACCAAAAGACCCGAATATTTTATTTAGCATAAAATTTTATACAAAATTTTATTCCAAATTAATTTAATTACATAGGAAGATCACTGTTTGATAATGATATATATTGTATTATTTGTGCCGGATTAAAATGTTGAAATACTTACAAACATACTTTAAAAATGTTTTTGTGTAGTGAATTATTTTTCAATCATTCGAAATAATGAAGCATGAGCGACATCTTTATGCTCCAATTCCATATCACGCCCATCAATTGTTCATTGTTTTGCAGTCGGCGGGACCTTGATATATCCTGTGTTGTTTCATATGAAATTAGATCAGTTACTAAATCGCTGGTATATATCCATCAATCAACAAAAATAAAATATGTACTCCGTACCAAGTTTTTATTTTATATCGGCAGTTACAAGCACGTGCTAGAATAAATTATGTTGCAATCCCAGAAACTATAAACAGTAGGTAATCAATAAAATAGCATCTAATTTTTCTAATTTTAACAAAGCATTATATTAAATTTTATTTCAAGGACAATTTTATTAATTATACTACAAAATAACGGTGTTATCAACAAAAAGAGTCTTGAAAACAGCTTTTGTCGCAAATTGTGAACTTAATATAAAAATTTAAGACGTGGCAAAAAAAGTGACATACCTAGCGTATTGGTAAAGGTTTCTGGTTCGCGTACTGAGAGATGTAACATATTTTTCAATATCTTTCTGAATATCATATATATATATATATATATATATATATATATATATATATATATATATATATATACACTTTTGCTAGCCAAGAGCATTACCTTACTTGGTTATGCCGCACTGATGACGGCTAACGAGCCAGAAACATGCATGTCTGCGGTTACCATTCCTACTACTGGCCTTATGACCCTTTTGGCGTACATGCCCGTTAATTTGCCCCTTTTGTTTTATATATATATATATATATATATATATATATGAATAATGGTATAGTGACTGGTTCAATATAACGTGAAGTCAATAGTGGAGTTGCAGTCAATGTTATGGCCAATGTAAATAAAGAAAACTCTTTTATTTTTGTCAAGCTTTCGAATTTATTCAATTCTTTTTCAGGACATCTATAGTGAAGAAAAAATTTTTTTTATATAATAAAATTTTTTTTTTTATAATGTTTTATATTTATTATTATATAGTAAGTTACTTGATATAATAATAAAATCTAAATAAATTAATCATTACAATATTTTGCTTTCCTACTGTGTTAAAATAAATACCATAGATACATTAAAAAAACGTACATATATAAAAAAGAAATTGAAGACATATTAAAAGTCAATCAAATAATAAGTTTTAAACGTATATGTTTTTATGTATTTTAATAGTATGATTTACTTTAATTTTATCAAACAGAATTCGCAGCTTTTTTCATAACCTCACGTATTAGTAAGTTATCACATATAAAACATTATAAAAAAAAAAAATTTTATTATATAAAAAAAATTTTTTCTTCACTATAGATGTCCTGAAAAAGAATTGAATAAATTCGAAAGCTTGACAAAAATAAAAGAGTTTTCTTTATTTACATTGGCCATAACATTGACTGCAACTACACTATTGACTTCACGTTATATATATATATATATATATATATATTATCGTTAAAGGGTCTTTGAAGTCACTCTTTACCTGGGCACATCTAGCGATCTATCAATCTGACCCTTTTCTCGACCCTCATAGCAGGTGGTTGTATGCAATTTTTTATGTATAAAATAAATAAATACCAGAAACGTAAAGTTTTTTTTTCTGATTTCAACCATAGGTAGTACTTACGCAAAATTTTGAAGTTTACAGATAAGACAACAAAATATTCTACATGACACTAAGAAAAGAACAACATTCAATAAAATATAAAATATCTCTAGCGCCTATATCTTAACAGGAATTGTCAACAAATACTAATAGTAATACATATATACCCATCACCAACATGCAAGAAAATCAGAATAAAAAAGATACCTAAAATGCCACAAAAAAACGATAAAAACACCTCCAGCACCTGTATCTAACAGGATATGTCTATAAATATTAATAGTAATAATTATACCCCTTACCAACATGCAAATAAAATCAATAAAAATACCTCTAGCAAATGTTTGTAGTAGGACAATGTAAAAAGAGTGCATCGCATTGGTGATATCTGCTCATTGCTCTTTATGTGGGGTGCATCGGCTACGCCAAACATACCCCACCAAATATGTTTTAAATCGACGACGAAGATTCTTCCTAGTGACAGACCATTTAGCTTCGATATTTTCAGTGTGAATACGTCGATTGTTTGAAACCACAAAGTGTCTTTGGTGTTTGACTTGGTAGTGATGGTATCCAAGGTGACTTAAACCAGTATATCCTTTTCACGAGTCAGTCGTAACAATAGATCAGGGCAAAACATTTTGTTGGATAAGACGCTCTAATGTTATAGTGGTTCTGTTGGGAACAAACGTAACAAAAATTCGCTTCCTTTGTCGTTCTATTCCTCCAACGATTCACCCTGTACTTTGCAGATTTTCTCGATAATACTTATTTCCCGTAAGCACTTTCATTAATTTCCAGTTTGTGTCCAGGACTGCCTATTTGCTCATCGATTGCCAGCATCCAGTGAAATAGAAGGATCCTGAAATGTTTAAGCGACTTGGTTCTCTTCCTTGTCTTTTTGTAAGCCAAGTTGGATTCTATTACCACACACACACATGTCCTGGAACGTGAAACAATTTCATGTACCATCAAAAAATTCACCAAACCGAATTCCTTTATGTGATCCTTAAAAGCTGTAGAACTGCGGAGGGATTCTATCATAAGATTATAATGATGTACATATATCGTGCATAAAACAAAACAAATAATTAGTTATGGAAACTGCCAAACACTTTATATATTTTCTGTCACTACTAAATAATCAAAAGGATGATGCATATCGTGTGTAAGACAAGACACAAATAATTGCCAATGGATACTGCCAAACACTTTATAATATATTTTTTCTACGGTTCTAAAGAAATGGGGTACGTTGTTATATCTAATAAAGAAATATCTCATTTCTTTATCTGATAACACAAAGTGTTCATTTCTTTATTGTTTTGACTTAATCAAGTATCCTGTGACAATCATGTATTCATATATTTGACTAACATTACAGGTTGACAGTAATAAAGAAGTGACAGGTACAACAGATAGTTTTTAATACATTATTTAAATTAGATGGTTATTTAAGTAAAAATGTTAAGTAGTGATAAAAATGAATTAGAATTAACTCCTGCTGAAATAAGAGAAGCGGAAACGAAGCTTGTCAGAATTTCATTCCCGAAATTTCAAAACATAAGTACCAGAATGCATGTAAAAGTTTCGTGACCTGGCAAAAGAAAAAGGCAACAAATTCCGTTTCAGAAACTGTGCTTTTAGCTTATTTTTCTGAATTAACAAATAAATTTAAGGTATGATAACTGTAAATATTGTAAATAATAGTTAATTTTACTTAAATAATATAACTTATATCGTTATGTTTTGTTTTGTATTTGATTTATTTTTGAATTATTGTATTATTATGTGGTATAACCGTAGAAAAAGTATAGTGTTTGACTCGCAAGGAATAACTCATTTCTTGCTCGTAAAACAATATACTATTCTGTATTAAAACGAGAATTGATATTAACAAAAAAAAAAATTAGAATGTTTTGTAATCCAATGCATTATCATTAAGATTAAAAATCATAAAGTTAAATCTCTTTAATTCTTATTGGTATTAGTATTGTAAAGTTTGTTTATGTGCAAAAATCATTATTAGATTATCCCTTGCTGTCTTAGATTCAGTATTTGTCATTTAAATTTAAGGGTTAGGTATTATAGATACATTTTTGTAGCGTTAAGGTTCTGTTATATATTTATTATTTTTTTATATAGAGTGTTAGATACAGGTGCTAGAGGCATATATTTATTATTTTTTTATATAGAGTGTTAGATACAGGTGCTAGAGGCATTTTTATGCATTTTTGATTTTTTTTGCATGTTGGTGATGGGTTTATTACTATAAATAATTATTGCCAAGATCTGTTAAATACAGGCGCTAGAGGTATTTTATGTTACATTAAGTGTTGTTCTTTCTTAGTGTAGTGTAAAATATTTTGGTGTTTTATCTGTAAAATTCAAAATGGCTAAAATCAAAAAAAATATTGCAATTCTGATATTTATCCATTATGATTAATAAACAAATTAATTACATATAGTTTTTAAATGTAAAACGTAGAATATAAAATTATGAGTGCATACAACCACATGCTGTAAGGATCGAGAAAAGTATCGGATTTATGGACCCCTCGCTGTTTCTAGGTAGAGGGTGACATAAAAGATTCTTAAACCTTTTTGCTTGTTTAAGTTTTAAATTTAATTTTTTTTTATTATGGATGTCCTCGTAGGTATAGACCTAAATACAAATGTACCAAGAACATCTATGGGGGCAGAAGAGACAATTTATTAATTTGGGATTTAAAGGCCTGCAAATTAGGACGAGTGGGGAAGACTTGACAAGGTAAGGAGTTCCACAATCTGGAAACCCTGGGGATGACGGAACGATTGAATCGATCCGTTCTCGATGTCGGGCATTGAACAGTATAAGAATGCATGAAGTTGGCACATCGCGTTGCTCTGGCTGGTCTGACAAGTGGAGGCATTATAGAGCAGAGTTCTTCTGAGCAAAATCCGTTTATGTATCGATAAAACAAGGAAAGATCAGACACGGCCCTTCGGTGGCACAAAGGAGCTAGGTTTTTTGTGATACTGGTATCGTTTATTAGACGAACTGCCGTTTTCTGTATTGCATTAAGAACTCCGAACCTTGACGGAGCCGCCAAACCCCATATTTAACAGTATTAAGAGTAGGTCGTATTTGGGCTTTGTACAGAGGAGCTAAGTTGGATGGAGAAAAATATTTCTGTGCTCTAAACAGAAAGCCTAATTTATTTCCTGCTGCAGTTGCTATGGATGCAATATGTTCGTTTCATAGTAAGTCCTGGGAGATCGTTAAACCAACCAGCGTAATGAAGTCGCTCGCTACCAGTGTCTGATCGTTCATTGTAATGGATGAGTCGCATGTTTGCCTCTTGTTGGACAGGCAACATGTCTTTGTCTTGGAAGCGTTGAAATTAACAAGATTCTTTCTTCCCCACTTGTCTACAATTCTCAAATCTTGATTGAGAGAAGCCGTTTTGGATCTTCTGTCCTCTTCCAAAATATCTAGAGCTATGGGACGGTTGTGCGCTTTGCTACAGTGTAGGTTGCTATTATCTGCAAAACCATATATCGGGTTATTAGTGGCTTCTAGTAGATCATTAATGTGTAATAAGAATAGAGTAGGAGCTAGAGTCGATCCGTGGGAAACTCCAGCGTCGATCTTGTAGAGGTTGGAAGAATGTCCATCTACAGCAACTTGGATTTGCCTGTTGGAGAGAAAGTTGGATATCCATCTGTAAACGTTTTGCGAGAATCTGTATGAAGGCAGTTTGTTCAAAAGAGCGGCATGCCACACTTGATTAAATGCTTTGAGAATACTATTTGAGTCTCCCCATAGCGGTGGATGGCATCACTCCAGACATGAGTTACATATGCTAGTAGATCGGCTGTTGACCTTTGTTGGCGAAAACCATATTGCCTGTCACTTAAAAGGTTGTGTGTCTCAAGGTAGCTCAGGATCTCATGATTGACGCATTTCTCCATAGTTTCGCTAATAACAGATAGAAGAGCTATAGGTCTGTAGTTAGAAGGCTGGGTTTTACAGCTTTTCTTGGGGACTGGTTGTACTTGAGCAGTTTCTTAGGAATTTGGAAAAAGACTATATGATAGTTAAAATGACTTAGTGAAACCTGGCGCTAGTTCAAAAGCACAACATTTTAAGAGTTAAGTAGGTATTTTATCAAAGCTGCTTGCTGTGTTGGTATTTAGAGTAGCAAGGACTCTCTGCACACGCTTAACCCCAAATATGATATTTTTCATTGTGTGGGGAGCTCGTGGAATAGAAGGTAGCTCTATGTTGTCCGGTGGGTTAAGTGTCGAGTTCGAAGAGAATAGTTCTGCCTTTTCTGTGGAGGACGTAACTATTGAGCCGTCATCTGATGTGAGTGGAGGAAACGAACTAGTTGTGAATTTTTTTTAAATATGTTTGGCGAGAATCCAAAAGGACCGGCTTCCATTAGGGTTTGACAATATTTTCTTTCTCATTCGATCGCCAAAGAGACTTTTGAAATTGGAAATAGTAGTGTTGTATCTGTTTCTAGCGTTTATATCATCCTGTTTTGTTTCTTCTGATGGATTTTGTATAAATAATTTGTGGGACTTGATCTTAGCTTTCCAAACTACATCGCAATCTATATTAAACCATGACTTCTGTTTGGCTTTTAGGCGTTTGGTAAAGTAAGGAATGTAAGCTTCCATGGCACACTGAATAATTTCAGTTATACTGTTGCAAACTGCCGATGGATCTTTGTTAATAAAGCAGACTGGATTCCAGGGAAAAGTTGCAAACTAGTCTCGAAGGCCGTCCCAATCTGCTTTTTTTAAATTCCAAAAAGTTCTCTTGGGTGGTGCCTCGAATGGATGAGGTTCGATTGGACATTTATTTGACTTCTACTGCAGCATGATTAGAGTTACCTAGGGGAGACAGAACATTTACATTATATTGCTCAGGGTGAGTATTAGAACTGTGATTGGCAGGTCTGGGAAAGTAAGTGGGCTTGTCGTTCAGTTGGGACAGCTCATGGCTAATTGCAAACTCTTCAGTTAGCCTGCCTTTTCTGTCCGTTTTGTTGGACTTAAGCCACTTTTCGCACAATTATCTCTGCAGAAGGGTACTCATTAATTAGGTAGTCGATCTTTTGTAAAAGATAGTCTAGTAGTTCGTCGCAATTATAGTCTGATGGCCGATAAATACAACATATAAATTTGCTAGAGGCTTTTAGTGTTAATTTTAGCGAGACGATGTTGTTTCTGTTGTTTTCTAGTGCAGGTAGTCTAGAGCAGGAAAGTATGCTTCTTACGTGAACACATACACCAAGGTGCCGTTTAAAGTTTTGGTAAAGTTCGTAACCTTGAAATTTTAGATGATTTAGGCTATTTTTCCAAGAAACCTGTGTTTTCGCAAAGACAAGAACATGAGGTTTCACACAATGCAAATAGTGGTGGGTTGCGTCAATGTTGGCATTCAACCCGCAGATGTTCGTGAATGTTAATATGCATACTGTTTGGCTTCTGGGTGAATTTGGCCGAACTAGTGGTTTGTCTACTAGTAGACTGATCGTGGCTATGTTATTTCCATCATGACTTCCCCGAGATTGTCGCCTCCCCCCCCCCCGGAAATCCGAATGGGGAACTATTTTACTTCCGGAATATTTAACCTCTGGAGAACTCATTATGGTATTTTCTAAAAGAGTTAAAAGAAAAAAGGGCATTGGAGTTAAACGGAAAGGGGAGAAGGAAAGGGAAAGAACCGACTTACAACTGAAAAGGGGAAACATGTTTGGAACATTTTACCCTATCTTAACTAATTGCAGGGTGGTACCTCCTCGGGCGAAGGTAAGTTCCAGCTACCACCTACCTATCTTACAAGATAAATTATTACATTAATTAAATATTTGAAATTGTATAATAAATAAAATTAAAATCATATAACAAATTGATGTAATAGATTATAAACTAAATATATTAAATTCTATATTCTGTTGCAATAATCTCTGTTGATTTAAATAATTTCACTTTTTACATACTTTTATGTATATTTTATAGGATGAACAATTTTTTAATGTATCTATCGCATGAAATTAATTACTGCTGTACAAATGTCAAGGTGCATATTCAGTACAAGTGCGATATAAATTACGTTAAGGCTCTTTGACGTATATTAATTAAATATTATGATCCTTGAATATGTAACAAAATAACTGTAATGAACATATAAGATGTTTTTACAAATGTTTCACTATAAAAACCTTGTTTTAAAATTTAGAGCCCAGATTTTTTTTCACGTTAAATATTAAAGCAAATTAGGTACGCTACATTAACGAATTGCATCATTATTTTTTAATATACTAAAATTATTTCAGATAAAATAAAGAAAGAGTAAATAGAAACAGATGATTATTGTTGTTTTTGTTAAACAGAATCCAGCGTGAAATCAAATCTTTAATGTTTCCGGCTAGTCTATTTTATTTACTTTATGATAAGATATATAATGAGTAGGTAGCCAACGGATGTGCTGTCACTGGTGTAATAAAGTTGTTATTTAATTTTTGCACTTTTAATTTAATTATTTTGTAAAAAACAGAATTTTCAATAGCCGTTACCATTTAAAAAGGAGATAAGTTGATTCAGGTAAATGAGCGGCTAAACTGAGCGAAAAGATGAAAGTTATAACTAGCAGTGGGATTACGATCACTTTAATTTTGATTATCAAGTAAATTAAGTTATATTTTCAATAACGTTTTGCTGTTACATGTCCAATCGAAAATTGGTTTTTCACTATTTAATCCTTTTTATCATTAATTTTTAATGAAGTATATTTTAAATCTCGAAGTATTATTTATCTGTATATTTAACCTGATTTAATTCTTTTTAAGAGCAAATTTGTCGTTAGTAAAAAAAAGTCTTTTTTTACTTACCTATATTTTTATTTGGTTAATGGATCGGAACCAAGGATTTTTGGTAAAGTAATTATTTTAAGACATTTGTCATGCTATATTTAAAGTTAAGAAATCAGAAAAACAATTATAATAACATTAAAAAAAGTTTTAAAAAAATATCACTTTTAACGGGACCTGCTATCTTTTCTGACGGTAATTCTTTTAACCATTCGACCATATTTGTCCTTAAAGAGAAATTGGGTCAGTATTCTATGCGACATGAGTTAAATAACGATTTAAATAAAAACCCGGACTAACCACCAAAACATCTGTGGCTGAATGGTTATAGGCACTACTTGCTATACGTTGAGATCGCCGGTTTAAATCCAGCTAGATTTGGTAATTTCTTAAATTACCCGTACAGCTGAGAGTAGAATTAGTTACAAATATCGATTACATACATATTCCTTAAATATTCAGTCTTATTTAAATAAAAATAAAGGAAACGAAGGCATCTTTAACACAGTTTTAGATTTATTACAATCCCTAGATCTAGTAAAAAAAACTAGTTTTCTATTGACATCCTGTCACGTAGTTGCTCTTGTATTACAACAAGTCAATTCTATATCGAATTTGTCATAACCGGAGATTGAAACCATAAAAAGAGCTTGTCATATCCAAGTTGATGTCCACGTGTACGCTTCATTGTAAAAACAAATGCGTGCTTCGGTTGCTCTTTTCTGCTTTATCAAGCGACCACTAGTGGCACATAAATTAAATTTATTTCTGAATTACTTGGAAATAATAAAGCCTTTTCAAGCGAAGTTCTTTACTTCGATGCATGAAAAATCGAACTGGAAGTACGGAACCGTTTAAAAGAAATTGACTTTAATATTAATCATAGAAAACTTAAAATGCAGAAAAAATACGGATAGATATATACAGAATGAGAAAATAAAAGTTTCGGTTATAGATGTGTAAATAAAACTTAATAATTTCGACAAACTCCTGATAATCACTCCTTCTTGAGAATTAGAATACAAATACATTTTTACGTAACTGACAAGTAACTTTACTGCTTTCAGCCTTTTACGATATAACACATAAGACAGTATTTATTATTATATAAAATAATAATTTGCATGTAATAAAAGAAAGATTAAATTCCTTTTCAAACGAAATTGAAGTAACAATTTTCTGGTATCTTTTCCTATTAGACACATTTATTACCAACATATATGGACGGTGCCTGTATCAAAGTAAATTTAAAAATGACGATAATACATTTAAATCGACGGTTAACAACCAACAAACATTATGGCTGTATGTCTATAGCTCAATGTGTTAATGGAGGAGCACCAGAATAAGTTTTAACATTTTAAATTTTAAAGCATTTAAAAATCCTAAAATTTGTTCGCCTAAAAATTGTAATAGGTTATACCGAAAATAAGCAAAACGTCAGCACTTTTGTAGAAATCATAAAAAACTAAAAAAAAACGTGGTACTGCCAGAATACAAATATTACAGATACAGAAATTATTATTTTGTACTAACTGTCCCGGCGGACTTCGTACCGCATAACATTGACGTGACATTTTAAAATTTTTCGTTTTTTCGAATTTTTATTATTTTGTTTTCAATATTTTTTTTCATTAGATCATATTTTCTCGTTATCAGGTTTATACTATTTTTTCGTTGTATTTTATTATTTATCGAAAAAATATATTAGATATATACTGCCCCTAGTAGCACACTTCATTGGATTCATGTTGTTACAATCTGGTTCTAATATGGTAATGTTGGCCAATATGGGCCTTACCGAACCGATCTGGGAACCATATGGTATTCCCACGATCAGACAATATTTGAAAAACCAGATGGCATTTATCTGGTTTTAAGATTGGTTTTTCTTCATTGGTATTTTGCGGGTTCCCCGTATTAAAACCAGATTAGAAACCATCCTTAATCCAAGGAACTCTGATGGAATATGGTTTAGATAAGATTGTTATTCCTTCATCAATTTTTTGTAGGTTTCGTATTTAGAAACTGGTTTCCCTCTATTGGTTTTTTACATATTGAAAACAGATTAAAAGCCAATCAAAATTCAATATTTTTTAACGGATATGGCTTTAAAATTAGTTTCTCATAATTGTTTTTAATATTGTTAAATCTGTTAATAAAATAATTTAAATTGTAAATTATAATTTAGTTTATAAACTAAAATTAAATCTCTAAATGAAACTAAAATTTTAAATTATAAATTGTTTCCGATTATCGGCTTACATCTACAAGTATCCTACTTTGGAAAATCCAGTATTAGATAATTACTTAGAATACAATATTTTGGGGACTATTAGCAGGTATGAAAAGTTACGATTTGGTGTAGAATGCATCGGTTTGTTATAAACTATATCCCAGGTATAACAATACTTTCTTTCCAAAAATATAAGTTATAACGTTTCGGGTTTTTTCAAAAATTTGTGTATTAGGGCTAACAAGATGTTTTATGACAGGGATCGAATTTTTTGTGTAGGTAGTAACCATCTGGTGGAGAAGATAAAGATAGAATTATGTGAACTAACTATGGAGAGTAAAAATATTGCAATATTTCTTAGTTTTGATTAAATTTCTACTCTGGATTTTCATTCGAATTTGTGTTTTTGTGAAGTGTGATTGTAAAAAAAAATTAAAGTGGTTATACCTAGCGAAATGAAGTAAAAAGTAAAGAGTGTGTACTGTGATTAAATATTTCAAAATAAAGTAAGTATTATTTATATTAGATATTAATACATATATTATATTTTATTATTTTAATTTTGCTATTTGTGTATTTGCGTTGTTGCTTTTCGTTAAAGAAGCAATATCATTACTTGAGAAAAAAGATCCGAATTGTATCTTTATACCAGACTTTTACTTAAATGAATTAAATGCTTCTAGTTCGAGTAACACAAATGATTAAAATTCCCATTAAGTTTTAAATATAAAAAATATAATCAAATTTTAAATTTTGCACAGTCATACAGGGTAATGAGCCCCTTTTTTAAGGAATAATATTGAGAATTTGCCCTATTTGTCAAGTCGTAGTAGACCAGGTATAAATTTAAAATTGTTGTTATAAATTATGTTCAAAAATGGGGCCCATCACCCTGAATGACAGTGCAAAATTTCAAATCTGAATTCCTTCAAATAACTAAAATACATATAGAGGTGTGTTCCTCTTAAATATGACACACTGTATATGTATTATATTTGTAGTACACATATGTAACATTTTTTAGAAAGAATACTACTTAGTATTGAGTTTGAACAGAAACAGATGATGAAGAAATTGGACAACATCGAAACACTTTTAAAATATATTGTCGACAATGATGCTAAATGTTCCATTCAAAAAAATCCTGATGCAAGAAACTTGCTGAATAGCCTTATTCCCTGCCAATGGGTAGGGGACGTGGAAATTTTAGAGAACCATATCACAAGCGATGCTGCTTTTAAAAACGTTTTGGTAAATATTTATATTCTATCTATACTTAGGCATTATAAATTTTATAATAAACGATATACTTAAAATATTCTAATTTTTTATTTGTAAAATTAATAGTTTTAATCCAAATTTTTGTTGCAGAGGGACACTTTATTTTTAAGTGGAGGTGATGATCTCCAGAAATCTATTTAGAGTCGATTACAAAATAAACGCGACAGCTCAGCTTTTCCCACCTATCTTTACCTTCGACTCGAACGCTACCGATTACCTAGTTCGAGAGGTTTTGTAAAGATGGCTCTAGCGGTAGCGAACGCTTTCTCCTCCGTCTTTCGATAAAAATAGATTCCAGTGGCGTAACAATTTTAATTTTTTTGGTGAATTTGTTTTTTATTTGGATTTGTAAATTCTGTAAAAAATACGCAAATTAAACAATTTAAATGTTTATTTTTTCTTTCTAGTTAAAAGTTTTATATACATTTTTAATTAAGTTCATCAATTAAGTTATGCTCAATTTAGCTCATAACAATTCTTACTTTTAAATTGTTATTACCCAGCGAAGACCACGGGGAGGTATGAGCATTCTTCGCCAACGGGATAGAGGGGTGAGGTATAAATTTTAGCGAGGTTACGAGTGTTAGTATATAAAAATAAATAATAATAAATATATAAAAAATATCACAGATCAATATCACAGGTAATATCACAAAATTGAAACAAAGTCAATTGTAAAATGAATTCTTCAAAAAAAATAAAAAAAAAATTCTGATAAAACAAAAAAGAAATTCTAAAAAAAAAATTATGAAAAACTAAAAAAAAAATTCTGAAAAACTAAAAAAAAATTCTGAAAAACTAAAAAAAAAATCTAATTCAAACTAAAAATAAAATCTTCAAAAAAAAACTAAAAATAAATTCAGTTGTCAGTTTCGTCAATTTGGTCGCCAAATGTAAGATCATTATCTGAACATTCTGAGCTCCATTCTTCGGAACTGCCCGTATTGACATTGAAAACTAAATCTTGGGCAGTGTCTAATAGATGCTCTTTTTTCATTAAATCTAATTCGTACTTCTGTACATGTTCGCAAACTCTTTTCCACTCTTCAGTGGTAATGCTGGAGAACTTCTGTCTTGCAAGATTTTCGACGTCACCACATCTAAATGTTATATTATGACTTCCAACCCAATTTTTGACCGCGGCCCAAATTTTTTCTATAGGGTTTAATTCTGGGTGATATGGTGGTAATCTTACAACAGAGTGTCCGTGTTTTCTCATTTCCTCATCTAGAACGTATTTTAGAAAGCGGGGTTTGTGCGATTTTATTACTTCATAGAGTTCGACTTTTGTCATGTCGACTGTATGAGGGATGCTCTTGTCCGTTAGCCAATTCAACATGACTTCCTTTCTAGATAAGGCGGTTGGAAGTCTTTCCATCATTGTATTGTGATAGCTAGCATTATCTATCACCAACACACTTTTTTCTGGAATGTTGGGAATGAGTTGTGTTCTCACCCAACGCATGAAATTTTCCGTGTTCATGTCATCGTGATAATCTCCAGTCTTTTTTCCAGACTTAAATATTAACAGTCCATTTTCCACAAACCCCTTTTCTCCTCCTGCATGTACTATAATTAGCCTTTGTCCCTTGCTATAAGGCGCTTTTAATGTTTGGTCTGGTTTGGTCATATCTATCCATGTTTTTGTAGAGGTATGCGAACTATGCAAATAAGTTTCATCGGTATATATTATATTTCTACCGTCGCGGCGAAAATCTCTAATTTTTTTCAAAAACTCTACGCGTTTTAACCTTACATCGTGGCTTTCCATAAGTGATTGTCGATTGTCTGGTGTTTTGTCCCAGGTGAAACCTAATTTTTTTACAACCCTTCTAAAGGATTGTAATGACCCTTCAAAACCTACTTGGGCGTCCTTCACTCTTTGTAGAGCCTTCTTCATCGTTGGGCGTTGTTTTTCTATGGTGTAAAAGTTGTTAATAATGGATCGAATTCGATCTCCTTGCCCTTGACTAATAAATGTTTTAGAATTCGGACGACCCCTCTTTTTTTGAGAATTACTTAAATTTAAATCATTTGAAGTTGATGTCGAGGGACGGTCGTCAATGACGACTGATGTTGACATTTTTGTAACATCATCTACTTCTAAAGCACTTATTTTTTTATTTACTCGATGGATGACATCCTTAGAAACACCCGTAGCTGCCATAATTCGTTGGCGAAAATTATTGATTGGAATTTGTAGCCCATTTTTGGCTTCGTTTTTCATAAATTTACTTACGGAGTTAATAATTTGGTAGGCATCCGCCGAGTAATGCTTTCTTCCCATTTTTGCGATGAAAAAAATAAAAATACACTCGGTACTTACTCTACAAAACTTAAAACACTCGAACTGAAACGAAGCACAAATTCACGACGACGCTGGGTCTGGGACTAACAACGCTCACGAAATCCACTTAGCAACTGAATAGTACTAGAATTCTCCTCTGGAGGCGCTGCGGCGCGCGCCGATCGGAGATCGTCGGCAAATATCCCCACATTGCCTAATTTTACTAGAGCTGTCGCGTTTATTTTGTAATCGACTCTACCTGTATGATTATGAAGAAACCAGTAACCCCGGAAGCATTCCAACATTATTCGGTAATGGGCAAAAAGCAAAAACGTGCTTTTTGTATAAATACATTAAAACTGTACGAAGTAATAGTAGGTAAGAATAAAATATAATGATTGTTTATGTGTAACTATAATCTATTTCCCTTTGATTCCAGATGCTACCCGGCGAAGATTTCCAAATGCCACAGATATAGACATAATAAAATCAGTTTCACTATTCCTGGCCACTACGAAGGACAGAATTTTAAAATTATACAGTATGTTTGTTAAAGTTGTAACCAAAAGTTGGCAACTTTTTTATTATTCATTTTACGAAAGTGTTGTAAAATATCATTACAAATAGGTTTTTTTAAAACATTTTTTCCATATTTCCAGAAATACCTCGTACAAGAATAATAAATTTTAATTTCTGCAATTTGGGTTTTAGACCGTGCAAAACTTTTTATGAAGAATAACTTTTTTTGGTACAATTAATAAGGTTTTCATATGTTGCCAACTTTAGCAGCGGCATACTGATGTATACGAATACTTATGACTTATGTAATGTAGATATAGTTATAATTTATTTTTGTAAATATTTTAATTTGTTTTTATTAAATTTAATATTAATTAAAAAAATTTTAACTTTTGATTTAATCCCGAAGTTTGATCTAAAATCAATATTAAAACACAGTTTTAAAACTTTATTGGAATTAGGTTGTAGAACCACATTAAAACCTTATTTAAAACCCATATTGAAACTATAAATAAAACTGATACATTCCAATATCAAAACCATATTTAAAAACCAGATGGCTCCCACGTTAGTAATCTACTAAAAGCTATATTGAAATCTGATTGGAAAACAATATTGGAACCTGGTTGTCAAACCATATTGGAACCTGATTGGGCAACCATGTTGGAACTAGATAGAAAACCCATATTGGAACCATAAATAAAAGCGTTACATTACCACATTGGAACCATATTCGTAAACTATATGGCCCCCATCTCAGTGTGCTGCTAGGGGCGCCACCTTACGGTGGCTTTATAGTACTTAATTTAGTAAGAATTTTCCGTTTAAATATGTGAGATAATAACTGCGCCACCTTACTGTAGCGTCATAGTAGTTAATTTAGTAGTAATTGCTCGTTTAAATATATGAGATATTAACTACGCCACCTTGCGGTGGCGTTATATTATTTGATTTAGAAAGGTATTTTTTGGCTTTATTTTTTCTGCATTTTTTTTTTGTTATTTTAGTATTTTCCATTTTCTTTTTGAGATTTTTTGACAAAAAAAAATATTTTTTTAATATTACTTCTAATACCTTTAACAATATTTGTACAAAGTTTCATGATGATCGGTTGAGTAGTTTTCACGTGAAAGTGCAACAAATAAACTTACATTCACATTTATAATATTAGTAGGGAGTAGGGATTACTATAACAAACTGCGGAATTGAAATTATTGTCATTTTTTTTTTAATTCTGTCATATTTTAAATTAAATGAAGAATTGAATAAATCAGAAGTCTTAGGGTTTATTCTTAAAATTTAATAAAAAATCATTTGCTATTAATAAATATTAACTATCAGCATGTTTATTACTAAAATAATAATAAAATCATATAGGAAAATACAAATAATTTATGTTAATATTAACTTAAACCATTTTACATAAATTGTAATCTAATGAACATAATATAATTACCTAATTAAGTCAATTTTCTTATAAATTAATAAAATAAGTGTGATAATAGGTTGTGCTTAAAATCAGGTTTCTTGAATCGGCTTCATCGTGATCGGATATAGAATCTAATAAATGCTGTATAATATTAATGATATTGGATTTTCATTCCAATACTGGTGTTAATTGACACTTAATATTAGTATTTAGTACTACAATTATTTACTACAACCGTACAAACCACACAAATAGAATTTTGCTTCTGGATAACATATAAACAAAGCATTATAAAAACTCTTGGTATATACAGTTACTATTTCTTGAATACTTGAGTTGTAAAAATTTGTTTTTATGAATAATATTTAAATTTTACTTTAACACTTAGTTTAATCAAAATATACCTACCTATTTAATCAGTTTAATGATTTTTTTCTTAAAACTGACACCACACATATGGTTTGTTTCAGAATGAAATAATTTTTTCTGTATATGATTATGCAGAAAATTATGTTGGTAATAAATATAAACCTCACAGTTTCGTAATCCTACCTGTTATTGTCGAATAGTGCAAATATTTAGATCCTTCCTAGCTCTGAATTATTATATAACGAAGATGTGGAGAGAAGTTAAGGTTCTCTTCATACCAAAACCTGAAAGAATGGATTTTTTCATTCCAAAGCAATCGCTGTCTATTAACCCCAAAAAGACAGAAATGCTCTTCTTCACCAAACCTATATATATTATGGATTTTTCTTCATGGTGCATGTTCCTTCAATGAAATGTTGGAAGGTGATCCATTATTTGTAAACTTGTTGTTTAGATTAAGTGTTTTTTTATTTAGATGTTTTTTGTAAAATTATTTTGTTTTTGTGTTGTTACGTTGTTAAGATATTATTATTGATTAGATTGTCATGAATGGAATTTGAAAAATGTCAAAGATGATTGAAAAATTAATAAAATTTGTAAAGATATAGAAGTTGAGTTTTGAAGTTTAAATTAAAATAAAAAGAGAAATAAATAATTAAAAAAGTGTATAAATTAAAAGAAAAATATATTCAAGAAGAAATTAAAATTAGACTATAGACAACAGAGGAAGCCAGAAAACAAATATAGAAAAGCAGAGAGGCCACAGTTGAAAATTTTAAGAGAGCAGAAAGGCAGTAGATAAATATAAAAGCAGCAGCAAGAAGGAGTTGGAAAGTAGTAGGAAGAGGAAGGTATAGAGAAAGAGTGGAACAACGGAAGAAGAAAGATTTAGAAAGAAGCGAAAGAATTTATTTTTATATTTATAATTTTTGTGTTTAAGGACAACTAATTTGGATATCTTGGAATCCACGATCAATAATTATATTGAAGGAGGGTGTTCCGGAAGGAGGATCCATTTCAATATATATATATATATATATATATATATATATATATATATATAAGTGAAACTCATCTGCTGGGATAATCAACACAGATATTAAAATAAAATAAAAAATGTCGATGTTAAACAACCAAATGAATCAAATGTTATTAAGTATAGCGTGTGCTCATTTTGGATAGGAGAAACAGAACACACATGACATAAAAAGACAATCATTAAAGTACGAAAATATTTTTTTTAATAAAATAATCTACTCATTAATAATTAAAATAACAGAGACGGAGCCGAACAACTCATGATAATTCACGAAAGCTCGAGTTTCGGCCATTTTTGTTCCAAACCAAAACTAAGGCCGAAACAAGATTTCTTGGTCAAAAATGACCAAAACCGAACTATTCGCTAGTAATACATCAAGGTGCAAATCGTTTTCCCGGTCTCCTCCATGCACGTTCATGGTAGGTAGCCTGATGATCGTCAGCCAAACAGGATATTACAACACTTCATTGCCAAGAATTCCAGTCTATGTGATCATTCGTAAATATTATTATATTATCTTGATAAGTGATTAGAGAAATCATTTAACTCACATTGACGTTAAATTGTTTATTACGCTAATATCTGCACCTTTTTCTACTTGATTATGATCTAGTATATTCTCCAGTCTAACGATACTTGGTAAAAGCAATATTCAAATCATTTGTAATATTCCGTACTGCAACCATATTTAGTATGTAATGCCACAATTTCTGCGGGAGTCATCTACACCACTTGAAAACACAAATTAATAGTGATCTGATTTTTTCAAAATAAACGTGAAACTTATCGTAAAATGTAAAAAAGATGCAAAATTGTGTTCGTGACGCAATCATTTACACATTTAAAAAAAAACGCTTTTATTGTTGTAAATAAACATTTTTTATTAATCTATACTTATAATAAATCTGTAGAGAGGTCAATTCTGTACATGAAATATATTTTCAAAATAACTATCAGGGGGTGATTTGGGATCAATACTGATGCCAAGAATGCAATCAGTAAAATTTTTGTCTGTTTGTCTTTCTGTCTGTCTGTATAACCGCTATAGAAACAAAAACTACTCGACGGATTTTAACGAAACTTGGTACAATTATTTTTCATACTCCTGTGCTGGTTATAGTATACTTTTCATCACGCTACAATCAATAGGAGCAGAGCAGTAAAGGGAAATGTTGGGAAAACGGGAGAAGTTACTTCATTTTTTAAGCTTCCGTTGCGTGTGCAAGCTTGATGGTTAAAGCTATACAGAAATTATCTTATTTTAATAATTTGGAGGTCAACTGTGAACGGTTTTTACAAAATTTCACCCACAAGGGGAGTTGCGGAGGCGTGAAAAATAAAAAAAAAATTAAATTTAAAATCTATAAGTCCTAAAGGTTTAAAACTTTGCAAAATAGTTATTTATTTTTATAATTTGAAGGTCAACTGTTACCGAATTTTACAAAATTTTACCTACAGGGGGCGGGGTTGCGGAGACGTGAAAAATAAAAAAAAAATAAAATTTAAAATCTATAAGTCCTACAGTTTTGAAACTTTACACAATAGTTATTTTTATAATTATGAGGTCAATTGTAAACGGATTTTAAAAAATTCCTCCCTCAATGGGGCATGCGAGGGCGTGAAAAATAATCTATACATAAAATAAATCTGTAGAAATGAAAATTCTGTACATTAAAGATATTTAAAAAATAATTAGCGGGAAGTGTTACTACATCGATATAGAACCCAAAAATGTGGTTAGATTTTTTGGTCTGTCTGTCTGTTAGTACGAGAGCCCACGACCAAAACCATGTCTCATAGCAATACGGCCAAAACCCTATGAAATCGTTAGATTATATGATTTTGAACCCGACTAGGTGTGCAGTAACGGTCGAAAGTGTAGCTACTGCGTGGGAGGCCATTTCTGCTGTGTCAAAAAAAAAGGCAGTCGGTATTATAGCAATACGTCTGATATCGATAATGTACATAGATTTTATAATTGTATTACGAAAAAGTTTGTTTTCAGACATTTTGCGCGTAGCATATAGCCTGGGCGCATTTTTGAAAATGTCAAAAAATTTAGCCGACCTGTATCATAGCAATACGGATAAACTTTTTTTTTAACTTTTCGTATTGCTGCCAGGATTACCAAAAACCTGTTTTCAGACACTTTGAGTGTAGCATATACTCCCAAAAATGAAAAAAACGTTTCGGAGTCGCCCGGCAGACGCCTCAGCGCTTGTTACGCTCCTGCGGCGGGTACGGCTTTTCGTGTGTTACGCTCCTGCCCGTCTCTTACTATTATACAGCTCACTCGGCAGCTGCTCCAAACGTTGGAACGACGCTCACTTAGATTTGGGCCGCGGTCAAAAATTGTGTTGGAAGTCATAATATAACATTTAGATGTGGTGACGTCGAAAATCTTGCAAGACAGAAGTTCTCCAGCATTACCACTGAGGAGTGGAAAAGAGTTTGCGAACATGTACATAAGTACGAATTAGATTTAATGAAAAAAGAGCATCTATTAGACACTGCCCAAGATTTAGTTTTCAATGTCAATACGGGCAGTTCCGAAGAATGGAGCTCAGAATGTTCAGATAATGATCTTACATTTGGCGAGCAAATTGACGAAACTGACAACTGAATTTATTTTTAGTTTTTTTTGAAGATTTTTTTTTTAGTTTGAATTAGAATTTTTTTTTTAGTTTTTCAGAATTTTTTTTTTAGAATTTCTTTTTTGTTTTTTCCTAATGATGTTTATTTTACAGAAGAGGACGTTGAAGTTCTCCCAAGCGACGTCGAGAGTGATTTCGAAGACGACGATTCCGAATTCGTCAACATTTTGTAACTGTGAATAAACCGTTTTTTTTTCTGAACTCTATCCCAGTTTCCTTTTGTGAGATTTATTTCATTCCTTCAACTTCAATGGTACGGTTTCGGGTAAATTCTTTGTTAATCATCATCTAATAATCTAATAAAATTTTAATTAAAATGTACAGATCATTTAACGTTTTCATTTGATAAAAGTCTCGTTAATTGGTGGAATCGATTTAACTTAATTACGTGTGACTTTAGCACACTTCCGGTTTACTCGGGAATTTTTTTTTCGAACTTCCACACGAGGATCGATAATCTCTTCCTTAACTGATCATGAATATTATCGATAAAAGAACGAGAAATAAATTAGTATATTTGATAGAAAATTTCTCCTTTGTGGTAATTTTTTTCAAGAGTCTGTTCAAAGCTGAGATCACTCGGTGGCTTCTGTCGTTATGAATATTGAAAAAAAAAATAGTAGGCCGATAGGGAGTCGTATTGAAATTAAAATTAACGAATTATCTTCGTAATTGCAATTTTTATCACAGATACTTCCGGATTAGAAATGTTTGAGCTTGGATCTTGTGTGCAAGTATTTTTTTTTAGAATTAAGAAGGGAAATACATTTTGAAATAATTCAATGGCAACTAGAACTATCATTCATCATTCAGGGTCGCAACTTATTCATTGGTTTGTAACAGAGAATTCAAGATGCCTCAATACGATTTTGAAATAATATCTGAATATCGAAAAGTTGTCTGATAGAGAAGGTGCTACACTTAATTCGTCTGATATCAATTTTTTGCACATGTGGACAACTTATTTTATCATGTCCAACAATTTTCAGACATATTGCTATGATACCGATCGGTAAAATTTGTTAACATTTTAAAAAATGCGCTCAGGCTATATGCTACGCGCAAAATGTCTGAAAATTGTTTTGTTCGCATCAAATAACTAAAATTTACTAATCAAAAAGATTTTCAGACGTATTGCTATGAGACATTTTTTTTGTCTCATTTCTAATTTTTGTAAGTGATTTTCCGGGTTTACGCTACACCATTAACGTCTGAAAAATATGTTTCCGGTATCTCAGAACTATCATTCAACTACAGTCTGAAAATCAGACATATTGCTATGATGCAGTTCGGTAAAATTCTTTGAGAATTTTGAAAATTCGGTCAGGTCAAACGCTACGCGGAAAATGTCTGATATAGGTATTTTCGAGTTCAGGATAATCGTATCTATCGATTTGATGCGGTTTTGGCCGTATTGCTATGAGACAAAAATCTTGGTCGTGGGCTCTCGTACTATGTATGTTTGGGCGCGAATCACATGAAAACTACTGATCGATTCGAATGCGGTTTTCAAAGATGTATTTGTCTTCTTTCAACTTATATTGGTATATAAAAATTTCTCCCCCACCCCTTTAACGAATTCGGGGGAGAAATTTTTATATAAAAATCAACACGCCACGCGAACTACGTCGCGGGTACAGCTAGTATTTAATAAACCAATGATTACAGAAAAAAATTAAAAAATAAACAAAAAGAAAATGTCCGGATTTTTTGTCAGTAGTGTAAATGGCTTATCGTGAGCTTTTTGCGGTAGATAGCTGATAGTATATCTTTTTGATCTTTTTATAATGTTTGTACTCTAAAGTTTACTTTTTCCATTCAGTTTATTATCTTGAGGCTATTTTAAGAATATTTTCATATATGACTCACAGCTTAAATGATGCAGACGATCTTCAATAAAACTAGCTTCTGTCAGCAACTCATTATTTATTAGAATCCTTTATTGAAATTAAATTACTAGAAATCTTCTAAAATAGCACATGCAATTTTTGTGTTTCCAATATACTTAAATAAAATAAATAATTAATTGTTTTATGCATGATTTTGATCTCACAGCTAAAAAAATGCAGCTAAGATGAAACAGTTAACTACTTTATCAATTTAAAATTTCATTTTTAGTTGCTTTTATCTATAATCTGACATTTAAAAGTATTTATACGATAAATGACAAAATTATTTAAAAATGGGTCGCTGAACTACGATTAGTGAAAGAAATTTTGTTATTACACACCATAGAAATGGATATAGCCAAAGAGACATATCCAAAATGCTTAATAAATGTTTATCAACCCTTTAGTACATTATTGAACGTTACCGAAATGAAAATACAGTTAAAAATAAATCAAGGTTATCTCCAAATAAGATTTTGACCGTATGTGAGAAAAGGTGGATTGTCAGAGAATCAACAAATTAATCAATAATCCTAAAAAACGGGCATCAAGAATGCAATGAGGTAGAAAGACAGTTTGGAAAAAGATGTAACCCAGAAACAATTCGACGGATATTACGAAAGAATAATTTTCATAGTCGAACTGCTAGAAATAAACCTTTTATTAGCCAAAAAAAATAGGCGCATAAGATTGCTGTTCGTCAGGAAACATATTATAATATAATAAAAATTTAAATTTTTGGAATTCGGTAATGTTTGCTGATGAAACCAAAATAAACATTTTTGGATCCGATGGAAAAATATCGGAGTGAAGAAAACCAAATAAAGAACTAAAATTAAAATGTATGAAAGCCACGGTACAGCACCTTGGAGGTGTAGTGATGTTGTGGGGGTGTTTGTAGTCTGCAGGAGTAGGTAACATGCATTTTATGGTAGGGAATATAAACCAAAACATGTATTCGGATATACTAAGGCAGAATCTAGTCCCTAGTGCTAAAAAATTAGGTATCAATAACAATTACGGGTTTCATCAGGACAACGATCCAAAACACACTGCATATCGGGTTCGTACTTGATTGCTTTATTATTGCCGAAATGTCATTCAAACACAAGCCCAGTCACCAGATTTGAATGTTATTGAAAATTTGTGGCTAACATTAAAAACTAAATAAATAGTGCCCCAATATCAAATAGAAATGAATTGAAAGTAAAAATTACCAAAGCTTGGGATACAATTTTCCCAGAGTACACTAGAAAGTTGGTCGAATCAATGTCTATACGACTACAGGCTGTAATTGATAATAAAGGAGGACCTACAAAATATTAACAATCATTTTGCAATTTGTCGAGTTTATTATTTCCATTAATTTTTTTGGTTTAAGTAAAGTTTTATTGAAAATCGACTGCATCATATAAGCTGTGAGTCACTGTATCTATCTGTCCAGCCTATCTCAATTATCGTTTTAGAGCTGGTCTGTAGTTTTGGTTTCGTTCCTTGGTGCACTTTTTTTATATCCCTCGCGTTGTTAAGATTTTTCTTCTTATAGCTTCATGAGTTAACGGTATTCTACCATTTTTTTTCCTTATATTTAAATAATAAAATTTTATATTTACTAACAAAGAGTGATTTGCGCCAAAAAGGTTTAATGATAACCGTTAGTTATAAACACTTTGTTAAATTCCTTAGATAAATATACAAACACCGCTTTACTTGCATACACTTAGGGTAATTTATTTATTTAATCAACCAATATTTCAAAATTAGTATTAGACTGAAGGTTTTATTACATTAATCTACGTATGAATAAGTAATTCTCAGTAATTATTTTCCGTGGAAGCATTTAACTTTTACTAAAACTCGTAGTGTGTTAGATTTATCACCTTGTTGGTCGAAATAAAAATATTATGGCGTAATTCATACCATAATTTACGGACGACGTGTAACTTGACACCTGCTTTTATCAAAACATTGGATCTGTGCCTTTATTCATATAAATCAACTAATGAAATTTGCAGTTATTTACAATTCGCTAATAGTAGCTATATATTTAAGATAATTAAATAATTAAAATTGTTAGTAAAACGAAAAAGAAGAATAACATAAAAACCAACTTAGTAACTTTTTCTATATGTTCTAACTATTTATTAGTCATTACTAATTTCATTTGAGTATTTTCTAATTCTAAAATATTTTGATAAACAGATTTGGACTGCATAGTAAAGATTTTTAACTAAGTATTTTAAGCGTTTCGTTTGGTGTGTACTTATGAAATATTTCCAACGCAGGTGTTAGGCTCACAGATAAATAATATGAATACTTTTAGTTGGAATAATATCGAGAATAATCATAATTATTTCAAATATTTGTTGTCAATTTAATTTTAACTATTTCAGAAAATTATAACAATAGTATCTGATATTCGCAAATTAAACGTTATAACATAAAAAAAACAGCTAATATTTATAAAGTGAAAACTTCTTAAGCGGCGTTTTGCAATTTTTGTAATGTGGACGCGTGACCTGATTGAAAATTCGTAAGGTGAAGGGAGTAGAAGAGCGAATATCTGTCTTTTTACCATGAGGCAGTAGATATAATACCACGAGACCAAACGGTATATGCTCTTCAATAATATTTTATATACATAATAATAATATAATCCAAGAAGATAGTTCTATTTTTTGCCACTGATTCAAGTATTCAGGACGTACCGATACTATTATTATTATAACATGTAAATGTCGTGAATGTTGAATTTAATTACATTAAATATATAATATTAATTACTTTATTTAAAATTAGTTGTAATAAAAAAAAATGGGAAGGTGTCCATGATTGTAAGAGTGGTCAAAAGGCAAGTGAAAATGTAGGAAAAGTGTCTTTATCCAAAACAGCAAAAGTAAGTAATCTTAAAATCATATCTATGAAAAATTTTTGGGATGAACAATTGTGTTTATGTATGTTTGTATGAGCAGATTAGCGGTAACGGATACACCTGCGACCCATAACATCTTGCTATAATTCTTATGTTTTCCTCAGACTTAAAGCAGATCTTCTAGCCCTATCTTTCTTAGGAAGTTTAAAATATCGTTGCGCTTTAAGTTAGGTGGATCTGATAGTATTTGTATTGATGTTTTATCCTCTATCTCACAGAATCTGCAATTTGCTTTATCCTAGTTTCTTTATGTGTCCTCTTAATCGACAGTGCCTGGTTAGTATTCCAGTTACAATACAGAGGTTCTTCTTACTTAGGTTAAGACAGCCAAAAGATCTTTTCTGGTTATAGTTTCCCAAGAGCGTTTTCGTTTGTCTTAGTCCTTCTTGATCGTTCCACTATTTGGATTTTATTTATTTCTTTTGTTTTTCTAAGATTGTACTACTTCTGATTCCACAAGATGGATCTGGTCCCAAGTATAGGGTTTAAGCTCCTTCTTATGCCAGCTTATCTGCTGTTTCGTTTTCTTTTATTACTATGTGTCTGGAACCCATAGGATGCTTACAGTGTTATTTTGTCCTAGGACTCCTATGTGAGCGTTCGTTGTTTTGTGTTTTTTGACATGTTTCCCTAACATCCTTTGCTCCCAAGTACCCAACACTTTTGCTAGCCAAGTGCATTGCTCTACTTGGTTATGCCGCACTGATGACGGCTAACGAGCCAGAAACATGCATGTCTGCGGTTACCATTCCTACTCGTGACCCTATGATCCTTGTTGCGTTACATGCCCGTTATCCCCCTTTGTTTATTATAAATACGCGTTTTCTTGGCACCTTGTTTTATATATATATATATATATATATATATATATATATATATATATATATAATATGAATAATGGTATAGTGACTGGTTCAATATAACGTGAAGTCAATCGTGGAGTTGCAGTCAACGTTTGGCCAAGGTAAGTAAAGAAAACTCTTTGATTTCAGTCAAGCTTTCGAATTTATTTAATTCTTCTTCAGGACATCTGTGGTGAAGAACAATTTTTATAAAATAAAGAAATATTGTTACAAATGTGATGACTTACTAATCGTGAGGTTATAAGAAAAGCGACGAATTCTGTTTGACAACATTACACTAATAAAACATTTTAAAATTCAGGTACATCACTATTAAAATACATAAAAATATATACATTTACACCATAAAACTTATTATTTTGTTATTTTTAGCATGGAGGTTTGTCTGTAAATGATTGAATTTTAATGTGTCTTCAATTTCCTTTTTTATTTGTGTGTTTTTTATATATGGTTTTTATTTTAACACAGTAGGAGAGCAAAACATTTTGATGATTTATTTATTTAGATTTTATTATTATATCAAGTAAAATTCTGTAGTAATGAAATGCGGGATTTTAATTTCAAAAATTTATTTGTTAAATTTTATGAACGTTGTTGTGTTTTTATTTTTATTTATTTTAGTGTTATATTAATCTTTATGTTTGTAATCATGTTTTAATTTATTAATAGTTTATTTATCTTTATATTTATATATTAAATTTTTTTTTTTTTTTTTATATTTTATATTTATATTTATTTTTGAAACGACAGAATGTAACAATAAATATTACTCAGCCCTTCTATATCCGATTTTCTATTAATACATGTTTCCCTTCTGTCAATGTGTGTCATTTCTAAGAATAATCGTTTCTTAAGGTTCCTTTCCCTTTCTAAAATTTTTGTTTCTTCAAATTTAAAACTATGACCATTTTTAATTGCATGTTCAGTTAGTGCGCATGCTTTATATTTATTATTTTTAATGTCACTTTTATGCGAGATGTTCCTGCTGTGTACAGTTCGGCATGTTTCCCCAATATACACCCTTTTACAATCCGAGCAAGTGATTTCATATACTACATTTGAACTTTCTAAATTACTAAGCGGATCTTTGGTTCGGGTGTATAATCTAGAAATGGTTTTGATATTTTTCGTGCCTATTTTGAAATTGTCATAATTTTTGAATAGTTTTAAAAGTTTAGGAGTGAGTTGTGGGATATAAGGTAAAGAACCAAAAATTGGCTGTGAATTTTCATTAGACAAGACACCTCTCTCAATGTCAAATGTTTGTTGTTGATTGAAATTATTGTATTCACTTATTCTTGCAATGCACGTGGTACTAAAAATTAATTTATTTAATAATCCCAAAGGGTATGAATTATTTAACAGTATTCCTTTTAATTTAAGTAAACCTTGGTTTTTAAATTTTGGGTGTGATAGTTTTAAAACCCTGTCTTTTAATCCCAGAATTAGGTTAATCTTAGTTCTTGGAGGGTGTTCAGAATAAAAATTAATAAACCTGTTGCTGCATATTGGTTTACGGTACCATTCAGTTTGTAGGATGTTGTTTTGTGTGCGATGGACGATTAAATCTAGGAAAGGTAACCTGTTATTAATTTCTTTTTCCACTGTAAATTGCAGTTGTTTACATTGGTTATTAAAAATTTTTAGGACAAAATCAACTTTATTAAATGGTATTGCAAGTATTAAATCATCAACAAAACGTTTGACAAAAGAAATTTTGAATGGTATTTGATTAATACTTCTCTCTACCAAGTCATCCAGTACAAAGTTACAAAGAATCGGGGACAAAGTACTACCCATTGGTGTGCCTAATATTTGTTTGAAAAATTTGTTATTAAATTTACAGATATTGGTGTCAAAAATGAACGTTAAAATTTTTTTAAAATTAGTTAAGCTTAATTTGCAATTAGGTTCAATGTTAATCCACTGTTTTTCAATGCAATTTATTATTAGTTCAGTTGGCATATTCGTGTACATGGAGACAACGTCGAAACTCACTAGAATATATGTGTCAGGAATTCTAATGTTGTTAATGAAATCACTAAAATGGAAAGAGTCTCTTATTATAAAATTATTATTAAAATTATAGGTTTTAGATAAAATAGATGTTAAAAGACTAGCCAATTTACTGTTGGGAGAATCAATAGATGACACAATGGGGCGCATTGACAAAATGGGTTTATGTATTTTTGGGAGTGCATAAAATCTAGCAGCTACTGAATTGTATATTCTTAATGATTTTGCTTCTATTGAGGAAAGTTGTGATTGTTTTTCCAAGTCACTTATTAATTTATTGGCTTTCTGTTGAAATGTACAAAAAGTCAATTGTTACTCAATGACGAAAGGTATTACCAACAATTACAAAATGATCCTACTTGTAATTGATTTTGTCCTAAAAATTTTTAGTAACCAATGTAAACAACTGCAATGTACAGTGGAAAAAGAAATTAATAACAGGTTACCTTTCCTAGATTTAATCGTCCATCGCACACAAAACAACATCCTACAAACTGAATGGTACCGTAAACCAATATGCAGCAACAGGTTTATTAATTTTTATTCTGAACACCCTCCAAGAACTAAGATTAACCTAATTCTGGGATTAAAAGACAGGGTTTTAAAACTATCACACCCAAAATTTAAAAACCAAGGTTTACTTAAATTAAAAGGAATACTGTTAAATAATTCATACCCTTTGGGATTATTAAATAAATTAATTTTTAGTACCACGTGCATTGCAAGAATAAGTGAAAACAATAATTTCAATCAACAACAAACATTTGACATTGAGAGAGGTGTCTTGTCTAATGAAAATCCACAGCCAATTTTTGGTTCTTTACCTTATATCCCACAACTCACTCCTAAACTTTTAAAACTATTCAAAAATTATGACAATTTCAAAATAGGCACGAAAAATATCAAAACCATTTCTAGATTATACACCCGAACCAAAGATCCGCTTAGTAATTTAGAAAGTTCAAATGTAGTATATGAAATCACTTGCTCGGATTGTAAAAGGGTGTATATTGGGGAAACATGCCGAACTGTACACAGCAGGAACATCTCGCATAAAAGTGACATTAAAAATAATAAATATAAAGCATGCGCACTAACTGAACATGCAATTAAAAATGGTCATAGTTTTAAATTTGAAGAAACAAAAATTTTAGAAAGGGAAAGGAACCTTAAGAAACGATTATTCTTAGAAATGACACACATTGACAGAAGGGAAACATGTATTAATAGAAAATCGGATATAGAAGGGCTGAGTAATATTTATTGTTACATTCTGTCGTTTCAAAAATAAATATAAATATAAAATATAAAAAAAAAAAAAATTTTAATATATAAATATAAAGATAAATAAACTATTAATAAATTAAAACATGATTACAAACATAAAGATTAATATAACACTAAAATAAATAAAAATAAAAACACAACAACGTTCATAAAATTTAACAAATAAATTTTTGAAATTAAAATCCCGCATTTCATTACTACAGAATTTTACTTGATATAATAATAAAATCTAAATAAATAAATCATCAAAATGTTTTGCTCTCCTACTGTGTTAAAATAAAAACCATATATAAAAAACACACAAATAAAAAAGGAAATTGAAGACACATTAAAATTCAATCATTTACAGACAAACCTCCATGCTAAAAATAACAAAATAATAAGTTTTATGGTGTAAATGTATATATTTTTATGTATTTTAATAGTGATGTACCTGAATTTTAAAATGTTTTATTAGTGTAATGTTGTCAAACAGAATTCGTCGCTTTTCTTATAACCTCACGATTAGTAAGTCATCACATTTGTAACAATATTTCTTTATTTTATAAAAATTGTTCTTCACCACAGATGTCTTGAAGAAGAATTAAATAAATTCGAAAGCTTGACTGAAATCAAAGAGTTTTCTTTACTTACCTTGGCCAAACGTTGACTGCAACTCCACGATTGACTTCACGTTATATATATATATATATATATATATATATATATATATATATATATAATATTACAGCCATCATCAGGGATCTACGGATGCATACATCTTATATTGTAATATTACTTATTACTACCGTTTTTGTGGTTTGGAGACTTAGTCTTGGTTTTCTCAACACCGCACCTGTAAATTGTAACATAACCAACAACTTAGATAATAAAATTAGCACGTGTGATAATTTAACTATCACCAAGTTTCCATCAAGTGTAATTAGTGTAACCGGATTCAGATACTTACATGTATTTTTACTAACATTCTTATTGGAACAACTACTCCAAGTCTTTTTATTCTTTACTATTATAATATATTGTATACTTACTAATAATATTGTAGATCTCTGATGATGGCTGTAATATTAGCCGAAAGCTCGGAATAACCTTTTGAAAGAGTACCTACTCTGTTCATTATTGCTGCTTATTATATATATATATATATATATATATATATATATATATATATATATTGATATGGATCTTCCTTCTGGAACACCCTCGTTCAATGTAATTATTGGTCATGCATTCCAATATTTATAAATTGATTATACTAAAAAAAATATAAACATAAAAAAATATTCTCTTCCTTTTCTTCCTATTCCACTTCTTTTCTGTTGCTTAACCCTTTCTCTATTACTTCCAAGTTCTGTTTCTTTTATTTCCTTGTTCTTCCTTCTGCTATATTTCTGGCTTCTTAGCTCCTCCGGTTAACTTCCTTTTTCTGTTACTCTATTCACTATCTCTGGATTCCTTGTATATTTTACTATCTTCAAAAGAATTAATTTTACTTTTTTTTGTAAATGTTTTCTCTTTTACTTTTAAATATAATATTTTATTTTAAAATTATATTCTTAAATTCAATTTAATAATGTATATTTCCGTTCTTAACCTTTTAATGACTTTTTTCAGAGTTACAATTTTTGACAATCTAATCAATAATAACAAAAACAAAAAACATCATAATTTATTTTCTTTACTATATCTTGTTCATTTAATTTTTTTAAAATTTTCTTTATTTGTTCAGCTTCTATACTCCTGTTTTTCGATATATTCTTTTTTGTCTGTTTGACCAATATTTACTTTTTAGTAGTTTTCTATTTGCTTGGTATACTCGGTTTTTAATACTTACTCTTTCTTTGATCTCCGTTTTTTCCGCTTTGTTGTTTATCATAACGCACAGGTATTTAAAACTTTTTTTACTTGTTCATATTTTCTTATTTTCTATCTTCATCTCTTTATATTGTTCTGCTGTACCGAGTCTCATTAGGTTTGTTTTCTTTTTATTAATTTTCAGTCCCATCTTCTTTTCCTCTTCTCCATTCTCCATTAATAATTTTTCCATGATTTTTCTTGTTTTTGTTACTAGTGCTATATCATCTGCATAGGCGATTAGTTGGTAACCTGATGCTCTTAGGTTTTCGTTATGGATCTTTCTTAACACAAAATCTACTGTCAGGTTAAATAGTGTTGCTGAGCCCAACAATTGTTTATTTACATAACCGCTTTTGAGCATGCAAAAATGCAAAACGTTCATGAAATATGAAGTATACCAAAAATAAACAATTAAAATTGAAAACAAGTTGCAGAAGCAAGTCTTTGCATTAACTTCTTTTTTTCGAAAACAAATTGACATACAAAAACAAAACTTTGGCTTTCTATATTTTAAAGCTTTAAAAAGTAGAATAAGTCTACAATTGACAGACGTCTTTTACAAAAATTTTAGCCACCAGTTTATACATTGTGTATATGATTTTAACATTCCTATACCATTATTTACTCAACACTTAAAAATATGTATACTTCAAACTAACCTTTCTATACATGAACAGTGTTTTTATTTATGACAATTTAAATAAAAAATTCATACTTTATACAGGAAACACTTTCTCGTTTATTCCATATATTAAAATTTAAAGCAAGTTCCTATGGAAAAGTTTTAAGATATAACAATGAAAAAACTGGTTAATATAATGTCAGTACAAAATGGGTTTAACCCCTTCTTGGTGTAGGTTTGGCTACCGTAACTAATTTAATATTATACTAATATTATAATTTGTTTTAGACTTAACACATCCTAACACAGAAGTAAAGAAAAACCATAAAATTATATGTAAAATTAAGCTAACCTACAAAAAGAGGTTTTTATGTGATGTAAATTATAATTAAACAAAATATTTTCTTAGTAAAAGATTCATAAAACACTTGGGTGTTGCAAATAATTACTGAAAGTTATTCAGTAATTTTCTGCATAACAGGTAACAATTAACTCTTAAAATATAATAAATAATTTTTCATAAAGTCTTTGTGTAGGTAGGACAAGGGTCAACTTTCGGAATAAGAAAATAATTCTTATTATACAGAATTTTATTACTTTTTTATTAATGTTTTAACTTCCCGCTAAAAAAATTAACTTTTTTTAAAATTCTTGAGCATATCTTTTTGGCTATTACATTGATCAATTTCATATAACCTAAGCAACTCTCAAGCTTAAAAAACAACGTCGAATGCCGTTTTGCAAATTAAAATCGGTTGATTTGTTCGTGAGATATCGTTGTCGAAAAATTTAAAATAAAGTTTTTTTTAATCACTTTGAGATTTTTCGACTAATCGATTTTCCATTTGAAAGTTTTAGCGTTATGATAGGAGTACATTTGTGGTTTTATGATTAAAGTAAGAAATGATTTATTTGAAAATGGAAAAAAAAACGAAATTAGTTTTGAAAATCGTATAAAAATTCAACTTTTACATGAGCAAGGAAAGAATCAGAAAGAAATTGCGAAATTGGTGAAATGTGTGTGCAGTGCAATCTGCTATTAAATATTTCGCTGAGCCTGGCACTCACACAAACAAACCAAGAACAGGCAGAAAATGAGTAACTACTAGCCGTCAGGACAGGTAACTTATTCGTGCGTCTGTGAAAGACAGTGTAACCCTTAATTACCCTAGGCTAGCTCCTGGGTTCGTGGCTTCCTACTGAGTTTTATACAATCCCTTCCAAACATTAATTATAGGGCGCCAAGTACAGACAAACAAATAAAAAACGAAACATCAGTTTTAAGTTGATTTATTACTCAATAAAGAATTTAGTAAAAATTGAATCTAATTAATTAATTAAATCTCTTATCTTTGTTGTAGGAAGTCTTCCTGCCGGAGTTCGTTTAGAGGTGGATCAGAACTGCAAATGTGGATGGAAGTGATCTTTCCTTCAAAGGAACTTCTTTGGGACCAATCCCGGGAATGGTTACACCTGGTGTCGGCTTTAAAATGGCTGTCGGCAGACAGCAAATTTTTTCTGATTAATTTAGCTGGTTCCTTAATAGGACCCTTCTCAGATTTGGCAATAACCCTAATTATAAAATTGAAATTAAAACCCCGACCTTTAAGTAATTGCTATCGAATACAATCGCTATCTAGTTCTCCAAATTTCAAGAAAAAATTAATTACATTCCATGTTTATATATTTTAACACCACAAAAAACTGACCTTTTTACAATAGCAACTGTATTCGAAAATTAAGTGTAAGTAAAATACTTAAAATAATATATTCACCAAATTTTGGATTATTTCTAACAAATAAAATTAAAACAAAAGCAAAAAGGTACTCACCAGAATGAAGGGCGAAGGTAGTCAGAAACTAATTCTGAATTTTTTAAGAAACGCAGATGAAATGAAAGAATTGAAAAATTATTCCGTCGAAGAAACATTATTTCTCCTACCAAGTCAGCAATCCATCTTTCGCACCGGCGCGATAAAAATTGAACAGAATAAAAATATATAGTCAGGATGGTATGCTCGAAAACGAACGTTACAACAGATAAAAACTTCTTCGAAGCTTGCTGCGGCTTTAACTAAAGAGACTGGAAACCCAATAAGCACTCAAACTGCCAGACGGAGGCTAGTAGAAGCTGGCTTGAAAGGTTGCAAAGCCAGGAAGAAGCCGTGGCTTTCAGAAGACAGCAAAAGGAAACGACCTAAGTGGGCTTTAAGATACCAACATTTCACCTTGAGGTTAGTTTTACTAATTCAGTCTATAACACAATAATTACGATCATTTTTGTGCTTGTCTAGAAGCTTAAATTTTATAAAGTTTTGTAATGTGTGCTTTTCTTTGTCATTTACTGGTGTTTGGAACACAAGGTGTGATGTTCGTGAGGAGACGCAAAGGCGAAGAATATCACACAGATTGCGTAGTTCCAATCATAAAACATGGCGGAGACAGTGTAATGATTTGGGGCTGCATGGCTGCGGATGGAATCGGCAAAATATTCATTTGCAAAGGTCGCATGAACACTGAAAGATACATTATTGTACTAGAAACTGCTCTTACACCTTCACTTTCAAGTAATTATGGAGACACTACTATAAATGGTGTTAAATTAAAACAGGACAATGCTCCTTGTCATAAATCAGCGAGTACGATGCGCTGGTTTACTGTATTGACTTGTTAGATTGGCCTGCCCCGTCTCCAGATCTAAATCCAATCGAACATTTGTGGGGTATTATAAAACGAAAAATAAAAGAGCATTTTATTACATCAAAAACTGATTTGAAAAACGCGTTAGTGCAAGAATGGGATCAATTTCAGTATGCTGTAATCAAATCAAAGAGTGGCCCAACAAAATATTAATGTTTTAATGTTTTTCTTATATAAGAATGTAATTTAATCATTAAAGGTAGTTTTATTACTCTCTAAACCCGTAATTTTTCAGTAACATATAGGGTGCCCAATACTTTTGGCCAAGGTCAAGGTCGAGGTCGAAAAAGTATAGCATAAATAAATAAAGATTAAATCTATAGGTAAAACATAAATTATAGAATATGTATTAAAAACACTGTAACATATTTTTAAGATAATTTTTTATCTTTGAAAACGACAACCGATCTGGTTGTCGAAAGTTTAGAAACATTTAAAAAAATATATTTTCATTTTTCTTAGGCATTTTTAGTTTTAAAAAACGACCCTTGACTGTTTTAGTGGCAAAAAGATCCTCAAATAAAGAAGTAAATAATTAAAAGTGAACTTGTTCACATTTATTTATACATACATTCATACATACATGGATACAACCCATGCTTATAAAGCGTGTTATAAAAACAAGCCAGATTTCATGTAAAAACTCTTAAAATATAGAAAATTATTTATTAAAGATCGATAATAAAAGAAATGCTTTTGGAAAACCCAATAATTGTTAATACAAACAACAAAAATGTATCAAACTTGAATGATTTAAATAAATTATTAATTCATAATAAGGATAAAAACATAAAAAAATATATCTACAATCACTAAGGTATGAATAATAAACCTATAAAAAAAGTTCAATTACTTTTACTATATAGAATTGGAATTTTTATGAGAAGTCTTATAGATTCACTTAATGCAAGTAAATATATATAATTTCTATCATTAAAACAACATTTTTGACCAATTAGTCGATATAAATAACGTGCTAAAATGTTAACCACATTTTTATACTCTTTACACTACTAATTCAAAATATCATCTCGATCGTTTAAAATGAAGATATTCCAATAAATAAGACGGTTATTAGTAATTATTGGCAATCAAAGCTAGCTCCGATTGCTAGTAATTGTAGCAATAATGATTATAAACAATAAGCGATATAGATAAATTTTTTCGCAGCCCGTGTGTATATCCATTTACGACAATCACGACCATTAGTCAGCCGTTTCTTTCCTCAAACTCGGAACTAGATTAATTTCTATGGAATCATTGCTCCTGTTTCTTTTACGTATCCTTTCTTGTTAAAGATTTCTTTACGATTTCTACGCGACATTGACAAATATCACCTACAAATTGTATATCCGACCGAAGCGGCACGGCGAACAGAATCAACAGGAAATTTATATTTTATTTGTACTGTTACACTTGAATTATTGAATTGAATGGACAAATTAGCAATAGTTTACTGTAGATCTGTTCAAGACAGGAGTTTCATCAACAGTTATAATAATCCATCACTCGTTGAAAATATATTAGCGGATCACCGCTTTATGCTACCGTATAGACTCTGTAATGATTGTTCGTTTCCTTTCAGACCTACCCACACACAGAGGCTGAGAAAATATTTATTTGTACCAATAATAAAGAAAATTACTTTTTTCTTTAGTATTATTACAAAATCTAGTATCATTTTGATCAACATGCAATAATGAAGTCATAACGAATATGTGAGGTGATTAAAGTGCTATATCTTGCAAAAATATAAATACCTACTTTTTAAGTTATATTGCAGTAAATAAAACTAACAATTGCAAATTATTTATTTCTACTTAAAAATTACGAAAGTAAAAATAACAGCAAAGAAAATCGTTCTTGCCATAGAAAAACCATTTTAATAAAGAAAAAATGGAAGCATTAAAAGTGTTCTCTCAAGAAATCTAACGAATAGCAGATTAAAGGACACTAACAAAATACTGACCTAATAAGGACCGACACGTGCTCTATCGGCACTGAGGACACATATGACCCATTGTGTCTCCTCCCGTGTGTAGTGTTATCCACACCTTAGCCTGCCGTCAGGCCAAAAGATTTAAAATAGTTAATTAGATCCCCGGGGGATCTCCCTTACATCGGCTGGTGTAAGTTAGTACTCACCCAACACAGATTTAAAAAAAAGCAGAGCAGTCATATGCTCTACTGCTTCATCTTCTTGTTCGCAACCTCTGCATAGAGGCGATTCTACTAATTTCCACGTAAAGAGGTGTTGTCGCGATTGGCAGGTACCTGTTAAGTTTCCCACAGCTGTTCGGAGATTTTGTCTGGTCAATGCCTTATATTTTTTTGCCGTTTCCTTGCTAGGATGAGATAATATTTCTCTGGCTAGTCTATAGTTCGTTGTTTCATACCAGCACTGTATAAAGTTTTAATGACAGTTCTGTTTAATAGGGTCCACAACAGCCGACATTGTTATTTTGCTAGATAGGCAAGGGCTAACATATTTGTAGCCCGCATACCTTCTTGCCAAATTGTTCGCAATGCGGTTGCCTTTACAGTTTCCATGTTCTTTAATCCAGCTCAGACGGACCACGTTAATTTGGCTGGCCTTAGTTAGAATATGGTGACATTCTAGTACTAAAATTAAAGTATTTTGTCGACAGTCAGTGTAAATATTTACATTCTAGCCTGTGATGTTCCTATAAATTAATTCTTTTGCAGCTATTATGCACGTGACTTCTGACTAAACCACACTTGACAAGCTTTCACTACAATGGGGTCTGTTTTATCTGTTAATATTTTGCAAGGTTTGTCAAAGACAAATCTTGGTACGACGACCTCCCTGTCCGCCTGTAAAGGTGCTGTTGCCGTTATCGATTATTTCCGTAGACTGTTCCTATAGGTACCGGTCCGTCAAGTGGGTTCTATACCAACTGTAATAAAGCCTACCATGGTCATTAATGCTACCTCCTTAAAAAATATGTGAGTTTAAGTATTACTTCCATTGCCTTGGTCAGTGTAGATTGCCCTGTTGTGTATGCATGTAAATTGAGATATAATGGTTTGGTGTTAATCACTGTATCACTTATGAACTTTGTATTTAGCCTTTTTAGCGCTTTTAGTAAGAATAACGTTAGGCTAATAGGTCGTTAAGCTTTTGATATGGAGTAATCCATTCTTCCAGGTTTTGTTATGAAGACAACCTTTACTTCTTTTCACATCTTTGGTATATAATTTTGAGCTCGGGAAGCTCTGACAAATAAGTAGAAGAGACTGATATTGAAAATGCCAAATAAAATAAGATAAAACTAACTGTAAAAAATGGTATGGAATAACATTCCTAAGCGCTAAAACTGGACTAAACAAGTTTTCACGCAAAGCACTTTACAGATCACATCCGCATCTTCGGAAACAAAAAAAATCTAACGATTAGCATAAAGACATAAATGTGAACTTTGCCTACTTTGAAAGAGCCTTTGATTACGCAAATATGAAGCAGGCATTAGATAAAATCTAAGGTGTGTTGAATTTGCGGTGACATATTAGCTATTTTTGCGGAGCGAATTCTGGACGTATTTAGAGTAAGAACCAAGCATGCACTGGATTTCCTTAACGCGCAAGTCTCTCTACAGACATATCCTAAATTTTTAACCCAGCGCGAACGCTAAAGTGTACCCACAAATCCTAGAAATATATGTAGCTAAACATTTTTATTTTTAGGATCACTACAAACTTCTAACATCTTTTCTAAATCTTCATCGCTTGAACTGAGGTTCATCATCTAAAAGATTATTATGAAAAAAAAAACAAACAAACTAAGAATATTGAAAACTTAATAAAATTTAAAAATCTTAACTTTTACAAATACACAGAACTTGAAACAAAGTAGGTACTTTGAAAATATAAACACAAAATTTTTAGGTTAAAATTTCTTCTGAAAACAAATATTTCTCGTTAGAACCTAGAACACATCGAACACGTTATAGGCATATTGGGCATGGCACCTAAGTCCTCCGCGAACACAGAATTTTATATCCTAAACAGAATACATTTACTCCGCGAACACTTAAATTTTTATCGTTAATTTCCGAACAATTCTCCTGGACTATAAATATTTTTAAATTATCTATTGTTTTGGCGTTGTAACGAGTGGGAGACTGCAAAGTGGAAGGAGAGTCGTGGTTTCGTAGTTAATTTTTGATTATATTTCGTTAATTTTAATGTTGAACTTTTAAGAAATTCAGAGTTTCCGACCATCTTTGCCCTTCTGTCTCTGGGTTATTGCCAACTAGAAGAAGGGCCCTATTATTGGTTTGCAAAGAACTATATTAAGATTTCGACGAGAGGTTTTATCGGAGATAGTCCGTTGCTGTTCTGATTTCCTGATTTGAAAAGCCGAAAGGATAGTCCTTCCCGTTGCTGTTTTCTAAGTCCACTGCGTAGAAGCTTGGAAAATTCAGCTAGAAGTCTTCCATTGGAAATCAACCTTCTACAGCACGTGCTTAAGATACCTACTCCGTTTTCAAGCCACCAATAAAAAAAACAAAGATAAGGGAATTAATTAATTTTCGTTAACTGTCAAAAATACTAATCAGAATTTTTAGAAATAAACCATTTTAAACTGATCTAAGTATTTTATTTGTATCTCTGTACTTGGCGCCCTTTTAATACTTGTTTGGGGAAAATTAGGCAAAACACAGCAGGAAAGTCACGACCCTCTGGAGCTAGCCAAGGGTATTCTTACGTTACAAAGTGCGCATGCGAACTCCCTCCGAATACGTTCAGGATTCGCTCCGCGAAAATAGCTCTTATCAGCTAAGAGAGCATCGGATTCATATGCAAACAAAAATTGATAGATTAATGTTACTCTGACAGAGTTGGTTTCTTAATAAAGAAAACGACAAAACCGACATTTTAAAACCCCATGAACAAAATAAAGAAACTAAGATAAATAGGAAAAACCAAATAAGTTATCTTAAATTAATCATTAAAAAGAATGAAGGATGCAGAAAGAAAATACAAACCAAAACTATTACAGACCCAAAACGAATTTAACGCATATATTATCTGGCAAACAAGTAGAATATCGAAAAGCGCCTGTTCGGTGATAAAAAGACGTTTGAAGATTATATGATTATACAATCTAGAATGTTTCAAAAAAATCACAATTTATAAAAAGAACTTTTTATAGTACAAAGTATTTTTTTGAATTTGTATATTAAGTGGAAAATTTAAATTGATTTAAATCTCATATCAACCTAAAATTGTTTCAAAATTTTTATGTATATGCCTAAACACAATTGGAACATGCATTGTCATCCAGTTATCCTGAAAATTCCAGAGCTTTAGGTGATCGGGAAATAGGTTTAAATTTGATTACAAAATTCCACTCGGAATGATAAAGAGAAAGACAAAGAACACGGCGGAAATAAAAATCATTTTTATTTTCCCAAACAAAATTTGGAATTTCTTGAAATTGTGTCAAAATCTCCATGTATGCTTATACCTAAACACACTTGAAACATACATTGTCATCCAGTTCTTAGCTATCCTGAAAATTTCATAGCTCTAGGTGGGCGGGAAATAGGTTTAGATTCGATTACAAAATTCCGCCCGGAATGACAAAAAGACAAAAAGGCAAAACTTTCTAAGATGACTTCCAGGATTGCTTTTGAAAATAAAAATGCCATTGGAAGTAAATTGTTCAATCAAATAAGTACTGCTTTAACACTTTAGCGCTAATAGGTTATATGAATATGTCCTATCGAAGTTTTAAAAAAATCTAGAAGGATATTTGATCTTTAAAACTAACTATCCTTTTCGAAACCTGCATCTTACCGCTGGTTTCTGTGATTTACACTTGAAGCCAATCACTTTTTTTTTAGAGTTGACACCAAACGGGAGCGCGCGCAGAGCTAAAATAAGTGTTGTAAGGTGTTTTGCTTTTAATAGTTATAAGTTTTTTTTTTTGTTGTTAAAGAGTCTTTCACGTAACCCCTAACCTGGGGCCAGTGGAAGGCTTATAAAAGACCAATAAAAGAGGCCTTTTCAACGACCTTAACAGCATGTGGTTGTATGCATTTACGATTTTACAATCTATTGTTTAAATTTAAGAAATGTTGGGGTCGGCAAAAAGCTTTTTTTATTGTTCTTTTATTGGCCTCCCACTGGGCCCAGGTAAGGAGTAACGT